>CAWUFW010006123.1:597500-1206332 GCA_963921515.1 Calotriton arnoldi | reverse complement strand
ATTTTTATCAGGATACTTAGAGGAACACAGAATTGTAGAGCTTCTGTTATTACCTATTGACTTTCGATGCATTTCTGCTTTCCAAATGTAAGACAATGTGTATAAAAGAAGTCACTTTGAAAAATGTCATATAACTCACATGCTAGTATGGGTACCCACAATTTCGGAGATGTGCAAATAGCTACTGTTTCTAAACTCTATATTTTGTTCCCATTTCAGAAATACATAGGTGTCTTTCATACCAATTTTTCACTATTTATATTTTCCCAAATGAATTGCTATAATACCCGGTATACAATAAAAAACCATTGCAAGACGCTGCTCAGTTATTGGCTCTGGGTTCCTCGGGTTCTTGGTGAACCTACAAGTCCTATATATCCCCACAACCAGAAGGGTCCATCGGATGCAACAGTATATTGCTTTTAAAAATCTGTCATACTTGGGGGGGTGCCCAACTGCCGAAGAAGAAAGCACACACTGAAGCGGCTCTGGCACCCACGCCCGGCATCGCAATCATCCATAACATAATCCGGAGCGGAGAGCTGGAGTACAGCTCCCCAATATCCCCATGACCCCCTGGTGACTGCCTGGGTCGAGAAAAACAAGGATCTGGTGCCCGGTAGCAAGAATTTCGGGCCGGGAAGGCCTCCGCAAGCAGTTTCCTAGGTGCGACACTGCAGGAGCGGATCGCCGGTGCAAGCAACAGTGAACCACCACAGCCCTAGGTGTCCAAAACACCGACCCAGGAGGTGTGCTTGGGGCGCAGGCTGGATTTGGACTGCTGGCGCACTGGGCCCGATTGAAAAACACACCGCCGTATCGAGCACGATACGGAGGAGGATTCGACGGCTCGGTGCGGCCTCTGCGGCCTGGCCAAGAAGGACAACGATGTCTCCCGGCCACAGAGGGAGCGCAAGTGAGAGAGAGGCTCACGCTGAACGACCTGACTCAGGCGGGCCCGGGGGACCGGCCAGAGCTGCTTGACATGGCTGGAGCACAACCGTGTGCTGGGCTCTCGAGAGTCCCGGCGCTCGGAGCACAGTGAGGGGACACAACGCTAAGACCAGGTACAGACACAAATGCGGGGAAGACATCAGTGATCGAGGTACACGGTCCATGGCCTAAAGCAGGATAATTTTAGCCGCCCACTGCTGCATAATTTAACGTATGCCTGGACCAGGGGGTACATACCCAAGCCCCTCGAAGCAAGCGGGCAAGGACTGTACCCTGAGTAAAAACTATCCCGAGACGCCGGTGGGGGCGAGATATCCACAACACCCATAGCTGCAGGAAGGGGGTGCGTGCCTGGGAGGGAGAGCGAACTGGTGAAACCCGACAGGCCGAGTAGGGCCCGGCTACAGGGGCCCGTGCAGGCGGCGGTCAGTAACCGGTGGACTCCGACCCCCAGGGGACTTCCTCTGTGGAATTCTGAGGCACGGCTATGGCAGGACCGGGGAACCACAAAATGAATGAGCACTGCCGCTACGAGAAGGGAAACAAGATGATCTGACACTGCAGGACATAATGTGCGCAATCACGACGGTGCGCACCTCCCTAGAGTCCAGGATGGATTCGGTCTCCTCAGAGGTCTCCCTTATTAGGGCGGACATTCGCAAAACGAATGCCAGAATCAAAGAGGTTGAGGCCACAACTAAAATAAAAATGTCCGACACATCCACACTCAAAAAGCAAGTCAGCGAATTACAAATGAAAGCTGAGAGAATGGAGAATCAGCTGGACGGTTATGAAGGGAGAGCAAGGAGCAATAACATTCGAATCCTGAGTGTGCCGGAGAAAGCAGAAGGCCTAGCAACAGACCTCTTCGTGGAAGACCTAGTCATGAACCACTTAAAACCTGCAGGCCTCTCAACGCACTTTCGATAGAAAGAGCACACAGGGTGCCTGGGGGGAGACAGAGGCCTGGTGCACCCCCGCGGCCCATTCTGGCGAGGGTGTTTAATTTCCAAGACAGAGACGTTATTCTTCAAGCGGCACGTAAATCCCCAACGATTAGTTTTGAAAATAGTGCAATTACGTTTTTTCCGGACTTCCCCCTCAAACTCCAGAGGCAACGCTGCAGTTTCATGGAAATTAAAAAAGCCCTGCGAGACAAAGGACTAAAGTACGCCATGCTGATCCCCGCCAAATTGAGGGTCGAAGCGGAAGGTAAAGTGTGGTTCTTCGTCAGTCCAGAGGAGGCATGGGACTGGTTGGAGGGCTGGCGTACTAGTGGAAAACGCGCCCAGACCAACAAAAGAGAAAGACTTACCCAGGCCCGCAAACACAGCGAAACGAACGGGGACCCAGGCGCAAGCTCAAAAGCGCAGAATCACAACGAAGACACTAACGACTGAATAGCAACAAGCTAAAAACCGGGTAGAAAAGTGAGAGGGCTGAAGCATAATAAGAACTTCTACCAAAACTAATGACATTCACTACCAACATTAAGATGCCTAGCACAATGCTCACAAGCTCAAATTTACATACACAAGATACCGGGGTGGGATTTGGGCCACGCGCCCACGAGGTTTAAGGGTAGGCGACAGGCACTCTGCACTGTTGGGAAGGTGGGTGGTTTTGAATCCACCATGCAGGGAGGCAGGGAGGGGGGTGGATCTGTTACAGTTGGGGATTGGGGGGGGTATTTCAGTTACGTTCCAGCTCAGTTACTGCAGTCGGGAGGAGAAAGTTCAACAACTCTGGGACCCAAAAGGTGCGTAGAGAGAGATTTTGTTCCCGAATCCCTCAAGACAAAGGGACCCATGCACACACTACTAGACTGCGCTATCAAACTGCATACATCTCTTTACATGACTAGTAAGACGGGAAGAGGCCTACAGTTCCTCACATGGAACGTAAACGGGCTAGGAGACAAACTCAAACAAGGTATAGTACTCCAATACTTAAAACGCCAAACGCCTGAAATAGTTCTGTTGCAGGAAACCCACCTTGTTGGCAACACCTGTAAAACCCTAAATCGGTGGGGATACCAGCTCATAGCGCACGCAGGATTCACCTCTGGTTCCCGAGGGACTGGCATCCTTATTCACAAGAACTGCCCATACATGGTCAGTAAAACATGGGTTGACACCCAGGGCAGATATGCAGCTGCATCTGGCACATGGGAAGGGAAACCCGTGTATATGTTCCCCCTGCAACACAACAATCCACGTTAGTTGACCTCAGCAAATTTATTTTGGACCTCCCTGTAGGAACTTTGGTAATAGGGGGAGACTTTAACCTGGCGTTGAACGGAATGACTGACCAACGAGACCCACTCGCCGAGTCCCAACTAGCAGATTTCCTCCTAGCCTTGGGCCTGGTTGATGTCTGGTGACAACTCAACCCAACAACACACCAGTTTACCTTCCACTCGGGAGCCCACAACAGTCAATCACGCATTGATTACCTATTCACGCATACTGATGACGCCACTGGCTTCGTCAAGGCCAGGTGCTTGGCGAGGGGTATCTCCGACCATTCTCCAGTACTGGCCAGGATGATACTGGACTCCCGACCGAGACGTACAACCCTCACTATTAACCCATGGTCACTAAAAATCCCACATATAAAAACGGAATTACTAAAAGACACTGATTTATATTTCAATGAAAATATTGGATCAGTGACCTCGCCGCAATCCTTATGGGGAGCATTTGGGACCGTCGTAAAAGGCAGAGCACTTGCCCTGATGGTGGGGCATAAAAAAGAACTAACAAAGCGAATAGAAGAGATTGAGGAAGACATTTTGGAAGACGAGAAGAAGCTAGCTCATACAAGTGACGATTTAATCAAACAAACCCTAGATGCCAGAAAGCAAGACTATAGACAGCTTCTGACAGAGGCGGCCAGGTCTAGGCAAAAAAAAGTATATCATAAGATTTATGAACACGGGGAGAGGATGGGGAAGCTACTGGCCTGGTTTGAGAGAAGGGACCAGGCACACAGGCGGGTCCACCGATTGAGGGGGGCAGAGGGAGAGGAAATAGTTGATCCCCAGCATATGGCGGAGACGTTTGCCACCTACTTTGACGGAATATTCAAGTCCGCTACCACGTCCTCTGCCCTCCACTCCCGAAACCTTCTAGCCACTATCCCAATCAACGGCCTCTCTCCCGAGGAGCGGGAGTCCCTTGAGGGAGATTTAACAGAAGAAGAGTTACAGGCCGCTATTGAGATATACGCTCGGGTAAGGCCATGGGACCCAACGGCCTCCCAATCGAATTCTTTAAACTAACGGCCACTAAGCTGAGCCCTACCTTCGAGATATGTATCTAGACAGTTATCAAAAAAGCGTTCTGCCTGACGAGATCCGACTTGCCTCGATAGTAGTAATACACAAGCAGGGCAAGACTGCAGAAGAGTGTAGTGCATACCGTCCCATCTCATTACTTACTGCAGAAGCAAAAATCTTCGCTAAAGTACTAGCGAATAGACTCATCCCCATAATCAACAAAGTGGTACATCCTGACCAATCAGGCTTTATGCCGGGACGAAGTACTGCCCTCAACCTCCGACGTCTCCATGGGGTGATGGGTAGAGCGGACTTGATACGGGAGGATGCGGCCCTGCTGTCACTCGATGCCAAGATGGCATTTGACACTATTGAATGGCCCTTCCTATTTGCAGTACTAGAGCGAATGGGTTTCTGACCTAACTATATGAAATGGATAACGCTCCTCTATACAGACCCCAAAGCACAAATAGTGGTCAACTGCCACACATCCCGTCAGATTCGACTGAGATGGGGAACTCGTCAGGGATGCCCATTGTCGCCGTTAATTTTCGCGCTGGTCCTAGAACCACTGGCGATATGGGTAAGGGGAGACCCCTTAATAAGAGGGCTAAAATTGACAGAACAACACGAGACAAAATTTCCCTCTATGCGGACGATATACTATTTTACATAGCTGCCCCGACGACATCAATCCATCGCATCCTACACATATTCCAAATTTTTGGCAACCACTCAGGCTACACTATCAATTGGACTAAATCTCTTCTATTTCTGATTCACGGCCCCATGCCAAAATAACCGAGGGACTGCGAGATCCCTGTGGCAGCAGAGGGATTCCGGTACTTGGGGATATATATGACCCCCGACTCCCGCACTCTTTCATGACACCAATTTGCACGGACCACCAACCCACTTGCACGCCGATGTTCGACACTGGCGGGCCCTCCCACTGACCCTCCTGGGACGAGCGGCCCTTTTTAAAATGCTGACCCTGCCTTGTTTTTTATATGCACTGCAAAATACACCATTCAAAGTCCCAGACTCCTATTTCACAAGTATCGAGAGTGCAGTGCGGTCTCTGTTATGGGACGGGCGGGCACCACGTATCGCAATGCAGAAACTGACGAGGGGATGGTATGATGGTGGGATCGCCCTCCCTGACCTCAAGCTATACTACTGGGCGTCCCAGTTGACGGTAATTAATCGCTGGGTTCACAGCCCACAAATTGAACCAAGCCTGCAGACAGATAGATGGCTAATGGGACAGGGTGGACACCGTAGAGCTCTTTATGTGAACCCCAAGGACCTGCACCTCACCGGCCCTACAGCCCGCAACATAGAAATCTGGCACCTGGTCACTAAAAAACTAGGGTGGCATAAGAAGATCACACAAGTAATTCCACTCTGGGAGCCTGAGTGGCTAGGCAGACTGAGCTCCTGTCCGGGTTTGATAAATGGGATCTAATTGGCATCTCAGAAGTGGGGGAAATGTGGAATAAAAAGGGGCTGGTCGCATTCGCCGACCTACAGAAAGAATATCAATTAGCACAGTCCGAAACCCTCAGAGGCGTCCCCGCTAGAAGACAGACTGCTATTGGACCCTATGCCCAAGAAAGCCATATCGCTAACTTATCAGAAACTGATTAATAATAGACCTGATTTGTTAGCACGCCTTAGACAGCAATGGGAGGCAGAGTTGGGAGATTTAGAGGTAGAAGACTGGCAAGACACGTCGGCCTCCCCCCGAGAAATAGCCATCCCCATGAGACAAAAATTTGGTCCAACTTAAAATCCTGCATAGAGTCTATCTCGCAGCGAGAACCCTGGTCAAGATGGGGAGGAGGACTGACATTCATTGCCTCGACACTGTTCCCACAAGGGAACCTTCTTCCACACGATATGGGACTGTCCTGCCGTTCAGACCTTCTGGACAGCGGTTACATTTAAACTGGAAAGGGTGTGGGGGAAAAAACTTAACGCTTCCTTGAAGCTCTGCTTGCTTAATATCTGGGAGGCCACCGACCTAACACACACTGAACAATCCTGGGTCTCCCTGGGGTGGGCCCTCGCCAAAAGAAACGTTGCACAAAAATGGGGAGTCGAGGAATTACCGTCAATAAGAGGATGGGAGGTCTACATGGACAGAGCCATGATAGCAGAAAAAGACGTCTTCAAAAACAGGGATGCCCTAAAAAGTGGGACCGTAAGTGGGCGGCATGGAATACATATCGGGGTGAGATATGCCAGTCTCCCATGGTGGAATTGCGCAGGGAGGAAGGGGGGTCGCGAAAACCAATGAATGGAGGGGGAGAAACACAATAAAGATGGGAACATATGGAATGAAATACCAAATGTGATAAGCACCTATGAGGTACCTGAATATTATCAAACTGCTGTCTGTATTGCTGAGATTTTTGTTGTTTTTTAAATAAAAAGAATTTTTTTAAATCGGTCATACTTTGAAGAAGTTACAGGTGAAAACGTTGGCACAAATGGCTGTTTTTCAACTTATTTTCAATTTTTCCTATTTTCAACTGTTAGTTTCTATAAGAAAACCTTGAAGGATCTACACAAATAACCCCTTGCTGAATTCAGAATTTTGTCTACTTTTCGGAAATGTATAGCTTCCCAGGATCCATTATTGCTTTCATACCCATTTTTACCATTAACTGGAAAGAGGTTGAAAGCACAAAAAATAGCAAAAATAGGCTATGTCCTAGTAAAATGCCAAAACTGTGGAAAATATTTTGGTTTTCTGACAAAGGTCTGTCAGTCCCTGAAAGCTGGGAAGATGGTGATTTCAACAGCACAAACCCTTTGCAGGGAAAAAACCAGACGCTTTCATCTGCAGCACTTTTTTCCCATTTTTCCAACAAAAAAAAACATTTAGCTGTATTTTGCCTAATTTCTGGGTCTCCTCCAGGGGAATCAACAAACCCTGGGTACCTTTAGAATCCCCATGATGTTGGAAGAAAAGGACATAAATGTGGCATGGATACCTTATGTGGTCAAAAATTTACATGGGCCTAAGCACGAACTACCCCAAATAGCCAAAAAAAAGGCTTAGCACAGGAGGGAAAAAGGCCTAGCAGCGAAGGGGTTAAAATTATCCACCTACTCAAATTTCTATACACCCTGCAAAACACAGCCTATAAGATACCTGAGGGCTTCTTCAGGATGGTAGAGGCACAGGTCCACATTCTGCTCTGAGATGGAAAGGTGCCTCGTATTGCCTTTCTCAAGATGACAAGAGGGATTTATGATGGTGGCATCTCGCTCCTAGACATACGAAAATATTATTGGACCGCACAGCTGGTGACGATCGATGACTGGGTATCTGCACCATAGGATGAGTCCTCAATACGGATTGGCAGGTATGCCATGGGAAATAGAGGCTATTTGACAGCCCTATATAGGAATAACTACCAACACCACTCTCAATCCACACTAATGCAGTGGTGACAACATGGAAGGAAGCCAAAAAATATTTAGGCTGGTAGGGGCAACTCATGGAAGAGACACCACTGTGGGGCAGTGATGCCCTAGCCAAACTGGGAAAGCTTAAAGGCTTCCAGAAATGGGACCTTATTGGTATAGATAAGCTAGGAGATATATGGTGTGGGGGATTTTGTTACACTTAACACTCTATGACAAGAGTAGCACTTGGCTGACTCTGAGACTGATACATACACACACCTTAAGCACACCCTGACAAACCATATCACACGGGACACCAAGTTCCAGAGTCCTCGCCACTGGAAGACAGAATACTAGCTGATCCACTACACAAGAAGCTGTATCCCTAATATACAAAAGCGTACTAAGACAACTCCCTGTGTTATGTTTCATATAGGTACCCCAATATAGGCTCAGGTAGCAACCTAATCTTTCACCTATATTCTCCCCTACCATTACAATACATAACGGTTCTTGGGACTGACCTTTTATCTAGTTATAGTACTGCTTACAGGACGTGGGGTTTTCCCTGAAAACTAGCATCATCCATTATGCATGAGGATTCTTGGAAACTCAGCAGGACTACCATCTCCTGCATAATTATGTATAAGGGTCATTCCTTCCGTCATCCTAAGTCTGACATGACACAGCAAGGTAGAACCCCTGAGGGTACCACTTTGGGTATATAAACACCATATCTTTGCTGAGGCAGGGAGAGGAGAAAAAGGACTTCCATGCTGACACACTGACGCAATACGCTGACGTTCCTGTACGCAGACACTCCAGCTCGCAGTGGTCTGACATCCCTCGCGGGGTGTCCATCTCGAGACAAAGATGGGGTCCCACAGTCTCTCACTTCAGGTAATGGGGTTGACTTTATCCTAGAGGGATTCTTGGCTCTGCACCTACGTACATGCTAGGTACACTTGATGGAGCAAGGACTCGAACACGAGACTTGCTCGGAAGCAATCCTCTCGTTTAAACTCATTAACGAATTACTAACAACGTGTTTTGTGATTAATAATATGCATTTCCTTTATACGCGGGAGAGAATGAAGCTTGCCTATATGTTTACTAACTGCAATAACATGAACGAAGGACTAGAATGCATTCTAACACGGGATCTTTACTGCGCATGCATCTACTGCATCTACGTAGTATGACAAAATAACGCTTGGAGGGAAATTCTGGCGCTTGAGCAAAGAGCTATAAAATGGCCGCTTGAAAACTCACATGCATGGCACCTGCTTGCTGAAATCAGAAAATAGGTTTTATACTAATGCAAATGCAGAAAGGGAAATAATAAATGGTACGGGCTAGAGTAGAGGTTGGTGGTATACAGTGAAATCATTTATTTTTGAGAATAACATTTCTCCTTTTGACTTTATTATTAGTGCGTATTTGGGCCTGTCAAATTTGTCTGAGTCGAGCAGACTGGCGTTGCGCGATGCATGCGCCCTGGTGTGGAAGCTCGAAAAGATGACTAAGGACTTGTCACGCGTCCAAGGTCGGCGAAGATGTGCCCTGGGAACATGAGGGTGAAGAGTTCATATGAAGGAACTTATTCAAGAAAATTGTTACATTTGTATTAATAAAGTTTAAAGATGTATGGGAAAGGAAGGGCGGAATAAAAGTTTGAGGGGAGGAGTTTGGAAACAATGGTTTAAAGAAATAAATGAAGTATAAGCATGGTGTGATGATCATCCCTCCCTCGCCTGTCCAATCAGAAGTTAGTATTCTGTAGAATTGAAACATTAATGGGTGGTACATGGTAATAGAAAGGTATAATTGAAGTAGTTTAGTTGTTAGTTGGCTAGGCTAAGCTTGTTGGGAGCGGAAGCAGCAGAAACAATTCGGAGCTTGGGATGCTGTCGATGCTGGGGTGGTGCTGATGCTCTGAAATGCTGATGAAGAGATCGAATGCAGAACCATCTACTTAATTTGGGTGGGTTAGAAAGAAGATCGCGGAAGAACCACGAGGAGGAAGAGAGTGTCAGAGAGGGGTGCGACGCAGTCGTGGGTATCTAGAGAGGTGAAGTATCCTGTCCTGATTCCTGTCCTGAAGCCTTTGTCTCCTGATCTGTCCTGGGGACCCTTACCAGCCCTTTGGCCAGGGGGTTGGTCTTCACACCATACTTGGTAACTATGGATTCATCCTCTTGATAAATGCTCTTCTCTTACCATCCTTTTCTTTCTGAGCATAGTTATTGTGTGGATCTGAATTGCTAATGTCTATTGAAACTTGATTGAATTTGGCACTCTTGCGAAAGAGGGTGTTTGTACTGAAACGCTTTGAGATGGTTCACAACCAATTAATTTAGATAAAGATTTTAAAGCTTACCGAGTCTGTGATTATTTATCTTTAATCAAGAAATGTATAATAAGTCATGTTAATTATCACCATCAACTAGTTCCACCTAACTGGTCCATTGACCAGAGGAAAGAACTATTTGATCAGTGAAAGGTTTAGTTAGAGAAGAAATAACTAGATCTTGAGGTATGAAAATTATAAAACTACAAAGTTCCAGCGGTCTACTTGATGTTTAGTGCGAGAGAGTTATATGGGCCCAGGTGAGTTTATGGTAGTGGAGAATCTGTTGCTAGTAAGCCACTGGATCAGTTTTCTGGTAGCAGAGCTATGGTTGTTAGTGACTAGTTTGGTGATAAGTATAGATTATTGATTTTTGATTTATGTTTTAACAAAAGAGTTAGTGTCCTGTTTTTATGTCGTCTGGAAAATTCCCAGGGAATGAATAGCAGGTGGCGATAGAAACCACACTGCAGTGAGGTTACTCGTCTGTTGGAATAACACTGAGAAGCTAGGTAGGGCTGGCAGTGTTAAACTAGGGACTATTTTTTGTATAAAAGTGAGAGTGGTTGATAGCAAAGAGTTTGCTAGTGAAACTTTAGGCGTTATATCACCTAGTAAGGGTAACTCTGAAGGAGTAGCAGGTTCTTCTAAGCTAGACTGACAGCAAAAGGAGTTCGCTGGTGAAACATCGGTCTCAAAATTCCCTAACGGGTGACACCGGAAGAGTAGCAGGTTCTCTAGAGCTTAGGTGAAGAGTAAGCGGAAGGTTTTACTCGCAGTGAAAAGAAATAAACTATCTTTTTGATTTAGTGGAACAGACAGAGTAGCGAATATTTTTATGTTGTTAATAACAAAGAAGTGTAAAGAGAATTTTCGAAGAAATAAAGTTTCGTATTACCTTGTAAAGGGAAAGTCAGTTGCCGGAGTGCTACTGACGTCACAAAGAGCCGCGCTGGGATTGGTAGACACAGCGGGCGTGTGACAGGAGGAGCTTGGTAAAGGAGGGGTGAGAAATTGCCTGAGTTGGACTGACGTCACAGTGAGCCGCGCTGGGATTGGTAGACACAGCGGGCGGGTGACAGGAGCAGCATTGTAAAGGAGGAGTCAGTAGTGAGGAGCAGAACTGACGTCAGGAAAAGGCCGCGCTGACATTGGTCAGAGTACGAGTGGGAGCCTGATTTGATTGGATAATCAGTTAGAAGCCGCGCTAGGATTGGTAAAGAGAAGATTGTATGCGGGATTTTGATTTGACTGTAAGTGCAAGACGTACAGGTAGAAAATTTCAAGGGTTTGCGGAATACAAGTTCCTACACCGTTCTTCAAAGATGTATGGAGAGAAAAGAAAAATGTCGTTTTTTAAGAAAATAAAGAATTTCTTTGTTAAGGATAAGCCTGTGTTGACTAGAGAGGGAATTCCTATTCCGCCACCGGAGACACCAGCATCTTTTATGATGATGGAAAGAGGATATCATACCTGCGTGTGGTTGGAAAACTGGATAGAGTACACGAAGGATGATGGTGTGTTAGCGTTTCCTAAGGATGGTACATTTAATGGGAGGATTCTTCAGAATTTGAGACTGAAAATGAATGATTTAGAACCTAGGTTAACTCAATATGAAGCTTTGGAAGAATGGGAGACTGAGTCATATGAACGGGAGAAATGCAGAGGTGGAAGATATAGAGGATTCTTTCCGAGACACTTGCATGAGTCACGAGAAGGGCAGATGAAACAGTGGAGGAGAGCTATGGTATCAGAAGGGTTATATCCAGTGTTGATGGCTGAGGAACAATCTGGGGGAAAGTGTAAGGAGAAAACAAAACATATGAACACAGCAGGTTATGGTGAATCAGATGATGAGTTGTTAGAGGATATTTTAATTAAAAATCCACCACTGTATCAAGAAGCAGCTAGTAAGGTTGTCCCAAGTGCGCCAGTAATGGGAATACCATTAACTCCACAGATTTTACAGGAGACATCATACAACAGAGTGTTGCAAGATAATGAAAGAGAAGCTTTGAATAAAACTAGGGAAGAATTAGTTCAAAGGATAAGTCAATTGAATTTAAATACTGAAGCCTTGACAGTACCAGTAACCATTGGTCCAGTAATCCCATTGTATGGGGATAATAAGATTTGCCAGAAACCACAACTCGTGACAGTTCCATTAAATAGTCCTAGAAAAGAGATAGTAATCACAGATGATCAGGTTAGTGAAAGTGAGTCAGTTATTTCATTAATGGATCTCCCTATTGTGGAACCTCATAGGGAAACTCTAAAGAGAGTTACGCCGATGAATTTGAGAGAAAGAAGACCTTTGGTTCCGGCTGGAACTGCAGGCGCAACAGTAGTCACCTCTGAAGAAATAGAAAGGTGGGCTCAGGAAAGAGATAATCAGAACCCGATACCAAAGATTTTAGATATTAGCAGATTGAAAGTGGAATTGGAAGAGATGATGACAGGATGTGTGGGCACAGAAAGATTAAATGTTTACAATGATGAGGAATTGTTGTTTCTATGTAAGAGTATAACTAGGAGAGCAAGAATATTTCACGAGAGATTAACTGAAGTTGCTTCAGAGATTGGAATAGACATAGGGAAATCAAAATTGTTACAGAAACCCTATCGAGTGAATTTTACTGATAAAGATTTAGAAAGTGTGAATGCTTCGGGAAAAAGGTTACAGATAAAGGAATTAATGAACATTTTGCGAAAATGGGAAGACATTGATAAATGGAGAATTAGATGGATAAGAAAGAAAGAGGAAGTACAAGCGAGAGAAGCAGCAGCTGCATTTCCAGTAAGAGAATCAGGAAAAGTAGAAAAATTGTGTCCAATGAGAGAGGTTCTTGGAGGTGGATATGTTCATGTCCCTTGGAGTAGACAAGATATTTTATCATTTACAAATGATTTTCCAAAATTGAGAGAAAAGCCAGTTGAGTGGTACAAACAGGTAGAAAGATTTGTGAAGGTTTCAAAGGTGTTATTGAAAGACTTGGATGGTCTATTTGATATAGTGGTACCTGCTGATTTATGGACAGAATGTAAGATCACAATTGATTGGCCTAATGAAGAGTATCCTAGAGATGCAAAAACAGGAGCACCTTCGGAAGAGGTGATGAAAAAGTATCACCAAGTGATTACGTATTTGAAAGGAAAAATCCCTCCTAAATAAACAGATTGGGTAAAAATAGATAGAACAACACAGGAACCAAATGAATCTGTACATGTGTACTATGAACGGTTATTGCAGGTGTTCAAGCAGTATAGTGGTTTTGAGAATATTGGTGACAAGGATATGGGACATTTTGTGTATCGGTTTGTATATGGTTTAAAACCAGAAATCAGTCAGATGATACAGCAGCACATGTTGTGTTGGCAAAGTAAGACAGTGGATGAGATTCTAAAGTACGCGAAATATTGCGGAGATGACATTGAGGCCAGGCGTAGGAAACTAAGAGAGAAAATGATGTGGGCTCAAGTTAAATTGGCAGAGTAGCAAGAAGAGAAAGCAAATGACCAAAATAATAATCAAGTGAAAGAACAGAGTCAGAATAATCAAGGAGAGAATGGCAATAAATTTAAGGGGCGAATGGACAGAGAAGAAGCTAAAAAGAAGTTTCCTTGTCATGCGTGCGGAAAGCTTGGACATTGGAAGAACGAGTGTAAGAATACTCAGAATAATAAAAATAATAATGGGCCAAATCAAAATTTAATCCCACAGATGCAGAATGAAATACTTATGATTCAGCAGCAACAGGTAGTCACTCCACAATATCAGGTGCCACCAGCTCCTATGCCAAATTTTGTGAACCATCAAAGTTTCAGTGCGAACACCGGATTTCAAGGAGAAAGTGGTAAGAATAATAGAACAATAGCACAATATTTTTTACAGAATGATGAAGAACATTCAGATACCGCACAATGACGGTGCCTGAGGGGGAGGAAGAGGAGTGCGTGCTTGGCGCATCCTTGCCGGTAGATCAGTCAGGTCCATTTGTTGATGGGAGAGTAGAAGGTAAAGACATTACTTTCCTATTGGATACTGGTGCTACCAGGTCTACTGTGAGAACAGCAGACATCCCAAACCTACCCCTCTCGGGAGAGACAATCCAAGTTGTAGGCGTATCTAACCAACAGATTAGAACCCCTATCACAAAGCCAATGGAGGTGCACATTGAAAACTTCAAAGAAATGCATCGATTTGTAGTATGCGATTCCAGTCCTGTAAATCTGTTGGGAAGAGATCTTTTGTGCAAGATGAATTGCACGATCTATTGTACACCGGATGGTGTTGCTTTCCAAACCCCCGATGAGGATGTTGTCTATAAAATGATGCTGGCCAAACAGGGAACAGAAGTAGATGAAATGTTTTCATTAATAACCGAGAATGAATTGCCAGAAGAGTTAAGAACGACAGTCAATCCAGAAGTGTGGGATTTTACAGGAAAAGACATTGGGCTAATGACAAATATAGACCCAGTTAAAGTGACAGTGAAAGAAGGTGCAGTATATCCAAATACCCGACAGTACAAAATGAGTCCAGAAGTAAAAGCAGGAATTATTCCAGAAATTGAACGAATGGTTAAACAAGGTATTTTAAAAGAGGTGATGGGTAGTCCCTGTAATTCGCCAATAATGGGACTGAAAAAGCCTAGCGGAAAGTACAGAATAGTGCAAGACCTACGGAAAATAAATAAAATTGTAATTCCCTGTTGTCCAATTGTGCCAAATCCAGCAGTGATCCTTTATCAGATACTGTGGAATGCAGGATGGTTTAATTGATTTATGCCAAGCGTTCTTTTCTATTCCTTTGCACCCAGACAGCCAGTATCTTTTTACGTTTAAATTTGAAGATCGTATTTACGCATGGTGTCGTGTTCCTCAAGGGTACACAGAAAGTCCTTCAATTTTTAATCAGATTTTGAAAAAGTGGCTAGATTCATTGATTATGCCTGGAAATTCTGTTCTGGTTCAGTACATTGATGACCTATTGGTGGCATCAAAAACACGAGAAGATTGTGTCACAGATACAATTGCGTTACTGAACCATTTGTCTGAAGGAGGACACAAGGTGTCTCCAGAAAAATTACAGTTCTGTCGACAAGAAGTAAGATATTTAGGGCATAAAATAGAAAGAGGAGTTAGAAAAGTGACACCGGAAAGAATAAAAATAATCAAAGAAATACAATTGTCACAGACTCAGAGAGAAATGAGAATGTTTCTGGGAGTGGTTGGATATTGTAGACAATGGATTAATGGTTTTTCTATGCTAGCAAAGCCATTAATACAGATGATCCGGAAGCGAGCAAAAGATCCAATTGATTGGAATGATGACTGCCTAGAAGCATTTGTGAAACTAAGAAATTGTTTGTGTGAGGCTCCTGCTTTGGGCATGCCTGATTATTCAAAAGACTTTGCTTTGTTCTGTTGTGAAAGAGAAAATTGTGCACTTTCAGTCTTAACACAGAGACATGGGTTGAGTTGACGCCCAGTGGCATATTTTTCAGCCACATTGGACCCAGTAGCTTCAGCATTGCCTGGCTGCTTAAAAGCAGTAGCTGCTACTTGTATGAATCTGGAGCAAAGTGAGTCGATAGTGATGGGACATCCAATAAAAGTCTTCGTTCCACACTCGGTTGAGATCCTTTTGACAAGAACAAGAACACAGCACCTCACCCCTAGCCGTTTGACAAAGTATGAAAGAGTGATTTTGGGAGCTGAGAACGTGACTGTGATAAGGTGTACGATCCTGAACCCTGCCACCCTATTACCAGACCCCTGCAATGAAGAAGTAAAAGATGAAAGTGATCATGATTGCTTGGACGTGACTGAGTTATGCACGAAGCCCCGCCCAGACATAAAAGAGACACCCTTGAAAGAGGCTGATCATCAGTTATTTGTAGACGGCTCCTGCCTTAGGACACAAGAAGGAGGTTTAAGTGCTGCATATGCTGTTTGTAAAATTTCTGGGGTAATTGAAGCATCCTGTTTACCTGGGGTCAAGTCTGCACAAGTAGCTGAATTGGTTGCCTTAACAATGGCATGTAAAAAGGGGAAAAATTGGAGAGTAACCATATTTACGGATAGCCAATATGGTTTCAGGATTGTGCATGAATTTGGCAAGCTTTGGATGCAAAGGGGATTTCTGACTTCTTCAGGATCTCCTATCAGAAACAGCAAAAACGTAAAAGATTTGTTGGAAGCATTACAATTGCCAAAGGAGATAGCAGTTGTAAAATGCGCTGCACATCAGTCAGGAAATGACTATGTGACTGCTGGCAATAATTATGCTGATCAAGTGGCCAAATACTGTGCTAAAAATGCAGTAGCCATAAACAGAAAAATTGAAACGGGTGAAACCAGATGCCAACTTATGTACTTCTCAGTACCAGAAACATGGGATGAGATTAGACAATTGCAGGAAGAAGTTGAGGAAAAGGAAAAAGAAATCTGGATAAAGGCAGCCTGTACCAAAAGACCACATTATGAGGTATGGGTGTATTTAGATGGAAGACCAGTCATGCCAGATTGCTTGCTTTCAAAAATGGCGAGAGTGTACCATGGAGCAACACACATAGGGAGAGATTCAATGATCAGGCTATTCAGACAGAGTTGGTATAATCCGAAGTTCAGGGTAGTTGCAGAGAGCCTTTGCCAAAGATGCTTAACCTGTCAACAGCAGAACCCAGGTAGAAAGACAGTGGTAAGCTGGGGAAAGATCGGAAAGGCAGAAGGACCCTTCACCAGATTACAGTTAGATTTCATTGAATTACCCCCATGCAACGGATTGAAATACGTACTTGTCATAGTATGCCTTTTCTCAAGATGGTTGGAAGCCTATCCAACTAGAAGAAATGACAGTCTTACAGTTGCAAAATTGTTGTTGAGGGAGTTAGTGCCACGATTTGGTTTTCCGGTCACTTTGGAATCAGATAGAGGCCCTCATTTTAATAATGAAATAATTCAATTAATCTGTGCTGCATTTAACATTGAACAAACACTGCACTGTGCTTATCGTCCAGAGGCTTCTGGAGTTGTTGAGCAAATGAATGGCACAATCAAATCAAGATTGGGAAAGGTGTGTGCATCCACAAAACTGAAATGGCCAGATGCATTACCTCTTGTATTGATGGGTCTCAGAAGCATTCCAGACAGAAAAACAGGAATGAGCCCACATGAGGTTCTCATGGGAAGAGCCATGAGACAGGCATTTATTCCTGGAAATAAACTAATGAGTATAACTGATGATCTGGTATTGGACTATTGCAAAGGATTGGCTGAAATGATGCGTTCTATCTCTCACCAGGTTGGAGAAGACGCAGTTGAAAGACAGCCAGACCAAGCGCATGATTTGAATCCTGGAGATTGGGTGCTAGTGAAGAAACACGCAAGGAAGTCGTGCCTAGCACCAAGGTGGGACGGGCCACGGCAAGTCATACTAGTCACTACCACAGCAGTGAAGTGTGCAGGTCTGCCCAATTGGATTCATGCTAGCCATACCAGAAGAGTTCGGAGCCCATCAGATCAACAAGAGCCACAATTGACTGAGCAGGCTGAAGCGTCAAGAGTTGTAAACTGTGAAATTGAAGAATCTAGAGTGATAGATTCTGAAAGACAACCATATGATGAACAGCCCGAGATAAGTCTGGAAGAATGGATCCCAGTGATTGAAATAATTGATGATGCTATTGAAACCAGAAGAAGAACAGAACTGAAAAGACAGGAAAGTAGTCAGGAAGAGACAGGGGAAGAAGAACACACTCAGGTGAAAACAGAAAGAGACACAAACAAACCTGAGGGGGAAAAAAGAGAAGAACACGTTCAGGCGGAAGAAGAAAAGTTTGAATTAAGACCTGAACAGGACCAGATAGAGTTAGAAGAACAAGTTCAGGCAGGAGAAGAAAGATTTGAAGTAAGACCTGAACAGGATCAGACAGAATTAGAAGAACAATCTCAGGAAGAAGTAGAACAAAATACAGTAGAACCTGAGCAGGAGGAAGCAAAAGAAGGTACAAGCACAGAAAACAGAGAAATAGAACAGATTGTGCCCAGAATAAATGAAATAAAAAGAACCTTACAAGGAGATAAGGAAGGTGAAAACGCAGTACAAATCAAAAGAGTCAGAAAGGGAGACAATTGGCCAACTGGAGTAAAGAAACTAAAATATCATCTGAGAAAATCTGAAAAGAAACCAGAGCAAGTGAACGAAATCACAAGTCAAACAAGACCTAAACAAACCTTAGCAAAAATAAGTCGAAGAAGTCCAAGATTGAGAAATTTAAACAGGAGATACAAGGCTCCAGAGTGGACATATGTCATTCTTGAGGAATTTGAGTCCCTGGATCTGTCTGATGAGACAGAAGAAGTCCATATTGCACAAATTGATGAAAGCCAATTGAAACCTCCTTAAGAACAAAAAGGAAGGCTAAGACTGAAAAGAAAAGAAAAAAAAGATAAGAGAAAAGAAATTTTCTCAGGAATAAAATGGCTGACATTGAAGTTAACGGAAAACCAAAATATGGATTAAAAAGAAAGTGTTTTAGATTTTGTTTTTGTAGTATTTTATTAGCAGCATTAGGATGGTTATTCCTAACAGTAGGAGTACCTTTAATAATGAAAACAAGTGACGAGAATAATACAGATACTAATGTTAAGGTAGATAGAATAAGAGAAACTAAATTAGAAATAGGAGTGGAAGATGAAGCAAACTATCATAATGAATCAGACTATAATACGTCCTCTAATGTGTTTATTAAATTGTTATTTCAGTATGTTAGCACTATGGAAATTAATAATTGTTACGTATGTATGAAGTTACCCTCATCAGTATCAGAAGGGATTACATATCACCATATACCTTTAACTTATGGTGTGTCATGTAGTATTTTATCAAGTTTATTTAACACTACAGGGAGACTGCAGTATTTTTATTCTAATTTAGATGTAGTATTTTCTGAACTACCTATTAGAAAGAATATGAATCCAGTAGCTAGTAGTAAATACGCACAGTTTATGGGTGAATTTTTCATAACGATGAGTTCAATAGATTTAGTTCAGGCACATAGAGATAATCTAACATGTATATTAAGAAAAGAAGAAAAGGATTTTTTGAATTTGGTAGAAGAAAGGAGACAGGATTTAATGAAGAAGGCAACTGCACAGAAAACCCATGTACCTCCATGGGTTGGGAAGGAGGGAATCTATGCAAGTGGCAAGGCTCATGCTGCGATGTCCCTGGACTTTGTGAAAAAGGGAAAATTCTGCCTCCATAGATTAAAGACAGATTATAACAATAATTACATTGGTTCCAGTGAATGTGAACATAACTTCCTAATATCTGGGATGGATGGGAAATTTTGTGATGGCTTAATATGCCATCAGAGAGGGGATTGATAGAGCAAGGACTCGAACACGAGACTTGCTCGGAAGCAATCCTCTTGTTTAAACTCATTAACGAATTACTAACAATGTGTTTTGTGATTAATAATACGCATTTCCTTTATACGCGGGAGAGAATGAAGCTTGCCTATGTGTTTACTAACTGCAATAACATGAACGAAGGACTAGAATGCATTCTAACACGGGATCTTTACTGCGCATGTGTCTACTGCATCTACGTAGTATGACGAAATAACGCTTGGAGGGAAATTCTGGCGCTTGCGCGAAGAGCTATAAAATGGCCGCTTGAAAACTCACATGCATGGCACCTGCTTGCTGAAATTAGAAAATACGTTTTATACTAATGCAAATGCAGAAAGGGAAATAATAAATGGTACGGGCTAGAGTAGAGGTTGGTGGTATACAGTGAAATCATTTATTTTTGAGAATAACATTTCTCCTTTTGACTTTATTATTAGTGCGTATTTGGGCCTGTCAAATTTGTCTGAGTCGAGCAGACTGACGTTGCGCGACGCATGTGCCCTGGTGTGGAAGCTCGAAAAGATGACTAAGGACTTGTCACGCATCCAAGGTCGGCGAAGATGTGCCCTGGGAACATGAGGGTGAAGAGTTCATATGAAGGAACTTATTCAAGAAAATTGTTACATTTGTATTAATAAAGTTTAAAGATGTATGGGAAAGGAAGGGCGGAATAAAAGTTTGAGGGGAGGAGTTTGGAAACAATGGTTTAAAGAAATAAATGAAGTATAAGCATGGTGTGATGATCATCCCCTCTCGCCTGTCCAATCAGAAGTTAGTATTCTGTAGAATTGAAACATTAATGGGTGGTACATGGTAATAGAAAGGTATAATTGAAGTAGTTTAGTTGTTAGTTGGCTAGGCTAAGCTTGTTGGGAGCGGAAGCAGCAGAAACAATTCGGAGCTTGGGATGCTGTCGGTGCTGGGGTGGTGCTGATGCTCTGAAATGCTGATGAAGAGATCGAATGCAGAACCATCTTTTTAATTTGGGTGGGTTAGAAAGAAGATCGCGGAAGAACCACGAGGAGGAAGAGAGTGTCAGAGAGGGGTGCGACGCAGTCGTCGGTATCTAGAGAGGTGAAGTATCATGTCCTGATTCCTGTCCTGAAGCCTTTGTCTCCTGATCTGTCCTGGGGACCCTTACCAGCCCTTTGGCCAGGGGGTTGGTCTTCACACCATACTTGGTAACTATGGATTCGTTGTCTTGATAAATGCGCTTCTCTTACTATCCTTTTCTTTGTGAGCATAGTTATTGTGTGAATCTGAATTGTTAATGTCTATTGAAACTTGATTGAATTTGGCACTCTTGCGAATGAGGGTGTTTGTACTGAAACGCTTTGAGATGGTTCACAACCAATTAATTTAGATAAAGATTTTAAAGCTTACCGAGTCTGTGATTATTTATCTTTAATCAAGAAATGTATAATAAGTCATGTTAATTATCACCATCAACTAGTTCCACCTAACTGGTCCATTGACCAGAGGAAAGAACTATTTGATCAGTGAAAGGTTTAGTTAGAGAAGAAATAACTAAATCTTGAGGTATGAAAATTATAAAACTACAAAGTTCCAGCGGTCTACTTGATGTTTAGTGCGAGAGAGTTATATGGGCCCAGGTGAGTATATGGTAGTGGAGCATATGTTGCTAGTAAGCCGCTGGATTACACTTAGGTACATTTAGTTAGGGTTCCATCGTAGGAGTACGCATTTTTACTGTCATGTATTTTTATACCTGCCTGTATTCATTGTTTTAGCACTATGGTAGAAATCTACCATCCTTTTACTCTGTTGGTGCTTATAATCATTTGTATCTGTTTCTGTCTAATGGTTGTTTCAGCACACCTATTTTACACTAGAATGACGCTGGTTCAATAAATGCTTATTGAAAACGTCCCCACCATTTATTCTGTGTATCTCTCTGAGACAAAGTCAGCACGAGTGACTGAGCGAAAAGTATCGCACTGTTTCCATGATCCCTGATGGGACAGAGTTGTCATGTTCGATAGTTGCCAAGAACTATTCTCTCCTTGGTAAGAGGGGTTTCTAGTGGCACTGTGAGCTAGCTGGTATACAGGCAAACATACCCGGTGGGGGTGTCTGGAATCAGTCTGGACACCAATCCCACAGTCTATGTTGTCTAAACGCACAGATCCTATATAGGTTTATAGGAACTACACGACATGGCGCCCAACGTTGGTTTGGTACTTATTTAACGGTCAAATCTGAGTCGTGCTATTCTCAGAGACCCCTACTCACATTTCCCCAGAGATGTCTGGAGTGGGACGGGAACTATACGCCACAGCTGAGTAGGCATATCCTATGTATTGGCTGTAGGTTTATCAAGCTTGAAGAACAAGAAGTTCCTATTGTGCATAAAACCTTATCTCAGCTTCCTTGAAACTTCTTCTTTTTCAAAATAATGGCTGACGAAGACGCCGCTGCACCAGAACAACGTGCGGCTACAGCAAGGGAGGAAGAAGAAGATAAAATAAACATTTCAGAAAATGTCAGAACTGCTCTTACTTTAAAACTAGCAGACTATGGAGTCACAGCTAGGGGTGGGACAGTCACATTTGTGATTGAGGCACACAAATCATACAGCACAGAGGTATTCTATTCATGGGTTAAATTCCCACAAGCAGATGCACAAACACATACATTTCGTTCTTATACTAAAGATGAAACACCAGATGAATACTGTCCGTATGAGGACATTGAAATTCCGCTCACCTACTAGGAGCACATAAACTGGTTTAAAGGTGCCCTCCCACACACAAAAGAAAAAGTGAGACTCTGTCCGCTCGGAGACTTGACCAGTCCTAGCGGCATACACCAGCATCCAGACATTGACACAATGCCAGTCGCAGACTTACGTCCACTTCATAATGAAATAATAAAACTTTATAGAAACCTGACACAGTTTGTGATGAGAACGCTCACACTTCAGCCAGCAGGGGCTACATCTACAGGACAAATTCAGGGATCTATAACTAAAATAACTCCACAAACGCTACACGCTACATGGGTAAAATGCCCACTAGACGTGAGCAAATGCCATTCTGGATAGCTCAAAAAATAACACAGCTAGAGGCAGTATTTCCAAACACAAGCCCTCAAGAAAAACACAGAATGCTAACAATCTTCTTGCCAATGGGGATAGCTCCCCAAATAGAGGTTGTACCTCTTGGGGTACAGTTTTCGCTGCCATATATACCAGAACTCATGGTATCCCTTCATTAGCAGTAATACCAGATGTATTAAGACAAATACAGAATGAGTATGGAGCAGAACCTGCTCTGAACTTAGGGATGAAATTGTTAGGAAATTTTGCCCAGGTTTCAGCTATTATATTAGCAAACATAAAAGGGGAGGCAGCAGCAGTGGCAATACACCGACGCCTGAGGGATTTCACTCCTTTACAACAGGAGCGTGAATTACCTAAAATTATCGACGACACCTATGCCGAATTAGCTAGAGATAGTTTGGGAGCTAGAGCAACAAAACCTCAACTGATGGGTGGTCCTGAAAAAGAGAACACCAAGCAAGCACCTGATTCTTCCAAGAAGAAATGGGATAACAATAAAAAACAAAAGAATAGAGAGAATAGATCGCAATCCAGAGGTGGGTCTCCTCAAAAGGAGCCCTCCGAAAGGAGGTACAACCTTAGGAATCGTGATAACATAAAAAACCTGACATGTATCAGGATACTGATACATGTTCCTCTTGTTCCTTTCAGGGTTCCTCAAAAAACTCAGAGAGGGAAGGGCGGTCAGAACACAGACAAGAAGAGCGTACAAAGTCCAGAGACACGCAACGCGCTTCAGATTATACTTCCAAAAAAGAAGAAAAACCTAAATCAAAACCTCAATTTAAAAAGAAGAAAGTAGCAGGTCTTAAAGTTAGACATGCCCAGAATTCTGAGGACTCAACTTCTGAACGGGGAATGGGCTCTGGCGAAGCTAGACAGTGCAGCAGAAGTAACAATAGCTCGCCAGAACCTGATGGAATTTCTGCTGACAGCGGAGTTGAATGAACATATAACGGTGGAGGCACCTGATACAAGGGTAAGTGTCCCAAATAGGTTACATGAAATAACACTCCAAATGGAGGGGGGAAAACCCAGAAAAATTAAAGGTCTCTTTTGGGAGAACCTGACTCATGGATATGACATCCTTTTGGCTGAAAAAGATTGGCCGCCTGCAATTGTTATGGATTGCCCAAAGGGAGAAACAGTCATTTTACTGGCTTTTTCCGACTTCGTTCCTATATACTTAAAATATACATACACGCAGGGGTGGGCGGTAGCACTTGCTCCAGCATTATATCGCAACCATGTTGGGTGGGATGCTGAGTCACCTCACCATGTAATCCCAGTAAAAACTACTCCAAATCCACAGAGACAGTACCCAATAAAACAAGAAGCAAAAAAACAGGTCAGGGAGATCTTAGATCAACTTGAATACCAGGGTGTAATTGAAAGTTGCACCTCCTCAATTGATAATTCATACCGTCTAGTTTTAGACTACAGACATCTGAACACATGCACTAAAACATTTGCAGTACAGAGTGCACACAGTGCCGCATTAATGAATAACATTGTGCGGAAAAAATACAAAAAAACACTAGATATCTCAAATGGATTTTCCTGCCAAAATATAGCGCCTGAAAGCAGATATTTGACAGCATTCTCAGCGCTCGGTTCCCAGCGTCAATTTTGTTGACTCCCCCAAAGGTATAAGAATAGCCCTGGGTTGTTCTCCGCTAGGGTAACAGAGTTACTTCAGAATTTGGATGAAGAGGCATTGTCCTATGTAGATGATATTTATCTGACGGATGATGATTTAAAGGATCAATTGACCAGGGTGAGCAACATAATTTTGGGGTTTGCTTCTGAGGGCTACAAATTTAATTTTAAAAAACGAAAATAGCCCACCTCAATGTCCTATTTTTGGGATATGAGCTTTCAAGTGAAGGAAAAGCCTGGCAGCTATATAGGCGCAGGTAACATTACAACCTTTCACCTATATTCTTCCCTACATTACATACATAACGGTTCTTAGGCACTGACCTTTTACCCAGATATGACACTGCATTCAGAACGCGGGTTTTTCCCTGGTTCGATTCTCTTACATTATGCATGAGGCTTCTTGGAAGCACAGCAGGACTAACAGTAGGATTACCATCTCCTGTATAATATCTCTGTATAAAGTTCAGGCCCAACGTCATCCTTTAGGCCGACACAGTAACACAGCAAGGTAGGACCCCTGGGGAGACCTATGGGTATATATACATCATGTCTTGCTTAGAGAGACAGAGGAGACCGTGATTTCCTGGCTGACACACTGACCAGAGACGCTGAGGTTCCTGCATGCAGACGCTCCAGCTAGCAGTGGTCTAACATCCCTCGCGGGGTGTCCAACTCGAGACCAGGACGGGGTCCCACATTCTCTAACTCTCAGGTAATGGGGGTTGACTGGATCCTAGAGGGATTCTTGGCATAACACCTACTTAGATGCTAGGTACATTTAGGTACGTCTAGTTAGGGAGACATCGTAGGAGTATGCACTTTTAGGTTGCACTTTTTATCATGTGTTTTATGTACATGTATATGTCCATGATTTCTGCAAGATGGTAGAACTATACCATCCCTTTACTTTTGTAGTATTGCTAATCCTATATCTCTGCTACTGTCTAATGGTTGTTGCAGCTCATATATTCTACACTAGAATAACAACTGTTCAATAAATACTTATTGAAACGCCCAGTATGTTTATTCTGTGTATCTCTGAGACAAACTAAGTGAGCACGAGTGACTGAGCGAAAAGTAGTATATTGTTTCCACGACCATGGGGGATCAGGGTTGTCAAGTCCTGATCCCCCGATAAGAGGAGACTCTAGTGGCACTGTGAGCTAGCTAATGCAAACAGGCTAACGTATCCGGTGGGGGTGCACAGAATCAATTTGCCACCAAACCCACAGTTTATGTTATCCAAACGCGCAGATCCTGTATAGGGTATATAGGAACTACACAACATGGCGCCGCCAACGTTGGTTGGGTACTTATTTAACAGTACTGTTAATACCATAATTTTGGGTTTTGCATCTGAGGGCTACAAATTCAACTTAAAAAAATCAACAATTGCCCACCTCAGTGTCCTGTTTTTAGGATATGAGCTTTCAAGTGAAGAAAAAAGCCTGGCAGCCAATGTTTTAGAAAAATGCGCGCTGCTCCAACCTCCAAAATCACTGAAAAACTTACAGTCAATTCTGGGATTCTTAAATTTTGGTAGAACATACATTTTGGATTACGCAGAAAGAGTAAAACCTTTCTACGACTTAATAAAACCTGATTTTTCAATAAAACAATGGACACAGGAACATACAGATACACTTCGTTCCTTACAAGCTGACATGATAGCTTCCAAACACTTACAGACACGCGTAAACGTACGCAACCTGGTGATCCGTATAGTTGTGGGTCAATCTGGGTACACCTATCTAACATATAATGAAGGTGAGACAGTACCAATTGCATACAAATCACATTTGTACACAAATGCTGAGATGCGCTTCGCATCTACAGAAAAGATTCTGACAGCAGTACAGACTGCTGTAGTGAGAGAAAGAGCACTGGCTCAGGGGAAACGAATAATAGTAGTGACTCCGGTTCCAGCCTTAGAGGCTGCAACAAAAGCTAGCGTTCCTAATGCTAAAGCTTTACATCCGAGATGGATACAATGGGCTAATTCTCTCACTGCAACAGATGTAGAATAAAGGTACGACCCAAATTTAAAGACACAAGCATTCCTGCAATACGAACAAGAATATCATCTGCCAAACAAAATAATGCCTCTAGATCAGTATGAATATATTATTTACACTGACGGATCTGCTCAACCGGCCATAGGAAGTAAGCAACAATATAGCGCACCATGTGCAATCGTTAAAGGTCGCATGCGGGATGGAAAGTTCCATCCAAGTTGCACGAAAACGCAATCTCTGGGAGACTGCACAGCACAGCTTGCAGAGTTAAAAGCCTTGATACTGGCACTGGTAAATACGGATCGAGAATTCCCCACACTAATTGTGTGCGATTCCTTTTACGGTGTGCAGTCTTACAATGAATACTTGCAATACTGGGTTCAAAACGGGTTCAAAGATGCAAAAGGTGGCACAATTAAGCATAAAATGCTATGGGAACAGGTAGTGGAGTTGAAAACCGAACTACCGAGGGCTCACGTGATACATACACTGAGTCATCAGCGTGATGGCGTTCACTTTGAAGGGAATTCATTGGCTGATGAAGCCGCGAAGGGGCTGTACGAACGGCTTCCGTAGCTGCAATCACTCATTCTAAAACGAGAATAGACGGTGAGATTATGGTAGCTGTCATTGCTTCACGTAAAAACAGCAAAGCATTACCAAAGAAGTTTCCACTCAAGTACTCCTACAAGTTAGATGCCAATAACATTCCATTTGCTCAGATTCCTGGAGTGGGGGATAGAGTAATTCCAAATATGGATCGTAGGTTAGGTTTAATTCTAACAGCACACGAAGGGATAGGCTCTGCACATGCAGGAGTTACGGCGAGTGTTTCACTGTTGAAACAATGCTATTGGTGGCCTGGGTTAACAAAGCAGACTAAAGACTATGGGGCCGATTCCGATCTCGGCCGGTAGGGCTCCGAATCGGATTCGGCTTAACCGAGATCAGATTCGGAGCCCTATTTCCCGACCGATCCGTACGCGCGTCCGGACGAGCGAGTACGATGCGAAATCGCCGACCGACTCGTTCGGGCGTCCCAACCGCTCCGACCGACTCGTTCCCGGGTCGAACCGCACCGACCGACTCGCTCGGACACGACTCGCACCGCGCAATGGAGACGTTCCCCGGCCGGGTAAGTACGATGCGCGCCGCGAGCAGTCCGACCGACACGCGCCGTCCGGCTCGAAAGAGCAGTCGGAGCCGTGCCCGGGGGTCCGTGTCGGACCCCCTGTACGCGTGGCCGCGAGTCGCACACAGGGGGGACCCATGGGTCCCCCTACCTGTGCGAGTACGGCGCGAGTCGCTTCGCCGCGTACCCGCTGTAGGGGCGCCCTTGTTTGCCTCGCACCCATTGAGGCAATGGGAGCCCGCGTACGCGTTGTACGACCGGCTCCCATTGACTTCAATGGGAGTCCGACCGACTCGAGTACGATAGCATACGGACGCATCGTACTCGTTCGGTCGGGCTGCACGGGTCCGATTCGGTCAGAAATCTCTCCGGGTCCGGCTCGGTCAGAGAGATTTCCGGCCCGAATCGGAATCGGCCCCTTAGTCTTGAAATACGACATCTGTCAGCAGATGAAAGGTTCCACCATAACACGTCCAGTGCAGACACCGCTGTTAATATCTGACAAACCACTAGCGTGTGTTTATTTGGACCACTGCGGCCCCTTACAAAGAGACGGGGCTTACAGGTATATCATGGTTGCAGTGGATTCCTGCTCGAGATTCCTATGGGTGTGGCCCCAGCGCTTGGCTGACGCTCGAACTGTTATGAAAGATTTGCGAGTCTTTATAGGGACATACGCAATTGGCACATTACATTCTGACCAGGGCCCTGCATTTAGCTCTTGGGCTTACAAGGAGGCCATGCGAGGATTGGGTGTAGCATTGGGGTATTCATCTCCGTACCATCCCGAGGGAAATTCGGTTGTGGAGAGAAAAAACCGGGACTTAAAGCAATCTTTAACAGCTAGAGTATTAGGCACGGGTGAAAGTTGGGTAAAACATTTGTATGGAGTCCAGCGAGCTATGAATAACATGCCATGAAGTTCTCTAGGGGGTGTCACTCCATATGAGGTCCTATTTGGGACAAGAATGTGGGTACCTGATCTTGATTGTGAAGGCGCAGTGGCGGATGAAAAACCTTTTGACATCCATGATCGTTTGGCTGTTTTACAGGATCTAAATGAATCCAGGACACAAAAAGTAATGTCCACCTGAAGCAGACCGCCACTGGGGAAGTCAAATCAGTCACGGCAAGACCTGTCTGGATCCCAAAAGTCGGGGATCTGGTCAGAGAAAAGATAGCAGACAAGAAAGAATTTGGGCCATCATACAGAAAACCTGTAGCGGTCCTAGCAATTGAAGGAACAAGAATTGTACTTCTACCGCCTCTTGCTGGAAAAAAGGAGAAAAGATTTGTCTCAATTGACTTAATCAAACCACACTATGTGGCCGATACTAAGCAGTAGGCCACGTGGACTCCAAAGTAGCAGACGCCCTCCTCTCGCTACAATCCAAGAAGTTCAAACGGAAAGACTCATCACGTTCGAAGAGTCACCTGTATGGAATGATGGACTATGCATCAATGCTATAGAACTCATTCCTCTTGAACCTGAAGTTCAACTTCAAAATCAAACTCAAAATGACAGACAAATAGCTGTTAGACCAAATACAGATGTCTACGTCAACGTGCCTCGACAAGAGCAAAGTACGATTTTAACAAATCCCGATGCAATACCAACAATTGATTGAACTGCTTCTGGCTACTTCTTAAACTTTGATACATTTTCTTTGGATCCAAGTGAACCTGAAACGACGCCAGCCCAAAAATCACGCAAGCAGCAAGTAAAAGACTTTCTGAACTTTCTTAGAAGAACTTACCTGGTATCACCGTGGGTAGAACTATGGATAATTACCGGGGTGCTTTTCTTTCTTTTCTGGTTAGGTTTAGTGATAGTTTTTAACATGCTTAATAATGGACAATACATTCGACAAAGCTCTGCAGCCCAAAAGGTGAATTTAATTTTAAAACCACATCAGTCATCTCATCGAGAACAAAGAGACTTGTCATCAGTGAACATTACAGCAGTTCCTATACCTGACGGTATAGTGTGGGACAAGGTTGATTTCGATATATTCGGCCCGACCGAACTTTTAAAAATTCCACATTTATTTAAAATATCATTAAGTGATATCATTACCTCAAGTACATTTTCAGATGATTGGGATTTTGAAACTGTTAATAACATGTTGTCTGATTTGGAAAAACCTGCTGCATTTTCTAATAGTGAAACATTGGAAAGCACATCAGATTTCGATAGTATGTATTGTTATCAACATTATGGTAATCATTTTCTGCATAAATCTGCAAATCCTAGAAATGTGTTCACTTACCACCAGTGGGAACATTGTCCAACACCGCCGAAAGGCAGTGCAAAAACATTTACACAGTAGTTTCCATATTTTTCAGGGTTTAATATGTCTGAACCAGCCTCATATTATTATAAGGTTGCACCAACATCAGCACAGAAGAATATGTTGACAAATACCAAACAGATTTACTCTGCTGCCTTTATTGCCCAGTTGTCTGAACAAGGTTTCGACTTATGGAAAGACACCATAGACTTAAAATCAGTCTGGGGTACTAGAGAATGGCAGGTTCAGGGAATAGAAGCTTTGTTTAGAGCATGCCTTATCCTTCAACAAATCATGTTTTTGAACGAGACGGTGCAACAGACGTCTTGCCTTGGACTAGCCAAGAACAAAGACTGGAACACACCTCGGTTGCTGACTCCGTCACACACCGAGAGCAACATAACATCACAGGAAGAAATTACAGTAGATGACATTATACAATACAACAGATCTGACCCCGATTGGAAGAAATGGTTGATTTGGCCCACAGACACCTATAGTTGTCAAGCTAGATTCATGGGTAGGACCGAAGGGTTTAGTATCCATAGGCCAGATCCACTTTATGTACAGAGACAACATCCAGGGGTAGTGACATCAACAGTGTTGGGAAGTTGTGCTTTGATTGGCTAAAAAACTCAACACTCACAAAGGTGAAACAACACTTATCCTTACTTTCACAGGATGTGGATCTTAGGGATTTTTTACTAGGTCCCAGGCAACCACGTCAGAAACGTTTCTATTATGCTGTCTATAATAAAATATGGAAAATATCACAACAAGAGGCCGCGGAGAGACTACGGGAAATAGACCGTATAAATCTAGAAAAATCTCTAGCAGTGGTAGACGATGGGTTAACTACATTGACCTCCAGGATATATTCCTTAGGCAACATTGTATCTTCTGCGATAGACATACTAGAACAAGATTTGGCCATATTACAACACGGGCAATCTCAATTGCGTTCTATTATGTTGTTAAGCTGGACGCTGCAATCTTTACGTGCAGGCTGTGTGCCTTGGCATTATATCAACAGTACGTATCTGTTTTCTGAATACAATCTAACAGATAAACAGATAGAAATGGCACAAAAGGGAGCAAAATATACAATGCTGCGTATCGAAAAACTGGATAGATTAGCATTTACAGTGGCAGAATCACCATCCACAGAATGGCTAATCCATGGTCACATCACTCTACGGGTCACTACTTTTCAGTTTCAGTATTGCCTTGAACAAAAGCAAGTAGGCAGATATGATGAAATGGGTAAGGAATACATTAAGGAATCATGGGTATTACCATACAGATTTCGATGCCGGAGTGGGGATCGAGAAGTGTTTCTGAGCGGTACCAACTGTGAGAACGCTTTAAGTGGATCGCTCATATGCCAGGATATAATGCTGCACAGGGCTTGTAATGGTTCTGTAGCGAACCTATCCTGTCATTTGAGGGGTACCCCAGCTGCAGTGATTACTCCAGCATTCAGGCTACTTTCGAATGGGAGTTACTTGATGCTGAACAGTCAATGCTGCTGTGGAATGCTCCCGGGCATCGCATTTCTGGTAACTGTGAGCTCCAGGGTTACTTGTTGTATGCAAGTATTGTTTCCACCGACACATACAGTCAGGGAGGCGCCTTTATGGCCTTCACTGAATGTTTCTTTAATACGTTTTAATACTCTAAGCAGAATGAAAGCCATGCTTCTACAGAAGTCTGTGCCCTTAACCTCTGCTCGAGAGACTTTTGATCTCCAGATCACAAGGTCTTCGGCAGAGATACAGGCGCTCATTCATACAAACTGCCCTTTCCATTTTGCAGAAATGGTAAATCGTATCTTTAACATGTCTGATACGACAGGCATTGTCCACCTATTTAAGACCATAGGTTCTGGACTGCTGAGCACCTTTCAGACGTTACTTGGAGTTATACCAAACTTCATTCATTCCGTGTTCTGAAGCATCTTTGGAGGACTTCCGCTGATCCTGTTTCTAATAGCAGGAATCCTGATTGTTATTTTTCTGCTACGCAATGGACATCCCAGTCACCAAGGAGATGGAAGAAGCACTCCTGGAGCGTAAATACCATGACCGCATGGTACAACATCTGGGCACGCCTCGCCTAAGAGAACTAAGTGCATCTTGGTTCTTGTCATTTCGACCAGTCTGGATGGACTGCATCTTACCTGTCCTCCGATGCCTGTTTTGCGGAGAAGAATGCGTGTTAGACCTTTGTTTGACACTCCCATCATGTGCGCAACCGGACGTGAATGCGTTACTGGACCCGATAACGGCCCATGTTCTGCAATGTCCCCAGCGTATCCCAATGTTGATGGCGGCATTCCTTGAGCCACCACAGGTAGTAACTACACCTGTTAGTATGAACACCGGCTCCTCCACTGACACCCAGGCTTTGGACGACGCACAGGCTGTCGCAGCACCGGCTGCGGACAGCGTGTAACATCATCTGTGCTCAATTGACATTCTTTGCGAGGTGTTACAGGGGCCGTCTACTGCGGGAGCAAGCAACGGAAATGTTGCGTCTACCAGCCAGGACACATAAACATTTGACTCATTTGGCTCGTCGTGTGCTGGGAAGAAATTCGCCCTTTTTAAAAACAAGCTTAAATTTGGAACTATGAAAATAAATTAACATTCCTTTCTTTTTTGGGCATACATGGCTTTATAATGCTTATAGTGATTCGGACTATAAGAACGGACATTTTAGAGGTAGGGCTTTCAATTTTTTTTTTTAGACATTTTTAAGTTTTTTTAGAATTTTTTTTAGAAATTTTTAAACATCTTTAAATGTTTTTTAACACTTTGTGCGTACCAATATCTAGTTAAGATGGTAGTACAATAGGTTACATATGTCATCCAGTCGGAAGAGGAGTGGGTGTTATATTCCATATAGGTACCCTATATAAGCGCAGGTAACATTACAACCTTTCACCTATATTCTTCCCTACATTACATACATAACGGTTCTTAGGCACTGACCTTTTACCCAGATATGACACTGCATTCAGAACGCGGGTTTTTCCTTGGTTCGATTCTCATACATTATGCATGAGGCTTCTTAGAAGCACAGCAGGACTAACAGTAGGATTACCATCTCCTGTATAATATCTCTGTATAAAGTTCAGGCCCAACGTCATCCTTTAGGCCGACACAGTAACACAGCAAGGTAGGACCCCTGGGGAGACCTATGGGTATATATACATCATGTCTTTCTTAGAAAGACAGAGGAGACCGTGACTTCACGGCTGACACACTGACCAGAGACGCTGAGGTTCCTGCATGCAGACGCTCCAGCTAGCAGTGGTCTAACATCCCTCGCGGGGCGTCCAACTCGAGACCAGGATGGGGTCCCACATTCTCTAACTCTCAGGTAATGGGGGTTGACTAGATCCTAGAGGGATTCTTGGCATAACACCTACATAGATGCTAGGTACATTTAGGTACATCTAGTTAGGGAGACATCGTAGGAGTACGCACTTTTAGGTTGCACTTTTTATCATGTGTTTTATGTACATGTATATGTCCATGATTTATGCAAGATGGTAGAACTGTACCATCCCTTTACTTTTGTAGTATTGCTAATCCTATATCTCTGCTACTGTCTAATGGTTGTTGCAGCTCATATATTCTACACTAGAATAACAACTGTTCAATAAATACTTATTGAAACGCCCAGTATGTTTATTCTGTGTATCTCTGAGACAAACTAAGTGAGCACGAGTGACTGAGCGAAAAGTAGTATATTGTTTCCACGATCCTGGGGGATCAGGGTTGTCATGTTCTGAGGTTGCCAAGAACTCTTCTCTCCCCGATAAGAGGAGACTCTAGTGGCACTGTGAGCTAGCTAATGCAAACAGGCTAACGTATCCGGTGGGGGTGCACAGAATCAGTCTGCCACCAAACCCACAGTTTATGTTATCCAAACGCGCAGATCCTGTATAGGGTATATAGGAACTACACAACACAACCTCCTAAATTGCTGAAAAACTTGCAATCCATATTGGGATTCTTAATTTTTGGCAGAATTTACATTTTAGATTATGCAGAAAAAGTGAAACCTTTCTATGACCTAATAAGACCTGATTTTTCAGTTAGGCATCGGACACAGGAACACACAGATATCCTCCGTTCTCTACAAGCTGACATGATAGCTTCAAAAATCTACACACACGTATAAATACCACAAATTTGGTGATCCGTGTTATAGTGGGTCAATCAGGGTATACTTACCTAACCTTAAATGAAGGCGAAACAGTACCCATAGCATACAAATCACACTTGAACACAAATGCTGAAATGCGTTTTGCTTCTACAGAAAAAATTCTGACAGCAGTACAGAGCGCTGTAGTGAGAGAAAGAGCACTGACTCAGGGGAAACTAATAATTGTTGTAACTCCAGTACCAGCCTTAGAGGCTGTTACAAAGGCAAGTGTTCCAAATGCTAAAGCCTTACATCCAAGATGGATACAATGGGCTAATTCTCTCACTGCAACAGATGTAGATTACAAATTTGACTCTTCACTAAAAACGCAAGCATTTCTGCAATATGAACAAAAATATCCTCTCCCGAATGAAATAATGCCTCTAGATCAGTATGAATATATTATTTACACTGATGGTTCTGCTCAGCCCGCCATAGGTAGTAAACAACAATACAGCGCTGCATGTGCTATTGTGAAGGGTTGTATGCAGGAAGGCAAGTTCCATCCCAGCAGTACGAAGACACAGTCTCTAGGAGACTGCACTGCACAGCTGGCAGAACTAAAAGCCCTGTTACTGGCACTAATAAATACGGATCGAGAGTTCCCCACACTGATTGTGTGCAATTCATTTTACTGTGTCCAGTCATACAATGAATATCTTCACTACTGGGGTCAGAATGGGTTTAAAGATTCAAAAGGTTGCATAATTAAGCATAAAATGCTATGGGAACAGGTAGCTGAGTTAAAAAACGAACTATCAAGAGCTCACGTGATACACAAGTTGAGTCATCAACGTGATGACATTCACGTTGAAGGGAATTCATTGGCCGATGAAGCCGCAAAAGGGGCAGTATGAACTGCTGCCGTAGCTGCAATCACTCATTCTAAAACGAGAATAGATGGACAGATAATGGTAGCTGTCATTGCTTCACGCAAAAACAGCACAGCCTTACCACTCAAGTACTCCTATAAGTTAGATGCAAATAACATTCTGTATGCTCAAATTCCAGTAGTGGGGGATAGAGTAATACCAAACATAGATCGCAGATTAGGCTTAATACTAGCTGCACACAAGGGTCTAGGTTCTGCACGCGCAGGGATTACCGCGATGGTTTATTTACTGAAACAACGCCATTGGTTGCCAGGGTTAAATACACAGACGAAGAATTTTGTCTTAAAGTGCAACATCTGTCAGCAGATGAAGGGTTCCACCTTGGCGCGTCCAGAGCAGACACCATTACTTATATCAGACAGACCACTCGCTTGTGTCTATTTGGACCACTGCGGCCCCCTACAATCAGATGGGGCTTACAAGTATATCTTGGTGGCAGTGGATTCATGCTCAAGAATCCTGTGGGTTTGGCCTCAGCGCTCGGCTGACACTCGAACTGCTATAAATGATTTGCGAGTTTTCATAGGGACATACGCAGTTGGCACATTACATTCTGACCGTGGCCCCGCGATTAGCTCTAGGGCTTACAAGGAAGCCATGGGAAGTTTGGGTGTTGCATTGCCCTACTCCGCTCCGTACCATCCAAGGGAAAATCGGTCGTGGAAAGGAAAAATCGAGACTTAAAGCAAACTTTTTTTATTTCAAATACGTTTTTATTTGCATTTTAGAGAAGAACATTATGCATTCATTAGTTTTACATTTGGCAAGTGCCACATAGTGATAGTGATATAGAAGAAGCCATCCTGCACACTGTGTCCCGCATCTTAACTCAAGCTTTGTAAATTCAACCCATCTTGTTGGATGAGCTCTAGGATATCGCGCAGTACAGAAAATTACATGGCTAGCTAAAGACGACTTCAATTACACACTTTTCTGGCGCAAGTATCGTACGGCTATGGCTATCTTGTGGCATCTTCCAAATCGCCAATGTGTCGGGCTGCGCACTATCTCCTCAGGGCTCATGCTTGTGAAGCAGTGCCTCAACACTATATATGTGCCGCCAATAGGCTATAAGCAGTGTACTAACAAGGAAAGTGAAAGTCCAGTGGAAAGAAAAAAGAGGTGAAAAGGGGGCGATAGAAGAAGGGGTAGGGTGTGGCGGGGGCGACAAAGGCACTATGACAGTATGCCTGGAGTAGCTCGCTTCGCAGGGGGTGCAGTGGCAGTGCAACTATTTGATGTCTCTTTCGTCGTGTGGGACGGTGTTGAGGGCCACAACAGCTGGCGGGGCGTCAAGTATCACCGGGCCTGAGTCGTGTGGGGTGGGTGGGGGCACAGCGCAGAGTGGTCCATCAGGAGGGTTCCAATAGCTATTTGGATCTGCGGTGTGCACCACATCATCGAAGAGGCGTAAAGCCCGCAGTTTTGGTGGCTGCTGTCTAGCGTTCTCTAGACGTCCCAGATGTTCCACCAGTGGCTTCCATAGTGTCGTAAACTGGGTGTCTCGGTATTGTAGGCGCGCCGTGAGCAGTTCCATCACCACTGTTTGCCATAGGCGGGTGAACCACACATTCACTGAGGGCGATTCCGCCTTTTTCCAATATAGGGCAATGGTCCGCTTAGCAGTTCCCAGCATGTGAAGACTGAGGTGCCAATCGCTGCGGGTCATAGCCCGTAGGTTCACCGGCCTGAGGCCCAGTACAATCGTGAGTGGGTTTTCAGGTAGCGGGTAGCCTAGTACTCGTTTAATGTGGCTAAGGACTTCTTTCCAGTAGATGGTCAAGAGGGGCACGACCACCATATGTGTATAAAATCTCCCCGTGCCCTATTGCATCGCCAACAGATCGGTGAAGAGTTGGGGAACATTTTGTGTAACCTGTGGGGTGTATAGTACCATTGGGTCATTATCTTGTATGCGGATTCCTGCTGGGGGATGCTATGAAAAGTCTTCGGGATGTCGCGCCATAGACGTGTCCACTGAGAGGGTGCAATGTCGGCCCCGGGAAGAGACTGCCACTGTTGTTGGTACAGGTGTGTGGTAGGGTGTGGTGAATGTTGGAGGACTTGGTATATGCGAGATATCAATCCCTTAGAGTTGTCAAATGTGCGAGCCAGCTGTTCGAACGGTGTGTAAGGCCGTGTAGCCGCCTGTGTTAGAGAGGACGCCTGTATCCAGTGCCGGAGTTGTATATATTGGAATCTCTCCTTCTCCGAGAGTTGATATTCCTGTTTGCATTGGGCAAAAGTTCTGACATCACTCCCTAGAAATAGATCTTGCACCGTTTTGCAACCCTTGTCTGTCCATTCTGCAAAAGAGGGCGGGTGAAGAGCAGGGGAAATTGCGGGTTGCGAGCTATTGGGGTGTGTGGAGACGGAAAAGATGTGAGGCCCTTGCGGACGGCCAGCCTGTCCCAAATCTCAAGTACGGTCTTAGTAGGGGTCGCCATATATGCACTTCGGGAGCGTGCTTCACGAGGGAGCCATGCATGGTCCCAGAGAGGGCGACAGGTAACCGCCCTGTCCATATGGAACCACACCTTCTCGCTCTCCCAAGCTGTCCACTCCGGTATAAAACGGAGATGGGATGCCCAGTAGTATTCTAATAGGTTAGGGCATGCGAGCCCACCCTTATCGCGAGGGAGCATTAAGATTTTACTGGAGAATCGCGGCCTCTTCCCTCCCCATATGAACGCGACTAGCTCACGCTGTAGGCTCTGGATTTGGTGTTCCGGAATAGGCGTTGGTAGGGTCTGGAATAAATAAAGTATCTTTGGGAGGATGGACATTTTAACTGTGTTTAAGCGCCCCAGCCAGGAGAGTGGCAGAGATCTCCATGCTCGTAGGTCGGTTACTACTGCCTTTTTGCATTCTTGCCAATTAGCTTGGGACCAGTTGGCCAGGTCCGGAGTCAAATTAAGTCCTAGGTATCTAATAGAGTTCGTAGCCCATTGGTAGGGGGCAAGGGTTTGCAGGGTCGCAATGTCCTCCGTCGGAATTGTGAGGTTAAGAGCCCATGATTTCGTATGGTTAATTTTAAGCCCTGAGATTTGCTCATATGACTGTAGCAGAGCGTGTACTGCTGGCAGAGAGCCAGTCGGATTCGACAAGGTGAGGAGGAGATCGTCCGCAAAGAGTGCAATCTTGTGGTCTATGCCCCCAAGGGCGATACCCTGTATATCAGGCGAGCGGCGAATCAGAATGGCGAGCGGTTCAACCACGAGGGCGAACAATAAGGGGGACAAGGGACATCCCTGTCTGGTGCCCCTGAGGATAGAGATAGGGTGTGTGAGTTGGCCATTGACTCTTACCCTGGCGAGCGGTGCAAGGTAGGGGGCCATTATGCGCGCTATCATCTGCGGACCAAGTCCTATCTTCTGCAGAACGGCCCAGAGGAACACCCAATCCACTCGATCGAATGCCTTTTCGGCGTCCAGCGAGAGTAGGCACGAGGGTATCTTCCAGTGATGTGCCTTCCCCACCAGGTGCGCAATTCGACGCACATTATCCGCCCCTTGGCGTTGATGTATAAAACCCACCTGGTCTGGTTCGATTAGGCCTGGGAGGTGTGTGCTGAGGCGCTTAGCCAGTATTTTAGTGTAGAGTTTAAGGTCTATGTTTAATAGGGCTATGGGGCGAAAGGATGAGCAGAGTGTGTGGTCCTTCCCAGGCTTTGGGATTAAAGCTATTTCCGCCATAGCCATATCTGTGGAAGGCCCAGTCTTATCCGTAAAAGAATTGAAAAGGCGTAACATGTATGATTGGAGTTGTGGTAAGAAGGTACGATAAAATGAGACGGGGAGCCCATCCGGGCCCGGCGTTTTGCCAAGTGGAAGTTCCTTAAGGGCATTGGTTAGTTCCTCTAGTGTAATTGGTTCTTCCAAGAGTTGGGAATGAAATGGGCTTAGGGGTTCCCAGTCGCAGGCGTCTAGTGTAGCCGATATTTGAGCTGGATTGGGCGTGGCTTTCGCGTAAAGAGATGTATAGTAGTTTTGGAATGCTTGAAGCTTGGCAGATTCAGTGGTGGCCCAGGTCCCGTCCCCCAATTTTAGTTTAGAAATGTGAGCTTTAGCTGCCCGTGTTCTCAGGCGTCGTGCCAAGATGGTGCCCACTTTGTCTCCTCCATCGTAATAGCGCTGTCGCAATGCAAGGAGAGCGTGTTCCGCCTTGTTGGTTCTATGGGCCCGGAGTTGACCCCGGAGTATAGCTAAGCGCCGCTTGTGGATCGCTAATGGGCGTTCTTGGTCTAATTTCTCGAGTGTTTTGATTTCGCGTGTGAGCTTATCCTCGTACAGGCGGGCCTCTCTGGCCCTGGCAATAGCGATAGCTTGCAGAGTTAAAAGCCTTGATACTGGCACTGGTAAATACAGATCGAGAATTCCCCACACTAATTGTGTGCGATTCCTTTTACGGTGTGCAGTCTTACAATGAATACTTGCAATACTGGGTTCAAAACGGGTTCAAAGATGCAAAAGGTGGCACAATTAAGCATAAAATGCTATGGGAACAGGTAGTGGAGTTGAAAACCGAACTACCGAGGGCTCACGTGATACATACACTGAGTCATCAGCGTGATGGCGTTCACTTTGAAGGGAATTCATTGGCTGATGAAGCCGCGAAGGGGCTGTACGAACGGCTTCCGTAGCTGCAATCACTCATTCTAAAACGAGAATAGACGGTGAGATTATGGTAGCTGTCATTGCTTCACGTAAAAACAGCAAAGCATTACCAAAGAAGTTTCCACTCAAGTACTCCTACAAGTTAGATGCCAATAACATTCCATTTGCTCAGATTCCTGGAGTGGGGGATAGAGTAATTCCAAATATGGATCGTAGGTTAGGTTTAATTCTAACAGCACACGAAGGGATAGGCTCTGCACATGCAGGAGTTACGGCGAGTGTTTCACTGTTGAAACAATGCTATTGGTGGCCTGGGTTAACAAAGCAGACTAAAGACTATGGGGCCGATTCCGATCTCGGCCGGTAGGGCTCCGAATCGGATTCGGCTTAACCGGATCAGATTCGGAGCCCTATTTCCCGACCGATCCGTACGCGCGTCCGGACGAGCGAGTACGATGCGAAATCGCCGACCGACTCGTTCGGGCGTCCCAACCGCTCCGACCGACTCGTTCCCGGGTCGAACCGCACCGACCGACTCGCTCGGACACGACTCGCACCGCGCAATGGAGACGTTCCCCGGCCGGGTAAGTACGATGCGCGCCGCGAGCGAGTCCGACCGACACGCGCCGTCCGGCTCGAAAGAGCAGTCGGAGCCGTGCTCCGGGGGTCCGTGTCGGACCCCCTGTACGCGTAGCCGCGAGTCGCACACAGGGGGGACCCATGGGTCCCCCCTACCTGTGCGAGTACGGCGCGAGTCGCTTCGCCGCGTACCCGCTGTAGGGGGCGCCCTTGTTTGCCTCGCACCCATTGAGGCAATGGGAGCCCGCGTACGCGTTGTGCGACCGGCTCCCATTGACTTCAATGGGAGTCCGACCGACTCGAGTACGATAGCATACGGACGCATCGTACTCGTTCGGTCGGGCTGCACGGGTCCGATTCGGTCAGAAATCTCTCCGGGTCCGGCTCGGTCGGAGAGATTTCCGGCCCGAATCGGAATCGGCCCTTAGTCTTGAAATACGACATCTGTCAGCAGATGAAAGGTTCCACCATAACACGTCCAGTGCAGACACCGCTGTTAATATCTGACAAACCACTAGCGTGTGTTTATTTGGACCACTGCGGCCCCTTACAAAGAGACGGGGCTTACAGGTATATCATGGTTGCAGTGGATTCCTGCTCGAGATTCCTATGGGTGTGGCCCCAGCGCTTGGCTGACGCTCGAACTGTTATGAAAGATTTGCGAGTCTTTATAGGGACATACGCAATTGGCACATTACATTCTGACCAGGGCCCTGCATTTAGCTCTTGGGCTTACAAGGAGGCCATGCGAGGATTGGGTGTAGCATTGGGGTATTCATCTCCGTACCATCCCGAGGAAATTCGGTTGTGGAGAGAAAAACCGGGACTTAAAGCAATCTTTAACAGCTAGAGTATTAGGCACGGGTGAAAGTTGGGTAAAACATTTGTATGGAGTCCAGCGAGCTATGAATAACATGCCATGAAGTTCTCTAGGGGGTGTCACTCCATATGAGGTCCTATTTGGGACAAGAATGTGGGTACCTGATCTTGATTGTGAAGGCGCAGTGGCGGATGAAAAACCTTTTGACATCCATGATCGTTTGGCTGTTTTACAGGATCTAAATGAATCCAGGACACAAAAAAGTAATGTCCACCTGAAGCAGACCGCCACTGGGGAAGTCAAATCAGTCACGGCAAGACCTGTCTGGATCCCAAAAGTCGGGGATCTGGTCAGAGAAAAGATAGCAGACAAGAAAGAATTTGGGCCATCATACAGAAAACCTGTAGCGGTCCTAGCAATTGAAGGAACAAGAATTGTACTTCTACCGCCTCTTGCTGGAAAAAAGGAGAAAAGATTTGTCTCAATTGACTTAATCAAACCACACTATGTGGCCGATACTAAGCAGTAGGCCACGTGGACTCCAAAGTAGCAGACGCCCTCCTCTCGCTACAATCCAAGAAGTTCAAACGGAAAGACTCATCACGTTCGAAGAGTCACCTGTATGGAATGATGGACTATGCATCAATGCTATAGAACTCATTCCTCTTGAACCTGAAGTTCAACTTCAAAATCAAACTCAAAATGACAGACAAATAGCTGTTAGACCAAATACAGATGTCTACGTCAACGTGCCTCGACAAGAGCAAAGTACGATTTTAACAAATCCCGATGCAATACCAACAATTGATTGAACTGCTTCTGGCTACTTCTTAAACTTTGATACATTTTCTTTGGATCCAAGTGAACCTGAAACGACGCCAGCCCAAAAATCACGCAAGCAGCAAGTAAAAGACTTTCTGAACTTTCTTAGAAGAACTTACCTGGTATCACCGTGGGTAGAACTATGGATAATTACCGGGGTGCTTTTCTTTCTTTTCTGGTTAGGTTTAGTGATAGTTTTTAACATGCTTAATAATGGACAATACATTCGACAAAGCTCTGCAGCCCAAAAGGTGAATTTAATTTTAAAACCACATCAGTCATCTCATCGAGAACAAAGAGACTTGTCATCAGTGAACATTACAGCAGTTCCTATACCTGACGGTATAGTGTGGGACAAGGTTGATTTCGATATATTCGGCCCGACCGAACTTTTAAAAATTCCACATTTATTTAAAATATCATTAAGTGATATCATTACCTCAAGTACATTTTCAGATGATTGGGATTTTGAAACTGTTAATAACATGTTGTCTGATTTGGAAAAACCTGCTGCATTTTCTAATAGTGAAACATTGGAAAGCACATCAGATTTCGATAGTATGTATTGTTATCAACATTATGGTAATCATTTTCTGCATAAATCTGCAAATCCTAGAAATGTGTTCACTTACCACCAGTGGGAACATTGTCCAACACCGCCGAAAGGCAGTGCAAAAACATTTACACAGTAGTTTCCATATTTTTCAGGGTTTAATATGTCTGAACCAGCCTCATATTATTATAAGGTTGCACCAACATCAGCACAGAAGAATATGTTGACAAATACCAAACAGATTTACTCTGCTGCCTTTATTGCCCAGTTGTCTGAACAAGGTTTCGACTTATGGAAAGACACCATAGACTTAAAATCAGTCTGGGGTACTAGAGAATGGCAGGTTCAGGGAATAGAAGCTTTGTTTAGAGCATGCCTTATCCCTCAACAAATCATGTTTTTGAACGAGACGGTGCAACAGACGTCTTGCCTTGGACTAGCCAAGAACAAAGACTGGAACACACCTCGGTTGCTGACTCCGTCACACACCGAGAGCAACATAACATCACAGGAAGAAATTACAGTAGATGACATTATACAATACAACAGATCTGACCCCGATTGGAAGAAATGGTTGATTTGGCCCACAGACACCTATAGTTGTCAAGCTAGATTCATGGGTAGGACCGAAGGGTTTAGTATCCATAGGCCAGATCCACTTTATGTACAGAGACAACATCCAGGGGTAGTGACATCAACAGTGTTGGGAAGTTGTGCTTTGATTGGCTAAAAACCTCAACACTCACAAAGGTGAAACAACACTTATCCTTACTTTCACAGGATGTGGATCTTAGGGATTTTTACTAGGTCCCAGGCAACCACGTCAGAAACGTTTCTATTATGCTGTCTATAATAAAATATGGAAAATATCACAACAAGAGGCCGCGGAGAGACTACGGGAAATAGACCGTATAAATCTAGAAAAATCTCTAGCAGTGGTAGACGATGGGTTAACTACATTGACCTCCAGGATATATTCCTTAGGCAACATTGTATCTTCTGCGATAGACATACTAGAACAAGATTTGGCCATATTACAACACGGGCAATCTCAATTGCGTTCTATTATGTTGTTAAGCTGGACGCTGCAATCTTTACGTGCAGGCTGTGTGCCTTGGCATTATATCAACAGTACGTATCTGTTTTCTGAATACAATCTAACAGATAAACAGATAGAAATGGCACAAAGGGGAGCAAAATATACAATGCTGCGTATCGAAAAACTGGATAGATTAGCATTTACAGTGGCAGAATCACCATCCACAGAATGGCTAATCCATGGTCACATCACTCTACGGGTCACTACTTTTCAGTTTCAGTATTGCCTTGAACAAAAGCAAGTAGGCAGATATGATGAAATGGGTAAGGAATACATTAAGGAATCATGGGTATTACCATACAGATTTCGATGCCGGAGTGGGGATCGAGAAGTGTTTCTGAGCGGTACCAACTGTGAGAACGCTTTAAGTGGATCGCTCATATGCCAGGATATAATGCTGCACAGGGCTTGTAATGGTTCTGTAGCGAACCTATCCTGTCATTTGAGGGGTACCCCAGCTGCAGTGATTACTCCAGCATTCAGGCTACTTTCGAATGGGAGTTACTTGATGCTGAACAGTCAATGCTGCTGTGGAATGCTCCCGGGCATCGCATTTCTGGTAACTGTGAGCTCCAGGGTTACTTGTTGTATGCAAGTATTGTTTCCACCGACACATACAGTCAGGGAGGCGCCTTTATGGCCTTCACTGAATGTTTCTTTAATACGTTTTAATACTCTAAGCAGAATGAAAGCCATGCTTCTACAGAAGTCTGTGCCCTTAACCTCTGCTCGAGAGACTTTTGATCTCCAGATCACAAGGTCTTCGGCAGAGATACAGGCGCTCATTCATACAAACTGCCCTTTCCATTTTGCAGAAATGGTAAATCGTATCTTTAACATGTCTGATACGACAGGCATTGTCCACCTATTTAAGACCATAGGTTCTGGACTGCTGAGCACCTTTCAGACGTTACTTGGAGTTATACCAAACTTCATTCATTCCGTGTTCTGAAGCATCTTTGGAGGACTTCCGCTGATCCTGTTTCTAATAGCAGGAATCCTGATTGTTATTTTTCTGCTACGCAATGGACATCCCAGTCACCAAGGAGATGGAAGAAGCACTCCTGGAGCGTAAATACCATGACCGCATGGTACAACATCTGGGCACGCCTCGCCTAAGAGAACTAAGTGCATCTTGGTTCTTGTCATTTCGACCAGTCTGGATGGACTGCATCTTACCTGTCCTCCGATGCCTGTTTTGCGGAGAAGAATGCGTGTTAGACCTTTGTTTGACACTCCCATCATGTGCGCAACCGGACGTGAATGCGTTACTGGACCCGATAACGGCCCATGTTCTGCAATGTCCCCAGCGTATCCCAATGTTGATGGCGGCATTCCTTGAGCCACCACAGGTAGTAACTACACCTGTTAGTATGAACACCGGCTCCTCCACTGACACCCAGGCTTTGGACGACGCACAGGCTGTCGCAGCACCGGCTGCGGACAGCGTGTAACATCATCTGTGCTCAATTGACATTCTTTGCGAGGTGTTACAGGGGCCGTCTACTGCGGGAGCAAGCAACGGAAATGTTGCGTCTACCAGCCAGGACACATAAACATTTGACTCATTTGGCTCGTCGTGTGCTGGGAAGAAATTCGCCCTTTTTTAAAAACAAGCTTAAATTTGGAACTATGAAAATAAATTAACATTCCTTTCTTTTTTTGGGCATACATGGCTTTATAATGCTTATAGTGATTCGGACTATAAGAACGGACATTTTAGAGGTAGGGCTTTCAATTTTTTTTTTTTAGACATTTTTAAGTTTTTTTAGAATTTTTTTTAGAAATTTTTAAACATCTTTAAATGTTTTTTAACACTTTGTGCGTACCAATATCTAGTTAAGATGGTAGTACAATAGGTTACATATGTCATCCAGTCGGAAGAGGAGTGGGTGTTATATTCCATATAGGTACCCTATATAAGCGCAGGTAACATTACAACCTTTCACCTATATTCTTCCCTACATTACATACATAACGGTTCTTAGGCACTGACCTTTTACCCAGATATGACACTGCATTCAGAACGCGGGTTTTTCCTTGGTTCGATTCTCATACATTATGCATGAGGCTTCTTAGAAGCACAGCAGGACTAACAGTAGGATTACCATCTCCTGTATAATATCTCTGTATAAAGTTCAGGCCCAACGTCATCCTTTAGGCCGACACAGTAACACAGCAAGGTAGGACCCCTGGGGAGACCTATGGGTATATATACATCATGTCTTTCTTAGAAAGACAGAGGAGACCGTGACTTCACGGCTGACACACTGACCAGAGACGCTGAGGTTCCTGCATGCAGACGCTCCAGCTAGCAGTGGTCTAACATCCCTCGCGGGGCGTCCAACTCGAGACCAGGATGGGGTCCCACATTCTCTAACTCTCAGGTAATGGGGGTTGACTAGATCCTAGAGGGATTCTTGGCATAACACCTACATAGATGCTAGGTACATTTAGGTACATCTAGTTAGGGAGACATCGTAGGAGTACGCACTTTTAGGTTGCACTTTTTATCATGTGTTTTATGTACATGTATATGTCCATGATTTATGCAAGATGGTAGAACTGTACCATCCCTTTACTTTTGTAGTATTGCTAATCCTATATCTCTGCTACTGTCTAATGGTTGTTGCAGCTCATATATTCTACACTAGAATAACAACTGTTCAATAAATACTTATTGAAACGCCCAGTATGTTTATTCTGTGTATCTCTGAGACAAACTAAGTGAGCACGAGTGACTGAGCGAAAAGTAGTATATTGTTTCCACGATCCTGGGGGATCAGGGTTGTCATGTTCTGAGGTTGCCAAGAACTCTTCTCTCCCCGATAAGAGGAGACTCTAGTGGCACTGTGAGCTAGCTAATGCAAACAGGCTAACGTATCCGGTGGGGGTGCACAGAATCAGTCTGCCACCAAACCCACAGTTTATGTTATCCAAACGCGCAGATCCTGTATAGGGTATATAGGAACTACACAACACAACCTCCTAAATTGCTGAAAAACTTGCAATCCATATTGGGATTCTTAATTTTTGGCAGAATTTACATTTTAGATTATGCAGAAAAAGTGAAACCTTTCTATGACCTAATAAGACCTGATTTTTCAGTTAGGCATCGGACACAGGAACACACAGATATCCTCCGTTCTCTACAAGCTGACATGATAGCTTCAAAAAATCTACACACACGTATAAATACCACAAATTTGGTGATCCGTGTTATAGTGGGTCAATCAGGGTATACTTACCTAACCTTAAATGAAGGCGAAACAGTACCCATAGCATACAAATCACACTTGAACACAAATGCTGAAATGCGTTTTGCTTCTACAGAAAAAATTCTGACAGCAGTACAGAGCGCTGTAGTGAGAGAAAGAGCACTGACTCAGGGGAAACTAATAATTGTTGTAACTCCAGTACCAGCCTTAGAGGCTGTTACAAAGGCAAGTGTTCCAAATGCTAAAGCCTTACATCCAAGATGGATACAATGGGCTAATTCTCTCACTGCAACAGATGTAGATTACAAATTTGACTCTTCACTAAAAACGCAAGCATTTCTGCAATATGAACAAAAATATCCTCTCCCGAATGAAATAATGCCTCTAGATCAGTATGAATATATTATTTACACTGATGGTTCTGCTCAGCCCGCCATAGGTAGTAAACAACAATACAGCGCTGCATGTGCTATTGTGAAGGGTTGTATGCAGGAAGGCAAGTTCCATCCCAGCAGTACGAAGACACAGTCTCTAGGAGACTGCACTGCACAGCTGGCAGAACTAAAAGCCCTGTTACTGGCACTAATAAATACGGATCGAGAGTTCCCCACACTGATTGTGTGCAATTCATTTTACTGTGTCCAGTCATACAATGAATATCTTCACTACTGGGGTCAGAATGGGTTTAAAGATTCAAAAGGTTGCATAATTAAGCATAAAATGCTATGGGAACAGGTAGCTGAGTTAAAAAACGAACTATCAAGAGCTCACGTGATACACAAGTTGAGTCATCAACGTGATGACATTCACGTTGAAGGGAATTCATTGGCCGATGAAGCCGCAAAAGGGGCAGTATGAACTGCTGCCGTAGCTGCAATCACTCATTCTAAAACGAGAATAGATGGACAGATAATGGTAGCTGTCATTGCTTCCACGCAAAAACAGCACAGCCTTACCACTCAAGTACTCCTATAAGTTAGATGCAAATAACATTCTGTATGCTCAAATTCCAGTAGTGGGGGATAGAGTAATACCAAACATAGATCGCAGATTAGGCTTAATACTAGCTGCACACAAGGGTCTAGGTTCTGCACGCGCAGGGATTACCGCGATGGTTTATTTACTGAAACAACGCCATTGGTTGCCAGGGTTAAATACACAGACGAAGAATTTTGTCTTAAAGTGCAACATCTGTCAGCAGATGAAGGGTTCCACCTTGGCGCGTCCAGAGCAGACACCATTACTTATATCAGACAGACCACTCGCTTGTGTCTATTTGGACCACTGCGGCCCCCTACAATCAGATGGGGCTTACAAGTATATCTTGGTGGCAGTGGATTCATGCTCAAGAATCCTGTGGGTTTGGCCTCAGCGCTCGGCTGACACTCGAACTGCTATAAATGATTTGCGAGTTTTCATAGGGACATACGCAGTTGGCACATTACATTCTGACCGTGGCCCCGCGATTAGCTCTAGGGCTTACAAGGAAGCCATGGGAAGTTTGGGTGTTGCATTGCCCTACTCCGCTCCGTACCATCCAAGGGAAAATCGGTCGTGGAAAGGAAAAATCGAGACTTAAAGCAAACTTTTTTTATTTCAAATACGTTTTTATTTGCATTTTAGAGAAGAACATTATGCATTCATTAGTTTTACATTTGGCAAGTGCCACATAGTGATAGTGATATAGAAGAAGCCATCCTGCACACTGTGTCCCGCATCTTAACTCAAGCTTTGTAAATTCAACCCATCTTGTTGGATGAGCTCTAGGATATCGCGCAGTACAGAAAATTACATGGCTAGCTAAAGACGACTTCAATTACACACTTTTCTGGCGCAAGTATCGTACGGCTATGGCTATCTTGTGGCATCTTCCAAATCGCCAATGTGTCGGGCTGCGCACTATCTCCTCAGGGCTCATGCTTGTGAAGCAGTGCCTCAACACTATATATGTGCCGCCAATAGGCTATAAGCAGTGTACTAACAAGGAAAGTGAAAGTCCAGTGGAAAGAAAAAGAGGTGAAAAGGGGGCGATAGAAGAAGGGGTAGGGTGTGGCGGGGGCGACAAAGGCACTATGACAGTATGCCTGGAGTAGCTCGCTTCGCAGGGGTGCAGTGGCAGTGCAACTATTTGATGTCTCTTTCGTCGTGTGGGACGGTGTTGAGGGCCACAACAGCTGGCGGGCGTCAAGTATCACCGGGCCTGAGTCGTGTGGGGTGGGTGGGGGCACAGCGCAGAGTGGTCCATCAGGAGGGTTCCAATAGCTATTTGGATCTGCGGTGTGCACCACATCATCGAAGAGGCGTAAAGCCCGCAGTTTTGGTGGCTGCTGTCTAGCGTTCTCTAGACGTCCCAGATGTTCCACCAGTGGCTTCCATAGTGTCGTAAACTGGGTGTCTCGGTATTGTAGGCGCGCCGTGAGCAGTTCCATCACCACTGTTTGCCATAGGCGGGTGAACCACACATTCACTGAGGGCGATTCCGCCTTTTTCCAATATAGGGCAATGGTCCGCTTAGCAGTTCCCAGCATGTGAAGACTGAGGTGCCAATCGCTGCGGGTCATAGCCCGTAGGTTCACCGGCCTGAGGCCCAGTACAATCGTGAGTGGGTTTTCAGGTAGCGGGTAGCCTAGTACTCGTTTAATGTGGCTAAGGACTTCTTTCCAGTAGATGGTCAAGAGGGGGCACGACCACCATATGTGTATAAAATCTCCCCGTGCCCTATTGCATCGCCAACAGATCGGTGAAGAGTTGGGGAACATTTTGTGTAACCTGTGGGGTGTATAGTACCATTGGGTCATTATCTTGTATGCGGATTCCTGCTGGGGGATGCTATGAAAAGTCTTCGGGATGTCGCGCCATAGACGTGTCCACTGAGAGGGTGCAATGTCGGCCCCGGGAAGAGACTGCCACTGTTGTTGGTACAGGTGTGTGGTAGGGTGTGGTGAATGTTGGAGGACTTGGTATATGCGAGATATCAATCCCTTAGAGTTGTCAAATGTGCGAGCCAGCTGTTCGAACGGTGTGTAAGGCCGTGTAGCCGCCTGTGTTAGAGAGGACGCCTGTATCCAGTGCCGGAGTTGTATATATTGGAATCTCTCCTTCTCCGAGAGTTGATATTCCTGTTTGCATTGGGCAAAAGTTCTGACATCACTCCCTAGAAATAGATCTTGCACCGTTTTGCAACCCTTGTCTGTCCATTCTGCAAAAGAGGGCGGGTGAAGAGCAGGGGAAATTGCGGGTTGCGAGCTATTGGGGTGTGTGGAGACGGAAAAGATGTGAGGCCCTTGCGGACGGCCAGCCTGTCCCAAATCTCAAGTACGGTCTTAGTAGGGGTCGCCATATATGCACTTCGGGAGCGTGCTTCACGAGGGAGCCATGCATGGTCCCAGAGAGGGCGACAGGTAACCGCCCTGTCCATATGGAACCACACCTTCTCGCTCTCCCAAGCTGTCCACTCCGGTATAAAACGGAGATGGGATGCCCAGTAGTATTCTAATAGGTTAGGGCATGCGAGCCCACCCTTATCGCGAGGGAGCATTAAGATTTTACTGGAGAATCGCGGCCTCTTCCCTCCCCATATGAACGCGACTAGCTCACGCTGTAGGCTCTGGATTTGGTGTTCCGGAATAGGCGTTGGTAGGGTCTGGAATAAATAAAGTATCTTTGGGAGGATGGACATTTTAACTGTGTTTAAGCGCCCCAGCCAGGAGAGTGGCAGAGATCTCCATGCTCGTAGGTCGGTTACTACTGCCTTTTTGCATTCTTGCCAATTAGCTTGGGACCAGTTGGCCAGGTCCGGAGTCAAATTAAGTCCTAGGTATCTAATAGAGTTCGTAGCCCATTGGTAGGGGGCAAGGGTTTGCAGGGTCGCAATGTCCTCCGTCGGAATTGTGAGGTTAAGAGCCCATGATTTCGTATGGTTAATTTTAAGCCCTGAGATTTGCTCATATGACTGTAGCAGAGCGTGTACTGCTGGCAGAGAGCCAGTCGGATTCGACAAGGTGAGGAGGAGATCGTCCGCAAAGAGTGCAATCTTGTGGTCTATGCCCCCAAGGGCGATACCCTGTATATCAGGCGAGCGGCGAATCAGAATGGCGAGCGGTTCAACCACGAGGGCGAACAATAAAGGGGACAAGGGACATCCCTGTCTGGTGCCCCTGAGGATAGAGATAGGGTGTGTGAGTTGGCCATTGACTCTTACCCTGGCGAGCGGTGCAAGGTAGGGGGCCATTATGCGCGCTATCATCTGCGGACCAAGTCCTATCTTCTGCAGAACGGCCCAGAGGAACACCCAATCCACTCGATCGAATGCCTTTTCGGCGTCCAGCGAGAGTAGGCACGAGGGTATCTTCCAGTGATGTGCCTTCCCCACCAGGTGCGCAATTCGACGCACATTATCCGCCCCTTGGCGTTGATGTATAAAACCCACCTGGTCTGGTTCGATTAGGCCTGGGAGGTGTGTGCTGAGGCGCTTAGCCAGTATTTTAGTGTAGAGTTTAAGGTCTATGTTTAATAGGGCTATGGGGCGAAAGGATGAGCAGAGTGTGTGGTCCTTCCCAGGCTTTGGGATTAAAGCTATTTCCGCCATAGCCATATCTGTGGAAGGCCCAGTCTTATCCGTAAAAGAATTGAAAAGGCGTAACATGTATGATTGGAGTTGTGGTAAGAAGGTACGATAAAATGAGACGGGGAGCCCATCCGGGCCCGGCGTTTTGCCAAGTGGAAGTTCCTTAAGGGCATTGGTTAGTTCCTCTAGTGTAATTGGTTCTTCCAAGAGTTGGGAATGAAATGGGCTTAGGGGTTCCCAGTCGCAGGCGTCTAGTGTAGCCGATATTTGAGCTGGATTGGGCGTGGCTTTCGCGTAAAGAGATGTATAGTAGTTTTGGAATGCTTGAAGCTTGGCAGATTCAGTGGTGGCCCAGGTCCCGTCCCCCAATTTTAGTTTAGAAATGTGAGCTTTAGCTGCCCGTGTTCTCAGGCGTCGTGCCAAGATGGTGCCCACTTTGTCTCCTCCATCGTAATAGCGCTGTCGCAATGCAAGGAGAGCGTGTTCCGCCTTGTTGGTTCTATGGGCCCGGAGTTGACCCCGGAGTATAGCTAAGCGCCGCTTGTGGATCGCTAATGGGCGTTCTTGGTCTAATTTCTCGAGTGTTTTGATTTCGCGTGTGAGCTTATCCTCGTACAGGCGGGCCTCTCTGGCCCTGGCAATAGCGATAGATGTGAGGGTGCTGCGTATCGTAGCCTTAAAGGCATCCCATAGAACAGGGAGGGCCGTCTCCTGGAGGTCGTTGGTCGCGAAATAGGAGAGGATGGCAGCCTGTAGTTCCGCCGTGTCTACTGGGTCTCTAAGGATGTGAGGAGGAAAACGCCACCTAGTAGGTCGTCTAGGATGTGAGAAGCGTTCATGGAGAAGTAGCTCCACATGCGCGTGGTCAGAGATTGAGATATCTGACATGGTGGTTGAGAGAACGTCCTTAACTAGAGAATGTGAGACGAAGAGGTAGTCGATTCGTGAGTAAGAGCGGTGTGCATGAGAGTAATAGGAGTAGTCTCGGGTCTCAGGGAGTGATACCGCCATACGTCTACCAAACCCGAGGCAGTGATACAGCTCTTTGTCGCTGCCGACATAGCCCCCATCCCATGAAATGTGCCCCCGCTGCGATCAATGTCTGCATCCCACACTAAGTTAAAGTCCCCCCCCAGGACCAGGTCTGAGTGTACCGGTACTATGTGTTCCAGCAGAAGTTTACGCAAGAAAGAGTCCTGTCCCTGGTTGGGCGCATATGTGTTGCAGAGGGTGAGATTACGATGTCCCATCCCAACCACCACCTTAAGGAGTCTGCCCTCCGTGTCACGGACCACTTTGGTGTCTCCCTGCTGGATGCCTGCTCTGCAGAGGATGGCTACCCCCGCTGTCCTAGTACGCGCTGAGCTCCAAAATTGTAGGGGGAAGCGTGGATGTGTCATACGTGTAGTGTCAGCCCTAAGGAGGTGCGTCTCCTGGAGGAAAACGATGTCTGGGTTTTGTAGTAACAGATACCACCATATCTGACGCCTCTTGTTGGGGGAGTTAAGTCCCTTCACGTTAAGGGTTACGAGCTTCAAACAGGGCACCGAGGTCATGATCGTCTAGTATCTAGTGTGCGCGTGATCCCAGGTAGGTGTCTCTGGGTTTTGAACAGGGCCAAGAAGCAGGGATCGAGTGAGGAGGCTCGAAGCTTCAACAGATTGATATTCAGTGCAGTGTGGAAAGGAAAAAGAAGTAAGGCTTCCAGTGTAAGTCCCCCCAATTATCCAAGTGGTCCCCCCGCCGGGAGAATGAGCAAGAAATAGGAAGAAGAAAAAAGGAACAAAGATAAACAAGACAACCCGGACGGGTTGATGGCCAACATGGCCAACAGGACCTATTCCAGTCTAGGGAGGAGCCAGGCACAGTGGCACAGGCTGTCCCGGAGATGTCACTCTCCCAGAAGTAGGCGTGGGGGTTGGTCATCGTGTTACGCTTCCAGTCTTTAGTGCTGGAATGTGCTCCGGGACCGCCGTCCTGGCGTAAGATAATCCTTGCGTCTCTCGGGTGGTGCAGTAGAGTGTGGAGTGCCAGTTATGCGAAGGCCGGTGGCTCCCCCAGAGATGAGAAGCGCACTGTGAGTTGAGTCCCATCTGCAGTTTACAGTTATTTGGTGACGGGTGTTTGCGAGCCTGAGGGTGACTGACCCCCTTCTAAGGATCGTATATGCTGGATTATGTCTTGCTTTTCTTTGGATGAATTGCTTCGCTCTCGGGAGGATGGCTGTCCGGCATGACGGACCGTAGCCCACTGCGGCTTCAGTGGGATTCGAGCTCTCGGTGGCATGCGTGATGTACTTGTCGGGGGGGTGTCAGGGATCTGTAGTAGTTGGGCCGCTTCCCTGTATGACCTCAGTACTCGGCGTTTGGACTCCCAGTGAAAGATGAGAGCAAAGGGGTGTCCCCATTGGTATCGGATGTTGAGCTCCCTGAGTTTGTCCGTAATGGGACGGAAGTCTCTGCGGCGCCGAAGGGTCGTGGGGCCAGATCTTGAAACAACTGGATGGGTGTGCCCTTGTACAGAATCTCCGGCTTGTCCCGAGCTGCCTTAAGGATAGCCTCCTTCTCAATGAAGAAATGGACCCGCGTCAGGATGTCAGGCACGAGCCCCGGCCTCCCTGGCGGACCAGCTACTCGGTGTGCACGGTCCAGAGCGGGCGGCGAGGTGTCATCGTCTCCTCTAATATCATGTAGTAGATCGGCCACAAAAGTCATTATGTCTGTTCCTTCTGCTCCAAGCGGTATCCCCCGCAGGCGTATGTTGTTTCGGCGCCCCCGATTTTCCAGATCCTCCTGCTTGATCTGTAGCTCGATGTGTTGCTCCTCCAGGGTGGCTAGCCGCTGCCATAGGTGCTCCTGGTCCTCTGTACGGGTGTCCAGGGTCTTTTCAAGATCGTCCACTCGCCCACCTAGCTCTCCTACATCTTTCCGGAGGTCTTTAACACAGGCTTGCACCTCTGTGCGCAGGGACCCTATTTCCGACTTAAGTTCCTGCATAAAACTGGTCATAAAGGATTGTGTGACCGGCTCTGATGAACATCCGGCCACAAGCGTCGCGTCAGGCGCTGTTACTGCCCCCGGTTTGTTCCACATGGTCAGGACTGTAGTATCCTTTGGCGTTGCTAAGGACTCCTTCCCAGGTTTTGAGCGGGTCATGTTCATGGAGTAGGAGGAGTGGCCTAGTCCCCTGCGTGGTCGTGTTCACCGCTTCAAGTCCCTGGGGGTGGCGATCAGGGGGAGACCAGGCCCAGTGGCACAGTGGCGCAGTTGTATGTCGTGCTAGCTCAGGGCCCTTCGACTAAGCGTGGATTCTAGAGGTGCGGAGGGACCAGGTGATCTCACCTGTAGTGGCCCCCCACCATGTACATCAGGCTCTGGGTGCCCAGGAGATCGACGGGCGAGGTGGATTGCGGCGTGGTGGCCGCTTCTGGTGATGATAGGAGGATCAATCGGGTCCGCGGTGACAGCTGGCGATGTTAAACCTTGGAGGGTTGGGCTCTGTACCACCCTAATGGGCAAGCAGATGGTGGCGCCCTCCGTCTCGCTGACCGAGATCTAGGTTCCTTAAGCTGGCCGCCGGCCCGTCGTACCCTCCCCCATCTCGGATTTTGTGGCCCGTCGTTCACCGGCTGTCCACAGACGGGGAGGCCAGCGCACAGGTATAGGATGGTACACCTCCAAGGGCTGTACCGCGATGTGACGGGGCCAGTGCCAATGGGGGGGGGTCCCGCCCAGCCAGACAGGGGCGCCGCCGCTGGGGTAGGTCTTGGACCCAGGAACCCGACCACGGGAACGCAGTCCCAAGCCGCCCAGACCATCGACTCAGTCCCCCCCAGCGGCCGCTCTAACCCCCCCACGTTCCCGTACCTGGTCAGACGCTGTAGACCCGGGCTCCTCTGTTGGCAGCTGGTTGCCACTAGGCAGCAAGTTGGCGGAATCACCCCTGGTCGCCGAGGCCCGGCGGGTCGGTGCACCGGTCAGTAGCTCCGGGGCGTCTCCGGGCCTCCCTCACACCCCTGTAGCAGTGGGGGAGCGTGGGATCAGACCTCGATCGCCCCGAGCGCCTCCAGCGCATTCGCTCAGGGTCCGGGCTGTTAAGATGGCGGCCGTCTCTTATGGCTCTTTGAAATCGGGGATCTAGGCCAGGGCGGCGAGGCGTCTGCAGCGTCGGGTCCCCTCCGGACTCTGCACTCTCCTCTCCGAGGCCGTGGGGCTTCTCCGGTGCTCCTGGGTACTTCCAGGGGTGCTGGTTGTTGACACCCGGGGTCGAAGCAGCTAAAATGGCGGGCGGGCCACCGGGTCTCAGGCCTCCCTCAGTCTGAGTCTCCTCTGCCGATCGCCGCCAGCTGAGTTCGAGCCCCAGAGGTACTCGAGTCGCTAGCGTGTACTTCCACCCGTGTTTCTTTTCGGGCCGTAGAAATGCATATATTCGCTTTGGTTGGCTGTGGCGGCCCGGAGCTCAAATGGCGCACGTCTTACTCCATTTGCAGCGAGACCACGCCCCCTTAAAGCAATCTTTAACAGCAAGAGTATTAGGTTCAGGTGGTAGTTGGGTCAATCACTTATACGGGGTCCAAAGAGCCCTTAACAATATGCCAAGAAGTTCCCTAGGAGGTTTCACTCCTTACGTGGTCCTATTTGGGACGAGAATGTGGGTACCTGATCTCGACTATGAAAGCACAGTGGCGGATGAAAAACCATTTGACATCAATAAACGTTTGGCTGTTTTACAGGATCTCGATGAATTATGGGCACTACAAAGCAACGTGCAAGTAAAACGCACCATGACTAGGGAAGTCAAATCAGTCACGGCAAGACCTGCCTGGATCCCTAAAGTCGGGGATCTGGTCAGAGAAAAGATTGTGGACAAGAAAGAATTTGGGTCATCATAGAGAAAGCCTGTACCTGTCCTGGCTGTCGAATGAACAAGAACAGTACTTCATCTGCCTCTTGCCGGCTAAAAAGAAAAGAGATTTTTCTCCATCGATCTGATCAAACCACACTATGTGGCCGATACTCAATAGTAGGCCTTGTGGACTCTTGGGTAGCTGACACTCTCCTCTCGCTACCATACAGGAAGTTCAGACAGAAAGACTCATAACTTTTGAAGAGTCACCAATAAAAAGTAATGGAGTTTCCAGCAATGAAATGGAACCCGTTCCTCTTGAAACAGAGCATCAAAACACAAATGAAAGACATATATCAATTGGGCCTAACACCAATGTCTACAAGAGACGTCTGCCAGTTCAACAAAACCTGCTGACCTACCAAAAATAGATCGAACTGCACCTGGCTACTTCATCAATTTTGATACCTTCTCTCTGGATCCCAGTGAACCTGAAACAACGCCAGCTCCAGTTTCCCGTAAGCAACAAATTTGTGACTTCTAAATTTTTATGAAAAAGACATACCTAGTATCACCTTGGCGCCAGCTCTGGATAATAACTGGAATACTATTTTTTCTGTTCTGGATTGGCTTAGTGACTGTCTTTTGCTTACTCATGCATGGAAACTATCTCCCAGAACGCTCTGCAGTATCAAATGTGAACTTGGTCCTGAAACCTCATACATCTTCTCATTGTGAACAATGAGACCCGTCCTTCGTGAACATTACAGCTGTTCCAATTCCTGATGGTATAGTGTGGGACAGGGTTAATTATGATGCATTTGGTCCCACTGAACTTTTCAAAATACCTCATGTATTAAAAATGTCTCTAAATGATATCATTACCTCCAGTACATTTTCTGACGATTGGGATTTTGAAACTGTAAATAATATGTTGTCTGATTTAGAACAATCCGCTGCATTTTCAAGCACTGAAATGTTAGAGGACACATCTGAGTTTGACACTATGTACTGTTACTAACATTATGGTCATAACTTTTTACATAAATCCAGTATCCCACGAAATGTTTTCACATACCACCAATGGGAACATTGCCCGACACCACCGAAAAGTAGTTTGAGAACGTTCGCACAGAAATGTTCTTATTTTTCAGGGTTTAACACTTCTGACCCAACCTCATATTACTATAAGGTTGCACCTACAACTGCGCAGAAAAATATGCTAACAAACACCAAAACAGATCTACTCTGCATCCTTTATTTCTCAACTGTCTGAACAGGGTTTGGACTTATAGACATAAAACCAGTATGGGGTTCAAAGGAATGGCAAGTTCAGGGAACTGAAGTACTATTTCGAGCGTGCCTCATTCCACAGCAGATAATATTTCTGAATGACACTGTGCAACAGACTTCCTGTCTTGGATTAGCCAAGAACAAGGATTTGAATACACCTCGGATACCCTCACCAACACACTTTGAGGGGTGGCAAAACTTTACAACACATGTCTGAGTGGGTCTATGGGTGCATGTGAGAGTGTCTGAGTAGGTTTGTGAGTAGGTGTGTGAGTGGGTCTGTGAATGGGTGTGCGAGTGGGTGAGTGGGTCTGTGAGTGGGTGTGTGAGTGGTTATCTAAGTGTCTGTGTGGGTGACAGTAGCTGTGTGAGTGACTGGGCCACAAAGGAACTGCACCTGCCCCATTATTCAACAAGAGTCCACAGTTTTGCACAAAATATCTACTCAAGTGGAGTACTTTCTACTGATTAATTAATTACTAAGTGCTACCTCCTTGGGTAATTGTCCAGTATGTAATCTACACTACAGCTGCGTAATGGAGTATGAGCAAATGTCACCAGTGACCTTGTGTGTGTTTTGGCAATGTGACTGTTCCTAGTGCGTCTTCATCCAGAAATATGTGACAACATGAATCCTCCTACAGAGAAGACAATGAGACTACAAAGAGGTAAATCTACACCAAACAAGGGTGCTTCTTCTGTACTATATGAAGCAAGTGCTTCTTTGTTTGGAGGAGATGTCCTCATATTCCTTGGCACTAACAACGCCTCACCAAAATCAGCGGGAAACGCACTGGTGGGGGGCGCTTGTTAAACTGTCCATCATCCTGGCAAAAGGCAGGAAGATCTTTGCATACTACTAAGGTGGGTGGGTGAAACGGCAAAGCTTCCAAGTGATTTGGACATTTGAATACTCGCAGCAATTTAAAGGGAGAACCACAAACTCTGCTCTTACCAGGTAAGGACATGAAAGGACCCACTAGTCACAGTCACTACAGTTTGCGCTCCAATAGATCAAGAATGCATTCACCTCCACAAAGCATTTCAGATAGCTTTTCAATATGGAATTGCCAAGAAAACGCAGTCGCTGTGCCTTCGCCAAGCCCAGGAGTTAGGATTATTGGTCCTTTACAGAAGTAGAGCTTCAGTTGGGGCACCTGCTATGTTTATATTTGTAAATGATTTCTGTTGAGGTTTAATTACTGTGAAAAAAGCATTAGGGCCAGAACAGCCCGGGGACCTCTTCCCCTGGGGCCCAGCCAAAACTTAATAGGGGAGGACGGCCATGATGCCCCCTCTCCCTAGGCCGATTTAGGCCCCGGGAACCCCATCCATGGGGCCTGGCCAAGACTTCATAGGGGTGGGGGGCCGCACAGCCCCCCTCACTGGGCCGATTTCAGCCCAAGGGACCTCATCCCCCGGAGCTCGGCCTCTTGCATCTGGTTGCCCTGGAGCCCACCCAGGGCACCCAGTGTGCTACGTTGGGGACCCCTGGGGGAGCCTGAATGCCCCCACAGTCCCTGTCGGCTCCCTGCCTCCAGCGGGAGCTGGCATTGCTTCGCACGCAGGGAGCTGCTGAATATGCAGCTCCATGCGCTCGGGAGCAATCTTTCATCTGTTTGCCTGCCCGCATGGCAGTGGGCAGGGAAACAGATGAAAACTCCGCTCCCAGCAAGTGGGAGCAGTTTGACAGCTACCGCTTGCTGGTTGCGAGTTAGTGTTTTCTCTAGCTTGGCTGGAGCTGTTATCAAGTATTAAGTCTACTTTGCCTTGCAAATACACGTTCTTTTTTTAACTGTGGTTGTTTAAAGGGCTAAAAGGGTAACCAATGTCAGGCCTGGATAACAAATTCAACCCAGACCAACAGTGTAGGACACCTAGTTATAATTAATAACCTAGGGCCAGATGTATCAAGCGTTTTACAGTTTGCGAACGGTAAAAAGCCTTTTGGGATGTATCATCCCAAAAGGCATTCGCAAAATTTTGCGAATGCATTTAGGGAATCGCAATTTGCTATTCCTTAAATGCAATGCAGGAAGCAAGAAAAAATTGCGACCTGGCTTTAAGGAATCGCAAATTACCACCAACTTCAAGTTGGTGGTAATTTGCAAATTCCTAGAAAAATGCACATTTTTGCATTTTTCTAAGTGCCATGTGGCGCACACACATGCCCTTAGGGCATGTATGTATGCCACATGTGCATACTTACCTTTTTTGGGGGTGCATCAGGATGGCATTTTGGCCCCCTTGCACCCTTGAAATTGCATGCGCAATTTGTGAGTACCTATTTGGTACTCGCAAATTGCGAATGCAATCCTATTCATTCCTCTGGGTCTCTAGGCCCATAGAAATGAATGGGAAGGTATTCCTCAATAGCTAATCGCAATTTGCGATTCACTATTAAGTAATATGTAGGAATCGCAAATGTTTTTGCAAATCCTACATACATTGCATTTTGCGATTCTTAAATAGCGAATCGGTAAAATTCGCTATTTAAGAATCGCAAAAGCAATTCTTAATACATCTGGCCCCTAATGTGTTATTAAATATAAATTGTTTACATTATTAATTTGTATCTTTAAAAATAAAGTTTTATATATGTTTGATTATTTTTGTGATTTAATTTTAATAAATGTATATATTTAATCACATATTCAATAGAAAATATATTGGGCCCAATTCACAAAGGGAGTCTATGTGCTAAGATCTTTGCACATGTAGATTTCCACCCAATGGAATTTACCAATCCTGGGTGGAACTCTCTACCTAGTAGTAGGATTTACAAATCTTCGCTCCTTACATAAGGAGATGGAGCTGCCTACAACTGAAATTACAACTGTAAATTTACTGCAAGTAAGTTTAATAGTTGAAGGTCTACTATATGACTTTTTGGGAAGTTTTCTGTCCAGCAGAGGAGATTTCTACCGGCAGGCCAACAGTGTAATGTTAAACTGATTACAGGGAAGCTGCAGTTCTTTTCACATGGATTTTAAACACTAATTAATCTTACAGTTAGCAGTCTGGTTATGAAAACCGCTGATTATTAATTGGATTATTATGGATGATGTTTGTAGGAAATCTGCCTTTTCTGTGTGGTTATCTCTGATTTTTCACCTTTGCTGGATATTTTATTTTTGTTGGCTTTAGAACTCTGTGCACTTTACCCCGGCTAACCAGTAGTAAAGTGCCTGTGCTCCCTCTTTTGACATGGTCAATTTGGCATGTCCCTAACTTGTATATTTAACTTTCCTAGAATTCCCTACTATATGGTACAAAATGTAACCAGGGCCTGGAAGTTAAATGCCTCTAGTGGACAGCAGCACCTATTGAGCCATCCACTAAGGTGGCAGAGCAGACCTGACTTCAGGCTTACCTCTGTAGCCGCACTGTAACAGTGCAAAGCATGCACTGTGGCCTGTCAAAGTAAAACCTATTGACAGGTAAAATACCTTCCTTTTAAATATGAATAAGTCAGCCCTATGTAGGCCTTGTAGCCCACAAAGCAGGGTGCATGGTATTTAAGAGCACGACATGCAGAAACTTTATGCTAACATGTCTGCACAGTGACTAGCACCTAAACGCTATTTTCAGTGTGGCAGGCCTAGCTGCCCTATGTGGAAAACCTGATGTGAGAAAGTGCCCTGTTTCTGCATGGTTGCCCCCACTTTTTGCTGAACTGCTGATGTACTTTGACTGAGTGTGTCCTGGGCTCCTGCCAATCAGGTACCCAGGGCATATGTTCTTTCCCTAAAACTGCATTGAAGACCAAACCCAATTGACACTCTCTGGCCACAGGTCAGCCCCTGGTAAATGGTACCACAGGTACCCAGGGCACAGGGACCAGGGAAGGCCTCTAAGGGCTGCAGCACCTATTGTGCCACCCTTAGAGGCCCTGTACCTTCACACTCACACACTGCCTTTGCAGGCTGCATGTTTTGGTGCAGAATAAAGTGAAGAGTCGACATTACACACATCCCTGTGTGCCATGCCTAGAACCCACTGCCCTGGCATAGATCAGCCACCCCTCTAGCTGGGTGCACTATACCAGTGGTGAGGGTACAGGTGCAGTGTCTAAGCCAATTCTTAGACATTGTAAGTGCAGTAATGCCATTAAGAGTATATGGTGCTGGGAGTTTGTCATTATGAACTCCACAGTACCATAATGGCTTTACTGAAAACTGAGTGTTTTGGTATCAAACTTCTCAGCACATTAAACCCACACTGATGCCAGTGTGGGATTTAATGAAAAATGCACACAGAGGGCATCTTAGAGATGCCCCCTGAAAAATGACCTAACACTAGTGTCCAGGCTGAGTGGCTGCTCCCCAGCTGCCACCACCAGACATGTTTCTGGACCCCTGGGTCGAGAGCCTGCTGCTCTCGGGGCCTGAAACAATGCACATCCTGGGACGAGGTGCCAAGCCTCCTCCCCCAGGATGGGCAAGGTCCACGAAGGGGAAGCTTCAAAGGCTTGCTACCTTTGTGAGCTTCCCCAGGCCTTTTGCTGCTTCCAGCAACTGGTCTCCACCGATTCTGACCCCCACTTTGGGCTGGAGAACTGGCGGGAAAACCAAGTGAGGAAGGGAGGTGTGCCCACCTTTGCCAACCCCACCCTCAGGTGGGGGAGGCGAGGTGAAGCACAACTCTCAGTCCCCGCCATCTTGCAGATGGGGGGACCCAGCCAACCAGAGTGAGGCATATGCCCCTCTCCCACTGGAGGGCAGCATAATAGGGGGTGTATCCACCCCAAGGAAGGGACCCACTGGTCCCAACCTTTTACTTACCTGTAACGCCCCTAAATCTAGTATTTAGGGGCACCCCTGAACCTTGCCTCCTCAGACAAGCAACGACCAAGAAGAAAAGAAGAAAAAGGACCGAACAGCCGTGCCGAAGCTAAGAAGAGGAGGACGCCCACTGACTAGGCCTCAGCCCTACCAGCCTGTCCCCACCTCGAACCCGCAGAAGCGAAACTCCGGTGTGTCCTGCAGCCAGCAACCTCAAGAACCCCGAGGACCTGCCATGCCTTTCAAAGAAAAGACTTTGTCTCCCGTGAACACCGCATTTGTTCACCCACAGACTCCAGCTCTGGCAAAATCTGCGAGTCTGCACCACTCTGCACCTGTCGCCCACAGCCCGGGTTTGAATGGCCCAACGTCACGAGGAGGTCTCCCCGGCGATTCTGACCCGAGATCTGGTGATCTCTGATCTGCCTCAAAACTCCCAGCGAAGCCTGCAGCGTCTTTCTGGAGACTTCCCCCGACCGCGACCAGAGCTGGTAAGAGAAACCCGACGCCTAAAGGCACTCGAAGCCCCACAGCCTTGGGTGGCCCAACCGATGGTGTCCCAGCATCCCCAGGCATCCCAACTTACCTCTCCAATGGGTGGTCACCTCCAGAAGATCTCCGTCCCCGAGCCTGCAGGCTTTGTTGGAACCAGAGAATCCCCATTGAAATAAACATGGCACCCGACGCCAAAACAGCACCCTGCACCCAGCCGCCCCTGCACCGCTGCGGGTGTACTTTGGGTGCTAACTCGGATCCCCCTTTGCCCTGAACCTAACACCAGAAGCTTTGCTCCCATAACCTAGTGGCCTGCTCGTAAGCAGCCATCAACCGGAGGCCCCCTATCCCCCATTGGATAACATTGGGCCTTAGCACTCTGCACCCGGCCGCCCTAGTGCCGCTGAGGGTGTAACAAGAGTGCATCCTTGACCCTGGAGGAACCCTTGTTCTTACCCCAGAAACTCAACTCCAAAGACCGATTACTTACCTGGTAACCGTTAACTTCATTTCTCTCCATAGGAACCTATTGACTGTTTTTCTCTGAAAAATGTTGTGTGTAGTTGATTTGTATGGAAACCTGAAAAATAACAACTGTGCAAAACTGATTTTACTTACCTTTTCTCTAGGAAATGTCCCAGTGTGATATCTAGGCATATCACACTGAGTATAAAAAGTAATCTATAAAGTAATCTATAGAGTAACTAAGAAGTAATCTGTACAGTAATTTCAATACCTTGACTTACCTGTATTTCAAACATCTGCATTTGAACTTGCATTCACTTGTAAACACTGCATAATATATTGCAAAGCATTTATTTAACTTACCTGTGCCAGGCTTGGCTTAGTTCTAGAAATAAAATAACTAAACAATATTTTTATACAAACAAAATTGGTCTGAGTTTAGTCTTTGAGTATGTGACATCGTTTGCTGATTGAGTGTGTACAACAAATGCTTAACACTACCCTCTGATACAGCCTTACTGCTCGCCCACACTACCACAAAAAGAGAGTAAGGTGCTAACTATTTTTACCTCTGCCTACCTTTGGGGTTCCACTGGACTCTGTGCACAGTATACCTCATTTTGGTATAGTATATACAGAGCCAGCTTCCTACATTGGTGGATCAGCGGTGGGATATACAACTTTGCATTTGTTGGACTAACTTGGTTACCACCTGATCACATGACAGAACTCTTAAATTGTCTTTAGAATTCAGATTTTTTTGAATTGACAACATTTTTCCAATTTACTAAAAGTCTTGTTAGGGCCTTGGTTAAGTCCCTTTAGAATTTTAGAAAAATAAAAGTTCACTTTAGTTAGGTGTAAGAGGGGTTAAAAAGTTTTTTTAACAATGGCTCTTCACAAGAACCCAGCTGTTAGTGAAGATAACCACAATAGCATAGAGGAGCAGGTTGAGGAGCTCGATCTCACCCCTTATTTCTACTTAGAATTTAGGGAGTTAAGGTCTCTATGCAAACTTAAAAATATAATCATGGGGTCCCATCCCTCCAAACAAAAGCTCCAGGAGCTGTTGGCAGGGTATGCAAGGGACCATCCTTCTGAGAATGGTGAAGACCTCTCAGAAGAAGAAGAAGAGGGAGGAGATGAGGATAACTATCAACCTCCCCCACTTCATAGGGAGAGAAGGGTCCAGTGGCCTTGACTCCAAAAATAAACCCCTCAGCACCTAGAGCCCACAATTGTGGATCAGGTGCTGCTGAGGACATTAAGGACATCCTCAATGAGGAGGATAACCTTTTAGCAAGGTTGATCAAAAGGTTGGATCTAGAGACCAGACTCCTGGCTCTGGAGAAAGAGAGAGCAGAGGTGGGCTTAGTACCGATCAATGGTGGCAGCAATATACTCAGTAAGGATAAAGAACAATCTTATGATCCTAAAATCTCCTAAGGGATTGTCCCTAAATATGAAGAGAGTGATGATATCACAAAATGGTTCACAGCCTTTCAGAGGGCCTGTGAAATGAGAAAAGTGAAGAAGTCACACTGGGGGGCACTCCTTTGGGAACTATTCTCTGGTAACTGCAGGGACAGACTCCTGGGCCTTACAGGGGCAGATCAATCAATCAAAATAAGCTTTATTCGATTTAAAAGATGAAATCATAAAAGCACATTGTAACACATAATATAAAAACAGTCATAATATCATACAATACATTGTCGAGCATGGTCTAAAAAACAATCATGTCGGCTTAGTGTTAAAAAAAATTTAAGATATTATCTGCACAAAACGTTAAAAGACTAGGTCTATTATTCACATTGTTTTCCTACATCTAATCACACCTTTCAGATATTTAATTAGGGGGCTAGTGAACACATCATGTTCTAAAAGTTGTAATATAAAAAAGGCTGGGCGGCATTGTCTCAGTCCTAGCACCCTTAGTATAGGTACAATCCATCTTTTCCTTAACATAGTATAAAATTTACAAAATAGTAACATATGTATTGTGGATTGCATAGATAGATCATCACATGGGCACAAGCATAAGGTTCTCGACCAATCATTCATAACTGGAAAGGTTATTAGTCTATGTAAGTTTCCTAGATGAAAACGGGTCAGCAGCATCCTATCATACCCCCCTATTACAGTTACGAGCTATGGTTGCACACCAAATTGAAGTAGTAGCATTTGATTTTCCCTAACTGCGGGTTTTACTATTTCGGAGGAGAATCTAATTGTCTCCAAAAGCTCTAAACAATCAGGGCCCGATTCACAGAACTAACTTAAGACAAAATCCTAAACTTACTACCATTTTGGTATTCACAGAAGGCACTTACTCATTTTGGTATTCACAGAAGGCACTTACTCATTTTGGTATTCACAGAAGGCACTTACTCATCAATGAGTAAGTGCCTTCTGTGAATACTAAAATGAGTAAGTTACTCAAAATGAGTAAGTTACTCAAAATGAGTAAGTTACTCACTTTAGTATTCACAGAAGGCACTTACTCATCAATGAGTAAGTGCCTTCTGTGAATACCAAAATGAGTAAGTGCCTTCTGTGAATACCAAAATGGTAGTAAGTTTAGGATTTTGTCTTAAATTAGTTCTGTGAATCGGGCCCTCAGTCTTTAATGATTTTCTTGAAAGTATAGTAATACTACCCGGGTCGTCAAAGTATTCAGGATGCCCGAGGTCTGTCATAAAATTCTTAACATATTTTATCCAAGGAATATGAAGCACCCTTTGTAGCTTAAAACAATCATTTAGCACCTAGTGATTAAAACTGGTAAAGGTTGTTGACCATATCTTATGCCATAACAAGATCGGTTGGATCTTAATTAGATCTGATAAGTATGGCATCCTAAGTTCTGCGTGACAGATATAGGTAACAGTGCTATTCAGGACCGCTAGTAAATACCTCAAGAAAGCATTCTCAATTAATTGTAGAGGTTGTGGATCGGTATAGCCCCAGATACCAGCACCATAAATGGCCATTAAAACACACTTTGCTTTGTAAATCTTCATTAATTACACAATCGGTCTTCTACCCAGTTTTCTAGCAAAGTTGACTAATGCTGCCGTGGCTTTTGAAAATAACAGTTTTCTTGCTAAAATAGCGTGTGACCAGGACCCCTTTTGTTCAAACAGGATCCCCAAATACGAAAATCTGTTGATAAACTCAACCTTGTTGTTGTTGATAAAAATGTCTCGCATTTTACACTATTGGTTCCACATTTCATAATGTATGTTTTGGTGGTGTTTACTTGAAGGCCTAAAATAGACATAAAGATTGAGAAACTGGAGACAACTCTTTGGAGCCCAAGTTGTGTGCGTGACATTAGAACAGCATCGTCCGCGTACAACAATGCTGGAATTGGGCGGTTGTCGATATATGGCAAGTCCTGGCACTCGCTAGTTAAAACTGGACCAAAGCCGTTGATATACAGAGTAAAAAGGAAAGGGGCAAGCACACATCCTTGTCTCACCCCCTTCCTAACTGGAAACTTGGCAGTGCACTCTCCTAAACCTCCGTAGCGGACCCTGGCATATGCGTCTTGGTATAGCTGCCTCAAGAAGTTGATAAGTTGCATTTCCACGCACAGGTCCTCTAAAATGATCCAGAGTTTGTGATGTCTGACACAATCAAACGCGGAACTAAGATCTACGAATGCCAAGAAAAGGTTCCCACATTTGGCTTGTGTATATTTTCCCCAGATAATATTCAGATTTAGCCCTTGTTCGATAGTACCAAGGCCCTGTCGAAAACCATATTGCAGTTCCGTGATTACCCCAGCATCCTCAGCCCACGTCTGCAACCTATTCAATAGAATTCGACCCACCACTTTCACGAAAGAATCTAATAATGATATTGGTCGATAACATGTTGGGTTGTTACGGTCTCCCTTTTTAAAGATTGGAAGCAATATCGATTCTGACCAGGACGGAATAAAACCATAATTGCAGCAAGCTTTCAAAGCCAATGTTAGTAATGGGCCCCAGAGTGAAGGATTTGATTTATATAGGTCCACAGGCACGCCATCTGGGCCTGGGGCTTTACCTCCCCCACTTGCCTTTATTGCATGGATGACTTCATCCAATATGATGTCAATGTTAATTGGATAAAAAATTAGGTAATTCTGACTCAGGGGCTTGTCTGGACGTTACCGGCAGTGTCACCTGGGCGTTATCGTACATATTTGAAAAATGATCAAACCATTGGTCCTCGCCGATAGTTATCTCTATTGTTGGTAGATCTCTCGGGGCTAGAAAAGGTGCGTTTACTGACTTCCAGAAGCATGTGTTATCTCTGAGTATAGAAGCTTCTTGGAGGGCCCGCCATGATTCATCTCTTAGGGCATCCTTTCGTTCTTTAAGGGCACATCTATATGCCTTTCTGGCCATCTTAATTTCAGACTGGTTTCTAGCAGGTTTGTGTAGGGCACTTTTCAGATCCATATGAGCTTTGGTACATTTTGAGTCAAACCATCCCTGCTTCTTAATATGGTGTTTTTTATTTTCCACCAATAGATTCCTCTTGGCTTCAGAAGATATTGTCAAAAAGGATTTCAGGATATCAGCGTTTGCAGCAGTCTCATCGAGACAAACTGCAAAATCTGATTTACAATTATTGAGGAGTATCTTTGTAAATTCAGTTGGATCCAATCTAGACCAGCGCAGTAAATATCCATTGATTTTATTGAGGACAATATCCTGGGCAAGGTGTTCGGATGAACCTTTTATATTTAACACATTACGAGGGAAGTCAAGGGTAATACTTATGGGAAAGTGATCGCTCAATGCAACAGGGTGGGTCACAAAGTTGTGCAGTCTGCTAGAGTGTCAATTTGAAATCAGGACATAATCAATAATTGAGCACATCCCTCGACCATTGATAGTACAACTAAATGGGACTATGGGGGAGCATAGTTCATTTGCAAATCCAAGATCAAATGAGAACTTGATTGTGTTTAAGTGGTCCCCAAGTGTTGTATGAAGAAAATGGGCAGAATCAATTCCGTCGTCAGACATTAAACCACATATACCTCCCATGGCGTGCGGACACAAAATAGAATTGAAATCCCCCCCCAGATAACACACATATCCTTATACGTCTCATTCTGCATATTATTCAAATCCCTCTGTAGTTTTCTCAGGACCCCCTCAACCTGATCTTTTGGAATATTATTATAAAAGTTCAACAAGGCAATACAATGCATATTATCGATATAAAACATCAGAACCTGATAAAAGATATCTAACATCAAAAGTTCTATCTTTTTAACGTTCACTCTATGGGACACGTATGTGCATAAGCCGCCCTTATTCCTCCCGTGGAATGATGGAACCGCCGGGGAATGAAATGTTTTATAGCCATTAATGTGCAAGATACCCTCCACCAAGGTTTCTTGCAGACATAATATATCGTAGTCCTCTACAAAAGCTATCCACAAGGAATTAGAGAGTTTTGCACACAAGCCGGCCACATTCCAGAATAGTATGTCACATGTTGGTGTCCTTCCATGATCACTATTACTCTGTTCTTTGTTTAGGTTGTCAGTTGCTGTATTAAGATGTTGTTCTGTAAGTGTCAATGAGCTCTGGCTATGGTCTGGACAATTTGAGTTGTGAATTAAATTGGTGCCATCATCATCCGGAAGTGGTGCCATATGTCAGGAGGAATCAGTTTCACAGTAGTATAATGCAGAACCGCGTCCCTTGTTTGAGTGGCACTTATGTCTGATATTTTAAGTCAATCAATGTCCTCTAAAGAGGGCAGAATATCAAAGCGATTATGGGTGGGGATGCTATAGACATGTGGTGAAGTACCAAAAGGGCCCCCCCTACAGGTTCTTGTCTGCTTTTGGTTAGGTGGTTGATAGAAATATCCCAAGGGCACTACATTAATATCTGCGGTCGTAATGAATTTATTACTGGCTCTAGTGAGAATCTCTTGTATCAATTGCGGTGGTTTAAATATCAGTACTATACAATCGCCTAAAAGCGTTTTGTAGTCTCTACCTACTCACCCAACCCTTTTTGCCATCTTAAATTCACCAAATAGGGCCTCTGTTAGCCCAGTTTTTGTACCCAACCAGAAAAGAGCTTTATTTATCAGGGAATTCCATGATTCTTTCGCCTGAGATGGTAGGCATGGTACATTGGCCAAAACTATTGTATAGGGTTTGGCCGCAGGTGGCAGATCCAACCTAGTGCTTTCTGCACCTGGGTTGCTAGGCTATAAAGGACGGTTTGGGAGATTTGTCCCTATACTCAAGCTAGCCGGTACCCTTAGTTTATTGTCTATATTTTGTTTCGTGGTATTTGTATTTCTGTTAAGAGGGGTTAGACCCATAACAGTAGGACCAGAGTTGGAATTGGATGTGGTTGTTGGCCCCACCTTCATGTGTGGCTCATTAGGGTGAACCCCCCCCCCGTTTTTGTTCGACATGCCGGGGCGCTAGCTCACTACCTGAGCACCTTACTATGTTGAGTGTATTAGTCTTAGCAAGATCATGTTGCACTCCTAGGTGCTTATTCAACATATCTCCAATTGCTACCACCCTAGCCGATAGATTGGATAAGGCGTCACTTATTGTTTTTTGTAAATTGTCTATTTTAAGTGATATCTTATTGAGGTCCGCAGAGTGACTATTTATTCGAGTATTAGATGGGGGCTGACCCCTTCTCCCAATTTCTGACTTGTTTTTTTACACTTTTTTGTTAAAAAATCTGTCCTGATCTCTGGAGAATTTTTCTCAGGGGTATCTAATACAACCTCAGGGTTTCTGGGGCGCTCTGAGGGGGATTGGGATTTGCGTTCCTGGTCAGACACATATACATGGTCTGACACATTCTGTACACAGCCATTCAAATGGGGTGGGCCGGTTATGATCTCAGATTGTGTTTCCAGGGAAACATTACGCTCAGGGTTTTGGGTGCTCGTAACTGCCCCTCCAACCTTTTTCCCTTGATTTAGTGACTCTTCCACTGAATGTATTTGTTTTTCGATGGCCCCCATTGCCCCAGATAAATATTTCATTAATGTTTGCTGTGGCCCCCCTACTGGCTTTAGTAAACTCCTGACTTTTCTCTTGCCCATCGCTCTCACCCAGTTCTAAAATGCACAAATTACAGTACTGTCGTGTAGTTCCTATAAAACCTATACAGGATCTGCGCGTTTAGACAACATACACTGTAGGATTGATGTCAGACTGATTCTAGACACCCCCACTGGGTATGTTGGCGCTGCGGGACGCCTCGGAGGATTTTGGAGGCCTCCTGCGCTCGATTTCCAGCGCTGCGTGGCCCCTGCCCTCTCAAGCCAGGAACCAAGGGAGCAGCAGCAAAGTGCTCCATGCGTTATGCCAGGGGCAGGGACAATGGAGAAAGTGCTCTGTGCAATCAGCCAGGTAACAGCGAGACGAGGCAGATGCTGGGTCTTATGACCTCATGAAGAGAACTCTGATTGAGGGCTTTGGACTCACAACTGAGGAATACAGAATTAGATTCAGGGGGGCTCACAAAACCCCAAACCAATCCTGGATTGACTTCGTTGACTACTCAGCTAAGACACTAGATGGTTAGTTAACTGGACACAATGTGCATGATTTCAATGGACTTTACAATTTGTTTATGAAAGAACATATTTTAAGTAATTGCACTAATGAAAAGTTACATCAGCATTTGGTAGACCTAGGTCTAATTTCTCCCCAAGAATTGGGAAAGGAGGCAGACCACTGTGTCAAGACAAGGGTGACAAAAAGAACCACTGGGGGTGACCAAAAGAAAGGGGTTACAAAACCTACCCAGGGGAAAGGTGGTGAGAAATGAGAATCATCAAACCAAAACTAGGGTCACTGTTCCGTCGGTGTGGGTGCTAGAAAGTCACCCTCTCACCGGTGAGAGAGAAAAGAGAAGAGAGAGGAAAGGGCGAAAGGATAGACCTAGGTCTAGAACCCACTTTGCAGGGGGGAGAACAAATCTTGTCTCATGTTGCCCTCACACACCCCGAAGGATGTCATGCTTCATCATCGGGCGTTTGCTCCTCGTCGAGCCGGCGCTGCAAGGAGCGGATCAACTAACTAGTTGTAGCTGAGCTGTAGTTTTCCACAGCACTAGCCCGCTCCAATTACACTGAGGGCTAGAATCCCTCTATCACCTGCACATTTCACTTCACTATTTATTGCTGGTCCTGAGGAAGCGCCAAAGATCGTTATGACCATCAAGGCGCGAAACATGTCGACCTGACCTTTTTAGTTACCAGGGGCACATTATTGCCCATAGGCGTAACGCACAACCTTCCGGTTTTTTAGTATGACAAGGGGACCGCCACAATAAAAGATATCTTCCCTCTGGTATCCCTTAGCCATTTTTATCGTTCACACACACCTTCACTGTGCACATAGGACCCACTCCACACACCCGCACTCATCTAACGGCCGTTCTCTAAAAAGATCTCCACTAAAGCGAACCTTTAGGGGGACCCGTAGGGCATTGCAGCGCTGGCTCGACGAGGAGCAAACGCCTGATGATGAAGCATGACATCCTTCGGGGTGTGTGAGGGCAACATGAGACAAGATTTGTTCTCCCCCCTGCAAAGTGGGTTCTAGACCTAGGTCTATCCTTTCGCCCTTTCCTCTCTCTTCTCTTTTCTCTCTCACCGGTGAGAGGGTGACTTTCTAGCACCCACACCGACGGAACATGGACCCTCGTTTTGGTTTGACAACTTGATAGTGGAGCACGGCACTGGACCACAATCAGCTCCTGGTCCCCATTCTCCTTCTTTGATATAGAGAAATGAGAATCCCCAAGATAAAAAGCCTGAGTCTTCAAAAGGGCCCCAAAAACCTGCACAGGGGGGTGGGACACAAAACTCTTCCCAGTTCAATAATAGATACAGGGGAAAGAACTTTGATCCCTCAAAGGCCTGGTGTAACAACTGTAAGAAGTTGGGACACTTAACTGGAGATGCAACTTGTCCTAACAAGAAGCCCCCTAGTCCTCCTACAGCTACTACTGGTGTAGCCAGTCTCCAGATGGGATCATCAGTGTGCCCAGAGCAAATCGGGTTGCACACTGAAGCAGTTCCAGTCACAGAAGGGGAAGTTGAGTTTGCCACTTTAGCTGTGTGGCCATCCAACTTACAGAAGTATTTGCAATACCCTTGGATCAATGAAACTAGAATAGAAGCCCTGAGGGATACAGGTCCAAGTGTCACTATGGTGAGAGATACACTGGTTTCCCCAGAGCAATACCTGATTGGGAAAACGAACCCAGTCACCAATGCTGACAGTGTTGCCACTAACCATGCTATGGCTATGGTGACATTAGACTGGGGGGGAGGGGGGTTGCTGGCCTGAAACAGGTAGTGGTCTCTCCAAAGCTTCCAGCTGCATGTCTGCTTGGTAATGACCTGGAAACCTCAGCATGGGCTGAGGTAGAACTAAAACCCCATGCAGCAATGCTGGACATCCCTGAGATTGTGTGTGTCAAGACTAGAGCACAGAGCCGAAAGCAGGGTAAAAAATAAGTGTTGGAGCCTGAAAGTATGGCCCAACCTTCCAAGAGGAAAGGTAAGAAGACTGGGAAACCAGCTTCTGTACAGCAAAAGGATCAGGACCCCTCTCCTCAGGGAGAGGACTTGGACACCCCAGAGGGAACTGAGCCCATGGAGCTTGACTCTTACCAGGTTGAACTCTTAGGCCCAGGGGGGCCCTCTAGGGAAGAGCTGTGCCTTGGACAGCAGGACTGTCCAACTCTTGAAAGCCTGAGGCAGCAAGCTGCTGCCCAGGAAAAGGGAGATGTCAGTGGTACCCACAGAGTCTATTGGGAGGAGGGGCTACTGTACACTGAGGCCAGAGACCCCAACCCTGGAGCCACTAGGACAGTGGTAGTGCCTCAGAAGTACAGGGAGTTCCTACTAACTTTAGCTCATGACATCCCCCTAGCTGAACATCTGGGCCAAACCAAAACCTGGGAAAGGCTAGTTAGCCACTTTTACTGGCCCCAGATGTCTCAGAAAGTAAAGGAGTTTGTCAGCTCCTGTGTCACCTGTCAAGCCAGTGGCAAAACAGGTGGACACCCAAAGGCCCCCTTGATTCCACTGCCAGTGGTTGGGGTTCCCTTTGAAAGGGTAGGTGTGGACATAGTGGGTCCACTTGAACCTCCCACCCCATCAGGAAACAAATTCATACTAGTGGTAGTGGATCATGCCGCTAGGTATCCTGAGGCAATTCCCCTTAGGACTACTACAGCTCCTGCAGTAGCCAAGGCCCTCATTGGTATCTTCACCAGGGTAGGGTTTTCTAAGGAGGTGGTTTCAGACAAAGGGTCAAACTTCATGTCTGCTTACCTAAAACACATGTGGAAAGAGTGTGGAGTGCAGTACAAGTTTACTACACCCTATCACCCACAAACCAATGGTCTTGTTGAGAGGTTTAACAAGACATTGAAAGGCATGATTATGGGGCTCCCTGAAAAACTCAAAAGGAGATGGGATGTCCTCTTACCATGCTTGCTTTTCGCCTACAGAGAGGTGCCTCAGAAGGGAGAAGGGTTTTCCCCCTCTGAACTTCTGTTTGGCCATCCTGTTAGGGGACCCCTTTGTCTTGTAAAAGAGGGTTGGGAGAAGCCTCTCCAAGAACCCAAACAAGACATTGTGGACTATGTACTAAGCCTAAGGTCCAGAATGGCAGAGTACATGGAAAAAGCTTCCAAACATCTTGAGGCCAGCCAGGAGCTTCAGAAGCACTGGTATGACCAAAAAGCTGCACTGGTAGAATTTCAACCAGGGCAAAAGGTGTGGGTTTTGGAGCCAGTGGCACCAAGGGCTCTCCAGGACAGATGAAGTGGCCCTTACCCCATCTTAGAGAAGAAAAGTGAGGTCACCTACTTGGTTGACCTGGGCACAAGCAGGACGCCCAAAAGGGTGATCCATGTGAACCGCCTTAAGCTTTTCTATGACAGGGGTGACATCACCATGCTGATGGTGACTGATGAGGATCAGGAGACAGAGAGTGAACCTCTCCCTGACCTCCTCTCATACAGCCCAAAGATGGGTCAGTGGATGGAGTTGTCTTTTCAGACACCCTCACTGCCCATCAGCAGACTGATTGTAAGCAAGTCTTGCAGCAGTATGCTAAGCTCTTTTCCTTGACCCATGGTCAGACAAACTGGTGTACCCATGATGTGGACACTGGTGACAGTGCAACCTGTCAAGAACAAAATCTATCGACAGTCTGATCAAGTCAAGGAAAGCATCAGAGCTGAAGTCAGCAAGATGCTGGAGCTAGGGGTTATTGAACACTCTGAGAGCCCCTGGGCCAGCCCAGTGGTTCTGGTCCCCAAACCTCCTCCCCAGGGTGGAAAGAGAGAAATGAGGTTCTGTGTGGACTATAGAGGGCTCCACTCTGTCACCCAGACAGATGCTCACCCTATCCCAAGAGCAGATGAATTGATAGATAAATTGGGTGCAGCCAAATTTCTAAGTACCTTTGACTTACCTGCAGGGTACTGGCAGATTGGCATGGCACCAGGAGCAAAAGAAAAGACAGCATTATCCACACCTGATGGGCATTATCAGTTCACTGTTATGCCTTTTGGTTTAAAGAATGCCCCTGCCACCTTCCAAAGGATGGCAAATCAAGTCCTTGCTGCATTGGAGTCCTTTAGTGCAGCATATCTAGATGATATTGCTGTCTTTAGCTCCACCTGGCAGGATCACCTGATCCACCTGGGGAAGGTTTTAAAAGCCTTGCAAACTGCAGGCCTAACTATCAAGGCATCCAAATGCCAGATAGGGAAGGGAACTGTGGTATACTTGGGCCACCTTGTTGGTGGAGGCCAAGTGCAACCCTTACAGCCCAAGATCCAGGCCATCCTGGACTGGGCAGCTCCAACAACCCAGACCCAAGTCAGGGCATTCTTTGGCTTGACTGGGTACTACAGGAGGTTTGTGAAGGGATATGGGTCCATTGTGACTTCCCTCACAGAACTTACCTCCAAGAAGATGCCAAAAAAGGTCAACTGGACAGTTAGCTGTCAAAAGGCTTTTGACACCCTGAAAGAGGCAATGTGCTCAGCACCAATTCTCAAAGCTCCAGACTATGACAAGCAGTTCATTGTGCAGACTGATGCCTCTGAGCTAGGGATAGGAGCGGTCCTATCCCAGACCAGTGATGAAGGCCAAGACCAACCTGTTGCTTTTATAAGCAGAAGGCTTCTCCCCAGGGAGCAGCGTTGAAGTGCCATTGAGAGGGAGGCCTTTGCTGTGGTTTGGTCCCTGAAGAAGCTGAGACCATACTTGTTTGGTACTCACTTCCTAGTTCAAACTGATCACAGACCTCTCAAGTGCAGATGAAAGGTGAAAATCCCAAACTGTTGAGGTGATCCATCTCCCTACAGGGAATGGACTTTATAATGGAACACAGACCTGGGACTACCCATGCCAATGCAGATGGACTTTCCAGGTCAGGTCAGCCCCTGGTAAATGGTACCACAGGTACCCAGGGCACTGTGACCAGGGAAGGCCTCTAAGGGCTGCAGCACTTATTGTGCCGCCCTTAGAGGCCCTGTACCTTCACACTCACACACTGCCTTTGCAGGCTGCATGTTTTGGTGCAGAACAAAGTGAAGAGTCGACATTACACACATCCCTGTGTGTCATGCCTAGAACCCACTGCCCTGGCATAGATCAGCCACCCCTCTAGCTGGGTGCACTATACCAGTGGTGAGGGTACAGGTGCATGAGCCCTGTACCCCTACAGTGTCTAAGCCAATTCTTAGATATTGTAAGTGCAGTAATGCCATTAAGAGTATATGGTGCTGGGAGTTTGTCATTACGAACTCCACAGTACCATAATGGCTTTACTGAAAACTGAGTAGTTTGGTATCAAACTTCTCACCACATTAAATCCAACACTGATGCCAGTGTGGAATGTAATGAAAAATGCACACAGAGGGCATCTTAGAGATGCCCCCTGAAAAATGACCTAACACTAGTGTCCAGACTGAATGGCTGCTCCCCAGCTGCCACCACCAGACATGTTTCTGGACCCCTGGGTCGAGAGCCTGCTACTCTCAGGGGCCTGAATCAATGCACATCCTGGGACGAGGTGCCAAGCCTCCTCCCCCAGGATGGGCAGGGTCCACGAAGGGGAAGCTTCAAAGGCCCCGCACCTGAGAGCCATGTTTGAGGAGATTAAGGGTTTGGGGACGCTCCCTCTGGACCAGAGAATAGCGACGCTGGTTACCATCCACAAGGGAGGAAAACCGAAAAACGAGTGTGCCTAATATAGGCCCATCTCCCTACTCAATGCAGAGCCCAAAATTCTAGCCAAACTCCTGGCCAACCGACTCGTCCGAGTAATAAATGGCCTGGTACATCCTGACCAATCGGGCTTTATGCCCAATCGGAATATGGCACTAAACCTGCGGAGAGTGCACGGAGTAATGGGGAGAATAGCCACAATCCAGGAGGCAGCAGTAATAGTCTCACTAGATGCCACCATGGCATTTGATACTATCGAATGGCCGTACCTTTTCGCAGTATTGGCAAAAATGGGGTTTGGGCCTAGTTTCATCCAATGGGTCAAACTCCTTTACTCGGAGCCCCTGGCTCAAGTGGTAGTTAAAAACAAAAAATCTGAAGTGTTCACGCTCCACCGAGGGACCCGCCAGGGCTGTCCACTGTCCCCCCTCCTCTTTGCCCTCGCCCTGGAGCCGCTAGCGGCGTGGATTCGTAGAGACCCAGTGATAAGAGGACTGCGTTGGTCGGCATCTTGGGAGGACCGCATCTCCCTGTATGCAGACGACATACTTTTATTTTTGGCCTCCCCAAAAGCGTCACTTGGCAGGGTGCTAGACATCTTTGCAATTTTTGGCAGATACTCTGGGTACTCAATCAACTGGAGTAAGTCCCTCCTGTATGTCCTTAGCGGGGCCCCGCCCCCCCCCCACCCAGGGGCTACCCTATACAAACCACCACAGTTGGCTTTAAATATCTGGGTATTTTTGTCACCTCCGACCCCACACTCCGATTCGCCAATAATTTGCTTCCAACTTTACAAAGACTGAAGCGAGAAATTGCAAATTGGAAGAAGCTCCCGCTGTCACTGCTAGGCAGGGCAGCGTTTTTTAAGATGATGTCATTGCCCTGCTTCCTTTACGTGCTGCAGAACGCCCCGGACCTAGTTCCTACATGATATTTCAGGGAGATAGAGGGTCTGCAGAGGGACTTGCTGTGGGACGGGAAACCCCGAATAGCACTGACCAAGCTTGCCCTAAATTGGTATGACGGAGGGATCAGTCTCCCAGACCTCAAAAAATATTATTGGGCTGCCCACCTGGCCGCCATCAATCAGGGCACTTACCGCTGCCCTGATGACCCGGGATATGCCATGGACAGATGGATACTACCAGGAGGGAATTATAACGGGGCGCTATATTCTAAACCCCGGCGGCTTCCCCTGACAGGGCAGACTAAACACTCAGTTAAAATTTGGCACGCAGCGAACAGGAGCCTAGGGTGGGAGCGAAAACTGACATTGGTGACTCCCCTGTGGGATTCTGAGCAGCTGGGCACGCTGCGGACCTCCAAAGGGTTCAACAAATGGGACCTAATTGGGATCTCGAAAGTAGGGGACTTGTGGGCGAAAGGCGATATGATAACGTTTGCCTCTCTACAGAGAGAATACGAACTAGCAGACTCCGAATATTTCAGATACTTGCAAATTCGCCACGCACTGCAAGCGCACCTACAAAGAGGCTCCTCCCCTCCGGAATCCTCGCCCCTCGAAGACAGGTTGCTTGACGGCTACCTGCCAAAGAAAGCTCTATCCCTGACATACAAGAAATTAATTAATAACACTGGAGACCCCCTCCAGAAAACAAGGGAGAAATGGGAGAGAGACGGCCTAGAGTTAGATGATGAGGAATGGCAGGAAGCAGTAGCCTCCCCGAGAGAAGTAGCAATCTGTGCCAAACTGCGGCTCGTCCAACTTAAAATACTGCACAGAATCTACATCACTGGGCCCTGTCTGGTTCGTATGGGACGGACGGAGAGTGGGGATTGCAGGAGGCAATGTGGTCGGGAGGGCACCTTCATGCACATACTGTGGGAATGTGAGTACATACAGCAGTACTGGCGCAAAATCCACAATATCCTTAGCGAAGTACTCAGACTTACTATTCACCCTGCAATTAAAAGGTGCCTTCTGAACGTGTGGGAGCCTACATACCTGAACAGTAAAAGCAAGCTCTGGGTCACCCTAGCTCTAATGATAGCAAAGCGCAACATCGCGCAATTGTGGGGGGCCACGCACGCACCCAAGGTAGAAGCCTGGAAGGCAAACATGGACTGGTGTATGTTCCAGGAAAAAACAGTATATGTAGCGCGGGGATGCCCCAAAAAGTGGGCCTCCATCTGGAGTGACAGGAATGCCTATCGAGGAGATATTTGTAGCCCCCCTGATGCTCCCCTGCTTGACGATTTCCCCTCACCATGAGGGCTTTGTGCGCCCACGCATTCTTGTGCTGCAATGATAGAAACAATGATTATTGATTTATGATTGATCTGCCTCCTCATAAATGTACATGACTTTGTCTTTTTGTTATGTTTAATAAAAAAGAATTATAAAAATACAATCCAATTGTGAAATTAGATTTTTAAAGTATGAAGAAAAAGTAACTTTTAGAATGTTACCTTTTCCTCACCTAAAGTTCCAGAGGGCTAATTTGCATTATCTCTATAGCTTCCCCGAGGCAGTAATTAGCCTTGAATAGGTGTGAAGTGCCCTCAAGAAGCAAACAATAGGCTGACCAGAATAGGCAGAGATTACTCCTCTGAGCCTCACAGAATATGTCAAAACCTGCTTGACAGGTCTTCTAGGTTCACATATAACACTTGGGACACTGTGGAGGGCTGGACGGAAACAAGGTTTTGGAGGCTTGTCAGATTGGAGAATGATGACTTTTAGTGGGATATCTTATAAAGAACGAAAGATAAAACTTCCAGAAAAATAAAGAAGGAAAAGTAAATGCTGTTATTAACAATCCTGTGTTGTTTATCCGGCTATAGTCTGCCTTTTTTCCTTTAGCAATGACTTTCTCCTTTTTTCTCTCTTGACCCAGTTTGCCGAGTTGATGCCACGAACGCCATTCAGAAGGAAATCAGAACACCCAGGTAAGTAGATCTGCACGGTTTTAACACAAAAATATGTTCCTGTTGTGAGGAAATGGGGTGTATTATATGGTGTGGCTATGCAACCTCACTGTGTAATACACTTACCAACCCCTTAAGGACCCATGGGTTTCGTCTGTCAAACCCTCAGCTCAATCTTGGGTAGCTCTGGCACTGAGCAGTAAGGCTTACACAGAAGAACAAGTGTTAAGCATTTAAACAACACAAAAAACTATTGAAGAAGAAATCAACACAACACTCAAGAAATCCGAAACCAATTTCTAAAAATAGACTATATTTTTATAACAATTTAGACACTAGAAAGAAAAGGACCCACCGGAGTGTTCTGGAGTTATAGATTTTACAAGAAAAAATAAATTAATGCAATTTTATTCAACCGCATTCAAGCCTTGGCAAATTCAATGATATGGACACTTGGAAACATTTTTCAAAGAAAACTTAGGTAAGTGTCACTGTGGTCGGTTAGAAGCACATGGGGTGACCAGCTCTGGCAGAGAACTAGTCAGGGGGACCAGCAAGGTCCTCGAAAACAGTTCCCTTCACAGGTGAAGCAGTTCTTCAGCAGATCTAGACACTTTATCCGCGTTGCAACAGATTCCTATGGATTGGTCCTGATGCAATGAATGAAGGATACTAAAGATGCTCTGAGGATTTTGTGAATGAGACACGGTTGACGGAGGTCTTCCTGCAGGGATTCTTTGGTCCACAAAGATGGTGAGGGGGTCCTGTTTGCAGGGTCGACGTCCCACAAAGTCCTCTCCGGTCTGACTGAAGTCCAGTCACCACTGGACTGTAAGTCACCCGTTGTCGCAATCACAGCCACTCTTTCCTGGGTCAATAACTTTCCTTCTGAGGGTCCCAGCAACTCTCCAAAAGCACTCAGGGCTCAGTGGAATTGGATGCAACTCTTTGTGTTGGGTCTTGGTCCTCGGTGCTGCACCGCGGCCGGCGGTGGTAGCGGCTTGAAGACTTTGGTTTACCAACTTCCCCAGCAGGCCTCTTCAGCTGCTGTGCCATGGTGCTGTGAACAGGAGGCAGTCAGCTGGCCTTTGGAGGCCTCTTGGCTTGACTAGGCTCTGGAGACGACTTTTCCATGAGCAGGACACAACAAGCACAGTCCCTCTTTTCACTAGTCCCCAGGTGCAGCAGGTGCAGTCTTTGTCAGTGGAGCCTCTCTTTGCTGGTTCTTCGGTGCAGCAGCGCAGTCCTTCTTCTGAGTTGTTTGAGATATGAGTTCTGGGTGCCAGGGGTGCCCTGTTTATCTTCGGAAACTGCCATCAGGGTAGGATGTGGTTGGTAGCCAATGGGCTACTAGGTTCCCTCCCTCCTGATGATCACTTCCTGGGAAGTGTGGCATCTGGCTATCTCAGGATGCACCATTCTGCCCACTCCCAGGATGGCGAGACTCCTCTCTCGACACTCAGAGCTCCCTAGTCCACCTCCAGAGGTGTGGCTACCAAAGGGCTACACGTCCCTGGAAAAAATGGTTTGACAACTGTCTCTCCTCTCCTGTCCCCAGTGCCAGCCTGTTTGCCTAAACAATAGAGCAGCCTTTCTCCTAAGTGTTACCCATTTGTCCTTCAAAGGCGGCTTCTCCTTTGGAGTTTGCCTGTGTGGCTTCCTGCAGGAGGGAGGTAACACCTCTCTCCCATGCAAGCCCCTATTGTGTCCTTTCCTGGGAGTCACAAGCATATCTACCCAATAGGGCAGAAAGCTGTCTGCGGGACAGACCCCGAGTACAACAGTAAACGGGTACTGAAAACCTTGGACAACTAAAGTGGAAACTTCTGAAGTTGTACTTTGCCCACTAGTGACATTAAATTCTATTTAACCATTAAATCAGATTTAATGCCTTCATTCTTTTGATACCAAACAATACCAACATAAGTAGTCCCATTCAGAGATAGCAAGGCTGGGGTGTCAGCCTGTAACTCTGTGCTGGCCAATGGGACTGCAAGCCTTCCCACAGTTAAAACAACAATTTCGGGTTTTTACTGCTGGAACATATAAAAGTACATGCTCGCTCCACTTTTTAGGTCGAGAATTCGAGATCTATTGTAATTTTTTATGTTGGGTTAAAGCCATCCCCCAGCTTTTGATTTGTTTGTTTCAGTGTCCTTCAAAAATCCTTGCTTGTCAGTGGTCAGTCCTGCCTCTTTGTCCCTCCTTTCTCTCTTCCGTTCCTCCCATGCAGCAGGGACTAAGCATTGTCTCATCACACTACAGTTCTTTGTCTGTTCTCTGGGGGACTACTTTATTTCTTTGTTTCCTGCTCTGTTTCTGTTTGCCTGTGTGTAGTTTCGGCACCATAGCTGATTACATTTAAATATAGTTTTCCTCCCTCCCACCTCCTCCTAATTCCACAGTTGTATTGGGGGTACTTCTTTCGCCATGCCTCCCTCTTCATGATGATATTTTTTAGGCTTTTAGCAATTTTTGCTGTCGACCGTCATTTGGGCTTTTTTTAGTAGGAAGTTAGTTTGGTTTTGGGCTTTGTTTTACGGAGGATTGGGCTTTTTCCCTTTAGCCGCACTCTTCCGTTCCTGTTCTTTGTGGCTTGCTCGAGACGTAAAGGGGCAGCGGAAGGCATGATGGGCGCACTGGTATTGACGTCAGTCAGGTTTTTCTGACCTCAGAAAGAACTATTGTGAATCCGGAACATCTCCTCCGCAGTAAAGAATAAAACATAATTCCTAGGGGCAGCTTTGTCTACTGGTTGAACACTGACATCATCCCGGGACCTTTAGGGCAGGGCCACGAGTGCCGTGCAGATACGGGAACCCGCCTCATTTTCCTGCAGCTTTTGAGCAGAGAAGGGCCAGCGAGGCGTGTGCAGTGAAGTAAGAAATGGTGAGGCCGGTACGAATGACTGTTCTGCATCCGAGGCAGTGGGGTACAGCTGGCTGTGCGGCAGAATCGAGGCAGTGCCCTTAGGCTTCTCTACTTGGGCACTAAAACACTGCTAGCAAGTTGCGGTGTATCACGTGTGAATGCCTTTCTCATTGCTCGCTCACACTTTGCATTCTGGTAACTGCAGTCCTACATGTATAAGGACGGGAAACAAAACGACAAGTACCTGAATGCAAAGCAAAAAGGAACAGTAGTCGTACACACTCAATATGGACAACTTAAGACTGGTGGCCTGCGTATTTTTTTGGGGGGGTTTGGGGGGCGAGTAAAGAAGATAGGTGACTACCTGTGCAAGTACATTATTGCCCGCTTCAGCTTTCTCCTTGCTTTGATACCAAAGTGAGCATGTCAATTTCCTCCTGTTTTAGTTTCTTTAACCCCTTCTGTGCGTCAGACGGCCGGGGGCCGTCCGACGCACCAGTGCTCATGTACGTAGGACGGGCCAAGACCATCCACGCACATGGCACAGGGAATCCCTCTGGTGTGGGCACCAGAGGGATTCCCTTTACACCCCAACAGCCTCGGGAGCTGGGGAAGAGCTTCCCCAGCTCCCGATGCTGCCTGCATGGTTTCCCTGAAATGACGATCAGCGCGCACATCGCGCTGACGTCATTTCAGTGAAACCGAAACTGAAATGAGCCAAGAAGCTCATTTCAGTTTCGCTTTCTACGTGCTCAGGGGGCTATCTCAGCCCCGTGAGCACGTAGAAAGTCAGGAGAGGTATCGTTGGAAAGGGGAGAATCTCCCCTTTCTAATGGTACCCCTCCCTAGGGGATTCCTGCTTGGGGATCGCCCCAGGAGGGCAATCCCCAAGCAGCGATACACCCACTAGGCACCAGGGAGGGGGAGCGGCCCCTTGGGCAAGGGCCTTTGCTCCCCCCATTTTCTTTGGGCCAAATTCAGTCTTTCTGCCCCCCCCGGGGGGGGCAGAAAGCCCACTAGATACCAGGGATTTTGTTTTGTTGATTATAGTTAGGGGTGAGGGCTGCCCAATATGGGCATGCCAATGCCCCCACCCCCACGCCGCAAACGTACAGTCTTTCTGCCCCCCCCTGGGGAGCAGATGGGGGCAGTAGCCCCCAATCTGCCCCAAAGCCCACTAGACACCAGGGTATTTTTTCCCCCGATGAATTTTGGAGTGGGGGTTGCCCAAGATGGGCATGCCAATGACCCCACCCCTCCCCCCCACAAAATTCCAGTCTTTCTGATGGGGCAGGAGCCCCCAATCTGCCACCCCGGTGGGACAAAAAGCACCCTAGATGCCAGGGATTATTTTTTTTATAGGCCCGGGGTGGGGGCTGCCCAGAATGGGCATGCAAACACCCCCACCCTACCTCCCAAAGAAAACAAAAGACTTTATGCCCCCCCAGGAGGCAGATGGGGGCAATAGCCCCTGATCTGCCCCCCCCTGGGGGGGGCAGAAAGCACACTAAGCGCCAGGGATTTTTTTTTATAGGTAGGGAGGGGGGCTGCCCAGAATGGGCATGTCAATGCCCAACCCCAAAAAAAAAATGCTAGTCTTTCTGCCCCCCCCCGGGAGGCAGATGGGGCAATAGCACCTTATCTGCACCCCCGGGGGGGGGGCAGAAAGCCCACTAGCCACCTGGGATTTGTTTTCCTAAAGTTTGGGGTGGGGGCTGCCAAGAATGGGCATGTCAATGCCCCCACCCACCCCAAAAAAGATGCCATAGTCTTTCTGTCCCTCCCAGGAGGCAGATGGGGGCAGTAGCCCCTGATCTGCCCCCCGGGGGGGCAGAAAGCCCACTATGCGCCAGCGATTATGCTGGCTTTTTTATACGCAGGGGTGGGGGCTGACCAGAATGGGCATCCCAATACCCCCGACCCCCCAAAAGAATAGCCACAGTCATTCTGTCCCCCTCGGGGGCATATCGGGGCAATAGCCCCCAATTTCCCCCCTCCCCAGGGCGGCAGAAAGTCCACTAGGCACTGATTTTTTCCGGAATGTGCCTCCCTGTTGGTTTTGGGTACTAGCGCAGCCGGCACCTCGGGAAACATAGCAAACCTATATATTTTTGAAAACTAGACACTGAGGGGAATCCAGGATGGGCGGACTTGTGTGGCTCTCACTAGGTTCTGTTACCGAGAATCCCTTGCAAACCTCAAAACTTAGTTAAAAAAAAACAAATTTTCCTCACATTTATGTGATGGAAAGTTCTGGGATCTGCATGGATCCACAAAATTTCACCCACCACGCATTCCCCAAAGTCTTCCGAGAAAAATGGTACATCACTTGTGTGGGTAGGCCTAGTGCCCGCGCAGAAAACGGCCCAAAACGCAACGTGCACACACCACATTTTTACAGTGAAAACTGACCCTTTTTTTTTGCAAAGTGCCTAGCTGTAGGTTTTGAACCCTAGCTCTGCCGGTACCTAGGAAAACCTAGCAGACCTATACATTTTTGAAAACTAGACACCATGGGGAACCCAGGATGGGGTGACTTGTCTGGCTCCCACCAGGTTCTGTTACCCAGAATCCCTTGCAAACCTCAAACTTTGTTAAAAAAAACACATTTTCCTCACATTTATGTGGTGGAAAGTTCTGCAATCTGCCTGGGACCACAAACTTCCACCCCCCCGCATTCTCCAAAGTCTCCCGATAAAAATGGTACCTCACTTGTGTGGGTAGGCCTAGTGCCAGCGCCAGGAAACGGCTCAAAACGCAACAAGGACACCACATTTTCACAGTGAAAACGGACCCTTTTTTTGCAAAGTGCCTAGCTGTAGATTTTGAACCCTAGCTCTGCAGGCACCTAGGAAACCTAGCAAACCTATACATTTTTGAAAACTAGACACCCAGGGGAATACAGGATGGGGTGACTTGTCTGGCTCTCACCAGGTTCTGTTACCCAGAATCCCTTGCAAACCTCAAACTTTGTAAAAATAAACCACATTTTTCTCACATTTCTGTGGTGGAAAGTTCTGGAATCTGCGTGGATCCACAAACTTCCACCCACCCCGCATTCCCCAAAGTCTTCCGAGAAAAATGGTACCTCACTTGTGTGGGTAGGCCTAGTGCCCGCGACAGGAAACGGCCCAAACGCAACATAAACACACCACATTTTCACAGTGAAAACTGACCCTTTTTTTGCAAAGTGCCTAGCTGTAGATTTTGAACCCTAGCTCTGCCGGCACCTAGGGAAACCTAGAAAACCTATACATTTTTGAAAACTAGACACCCAGGGGAATCCAGGATGGGGTGACTTGTCTGGCTCTCACCAGGTTCTGTTACCCAGAATCCCTTGCAAACCTCAACATTTGTCTAAAAAAACACATTTTCCTCACATTTCTGTGGTGGAAAGTTCTGGAATCTGTGTGGATCCACAAAATTCCATCCACCCCGCATTCCCCAAAGTCTTCCGCGTAAAATGGTACCTCACTTGTGTGGGTGGGTCAAGTACCCGCGACAGGCAAGGGCCCAAAACCTATTGAGGCGACATCAAAATTACCAATCACAAAACATCCTGGCTTTGCAAGGGGGGTCCCATGAGTTTTTGGCCCCGGCCATCTAGGGAAACCTACCAAACCCATGCATTTCTGAAAACTAGACACCCGGGGGAGTCCAGCAAGGTATGGCTTGTGTGGTTACCCCAACATTTTCCTACCCAGAATCCCCTGCAAACCTCAAATTTAGCTGAAAAAATAATTTTTCTCTCAAATTTCTGTGTGGGAAAGTTCTGGAATCTGCGTGGATCCCCAAATTTCCTACCACCCAGCCTTCCCCCAGGTCTCCCAATAAAAATGGTACCTCACTCGCGTGGGTGGGTCAAGTAGCCGCGACAGGCAAGGGCCCAAAACCTATTGAGGCGACATCAAAATGATCTATCATAAAACAACCTGGTTTTGCAAGGGGGGTCCCATGAGTTTTTCGCCCCGGGCTCGGCGGCCATCTAGGGAAACCTACCAAAGCCACGCATTTCTGAAAACTAGACACCCGGGGGAGTCCAGCAAGGTATGGCTTGCATGGGTCCCCCAACATTTCCCTACCCAGAATCCCCTGCAAACCTCAAATTTTGTTGAAAAAATAAATTTTTTCTCACATTTCTGTGTGGGAAAGTTATATGATCACCGGGCTGACACAAATTTTCTACCACCCAGCGTTCCCCCAGGTCTCTCGATAAAAATGGTACCTCACTTGTGTGGGTAGGCATAGTGGCTGCAACAGGAAATGGCCCAAATCGTACTGTGGAGACTTCAAAATTACCTATAACAAAACGACCTAGTTTTGGGGGGGTGGACCTGGTTTTTTGGCCCCGGGCTCGCCGCCATCTAGGGAAACCCACACATTTCTGAAAAATAGACACCCTGGGGAGTCCAATGAGGTATGGCTTGCGTGGATCCCCCAACGTTTCCCTACCCAGAATTCCTTGCAAACCTCAAATTTAGCTGAAAAAACAAATTTTCCACATATTTTTGTGTGGAATCACCATGCCGGCACAAATGTCCTACCCCACAGCGTTCTCCTTAGTGTCCCGAGTAAAATGATACCTCACTTGTGAGGGTGTCCAATGCAGAATTGGCTAAAAACGTATTTTTAAAAAAATGTAGCGCTTAGAATTCTCGGTGCTATCCCCTTAATCCCTATGTTTTGGGCTCTTCCCAGTTACAGGCCCTTGCCCCACCCACAAAAGTGAGGTATCATTTTACTCGGGAGACTGAGGGGAATGCTGTGGGGTAGGACATTTGTGCCGGCACAGTGATTCCACCCAAAAATATGTGGAAAATGTGTTTTTTTCAGCTAAACTTGAGGTTTGCAGGGCATTCTGGGTAGGAAAACATTGGGGGATCCACGCAAGCCATACCTCCCTGGACTCCCCTGGGTCTCTGGTTTTCAGAAATGTGTGGGTTTGGTAGGTTTCCCTAGATGGCCGCCGAGCCCGGGGCCAAAAACCCAGGTGACCCCCCTTGCAAAACCAGGTTGTTTTGTGATAGGTCCTTTTAATGTCTCCACAGTACGTTTTGGGCCCTTGCCTGTCACGGGCACTTAGGGCACCCACATGAGTGAGGTACCATTTTTATCGGGAGAGCTGGGGAAACGCTGGGTGGTAGGAAATTTGTGTCAGCCCAGTGATCCTACAACTTTCCCACACAGAAATTTGAGAAAAAAGTGATTGTTTTATAAAAATTTGAGGTTTGCAGGGGATTCTGGGTAGAGAAACGTTGGGGGATCCACGCAAGCCATACCTTCCTGAACTGCCCCGGGTCTCTAGTTTTCAGAAATGTGTGTGTTTTTTTTTTTCCCTAGATGGCCGCCAAGCCCGGGACCAAAAACTCATGTGACCCCCCTTGCAAAACCAGGTAATTTTCGGATACATAGGGGGCATCTGCATTTTTGGTCCCGGGGTCGGCAGCCATCTTGGGAAACCTACCAAACCCACATATTTCTGAAAACTAGACACCCTGGGGAGTCCAGCGAGGTATGACTTGCGTGGGTCCCCCAACGTTTTCCTACCCAGAATCCCCTGCAAACCTCAAATTTAGCTGAAAAAATCACTTTTTTATCAAATTTCTGTGTGGGAAAAATCTGGAATCTACGTGGATCCGCAAATTTCCTACCACCCAGCGTTCCCTCAGCTCTCCCAATAAAAATGATACCTAACTCGCGTGGGTGGGTCAAGTACCCGCGACAGAAAATGGGCCCAAAACGTATTGAGGAGACATCAAAATTACCTATTACAAAACAACCTGGTTTTGCAAGGGGGGTCACCTGGGTTTTTGGCCCCGGGCTCAGCGGCCATCTTGGGAAACTACTAAACCCACACATTTCTGAAAACTAGACACCTGGGGGAGTACAGTGAGGTATGGCTTGCGTGGTTCCCCCAACGTTTTCCTACCCAGAATGCCCTGCAAACCTCAAATCTAGCTGAAAAAATCACCTTTTTCTCAGATTTCTGTGTGGGAAAGTTCTGGAATCTAAGTGGATTCACAAATTTCCTACCACCCAGCATTCCCCCATGTCTCCCAATAAAAATAATACCTCACTCGCATGGGTGGGTCAAGTACCCGCGCCAGGCAAGGGCCCAAAACATATTGAGGAGACATCAAAATTACCTATCACAAAACAACCTCGTTTTGCAAGGGGGGGGTCACCTGGGTTTTTGGCCCCGGGCTCGGCGGCCATCTTGGGAAACTACCAAACCCATACATTTCTGAAAACTAGATACCCGGTGGAGTCCAGTGAGGTATGGCTTGCATAGATCCCCCAACGTTTTCTTACCCAGAATGCCCTGCAAACCTCAAATTTAGCTGGAAAAATCACTTTTTTCTCAAATTTCTGTGTGGGAAAGTTCTGGAATCTACGTGGATCCACAAATTTCCTACCACCCAGTGTTCCCCCAGGTCTCCCGATAAAAATGATACCTCACTCGTGTGGGTGGGTCAAGTACCCGCGACAGGCAAGGGCCCAAAACGTATTGAGGAGACATCAAAATTACCTATCACAAAACAACCTGGTTTTGCAAGGGGGGGTCACCTGGGTTTTTGGCCCGGGCTCGGCGGCCATCTTCGGAAACTACCAAACCCACACATTTCTGAAAACTAGAGACCCGGGGGAGTCCAGGAAGGTATGGCTTGCGTGGATCCCCCAACGTTTCTCTACCCATAATCCCCTGCAAACCTCAAATTTTGATGAAAAAAATCACTTTTTCTCTAATGTCTGTGTGGGAAAGTTGTAGGATCACCGGGCTGACACACATTTCCTACCACCCAGCGTTTCCCCAGGTCTCCCGATAAAAATGGTACCTCACTTGTGTGGGTAGCCATAGTGGCTGCAACAGAAAATGGCCGAAATCGTACTGTGGAGACTTCAAAATTACCTATAACAAAACTACCTGGTTTTGGGGGGGCACCTGGTTTTTCTTTCCTTTGGGCCTTTTGTCCAGGTTGGCTCTTCTTTCCCCAATGGCCAACCTTCTCTCACCCAGAGCTATGGCCCCCTCCTCCAAGTCCAGGGATACCATGCTCTCCTGTATGGATCTCTGGCTGTGTCCAGAGCCAGCCAGGCTGTGTGCCCTGGGGACCCTCCGGGGCCCTCCAAGAGAGAGGGTGGGGGTAGGTTTCTGCCTGCCCCACTGGCTCCACTCAGCAGGCTTTGATTGTCCTCCACCTCCTCTTCATCCCCACTACCTTGTGGTAATTCCTTCCTCAGGCACGGTTTCATGGATTCGGTTCCAATGATGACTTTCCTCCCTGCACAAAATGCCCTCATATCATCCCTTTTATATAAAGACAGATTTGTCAAGTTGAGCCCCATATCTCCTGTGTTGGCAAGTGGCTCCTGAGCTGGCTCAAAAACGTGTGGAAAACCTTTTCCTCCTTTACTTGAAGTCGTAGGAACTTTGCCAAACTTTTCAAATTCTCCTCCACTCCTTGGGAAAGTTTCTGCACTCTTTGGAAACAGTACTCTGGAGTCCAACAATACTTTTTGGGAGCAAGAACTTATTTTCTAGGTGTACAACTATGCGGATTCTCAAAGATATTAACGTCAACAACTGTTTGGTACTGCTCAACACAAGTTTTGGATCCCCCCTCTAGGCACCAATGTGAGGAAATGGGGTGTATTATATGGTGTGGTTATGCAACCTCAGCGTGTAATACACTTACCAACCCCTTTAGGACCCTTGGGTTTTGTCTGTCAATTGATGTGCATTTACTGTAGACAGCCACTGGGGGGTTGAGGTATGTACTGCCTTTCCTGGATGAGTCGGGGCTGGGCTGAATAGACCTAGGCTGCATTTAGAGTAGTGGGGAGAGATTTCCTTGCACCTGAATAGGCCTGGTCTGCCATACACAATGCTGTCTCCACCTCCTGCCAGGAAGCTGGACCAGAGAGGACAGAACTGGTTTGAACTAAGCACAGAGACTCTCTGCCACAAGACAACAAAGGAAAAGGCTGTATAAATATTGGGGCTCAGACCCCAGAACTTTAGAACTCTTTTGGACTCAGAAACCTGCCAAGAAGAAGAGCTGGAGAAGTTGTGAGGAGGAACTACCACTTTGCTGTGTTGGCCTCCGGTATGCAGACATAATATCGATGTCTAAATATCGATATACCATTATATCGATGTTTAAATATCGATATGACAGAATATCGACCATCAAGAATATCGGCGACCAGAATATCGACATGCAGGTAAGAAATATCGTTTTAATTAATATCGATGTTAGTAATATCATTAGTAAAAATATAGTTGTTAATAATATCGTTTTTTTTTTGTGTTTTGTATGTTAGTATATGTGTTAAAAGTATAGCTTATTTTTGTAATCTATGTTTGAATTTTTTTACAAGTAATTAATTTTATGTTAATTAATTTTTGCGTATTTTAGTTCCACAGCGGGTTGTGGGTTTATAGGGAATAGGGTGGGAAGTAATTTAATTATAATATACTTAATAATAATTTTTAGAAGTTATTAATTTTTTTAAAACATATATATTGCGTTTTAGTTTTGTAGTGGGTTGTGGGTTTATAGGGGAATAGGGTGGGAAGTAATGTAATTTAAATTAATTAATTAATAATTTTATTAATTAATATTTTTGTATTTAATCATTTATATTGTTAATTGTGCTGATTAATTTGTTATTGATTAATTATTAATTGGTTATTAATAATTAATAATTAATTGGTAAATATGTTAATTGTGTAATTTTTTGAGGGGCGGGTTGTGGTTTTATAGGGGAGTAGGGTGGGAAGTAATTTCATTAAAATTAATTAATTAATAATTCTATTAATTAATATTTATGTAATTAATATTTTATATTGTTAATTGTGTTACAAATGTTATTAATTAGTTATTAATTGGATATTAATTATTAATAAATAATTAGTAAATATGTTAATTGTGGGGGAAAAATATGAGTTGGTTGTGGGTTGATAGGGAGTAGGGTGGGAAGTAATTTAATTTTAATAAAATTATTATTTTTTATATACAATATTTATTTAAAGTTATTTTATAGGATCAATTGTGTGAACTAATTTATTTTTGATTGTTTTTAATTTGCTTGTTAATTGTTATTAGTTAATTAATTAATTGTTAAATAATTATGTTAATTGTGTAATATTTTACAATATTGGTGGTGACGTTTATAGGGGAATATAGTGGGAGGTAAATTATTTTTGAAAAATTAATTATTTGTTAAATAATGTTAATTATTTTGCAGGAGTGGGAATACTAAATTATTCCCCTCCGCTATCCAACACTTTCCCTACTGTTACACTTGGTGGAGTGGGAATAGTAAATTATTCCCACCCGCTATCCAACACTTTCCCTACTGTTGCACTCGCTGGAGTGGTAATAGTAATTTTTACCCACCCGCTATCCAACACTTTCCATACTGTTGCACTCACTGGAGTGGGAATAGTAATTTTTACCCACCCGCTATCCAACACTTTCCCTACTGTTGCACTCACTGGAGTGGGAATAGTAATTTTTACAAACCCGCTATCCAACACTTTCCCTACTGTTGCACTCGCTGGAGTGGGAATAGTAATTTTTACCCACCCGCTATCTAACACTTTCCCTACTGTTGCACTCACTGGAGTGGGAATAGTAATTTTTACCCACCCGCGATCCAACACTTTCCATACTGTTGCACTCACTGGAGTGGGAATAGTAATTTTTACCCACCCGCTATCCAACACTTTCCCTACTGTTGCACTCACTGGAGTGGGAATAGTAATTTTTACAAACCCGCTATCCAACACTTTCCCTACTGTTGCACTCGCTGGAGTGGGAATAGTAATTTTTACCCACCCGCTATCTAACACTTTCCCTACTGTTGCACTCACTGGAGTGGGAATAGTAATTTTTACCCACCCGCGATCCAACACTTTCCCTACTGTTGCACTCACTGGAGTGGGAATGGTAATTTTTATCCACCCACTATCCAACACTTTCCCTACTGTTGCACTCACTGGAGTGGGAATAGTAATTTTTACATACCCGTTATCCAACACTTTCCCTACTGTTGCACTCACTGGAGTGGGAATAGTAATTTTTACATACCCGCTATCCAACACTTTCCCTACTGTTGCACTCACTGGAGTGGGAATAGTAATTTTTACATACCCACTATCCAACACTTTCCCTACTGTTGCACTCGCTGGAGTGGGAATAGTAATTTTTATCTACCCGCTATCCAACACTTTCCCTACTGTTGCACTCGCTGGAGTTGGTATAATAATTTTTACCCATCTGCTATCTAAAACTTTCTCTACTGTTACACTCGTTGGAGTGGGAATAGTAATTTTACCCACCCACTGTAAAATATGTTTTTTAAATAAATATTAATTTTAATATTTTAATTTATTATAAATATATTTAATTTTTATATTTAGATTACAGGTTTATGTATATATATATGTATTTATACCTTTTCTTATGTTTCTAACATTTTATAATTAAATAAAATAATTATTTAGTAATATTATTAAGTTAATATATTTTTTTTTTAAATATGTATGTTTAATTTTTATTTATATTACATTTATCATTTATCAGTTTTTAACATTTTTAAATAATTCTAAATATGTTATTATTAATTATATTTATTATTTAATTATTTTTATATTATTTTTAAGACATTTAAAAAAAACGATATTTTAAACAACGATATTTTAAACAACGATATTTTGGTTTCAATATTTTTGTACTTACCATTGTAGAGATAGGTTGTCGATATTCTGTCCATCGATATTGTAGACTCGATATTCCTGTAGCTCGATATTCTGTCCGTCGATATTCTGTCAGTGATCCGTTGGCCTTCAGTAGCTGCTTCTGTCTTGGGCAGAGAAAGGACTGGACTGAACTTCCTGCAACTTCTTTGTTTGAGTTTCTCCAAGGGCTTGAAGTAGAGCTTGCCCCCTGTTCAAGAAGTCTCAGGAACAGCAAAGACTTCAAGTTCATCTGCTACCAGCACTGGGAATTGTGTGCTTTGTGCTGCCACAGAAGAAAAAGCAACCCGACACCGCTGCCGGCTCAGTGTCCTGAAGGCACTGCAGAGGGCACAGTCGCATTTCGCACGGCAACGCTGGTCTCACTGGCAACGACGTTCAATGCCGCCACCGAGCCGCTGCTTGTACCGCGACCTGTGGGCACCACACGTCACACTGCCTTGCTTCATGCCGCTGCCCTGCTATCCCAGACGACACCACTCCACGCTGCTGCTTGCACCGTGGTTCGAGGGCACCGCTCGTAGGTTACACGACGCACCGCCCTCATCCCGCACCATAGCCTTGGTCTACTGACACCAGCGCCATCGACTCCGGTTCATCAGCCGACGACAGCGTTTCCGCAACGGTGATGCCACTGCTTGCACCGTGACCTGCCAACACCGCGACGAGCACCGCATCACTTCGCATCACAGCCCTGGTCTCACCGACGCTGCTGGACGACTGTCACCGAGCCACTGCCTGCACCGAGACCTGAGGGCACTGCACGCCGCACCGCTACACTTCACACCACAGCCCCAAAGCCAGCGCTCCCGACTTCAACCACAAGGAGTTCGATATGCAACGTGTGTGACTTCAAGGGCCTGTCGACTACTGCACCGATGTCTGCCGACGTGGGCTCTTAGGAGCTCAACAAGAGGTCGCCGACACCCTGCATTTCTAAAGGTACTATTTTGCGGATCTTCCCGAAGACGTAGCTGGCCTACGACGCCGCAGTCAGCTAGAACTGTTTGAATTTGTTGTTCACGACGCCATGATAGCCCCGGACGGAGCTATCGACTTCAAGGAACTGTATTTTAAGTCTATTTTTGATTTTTGAGATTCCTGAGAACTGTATGGTGGATTTTTATTGTTTTTGGTCTTGTCTGCATAGATAAAATATTGTTTATTTTTCTAAAACTGGTGTGGTGTGCTTTTGTAGTGTTTCCACTGTATTACTGTTGGTTATGTGCAAATGCTTTACACACTGCCTCTGAAATAAGCCTGACTGCTCGTGCCAAGCTACCAAGGGGTGAGCAGGGGTTATTTCAGTAGTGTATCCCCCTTATCCTGAATAGGAAGAAGGGTCCCTACTTGGACCGGGTAACAACCTGCCAACTAGAGACACCCATTTCTAACACTTACACACATTAAAAAGACAGGTTTGAGCTTTGCCCTTACTTTAAATGGCAAAGTCGAGTTATCAGTTTATACCTGCCCTTCCAGTCTGAAGTAGAAGACTGGAAGACATGTTTTACCTTGTCCCACTTAGGGAGGCACAAGTGCTGCAGTCCCTGGGGGACACTATAACTTACAGGCCCTTGGTACCCCTGGTACCATATACTAGGACTTACAAGTATGTTAGGCTATACCTATTGGGGACAAGCCAATTAAACCTACACCATTTTATGAGCCAGAGCCCATTCACTGAGTCCTGTTTAGCGGGGCTCATGGTATTTCAGAACCATTACACCAGTACCTAGTAGTCAAAATGGGGCAAAAAGTCGGGTAAACCTGCAAAACGCCTGTTTCCTATACCTGTTTCCTTATACCTTATACCTGTGTATTACTACCCACTTCTTACTTGGTAGTGCGTTTCCCCATAGCCCACCTTTAGTGAAATGTGTGTCACCTCTGATGTCTCCTTCCAGCTGATAGAGGGTTTTATACAATTCAGTACAAATAGTAGCACATCCCAAAAAATACCCCAAGAGAGTGAAAGAAAAAAAAACATGAAAGAGAAAAACAGTGTAACTTCTCCCACCACCAGGTTCAAAATCCATCACCCGGGTAGGCACAACTCTCCTAAATTGTGGCAGGCCTCTCCACAACCTTTGACGGCAGCCACCAGTCCTCGGTCTGAGGCATCCTCCTCCTCCTCACTCTCGGCATCTCCTTCTACATATTCGGCATCGGGCTCCTCCTCTGTGTCGTGCAGCCGTCTTGCCCTGGAATATTCTTCTGCCTAGGTCTTTTCAGCTCCTTGGTACTCTGAGCTTCTCCTTTCCTCCTCTGTGGCATTCTCTCTCCCTTTTCTTGTCTCTGGCTTCTGCCATGTCCCTCTCCTCTATTTTCCTGTGACTTTTTGTTGGTTTTACTTAACTCCCTCCTGTGAAAGTGAGTCTGTGGGCTGCCCGTGGTCCACAAAGGGGACCCTCCTAAGAGGGCGGCCGCCTTAGTGCCACAGGAAGGCACACGAGTCAGGGATTAGGGTTCCCCGGTCTAGTGGCCAGATGGGCCAGTCGGCCGCGGCACTTCCGGCCGTGGTGGGGGGAGGACAGGGGGTACATATACCTTCCCCCGCCCACGGTGCGGCCTCTTGTTTGCTGCCCGTCTCGCTGTTTCCACCTTTCTCTCTGTCTCCACCCAGTCTTCTTCCCTTTTCTGACTACGTGTCCCTTTTCTCTTTCTAGGTGTTACTCGGGCCCCATCGTCATGGGAGTGTCTTCATTTCTCTCAGGTAAGTATACTACAGTTTCCTCTGTCCACTTACATCAGCCCTCCCTTACTTTCTTCGTAAGAAGATACTCTTCCTGGGGATATCAGGAAAAAAAATCACATTAAGTTGCTCTTTTCCCCCCCTGTGATACGTTGTGAATCTGAAAGACTAGAAACCACCGTAATACTCTAGAGTTGTTGCTTTTGTTTTTGGCCATCAATTCTTGAAGTGCATTATCAGTGTTTAGGTCAAATTCTCTCCCTTCTAAATAATACCTGAGATTTTCAATGGCCCATTTTATGGCTAAGTCTTCCTTTTCCATGATGGCATAATTGCGCTTTCTAGGAAACAGTTTGCGGATAATATAAAGCACAGGCTTCTCCCTCCCTTCGTGGTCTAGCTGTGATAATACTGCAACTAGACCCATTACTGAATCATCTGTTAGTAGAATTAACTTTTTTGAAAACTCAGGGGATTGGAGTACTGGGTCGGAATTGTGCATCTCTTTTAGTTTATCAAAGGCTTTAAGTACCATAGGAGATGTACATTTTTGCTCTTTTTCTGCCTCTTTATTCTCAGTTAACAGGTTGGTGTGATGGAAAACCCAGTACTAAAATCATGGGATAAACCGGCTGTAATAACCCATGAGACCCAAAAAGGCTCTTAAATCTCTTTTCGTCTTTGGGAAGGGAACCAGTAATATAGCTGCTACTTTCTCCTCTTAGGGTTGTATAACTCCTTAACCCAATAAATATCATACGTATTTTACTTGTTTGGCAGCTAAATGACTTTTCTACAGATTTACGTTTAGTCCTGCTCCTCTCAAAGTTTCCTTTAAGGCTTTCAAGTGAACTAAATGTTCTTCCCATGACAAGCTATGAATTATATCATCAATATATGCATTTACATATTTACAGTGATTTTCACAAATCATTCATCATTCTTTGGAATGTGGGCGGGGCTCCATCTAATACAAAAGGTAAGTCAGTGAATTGGTTTAAACTCCGTGGTGTGAAGATAGCCATTTTCTGTTTGTCTTTCAGGTTTACTGGGATTTGCCAATACCCTTTACATAAGTCATGGGTGCTGATATATTAGACTTGTCCTAGCCTCTCTACCATTTTGTCAATACGAGGAAAGGTATACGGGTCAAAATTGGAGAGCTTTTTATTTCCCTAAAATCTATTCAGAAAGCGTAATTTCCAAATAGACGCATCTCACTACGTTTCAAGTTCTTCTTTATGGCAACGATAAGTATCCTTATGTATGATGGGGTCTCCACGAATCTCCACACCCAAGCGTTCGAGTTTGGTATTTTGCCTTGTTTAGTTGGGACGACAGATGCTTCCGTTCTTGAAATATAGGGTGGGGGTAAGGGGTAGGGAAGGGAGGGGAGACCGTTGTCCCGAGTTTTTGTTACTGTACCTTATTTACTACACCAGCATCTTCACTCAGCAGCAGGACAGTCACATGCAATTCCCACATTGCAGGAATGTATCCGCAATCTCACAGCTTGCACACAATGCAGTACACTCCGCGCCTAGCCCAAGCCTCGCAGGCCTCCATACACATTCTTACCCGCCGTGACGGACACGTGTAATGGCAGGGACCAGCTCCGCATGCTATCATGGAACGTCAACGGGTTGCTAGACAGAGTAAAACGGACAGCAGTCCTGCGATATGCCCAGCGCCACGTATGCGATATAATACTCCTCCAAGAAACCCACCTAATAGGCAATATCTGCCCTTTTCTAGCACGATACGGCTACGACAGAGTATGGCACTCAGGGTTCACCCGGGGATCAAGGGGCGTGGCAATCCTTATGTGACGCAATATTCCTTTCGTACTTACACAGGCCACTAATGACCCCCAGGGATGCTTCATGGCCCCAAGAAGGAATATAGGGGGAAAGGCTCTTAACCTAGTCTCCATATACTCCCCTCCATCACTGCTCACCTCAACCCTAAAACGCACCACAGACCTGATCGCCTCTTTGCCCCCTGGGTTGACGATAATCGGAGGCGACTTCAATGCAGTTATGCACCCTGACCTTGATACAGCAAATGCCCCATCAGCCACGAGATCCACCCATGCTAAACTTTTAACAAGCTGGGCAAGCACCTTAGGTCTCTGCGATACCTGGAGAATCTGGCACCCCCAGAACAAGCAATTCAACCACTCCTCTGCAGCACACCATACACACACGCGAATCAACCATGTTTTTATGCCTGCCTTAGACTGTCAGAAAATCAGAGACGTGGCCATCATTCCCAGAGGTATATCTGACCACTCACCAATATTTTTGAGAATAGGAGACCCTCCTAACACACTTTGCCCGATATGGAGGATGAACGCATGGTTCCTCCAAGACAAAGACTTTAAGAAAAATGTAGGAGCAGAACTCCAGCAATACTTTCTCACTAACCGGGGCTCTGTCTCCTCCCCAGGCACTCTATGGGAAGCAAGCAAGGCCACTATTCGTGGCTTCGCCAAGAGCCAGCTCAAGAGTATACTTCTAGCCCAAAACTCCCAAATTACTCTCCTGGAGGCCCAAGCGACCCTCCTTGAAAGTCAAGCGCCTGAGCAGCAGGTTGACCCGCAAGATAGACAGCTCGCACTTTTGCGAGATGAGATCAAGCAGATCTCCATGGAGGCAGCCAAGCTACTGTGGAGATCCTCTGTAGCCAGAGTATATGGATGGGGGGACAAAAATGGGAAAATCCTGCATCGACTGGCCACATACCCCATGGCCAATCGCATAATCCCAGAAATCAAGGACCTGGATGAGGCCGTTCACCGATCACCCTCGGTAATGGCCCAGATCTTTGCAGCCTACTACTCTAAACTTTATTCCGAACAGCGCCCTGAACTCTCCCTTTCAGAATTAATCAACCGGGAACACCTCCGCCTCCCTCGCCTCAGCACAGCCGAAATAGCTGACCTTGACCTTCCTATTACCCAGGAGGAAATCAATGACGCCATATCACGCACTGCAGCAGGTAAAACTCCAGGCCCTGATGGTCTCCCACAGGAGTACTACGCGGCCTATCGAGAGACACTCGTTCCGCATCTCCTAGACATATACACCGAAGCGGTCGAAAAGGGCTAGTTTCTGCCAGAAACAGATACTGCCACCATTGTGGTGATCCCTAAAACACAACCTCCCTCGGCAAACTGTGCCGAATACCGCCCAATCTCCCTCATTAATGCGGAGGTTAAAATATTTGCGTCGGTCTTCGCCAACCGACTGAGGCCTTACCTTACTAAGCTGGTCCACCCCGACCAATGTGGATTTATGCCATCTCATGGGACCAGACATTGCCTCAGACGCCTCCATCTAGCCTTAGCACATCGCCAATCTCTGACCCCCTACTTAGCACTTCTCCTTATAGATTTCGTAAAGGCCTTTCGATTCCGTAGACTGGCAGTATCTGGAAGATGTGTTGGTAGAGATGGGCATAGGCCAACATTACCGCAACTTGGTTAAGGTGTTATACACCAGACCACAGGCGCAAGTGCTCGTCAACGGAGCACTATCAGCGCCGTTTCCTATCAGGAGGGGGACGAGGCAGGGTTGTCCCCTTTCACCGCTCCTGTTCGCCCTGGCGATGGAGCCCTTGGCATGCCTTTTACGGTCCGATGACTGAATTAAGGGATGGGACTGGCCAGGCTCTGGCGAAGACAAATTTGCCCTATATGCGGATGACATCCTGCTCTTCCTGGCAGAACCGGCCCAATCGGGTCGCCACTGTCTTCGGGCGCTGCACTCTTTTGGACAGGGCTCTGGCCTGCAGTTAAACTCCAGTAAATCCGTCCTAGTCACTCTCCACATCTCGAGAGACTGCTTTGATTGGCAATCCACAATACCTATTTGAAGACAATCAATTAAATATCTGGGAATCTGGGTGGCCCTGCTTCCTGACCTCGCTTGGTCACTCAATGTAACCCCACTGATGAAGAGAGCCCAAGAAGACCTCCACAAATGGCAGACATTGCCGCTTAATCCTCTGGGAAGAGTCGTCCTCTTCAAAATGATGATACTTCCCAGATTCCTCTACATGATTCAGAACATACCACTTCATTTGCCGCGGACTTGGTTTAAGGAACTGGACAGCCTGACCACTAAATTTCTTTGGTGTGGTCGGAGACCTCACATGGCTCTGTCCCAATGCCGGATCCCATCCTTTGACGGGGGTATGAGCATGACTAATTTATACCTGTATTATTTGGCAACCCGCCTGCTTACGATACACGACTGGTTTACCGGAGGCTGGTCATATAGAGTAGAGCTGAACAACTTGGGCCTACCCAAAATCCAGGCGATGCTGTACGGAGAACCTATCCCCAGAACTATGCCCATGGTGACACAGGTGGTTCTCCTGGCCTGGCGTGCCTTCCTGCGCCACACCCAATGGTCGAATAGGCTGACCCAGTACACGCCGCTTTGGCAGGGTTCCTGGCTCAGAGAAGTCAGCAAATTAGAGGGATTCCGGGCCTGGGTTCTCATTGTCATTTCGCAGCTTGGGGACATATGGACGGGCGACCACATGTGTACCTTTCAGGACTTGCAGACCCGGTACTCCCTACACCCCTCCCAATTTTTTAGATACCTACAGCTGCGCCACGCCCTGCACATGCACATACTAAATGGCACCTCACTACCAGAATACAGCCCCCTCGAGGCACAAACTATGACAGGTAACCTGGGAAAAGGAGGAATCTCTCGTATCTACCGTTCCCTAACAAATAGCACTCCAAATACGTTGGGTCAACTTAGGAACCAGTGGGAGGTATGGACCGGGCCTTTTGAGGAAGAGGACTGGAGAGATGCACTGATGGCGCCCAAAACAGTCACCACCTCAGCTAGACTCCGTCTGGTTCAGTTGTACTATTTACACGCTGCCTACCTAACACCAAAACGCCTTTAAAGCGCAGGTCTGAAACTAACCGCATCAGTTCCACGTTGCGAGCAAGACCCAGCAGATTTCTTTCACATGGTATGGTCCTACCCCGTTATTGCACGATATTGGGACTCCATAGAAAAAGAACTCACAGAGGTTCTGGGCTGGGAGGTCCCACACAACCCAATAAATGTGCTCCTGGGAATCACGGATGGGTTAGACGGCTCTAGATTTGATAAACTATTTCTGAGTACAGCCATGATGGTGGCCAAGAGGGACATTGCTGCCAACTGGATAAATCCGGACCCACCTACCATGACGAAATGGCGCAGAGGGGTGGACTGGTGCGCGGCCCAAAAGAAACCTATGTATGAGGCTAGGGGGTGCCCGGTGAAACATCGTAAAATCTGGGGCAAATGGTTGGGGCAGATAGAGTAATACTACCTCAATTCAGGAACTGTGGGCAATATGTGAGTTTTGCGGGATAATGTATTGCAAATGCTTTCTCTGTATCTGTAACATGGTGAAGTCCTATAACTGCTGTAACATGATACAATTGATCAATGCTGGTTTTTCTTGTTCTAAAAACCAATAAAATTGCTTATCAAAAAAAAAATCTATTCAGAAACGTTTAGTACCATCTGGTTTCGGTACTAGAACCACTGGTGAATTCCATTCGCTCAGTTTTGTCCTTCATCCTGTATTCCAGTTCGTCTAGCCTCAGGAATTTGAAATGGTTTCAATCGGATTACCTTACCTGGCTCCATAGTGATTGAATGCTGAATTACATGGGTATGGCACGGAGTCAGTGAGAATTTCCAGGGAAATGTTTTTAACCACTTAATGAGATCTTGTTGTTTCATCACACTCAGACTGGGAACAACACATTGTGGGTCTCCTACTATTGGCTTTACATCACCTATGTACAATGCAAGATTGTGACCTTCCCACTTCTTGAGGCGATTCACATGATAAATCAGCGTTTCTTTCCTTACTTGGTTAATCTCTAGTTTATAGTTTATGAGGTTTACTTTATCAACTGTTTTAAAGGGACCCTGCCACTGGTTTAACATTTTGTTCTCGGTTGTAGGCAACAGAAGTAATACATAATTGCCATGGGAGAAATGTCTCAGTTTGGCCTTTTTATCATATTACCATGCCTACACTTGTTGACTATTTTCTAGGTTTTGCTTGACAATCTCCCTCATTTCTCCTAATCTTGTTTTCAGTTGATTTACGGCGCAATCTAAAATATTTTTTGAATCATCGTTTTCTTGTTTCCAAGCTTCTCTAGCCATATTGGGCAATGTACTGAATCATCATTCAAATGGAGAGAATCCCGTATTCCTCTGCTACTTGCATTGTAAGGTAAATAAGGCTAGTGATTTTAAAGTGGCATTATATGGTTCTACATGACCATCCGTTTGTAAGCAGTAAGCTGCTGTCTTAATTTGGTGTATGCCTAACTGTTGAAAAACTTGAGACATTCATTTAGAAGTGAAAGGGCTCCCCTGATCAGTTACGTTCTCCTTCAGGAAGGCTACTCTAGAAAACATTTTGTTGATTGCCTTGGCTACCTGAGTGGTGTTGGGATGATGTAGGAGGGACAGCTTTTGAATATCTTGTGGAATGATCTACCATGACTAACATGAAACTGTAACCACTTCAGGACAGTAAAAAGGGGCCTATGATGTCCATTCCCACCCCATAATGGGTAAAGGACACAGGAGGCTGTTGGTGGTTGATACATGCTAGCTTTTTGACATATGATACATATGTTACTCTACTTCTAGATTTGGCTGAATATACCAGGCCAATACAATTGCACCCGAATGGCCTTTTCCATTTTTTTTCTCTGCCAAAGTGCAAAACTTTTTCTCTAAATGGTTCTGGGACTAAGAGTTGAATGGCCTGGGATTTCTCACCTTTTTTATACAAGAGTCTATTAAGGTTGAAAAATTGAAAACCTACCTCGTCAAGGTTTTCCCCCTGAGCAGCTCTCGCCCGCGCTTCCTGAAGAAGGGAATCCTCTTTCTAGGCTGCCTTGAAGCTCCTATATGATTACCATAGGGCCTTCTCCTTCCATGTGGGGAGAACTGATATATTTTTCCTCTTTTCCTGTTGCTTATGACTCCTACTCTTCTCTTATTTCAGGGTGAGCAAGTCACTATTATCAAGGTTTGAAAAGAGGGCCTATTCCCAACATGACTCCCCTTTCTTCCATGTTTCCTGAATCAAATACTCTAATTGGAGATAGTCTGTATCAACATTCAGAGATTACAGTAATTTGTGTGGCAGGGAACAGGATTGTCCCTTATTTTAGATGTTTGTAATTCCCCTGCAAAACACTAACTGGTTAACTCTGTTCTTGATCATGCACAATCAAGCTTTTGAACCTCGAACAGCAGGGAAGCAGCCCTGATAACAATTGTAGACATAGTGAAATCAGCATCCTCCTTTTCTGACATAAATCCAGTGATGCATAGAGTATTACAGGGCTCTTCCATGAGGCCCACTCTCTTTGATTTCTATGTGGCCCCATTGGCTCAGTTAATACGCCCTTTCGACTATACTTTCATGATGTACACAGATGATACCCCGTTTATCATCTACTCAGATAGGTCAATTGATTCTGAACAAAAGCATTTTACAAGTTGTCACTCATAAATGGTCAGGTGGATGCACAATAACACCCTTAAATGTAACTGATAAAACAGAGGTGCTTATGATTGGGCAACCCAAGAGTGCATGATCCTCTGGATGGTGGCCAGTAGAGTGGGGCTATCCCCAATTCCTAGTACAGCAGTAAAGAGTCTGGGTATTCACACTGGTAATACTTTCATGTTTTACCCTAAGATAAACAAGGTCTTATCTACTTGGTTCTTTTTATTAAAATGCTAGGCCCCTGGGCTTCCCCGACTACTCTGCCCTTAGACTCTACAGATATGGCCTTGTTAGACTTGCTCTTAACCATTGCAGTTAAAGTCATACTTACAGAATGGAAGTCCTTTCGAAATCTATCGTACCAACCCTGGTGGGCTTGGGTTTCTTACCTCCGTGGGGCTCATACGTCACTCTTAGGAAAGCGTTCCGTACCACTAATCTCTAATAGGGTTTGGTGGTCCCTTGATAATTACATGGAACTAGGCTCTCAGGGTCCACTGACCCTTTCCACTATTGGTTCCTAGGGATCATACTGGAGTCAAATGACAGACATCCCAACCTATTCCTCAACCTCCTTCCTTCCTCTTCCCCCCTGGCTCTCTATGTACCATAGGCGATACACATACTATACAATTTTCTCGGTACAGCTTTACATCATACTTAGTTTTCACTGGTAGTACAGCTATTTTCGTGCACTTGATCACATTTGTTCTGATTAGTTATATTGCGGACGCATTCCTCCATTGTGTCCTCGCTCATCTGTTTAACTTCTCGGATTCTGCCGTACCAATTTACTCTGTGTAATAAACTGTTTTTTCATGTGCATCTTGTATTGCATGGATTTTTTTTATCTGTATTGCATGTCTTTCTGAATGTATGCCTCTTTTTTATTTCTAACTAATAAAAACTACTTGAACTAAAAAAGAATTTTACAAATATTTCTCCTCTATTTCATTTAAAACTTCGAAAACAAGTTTGTCATGTTTTGTTAATCTCCAGGTTCTACTACTGCAGCAGTCTCTACATGGGAGTCGCCAAAAAACTGTTTGAAAAACTGACATTAATTCAGACCATTACTATTTGCCCAATTTTTGCTTTACACTGACAGACATATTACTCTTACAGATATCTCTGTCACATTCATCCTGTCGATTATAAACCAATTTTATTTATAGCTCTTTATCTTACTTATTGCTCTACATCTGGTTCCGGTCCTAAATTTCTTCAAAGATGTTCCATCTTGTCTGCTGCATTTGGCTTCTAATCACAATCTTGTTATCCCTCATTTGAAAAAGTTGATAGCAGGTAGCCTTACCTTTAGTTTGATAGTTGCCAAAAACTGTAATGCCCTTCCTCTTCCAATCAAAACAACTGGACATTTTCTTCAATTCAGGAAAACTTTAAAACTATTTATTTTTAATTAACTTTATCTGATCAGTTCTTTGACATGTCAGTTTAAGTGCTGGGACACCCTCCCGGGTAGTAGTTGCACTATACAAATTGCAATAACATACCTAACACGTTTGTCACTTGTGTTTTGAGTGATAGATTGGTATTGAGATGGGTGCCCAGATTGCACATGACCAGGGTTGGGGAATGAAGAGGTTGTATCAACTGACTTTAAAAGGCCATGAGCAAGGAAGGAGATGCTTTGAGTGTTAGCAGCACATTGGTTTTCAGTTGAATTTATCTTCAGTGGGTTAAAGTAAGGCAGTTTGTCAAAGTCTTTCCATCTTGTGCAAGGTTTATAGTTGCACCCGGATTAGACAGGCTAAAAAGGATTTGAGTGTCATCCGCATACAAGCAGAAATTTACCTCTGGATGTTGTAGTGGCAATAGAGACAGGACTGGTGCCAGTTTGCACCTCACAGTTCAATTGCTTAGGTGTGGAATGTAAAGGTGGTAACTTAGTTATCTGCTAATGGTTGGACAGAAATTATGTAATCCATTTGATGACTTGGCCGCCCAACCCCAACAGCCTATCATCTAGGGTTTTTTCAGGATGGAATGATGTATGCTAATGTAGTCTGCTGACAAGGCTAAAAAATACCAGTGCCCTGACACCCAATTATCGACCATATGTCAAAGGTCCTCCAGAACCAATAGTATCACCAGTTTCATGCTATGCCATGGCCGAACACCGGCTTGGAAGGCATCTAGAATATTGTTTTCGACAAATTCCAGGAGTGATGCAAAACTGGGAATAATCACTGTATGCAGGTGAAATGATACATATATCAAAACTGTTAACTGAATCTACATCATGCTAATTTACTAAAGGGAATGTACTCTGGAACAGTCTATGTGTATACTCATAATTAGTATTAGAACTTTTAATTCCTCCAGTTGAGCGTAATAAGGGTCTTTTAGCCATGGCTCAAGGCTCATGCCATTTAACCCTTTTAGCCTACGTATCATTGCATTCTGGTAGCTTCACATTTAGCAATGTAAGTTTGGACTGAAAAGCCTAGAATGCTAATCACTGTAAGAGGAGACCCTACATAATAATTATTATTTGTGTTTACGGTATTCTGCTGCCCTATTCCTAGGTCTCACCTGTGCTTTTTAATCTTTCAAATAAAAAGATCAATGTATCAGAACTCAGATTTCTCACTAGATCCCATTGCTTAATTTTACATTGACTTGAGTGATGCTTTTAACAGGAATCCAGCTATTTTCATCTGTTTTGTTGGCTTTTATATCTTTTGTGTTGAAATATCTTCAGTGCCACACACTTTATTGTGCACTGGGTAACTGGGAACCCATCTTGAAATTGTAATCCACATTGCCACCACATAAGGGCATCTTCCTGCATTCTGTAGCATGTCTCTGTCTTAAGAAATATGATCAAATTACCCCACCCATACGGAACTCCACAGGCTCCCCTTGCCCATCCACACCACCTTCAAAACCAGCTGCATCATCTACAATGACATCATGACTGGCACTCCTGCCTACTTGGATGAAACGCTCACCATCTCTGGTGGCTCTCCAAACAAACCCTACCCAGGACACCTTCAGATGGCCAGAAACAAAGCAAGAGGCCTTCTTCCACTGTGAACTGAGGGTCTCGAATGATATACCCATAACCATCCAGATAGTCTTAAGAGCTTTAATTTACAAACATCTGAAAATTTGCCTTTTTAGAAAACACTACATCATAATGAAGCAACAGTCCACAAACCAGGTAGCTATCCCAACTAACACATGTAGACTGTTTCTTTGCCTTTGGTTAGGTTTGTACTATATTAATAGCACATACAAATATAACTACTAAGGTTTCGCTGTAGGAAAGTGCCCCTTTTTGCATGGTTGCCCCCCACTTTTTGCCTGATGTTTGATGCTTCTTGACTAAGTGTGCCCTGGGTTCCTGCTAATCAGGTACCCAGGGCCTGTGTTCTTTCCCCAAAACTGTACCTTTGCTCCGACATTGGCACTCCTCTGGCCTACATATAAAGTCCCTTGTAAAAGGTGCCAGGGGCACCAACAGCCTTGTAGCTAGAGAGAGTCTCTGAGGGCTGAAGCATCAATTTTGCTACACACAGAGACTCCTCCCCTGACCCAAACACACTGCCAGTGCAGTCTTTGTGTCAGGGGAGACCCTAAAACTACAAGTGGACCTGGCACACATCCTTGTGTGCCATACCCACCAAAACACTGCCTGTGGCATAGGCCAGTCACCTCTAACAGGCCTTACAGCCCTAAGGCAGGGTGCACTATACCACAGGTGAGGGCCCAGTGGCATGAGCCCTGGGCCCCTACAGTACCTGTGCGAGTCGCAGGTATTGTAATTGCAGTGATGCCCATTTTAGACCGTGCGCTGGGAGTTTAGCAAACCGAACTCCACAGCTCCATGATGGCTTTACTGAAGACTAAGAAGTTTTCTATCAAACTTCTCATCCTAATAAACCCACGCTGATGCCAATGTTGGATTTAATGCCAAATGTACTCAGAGGGCATCTTAGAGATGCCCCCTGAAAAACGACCTAACTCTAGTGTCCTGGTTGAGTGGCTGCTCACCAGCTGCCACCCCCAAAGATATTTCTGGACCCCTGGGTCGAGAGCCTCCTGCTCTCGAGGTCCTGAAACAAAGCACATCCTGGGAAAGGTGCCAAGCCTCCTCCCCGAGGATGGGCAGGGTCCACCAAGGGGAAGCTTCAAAGGCTAGCCGCCTTTGTTAGCTGACCCTGCCTTTTGCTGCACCCAGCAACTGGCCCCACAGTTTCTAACCCCCGCTTTGGGAGGGAGAATCAGCGGGGAAACCAAGATAGGAGGAGGGTGTGCCCACCTTTGCCAACTCCACCACTCAGGTGAAGGAAGGGAGGCGAAGCACAACTCTCAGTCCCCGCCATCTTGAAGATGGGGGACCCAGCCAACCAGAAAATGGCTTATGCCCCCCTCCCACTTACGGGTGGCATAATAGGGTTGTACCTACCCCAAGGAAGGGACCTTGTGAGCGGGTAGAAGAATTGAGGTCCACAATAGATGAATTTTCAACGGGGTTTATTTTATACGCTCTTCTAGCTGGTTTTGCCAGGGTTTGTCTTCGTGGATAATACGTCTTATCCACAGTCTAAGCGTCTTTACAGTCCTCCGGTTTTTCAGGCGTTCTTAAGGGAATCCCTTCTTGCTTCAGGTTTTCCTCCAACTAAAAGGAAATAAACGAAAAAGGTGTGAGAAAACCGCTTTACTTTCTCACCGTCACCAAAAGGGGAAAAGGAGTGAGGAGACACCCGGTGATCTTTTAGGAGGAAAGGCGTGTTTGTGAAGGGAGAGTAGTCGGGTTGGTTCTGTGGGGAATTAGTCTGGCTTCTCACCACCGACCTTCTCCCGCCTCCCAGCCCACCCCGCAAACCGCGCACGCACCTGTGAGAGCCACGCTCCTCCTGGAGCGCGGCTGGGCAGTGAGTGGGTACTTTGGCCTCCTGGCTCTCCTGTCGTCTCGGGTTCCCGGCGCTGTGCTGTCAATACGGGAACCGGGGCGCCTTCTTCCTCGTCTCTCGGCTTCTTCCCTCGGGCTCTGCACTCGGCGTCTTCACTCTTCCGGGGTCTATCCAGTCCGTTCTCGCGTCCCATGCCTCATCCTCAATAGGATTAGTGCTGATGACGCCGGACCAGGGGGCGGGGTCTTCTGGATACTGCTCCCAGTTAAAGGGGCCGCTCGTATCCCAGGATGTGTCTCGGTCAATTGAAGTGAACCAGTCCGGGGAATCCTCCGTCTGTGAAAAGAAGAGAGGATCCCGGTTTCCATGAGCATGCCACCATTCGTCCTTTGTTTCGGTATGATTACCGGCAAGGGGGGCTCTGTGACATACCCCACCCCTAGACCTGCCCCGCTCGGGGAGAGGGAACATGCGGGAGAGAAAATGGGCACTACCATTCTCTGTTCCTTTTCGGTGCCGTACCTCAAAGACATAGGGCTGAAGGGAAAGGAACCACCTGAGTATGCGAGGGTTAATCCCCGAATTCCAACTCATCCATTGAAGTGGGGCATGGTCGGTATACAAGATAAAGCGATTCCCCTCGAGGTAATAACGCAGTGTCTCGACTGCCCATTTATTGGCGAGGCACTCCTTTTCTATGGTGGGATACTTTTTCTCCCGGGGAAAGAGCTTCCTGCTGATGAACAGTATAGGGTGTTCTATGCCCTGCGGAGAATATTGGGAGAGAACCGCCCCCACCCCACTGTCAGAGGCATCTGTATGAAGGACAAAGGGTTTGGAGAAATCAGGTGAGGACAGGACCGGACTGCTTGTGATGGCTTTCTTAAGTTGGAGGAAGGCTTCTTTGACTGTGTCGGCAGGGTGTAAGAGGTCGGCTACTTTGGCTTCCTTTTTTAAGAGGTCGGTGAGGGGACCCACTATTTCTGAGAACTGGGGAATGAATCTCCTGTAGTATCCCAACAACCCGAGAAAGGCCCTGACTTCCCGTTTGGTGGAAGGAAAAGGGGTGTCCAGGATCGCTCTCACTTTCTCGGCCTGGGGTTCTATCACCCCGTTCCCTAGGACATAGCCGAGGTATTTGGTTTTTTGGAAGGCCACCTTGGATTTTTTCGCATTGATGTGTAGACCTGCTTCGGATAAGGCCAGGAGAATTCTCTTACAGTGGGCCAGATGTTTTTCCCACGTAGGGCTAAAGATAACAATATCGTCCAGATAGGCTGAGGAAAACTCCTGGTGTTCACGGAGCACGGTGTTCATTAACTGCTGAAAGGTGGCAGGAGCTCCATGAAGACCGAATGGTAAGACAGTGAACTCATAGAGCCCATCTGGAGTGATGAAAGCAGTCTTTGCTTGGTCTTGTTCCCTTAGGAGGCCCTGCCAGTATCCTTTTGTTAAATCAAGGGTTGTTATATACTGGGCGTCCCCCAACTTCTCGATCAACTCGTCTATCCTCGGCAGAGGGTATGAGTCAAACTGAGAAATGGCGTTTACCACCCTGAAGTCTATGCAGAAGCGAATGGTGCCATCAGGTTTTGGTACCAGGACGATGGGGGAGGTGTCATGGTTAGGGACAGCTGCGTGACCTCCGCACGCATAACGAAGCGTGATCGCGGCTTCACGATGTGGAGACGGGTTGGCGGTCTAGCTTCGGTGATCGGAAGCGGACGCCACCTTAGTCACGGCGCTTCCGGTTTGACGCGCATAACAGCCGGCGCTTCCCACTGCTTCGGCGCTTTGGATTAACGCCGTAGCCACCATCGGATGGATCGCAGAGACTCAGCGCTTCCTCCTGCAGGTAGCTGTTCCTTCTCCTTCTGTGCCGATGCCCTAGAGTGACTCGCACTGTGTGCTGTTCTTTGGCTGTACTGTCCCAGACGAAGTGTGGCTACCCTAACCTTTGCATTCACGAGACTGCCATTACGTGCAGGCATTCCCCTGGCCTGTGATCCTCATAGAAGCCTTGTTTCGTTGTTTCTCTGACACCCACGAACAGGAGTGTGTTAGGCTGTGTACTGTCAGTTCTTCTTTATTATTTGCGCAGGAGCGCTGGTTTTATGATTTTGGTCTAGATGCGCAGGAGCGCTGGTACTTTGTTTTCGGCTACATTAAACACAGGAACATTTCCACGTGCACTCCCAGGTGCACTGAAGACTTATTGTTTCCTGGTACATGCGCAGGAGCGCTTATTCTTTGCTGTTCTTTGTTGATGTCTCCCTTGGTATAACATACGAGGTAAACCATACTGTCCATTTTGTGTTTAGTAGTCCTTAGGGGAGAAGGGGGGTTGGTGTGCATCAGAGGTAATAGCTGTGCCCTTATTTCTTCCAATACAGACCCAGTGTCTTGAGGGATTCCAGGGACATAGCACAGCCCCAAGTTTCGGTAACAGGAAGACTTCTTTTCCATATCTGGCTTCTACCCCCGGTCCCATCTCCATCCTGGTCAGTGTCCACACATCTACTAGGGTAAGGTGGGAGACGGCGGTGGTGGTTCATGTCGCCTCTGCGAGATCGCCTCACAAGTATAAGGTAAGACTTGTGGGACTCTGACAGGAGGCCCACTCGCTCCTGGAGGGACGGATGACACCCATCTCCAACATGGCCTGGATCTCGTTTTGTACGCCGGTTCTCCTGGCAGCCGGAATGCGGTAGGGTCGTTGTTTGATGACCTTGCCAGGGGCCGTCTCAATGGCATGTTCAACTAAGGTTGTTCTCCCTGGTTTGTCCGAGAACATCGGAGAGAACGGTTGAAGTAACTGATTTAGGGACTGTTGTTGGGGGGAGAGGGACTGGTTTATCACCAGTTGAGGCAGGGTACAAGGGGCCTCTTCTTGTTTTGTCGTTACCAAATGTGCTGCTTTAGGGAGGGGGCCCAACCATTTCTTTAGGTTGTTGATGTGGTAGGTTTGGACCTTGGAGGGTTTAACCTGCACTTTATAGGTCGTTTTCCCTGCTGTCCCTACCACCTTATAGGGTCCCATCCATTCCGCTTTGAATTTGCTCGTGGAGGTTGGGAGTAAAACCAACACCCAATCATTGATGGCAAGCGTTCTCCACTTCTTCCCTTTGTCGTACTGGTACCGCTGTCTGCCCTGCTGCTTTTCAAGGTTGGAATAGGCGAGGTCACAAAGTTTTCCTATTCTAGACCTAAGGTTGTGCGTATATTCTAGGAAACTTCTGGTTTTGTACTCCTCCTCTTTCTCCCATGCCTCCTTTGTCATCTCGAGGAAAGTTCTGGGTTGCCTCCCATACAGCAGTTCAAAAGAGGAGCAACCCAGACTGCTCTGAACCTGACTACGGATGACATACAAGGCAAGAGGAAGGAGCTGATCCCAGTCTTTCCCCTCGTTTTGCAACATCTTTTTCAGGGTGAGTTTCAGGGTTCCGTTATACCTCTCCACTAGCCCATCAGTTTGTGGATGGTACACTGATGTCCGGATATGCCCAATGTTTAAGGTCGGCAAACTTCCTTCATCAGACGAGAGATAAACGGGGTCCCTTGGTCCGTTAGGATCTCCCTGGGGAATCCCACCCTGGAGAAGAGTTCGATCAACTTCTCTGTGATATACTTTGTTGTTGGTGCTCTTAGGGGAAAGGCCTCGGGGTAGCGAGTGGAGTAATCCACTACAACCAGGGCATACATGTGTCCTTTCTTGGTTTTTGGTAGGGGGCCTATTAAATCCATCCCGACCCTTTCAAATGGATGACCGATTATCGGGAGTGGTTGAAGGGGAACGGGGGGAGGCCGATAGGGGTTCCTTTTCTGACAGACCTCGCATTGCCGACAGTAGGAGTTTATGGTCCCATATACCCCAGGCCAATAGAAATGTCGGAGGATATTCTGTGTGGTTTTCTCTACCCCCGTGTGCCCTGCGGTGAGGTGTGCGTGTGCAAAAAAAAGGATTTGTTCCCTAAAGGCCAGGGGTACAAGCAACTGGGGTGAGGCATCCTTCTTTTCTTCTCGGTATAACAGGCCTTTTTCTATAAAGAACCTGGGATATCTTAGGGGTACGGTGGGGTCAAGGTTCTGGGCGGCTTGCCAAGCATTACGCAGGGTAGGATCATTGCCCTGAGCATATTTAAAGTTTCTGTCTAAGAGCCATGGTTCGGGTGTCAAAAGGGCCTTTTGTGGAGTACTGCGGCCGATGTCTTTCCCTTCTTCACTGTTTGGGGTCTGTACAGTGGCAAAGAACAACTCCAGGAACCCTGGATTATCAGTCCCAATGATAAGCTCTTCCGGTAGGTCACTTAATACCCCTACGCGTGCTTCATAGGGAGGTCCTTGCTGGGTTTTGAGGGTTACTACTGCTAGGGGGTAAGGTTTAATATCCCCGTGTATGCACCGTATGTGCACAAGCGAGACGGTTTTAACCTGCTCTTTTTCGACCAGGCATTCCTGGACCACTGATTGGTGGCAGCCCGAGTCCAACAAGGCTTTGACCCACCGTCCATTCAATCGTACACTTACATAAAATGTGCTTCCAGGTTCCGCGGTATAAAAGACCGTCCTGGGGGCATAACCGATGTCCATGGGTTCCTCTGGGGGTTTTTTGTGGGGACACAAGCGAGCGATGTGTCCCCATTCCCCACAATCAAAACACTGTGGTCCTCTGTGTATGGGTAACTCTGGTTTCTAGGATCGGGGCCTCTGGGGCTCAGTCAGTGGCTTTGGAGGTGCCCTTTTGTTGTGTTTTCCGGGGTTGGGACGACCGGGTCTCTCTGGTTCCCACAGCGAGGTCCGGGGTTGTGCCCGGGAGAACGTTGCGGCCATCTCCACGGCTTGTTCTGTGGTGAGGTGTGAATGCTGTTTCAACCACCTCTGGGTGTTGTACGGGAGGGCCTCCAAAAACTGCTCCAGATAGATGGAATCCATTATTTCTTCCTTGCTCCTCTCATTAGGCTTTAGCCACTTATTGGCAGCAGCTTTCAAGCGAAAGAAAAGGGTTTTGGGATTCTCTCCGGGTGCCCCCTTTTCCTTGCGGAAGCGGACCCGGTAGGCTTCTGCGTCTAGTCCAGGGTGATCCAATATGATTGTCTTTATCTCTGCATAAGGGGTATTACCACTGGCGTTGGCAACCTGGTACACCGCCTGCGCTTCTCCTGGCCCGAGTTCGAGTGGCCCAACACCACAAGGAGGTCCCCCCCAGCGAACCTGGCCTGGGATCTGGTGATCCCTAACCTACCTCAAGCCTTCCGACGACCACTGCAGCCTCTATCTGGAGGATCCCCCCGACCGCGACCTGAGCTGGTAAGGAAACCCGACGCCTAAAGACACCCCTGCACCCAACGCCCATGGCCTTGGGTGGCCCAACCGATGGTGTACAGACAACCCCCTGCATCCTAACTTACCTCTCCAACCGGTGGCCGCCTCCAGGAAGCCTCCCTGCCCGAACCTGCAGTCTTTGTTCCGACTGGAGATCTCCCATTGAAAACAACAGGGCACCCGACGCCAAATAAGCACACTGCAGTTGGCCGCCGCTGTGGGTGCACCTTGTATGCTAACTCGAATCCCCATTTGCCCTGAGCTTAACCCTAGGACCTAGGAGCTTTGCTCCCTCAACCCCGTGGCTTGCGCGAGAGCAGCCACCAACCAACGGCCTCATAGGCTAACATTGGGCCTCAGCACTCTGCACCCGGCCGCCCTAGAGCCGCTGAGGGTGCTCTTTGAGTGCATCCTTGACCCTGGGGGAACCCCTGTTCTAACCCCAGAAACTCAACCCTAAAGACCGATTGCTTACCTGCAAACCGATAATCACATTTTCCTCCATATGATTGCTTTGACTGTTTTTCCTCTGAAAAAGTTGTAAGTGTTGAGTTGTGTTTGTATGGAAACCTAAGCAACTGTGTTTTAATGCAAAAGTGTTTTACTTACATTTGTCTAGGAAATGTCCCAGTGTGATATCTAGGCATACCACTGAGTAGAAAAGGTAATCCAAAACTACTCTCAAGAGTAATCTAAAAAGTAATCACAAAGTAATTACAATTATCAACTGTCTTTAAATGTTTTACAAACCAAAGTCAATTTCATCCAGCGTGCATATTCTGATCAACCTGTTTTGAAAAGTACAATTTTACTTACCTGTACCAAGTCCTGCTTGGTTGTAAAAATAAAATACAACTAAAGAAATATTGTTATACAAACAATTGGTTTGAGTTCAGTCTTTGAGTGTGTGACATCATTTTTTCTTGCCTGATTGTGTACAATAAATGCTTAACACTACCCTCTGATAAAGTCTTACTGCTTGCCCACACTACCACAAATAGAGAGTAAGGTATTATCTACTTTTACCTCTGTAAGCCTTTGAAGATCCACTGGACTCTGTGCACACTATACCTTACTTTGGTATAGTATATACAGAGCCAGTTTCCTACATTGGTGGATCAGTGGTGGGGTCTACAACTTTGCATTTGTTGGACTCATTTGGTCAACACCTGATCACAGACAGAACTCTTAAATTGTCTTTAGAATTCAGACTTTTTTGAATTGACAATTTTTCCAAATTTCTAAAAGTCTGGTTAGGGCCTTGGTTAAGTCCCTTTAGTATTTTTAAGAAAATAAAAACTCATCATAGTTAGGGGTAAGTGAGTTTAGAACATTTTCTTATGTCTCTTAAAAAGTGTGGAGTGCAGTACAAGCTTACTACACCCTACCATCCACAAACCAATGGTCTTGTTGCAAGGTTCAACAAGACATTGAAAGGCATGATCATTGGACTTCCTTAAAATCTCAAAAGGAGATGGGATGTCCTTTTGCCATGCTTGCTTTTCACCTCAGAAGGGAGTAGGGTTTTCCCCCTTTGAACCTCTGTTTGGCCATCCTGTTAGGGGACCACTCTGTCTTGTTAAGGAGGGTTGGGAGAAGGCTCTGCAAGAACCAAAACAAGATATTGTGAACTATGTACTAAGCCTAAGGTCCAGAATGGCAGAGTACATGAAAAAGCTTCCAAGAATCTTGAGGCCAGCCAGGAGCTCCAGAAGCACTGGTATGACCAAAAAGCTGCACTGGTGGAGTTCCAACCAGGGGAAAAGGTGTGGCTTTTGGAGCCTGTGGCACCAAGGGCCCTCCAGGACAAATGGAGTGGCCCTTACCCCATCTTAGAAAGGAAAAGGGAGGTCACCTACTTGGTAGAACTGGGCACAAGCAGGACACCCAAAAGGGTGATCCATGTGAATAGCCTGAAACTTTTCCATGGCAGGGCTGACATAACCATGCTGATGGTTACTGATGAGGATCAGGAGACAGAGAGTGAACCGCTCCCTGACCTCCTCTCTTGCAGCTCCAAAGATGGGTCAGTGGATGGAGTTGTCTATTCAGACACCCTCACTGCCCAACAGCAGGCTGACTTACAGCAGTATGCTGGGCTCTTCTCCTTAACCCCTGGTCAGACACACTGGTGTACCCAAACCCCATCCCCAGGGTGGAAAGAGAGAGATGAGGTTTTGTGTGGACTATAGAGGTCTCAACTCTGTCACTAAGACAGATGCTCACCCCATACCCAGGGCTGATGAGCCGATAGATAAGTTGGGTGCAGCCAAATTCCTTAGTACCTTTGACTTAACTGCAGGGTCCTGGCAAATTGGCATGGCTCCAGGAGCCAAAGAGAAAATGGCATTCACAATACCTGATGGACATTATCAGTTTTCTGTTATGCCCTTTGGTTTAAAGAATGCTCCAGCCACCTTCCAAAGGTTGGCGAATCAAGTCCTTGCTGGGTTGGAGACCTTTAGGGCAGCATATCTTGATGATATTGCTGTCTTTAGCTCCACTTGGCAAGATCGCCTGGTCCACTTGGGGAAGATTTTACAGGCCGTACAAACTGCAAGCCTAACTACCAAGGCATCCAAATGCCAGATAGGGCAGGGCACAGCTGTTTACTTGGGCCACCTTGTCTGTGGAGGCCAAGTGCAACCCTTACAACCCAAGATCCAGGCTATTCTGTACTGGGAGACTCCAACGACCCAGACCCAAGTCAAGGCCTTCCTTGGCTGGACTGGGTATTATAGGAGGTTTGTGAAGGGGTATGGGTCCATTGTGACACACCTCACAGAAATCACCTCCAAGAAAATGCCAAAGAAAGTAAACTGGACAGTTAGCTGTCAAAAGGCTTTTGACACCCTGAAAGAGACGAGAGCTCGCTTGTGGGTCAGACGTGTCGTCACAAGGGAACTTGGGTCCCGATCGAGAATCGTTCCTGGGCTATCAAAGGGCTCCTCCAGCTTGAGTTGGCAAGGATATCGAGTGAACGATCGGTGAGGTATTTTGTTTTTGAGCCTTGACTTTGTGATGTGTGAGTGAGTTTATGTGCACATCCAAGTCTCCAGTGGTTACAATCATCTGAGGTGTTTTCATTGTGATGTGTGAGTGTCTGTGTGCACATCCAAGTCTTCAGTGGTTGTAATCATCTGATGTATTTAGTATATATATATATATATATATATATATATATATATATATATGTATATATATGTATATATATGTATATATATATATATATATATATATATATATATCTTTCTGATTCTTGCAGCGGAAGTCCAGCATTATCTGCTTGTGTTTCATTCCATATTATTATCTGCTCGTGTTTCATTTCATATTATTATCCACGCATCTAACAGTTGCATTTGCCTACTGTTAGAAATGGGATTTTTGGTAGGCTAGGGCATGTGCCAAAGCCAGGCAGAAACCACCACTCTAGTCAGGATAAGTGAGTTACACTCCAAAAATAACCCCTGCTCACCCCCTTGGTAGCTTGGCACGAGCAGTCAGGCTTATCTTAGAGGCAGTGTGTAAAGCATTTGCACATAACCAACAGTAATACAGTGTAAGCACTACAAAAGGACACCACACCAGTTTAGAAAAATATCCAATATTTTTATATACTTAAGGCAAGACCAAAAACGATAAAAAAATCCACAATACAGTACTTAAAAATCTTCAGTTATCAAAATATGCTTGAAAAACAGTTCCTTGATGTCGATAGCTCCGTCCGGGGCTATCACGGCATCGTGAACAAACAAATCCAAACAGTTCTGGCTGACCGCGGCGTCGCGGGCCAGCTATGGTGTCGGGAAGACCCGCAAACAGTACCTTTTAGAAATGCAGGGCGTCGGCGACCTCTCGTTGAGCTTCCGAAAGCACGGCGTCCGCAGGCTTCGGTTCCGGAGGTCGGTGCAGGGGTCGTCGGGGTCCTCGAAGTCACACGCGTTGCAGATCGAACTCCTCTCTGTTGAAGTTAAGAGCGCTGGCGTCGGCAGGCGTCGGGTGCTGCGGTGCGAAGTGCAGCGGTGCGGCGTGCGGTGCCCTCAGGTCGCGGTGCGAGCAGCGGCTCGGTGGCGGTGAAGGAGCTGAAATAAGAAATAAGAAATAATACCACAAATACAATTCTCTGTCAGCACAAAAGATGGCACAATTTATTGGAGACCAACAAACAATGCAAATACGTGCGGCACGGAGACAGACAGCAAAGTCACTGAATGTCCAATGATGTGACGTTCCTGACAACTTTTATAGGCCCAAACCACAAAGGATGCAGCATCATAATATACGTAACACAAATTAAGCATGGGTAAGCATGGGTCTTTTATTTATTTGAAGAGTTTTATATAGCGCTGGCTAGACCCGGAGGTATCAGAGCGCTTTACATGAGGATCAGCGAGTTACGAGGAGCATAATTACATCAGTTACAGGAGGCAAGTAAAACATAGGAGAAAAACAGTGAATCAATAATAACATGAGTTGTTAGCGCCTACATAGACAAGATACATGTCCAATGAGGTATGGAAGTTGGAGGGGGAATGGTAAAAAAAGGGGTAAGGAATGTAGATCAGGTCAGGAAGACTCGGCAACTGGCAAGACTTGGCAACTGCCTAAGCTGCGCCAAACCATCTATGGTCCGAAATACACTGTTGCTGACCACTTGTCTTAGTAGGCAGCTTTGGGGACTTTCCACTGTAATGCAATGTATTATGTTGGTACTTTTCCATAACACGAATCAGAAGCATTTCGCAATACAATATGCTGAAATCTGTGTAGCTAAGCTTTTCTATTTTCGGATCCTTCTTGTGCAAGCCTTGCGTTACAATAGCAGTTTTACTTAAGACAAAATGGAAACGTACAACCATTTTGTGCAGAGATTTTTATGTCAACTTAACAGAGTCTGAAGCTTCAAGCATTTGGTATCATATAAGAAAGATGGCTTCTACATTGCCCCATCTGATACCAAATCACTACATCTTACTCGCAGGGCCTTCCCAGCATCATGTTGGTACCTCAAAATTACCCCTTAGTAGGCAGGGTGTTGAAACTAGTACAGTTGTACTGTGCCCAGTTAGTGCAATTATCCTGACCATAGTGCAACCCACTACTCTGAACTTTGTGAACCTCCGAGAACCAACACTACCACTGCTATGCAGCACTATCATTGGTGCCCTTTCGCAATAAGTACCCTTTCTATTGTATTCTTTGCAATTTGTGTCCTATAACACCTAGTCATTTCTTAATTATATTTGTGGTGTGTACTTTCCCAAACCTTTCCTAATGCTATTTCTAAATGTTGTGGTCCATAACATTGGCAATGGAACTTCCAGGTGAGTGTATCTATTCTATTTATTCATTTTGGTACAATATCTCCGTGTCATTTAAGCAGTATCTCAGGGGCAGTGCTAGGTATAGCAATGTGAGCACAATACACTATAAAGAGCGTAGTCATTATAACGGCAGCAATGGGGGATAATATTGCTAGTAGCACCCATTGCCATATTCTCTCATTATTCTGAAAGTCTTGAGGCATTGTTCCAGTCGTCGGTACGTGTGGCTAGTGTGACTAGTTTGAAGAATGTCTTATCTTCTGTTGCACTTTCACTCTCTTCAAAACTCTGCTGCGGAATAATGCAGAGCCTCAGTTGTGAGAAGTTGGCCTGGTATATGCTGTCCACTAATTATAGTGGGCACCTTGCACCAGTCCAAACAACCCCTTATTGGAGATAGGTTAAAGACAACCTTTATTGAAAGCTATCCTAGTGGTAGCTATGGAGAGCAGCCTTCAGTCTTGAAGGAATGTAAAGCAGCTTGTTTTACCAGTCTATAATCTCTTGAGTGACCAAATGAAAGAGGACCACACCAGGTATATATTCAAAATATATGTATTTATTGCTAAACACACCCCTCTAGTCTCTTTATGAGGCTAGAGTTCGAAGTACATAAGTTATAAGTTAGTTATCTACAGTAATAGCACAAATACACGTTTGAGCCCTAGGGGCGTACCAAACCATACACCAATAAAGTGGTATAAGAACCACGACTGAGCTAGACACAGGGCCTAGGGCCTGTAGAAGTGCTTGGACCACAAGGAACCACCCAAGGTAGTGACACAGGGGACCCACGGGGGACGCGTGCAGTGTATGAACACAGCCGCGAATCGCCGTCAACTTCTATGGGGAAAGTCGCGGTTTGAATTTAAAAGAAAAGGGACACTTAGAGGAGGACTTGGAGCAAACCCTTTGAGAACTAGGCTGTTCTAGTGTCAATACCCACGGGAGCACCGGAGTACTCGAGTTACCTCACCCAGGGAGCCGGGTGCATAGGTGTCTTTCGGGGTCGGGTTTCGTCGTCGCTTTCAATGGCGATCTGCTGCAAAGTGCTGCTGGCGGCCAAGTCGAAAGTGTTCGGGTGGATCCAAAGGTGGATCGAAGATCTGAAGAACCTGAAAGCAGAGGGGACAGAGTCTGGGTCACTAGCCAGTGACCAGGAAGGCGATGAGCAGATGCCCACCGATGTCGAGTGCTTCAGGTAGGTTGACGGTCATCTTGACTCTTCAGCCACGAGGTCGAGGAGGCGTCGACGACAACCAGGAGCTGGATTCGAGCTGTCCCACGATGTCTGTCGATTGCAGGGGTGTCGGCGACCGGATTGGACCCAACAAGCCTTGGCAACGGCAAGTCTCGTGGAAATAGAAGAAGGACGATGTTGCAGACCAGCAAGGTCTGTGGGACTCACCCAGCGAGGGTAAGTCAGGGCACGCCTGGAGCAACCAGGGAGCCCAAGCAGAAGAAGATTGGCCTTCGGGAGGGCCTACTAGCCAACGGACTAGCGACCGCGAAGGAGCCTCGAGTCGACGCACGTGGAGCTGGCTCACAGGACACTCGTGGAGTGGAGGCCAGTGATCTTTGGTGCAGTCGGTGCTGGAGGCTGGGGCTACTCGGAGCCCAAAGCACGACTTCGTGGGAGACCCAGAAGAGGATGCACTTGCAAATGCGATCGGTGTCCAGGGGTCACGGTTCCACGTTACCCACGACAGCTTCGGGCCTCAGCTTTGCTGGGGACTCAGGGCAGCCTCGGGGAAGTCTGGAAATCCACCTCTGGTGATGCAAAGACTTCAGCGTCCGGCGGGAGCTTTAGCGATGTAGACCGGACAATTGCTTCTTTGGTGCCTGCCAAGCAGGGGAGTCACTCCTTGACCCCAAGGGAGATTCTTCAGTCCTCTAATCTTGAAGTAGAGCGTCGAAGGTCCAGGATTCTGTGTCAGAGTTTCGTCCAGGTTAATCTGAAGTCCTAAGGACTGGGGTCCCATACTTATACTAAGGTAGGGGGTTGGACATACTCTGTGGCCCCACCTATGGGAGGGTCAGGGCAGAGGGGTGGTTACACCCCTTTCCCTTTGTCCAGTTTCACGCCAGAGCAGGGGCTGGAAGCCCCTGAGCCGGTTTGAACTGGGGCATGCACAGGGACACCAAATGTGCCCCCAGTGCAGGACTTCAAAGCACCAGAAAGTGCTCCCGCCCAGCCCCAATACACACTATCCTGTCTGGGGAGGTGGTTACACCTCCCTGGGACAGGAAACCTATTGTCCAGGCCTCCCCTGCCGGAGTTTCGGTCAGCAGCAGGAGGCCAGACTCGTGTCTGTGGCAGCGGCATCCATTTTGTGATGCCAGGGCTCTGGAAAGTCAGTACCGGGTATACCGGTGTGTACATGTCTCTCCTCTAGAAGGGTGGAATGCTACCCCCGCCGCCAGAACTGGTGGGGGGTAGTATTCCAAGATGTTTGACACCAAACACGACATGTTTCCGTGCAGCCATCCCAAAGTTAGCATTTAACGCGAAGTTATAATGCGCTTAAGAGTATATGGTCGGGCTGCACTACAAACAGCATCAGAGAAGGGTCTCCGAACGCTGCAGAGGGGCCCAGCTCATGCAGGGGCACCCTCTCACATAGGAACCACGCACTCTGCCTTCAGGATTGATAAGGCCTGCCATAGGAGTGACTTATAGGTTTATATGTGTGTATGTATGTAGTGATATAGGTAGCCTATATCACAGTAAGGAGTGCATGCACCACCTTACCCAGGCTGCAGTAGCAGACCTGTGGTGTCCTTTTGGCTGGCCTTCCAGGGGTGGCACAATACATGCTTCAGCCCCTGGCAGGCCTCTGAGGTACCTATGCCCTGGGTACATAGTATACCATATACTAGGGACTTATAAGGGCACTCCAGATTCCAATCAGAGATGTGCCTAAGGCACATGGAAACCATTTTAGAGAGGAAGCAGCTAGGCTGGGGTTCTGATTAGCAGGGCCCCAGCCAGACTAAGGTCGAAAAACAGTGAAGCATCAGCAAAAAGTGGGGGTACCCATGTGAAGCAGAACCTACTCTCCTACATCAGTGATCATACCTGTAAACAGAAAAGTAACCGTTGGTGCCTGTCTTCAAGTAATTTGAGAGGTTACAAGCACTTCTATTACTTAGGCATTTTCAATATGAAGAAAACAAAGTGATGACGAAGGTAAAGATGTCTTGTTGTCACAGCTTGTAGACTGAGGGGTTGGGGCATTGATGTTCCAGACGTCTTTAGTTGAGTTGGGGCCCGCTTACACACTCTTCCTTTCTCTGCTGTGTGCAGCACGCACAACCCTTCAGGATGAGCTGGGATACCATTCTCACTTGGTACTTTTCGTGGAACACATGTTGTAACGAGGCTGTCCTTGATGTGATGCAGGGGAAGGCACTGGAGACTCCTGTGGTGGCGGTGGCATTACTGCTTTCTTTGTATGAGAGCCATGGATCCAGTAAGTCACACTTGACTGCTGATGATGTTGAGCCAGTGCCGTCTGATGTGGGCTTTTATCCAAACCCAATCCCCTGGCTAGAGGCCGTGGGCTGCTGGTGTCTCTGCTTCAGGAAGGGCCTACAGCACCTGACGATGTTAGTCTTTTGCAGTATTGAAGAAGAAGATCATTAGATATGGACAGAGGGACAATAGATATGTGGCCTGGAATGTTCTTTGGCCATCCAAACACTATTTCATGTGGGCTGAGCTTTGTCACTCTGTCTGAGGTGCTTCTCATGGACAACAGAGCAAGTGGTAGTGCATCAATCCAGGTCAGTTTAGTGGATGCACAAATCTTCCCTATCTTATTATTCAACACTCCGTTCTTTCTCTCAACAGCGCACACTGCTGGTGGATGATGGGCACAATGTAGTTTCTGTGTACCTCCTAGCCCCCTGCACAACCCCTCAATCACATGTGAGATGAACGCTGGTCCATTGTCAGAACCCAAAAGCATAGGTACTTAAAAGCGTGGTATGAACTCTTTCAGGAGGCATTTGGCAACAGTTTGTGCTTTGCAGTTCTTGGATGGGTATACCTCAGTCCATTTGCTGAACATACACACAAAAACCAACACGTACTTGTACTTTTGAGTAGGGGGGCATGTTGATGAAATCCATTTCATGTGGGGAAGGGTAGTGGCCGGGGGCAGTGGAAGTACCCTTACCAATTTTACCGTTGTACTAGCATTAGGAAAACAGTCTGATCATTCCATCACGTCCTACATGTGATGGACCATGAAAAAGTCGGGCCATGGGAGCAAGCATTATCTTTGGTAAACATATTTTTCCATTTGGGCCTATCCACATGCAAGCACATGCATGCAAACATTTCGAAAACAGGAAACCTATTACACTCTGTAGGGGGATGAAGGAAAGAACCTAAAAATTATATTGGCATCCCTGTACAAGACTTTAAAAAGAAATTCATTATCTCCGAAAGCAAAAGAAGAATTAAAACATTGTACTATAGCTTGTCCCAACAGCAAACACAGATGAAAATCTCTGTCACAGTAGCATCTTTGGGAATCAAAATACTCATAGTTGTCAAACTGTGCCCAGGGATGTGGAATTCCTATAGCCCCACACCCAGGACATATTGTTTGGGGTCAAGGGCAACAAGTTTTCATGTGTATTTTGTCCTTGGGACAAGTAGGCCCAACCCCCTACAGCACAAACCCTTTGGCTGCCAGTTTACAGTACCACATTATGGATCAGGGAAAGGCATTGTCTGCAGTAAAGGTAATATTTGTGTCCATGTGTTAATGCTGTTCAAACTTGTATTTATTGTTCATTAATGCAAAGGCTTTATTATTATGGTGAGCGCTCTAAGTAAATGTTGTAAGCTCAGACTGCACTACTGACAGTGGTTAGAGTATAAAAATGTGTACACACGTTCTCAATATTTAGCAATGTGAGGCTATGTATACTGCTCTCAGAATGCTCTCCGATTAGATGCAAATATTTGCAGAAGCTTGAAAGCAAGATTGATAATTCTTTGCTTTCAAAATAAAATGTTCACAAAAAAATGCAAAATCATTTTGCTAAACTACTGGAAAAAGGTAGGTACCATTTCTTTGCAACATAAAAGTAAACAAGCATTGGTAAAGCCAGTAGGTCTTAAATTGTTGGTCAGCACTTTGGCTTTGTCAATGCGCTACTTGTTTTGGCATTATTTTGTGAAACCTCATTGGTGTGGGAGCTGCTGGGCCCTCACCATTATAACAAACATTTAGCAAAAGCAAAAATTGTTTTGGTCTCAAAAATCACACATTGCACAGTAGTTCCTGGCACTGAATAAAACAACTGTGTGTCGATATGCTCCTTGTGAAAGAACAGAATGCAGTCACTCACAGTGAAGCTAGCCGAGAGAGAGAGGGAGAGAGACAACATTTTAATAAACATAAAAGGTCATGGTTAACGCCAGACCTAATTAGGGGCCCAATTATTAAATAAAGTGCACCCATGTCCTTGGATTAAGTGCAGATATACAACTTTTGTGAATTCACAAGACTTTACAGAAGTAGGCCAAGAAATAGTACTCCTAGAAAATATTTGTGAACTGCATTTAAGCATGAGCAAATATGCAGGTGTAGATTTGCTCAAGCGAAAATCTGAGTGATTGCAAGTTCACTTTTCCTCCAGCCACTTTTTTTCCCCAACCCTGGAAGAAGTTTTATGTCTGCCATTGTCAGGAGTAAATATCCAACCTTTCTCAGTATGGGAAAAGATTAGAGAAGAGTTGGTGAAAACCCTTAAAACATGCAAGTTAGTAGGTTTGCACAGACTCAAGAGGGCATTCCAGCCCTGGAACTGTTGCTTACCATTACCTTCAGCCCCAGTATGCAGATCTGCGGAAACGTGGCAACATAAGGGAATTGTTAGTATTCAAAGCCTACTATGGAAGGAGCCCTAGCATAATCAGAAAGGCTATTTCAGAGCCCTTATATAATGAGATTGCTGCATAATTTGTCGCCGCATTACATGGCACAAAAGGGACAAGTGGATTTTGTTACACTACAAGTATATTTAAGAAGCAACCTGCCCCATGGACAAGTAGATATCTTATTAAATTCCACACCCCTGTGTGCCAAACCCTTATACCTTGAAACCTATTTTCAAACACCCTGAAAGACTGCACCTGTATATTAAAAGACATATTAAATCTGTACACATTGTATCCTTAAAACATTATAATACTGAAGCACAGTTATTCAATGCACACTATCCCTCTGCAGTGGCATATACTCATTACTAAAGATCAATATATAAACATAATATTACTACTTTTTATCCTATCCTTTGTAGCCCCTGGTGAATGCACTGCATTAGAATGCATTTTAGCACATTCCACCTTACAATGTAATTCGTTATAATAATATTTTCTGCAACTCTGAAGAACCTAGAAATGAAAAACATTAATATACATACACAATATTTCTTTTAGATATATACATAAAATAGTACTTCTCCTTGCGCCATTTAATTAGGCAAAACCCTTCAAGAACTCAATATACCTAGTGCTATTCTATATGTGCTTGTGAGGATGGCTGTGTTATATGTTAGGCGGCGGTCTGTGGAGTGAGAAATGGGGAAAACAAGCCAGCTACCTAACCTGACCTAATAGTGTGATCCTGTTGTAAGTTTTTTAGCAACTTACAACATCTTTCTGAATAATGGGAACCCAGGCCACCCAGATCATTCTACAGCGGCGCCAGATGGCGTCGTCAGTGAGACCAGGGTCGCGGTGCGAAGTGAAGGCGGTGCTCGTCGCGGTGCTGGCAGGTCGCGGTGCAAGCAGCGTCGTCGTCGTTGCTGAAGCGCTGTCGTCGGCTGACGAACTGGAGTCGATGGCGCCGGCAGGCCAAGGCTGCGGTGCGGGATGAGGGCGGTGCGTCGTGTAACTTTACGAGCGGTGCCCTCGAACCACGGTGCAAGCAGCGGCGTAGATTTCGGCGTGGAGCGGCGGCATCGGGGATACCAAGGCGTCGTCGTGAAGCGAGGCGATGCGGAGTGCGGTGCCCACAGGTCGCGGAGCGAGCAGCGGCTCGGTGGCGGCATCAGCAGGTGTCGTCGGTGAGACCAGGGTCGCGGTGAGGCGTTGCGGCGGTGCCCTCTGCGGTGCCTTCAGGACACGGAGTCGGCAGCGGCGTCGTAGACAGAGTCGGGTTGCTTTTTCTTCTGTTGCAGCACAAAACACACAGTCCCCAGTGCTGAGGGCAGAAGAGCTTGAAGTCTTTTCTGTTCCTGAGACTTCTTGAACAGGGGGCAAGCTCTACCTCAAGCCCTTGGAGAAACTCACAAAAGTAGATTGCAGAAAGTTCAGTCCAGTCCTTTCACTGCCCAAGACAGAAGCAGCCACTGCAGGCCAACACAGCAAAGCACACAGCAAAGTGGTAGTTCCTCCTCACAACTTCTCCAGCTCTTCTTCTTGGCAGTCTTCTTGATCCAAAAGAGTTCTAAAGTTCAGGGTTCTGGGCCCCAATACTTATATCCCAAAATCCTTTGATCTCTTAGGCAGAGAGTGTCTGTACCCAGCCAGAACCAGTTCTGCCTTCTCTGGTGTGACTTCCTGGCAGGAGGTGGAGACAGCATTGTCAGAGGCAGACCAGGCCCTTTGAGGTGCAAGGAAATCTCCTCCCGCTTCCCCAATTGCAGCCCAGGTCTAATCAGCCCTTTCCTGACCCACCTAGACTATCTGGAGCCACTCATGCTCCCCAGCCTTCTGTCATCCAAAACCCAGACAGGCAATCCACATTCCAGCAGAGGCACACGGGATGACTGAGCAAGAAAATACCTACTTTCTAAAAGTGGTATTTTCAAACACAGAATGTAAAAATCACCTTCACTAAAAGATGCATCTTTAGATTCTGAGTAGAGGCATACTAAACTTTATTTTCCTACCGAGTTCCCAGGGCCAGTTATGTTTATAAGATGTTTGTGAAGGTCTACCCTGGCTGGGTCACCCCCACTCACCCCCTTGTTGTGAGCAGATATGAAGCAGGGACGTCGTTTTAGGTGCAAGGGATTTATTCAAGCGTTCAGGCTCTTTGGCCACACAACATAAAGAGTCCAAGGTGAGGTGTTACAGTCCGCTTTCATTCCGGTAGTCTCTCGCTGACTGGGGTTCCACCTCCACTCCTCGGTGGTCTCGGGCTTTCTTGTCCGGGTTGCAGTATTCGGGGTTGAAAGGCCGGGCAAGGGAAAAGAAAGAAAGGAAACCTTTAAGGCAACCGTCCTGTTGCTACAACATCGAAGGGGAAAGGGTTTGTGCACCACCACCAGTGTCCCTAATTGTGAAGTACCTGTGTGAGGGTTGTCAAGGTGTCGAGCTTGGTGTGGCCCTCAGCCCTGCCCACCACCCCTTTAAGGTAAACAGAAGCGCTGCAGCCACTTGCCTGGGTCCACGACCCTCCGGGGCCGTGGTGTGGTGAGATCCGGCCTCCTTCTCTCTCCTCGGAGGGTCGGTCTCGCTCGCGGTTAACAGGAAGTCGTCTCCCGGACTCTGTGGTCGGTCCGCCTCGTTGTCCTCGTCCGCGTCGTCCTCCGATGTTCCTTCGCCTTCCCAAGTCGCGTTGTTCACCTCTCGTTTCCTCTCCACGGTCGGCATCCGATCGCGCGCCTCTACGTCCTCGCTCTCCGTGTTTTGTCCTGGCTCGAGGGGTGTGGTCTCGGTGCTCCGAGCCGACGAGACTGGACCGTCGCTGTCACTTCCTGTTGATGTATTCTCGGCGGCCATGTTGGAGTTTCCGGGGCTCCCCTCGTCATAGAGGGATGGGTTCCTCGGTGGACCCATCACAATGTTATAAACAAACTTCCCGTTCTGTCCTATGGGGAACAGGTAGCCTTGCAATAGTAAAAAACGAAATTGTCAGTAATTCACTATCAGGACATGCCACACACACCAGGGCATGTCCTACCTTTCACATACACTGCACCCTGCTCACAGGGGTACCTTGGGCCTACCTTAGGGGTGGCTGACATGTAAGAAAAGGGAAGGTTAGGGACTTGCAAGTGCGTGCACTGGCCAAGTCGACATGGTAGTTACAAACTGCGCGCAGACTCTGCAATGGCAGGTCTGAGTTACCTTTTCGGGCTGTTTGTGTGGGTGGCACAATCCAGTGCTGCAGCCCATCAACAGCATTTGATTTACAGGCCCTGGCACACGCAGTGCACTTTACTAGGGACTGACATGTAAACCAAATAGGCCAATCATGGAAACACCAATCCATAACACATTTTACCATAGGAGCACTTGCACTTTACCCATGATCAGCAGTGAGAAAAGTGCGCAGAAACACTAAGCCAGCACAAACATTGTCAAAACCGGGAGGTCAGAAAGCAAAAACTCAGGGGAAGCACGCCAAAAGATGTCAAGTCTAACACGTCCCCTCCAGCTGAAAGTAGGGAGAACTACCCAACCTCCTGGGAGTTCTCTTCACTAAGGCGGAAGAACCTGGACAGACCATCTGCATTGGCGTGTTCTGTGCCAGGGCGGTGTTCCACCGTAAAGTCCATTCCCTGTAGGGAGATAGACCACCTCAGCAGTTTTGGATTCTCACCCCTCATTTGCATCAACCATCTGAGGGGCCTGTGGTCTGTCTGAACCCAGAAGTGAGTCCCAAACAGGTAGGGCCTCAGCTTCTTCAGTGCCCAGACCACAGCGAAAGCTTCCCTTTCTATGGCACTCCACCTCTGTTCCCTGGGGAGTAGTCTCTGGCTAAGGAAGACTACAGGCTGGTCTAGGCCCTCTTCGTTCAGTTGTGAGAGCACCGCTCCCACTCCATTGCTCTGAAGCGTCAGTCTGCACTACGAATTCCTTGGAGAAGTCGGGTGCCTTGAGCACGGGTGCCGTGCACATGGCGGCCTTCAGGGCATCAAAAGCCTTCTGGCAGGACTCAGTCCAGATCACCTTCTTGGGCTGCTTCCTGGAAGTCAGCTCTGTTAAGGGGGCAACAATGGTGCCATACCCCTTAACAAACCTCCTGTAGTACCCGGTGAATCCTAAGAAGGCCCTCACCTCTGTCTGGGTCTTGGGGGGCTCCCAAGCCAGAATGGTGTCAATCTTGGGTTATAGGGGCGCCACCTGGCCGCTTCCTACCTGGTGTCCCAAGTACACCACCGAACCCTGCCCGATCTGGCACTTACTCGCTTTGATCGTGAGGCCTGCCCTCTGCAGCGCCTTCAACACTTCACTGAGGTGCTGCAAGTGTTCTTCCCAGCTGGAACTGAACACTGCGATGTCATCCAGGTAGGCGGCACTGAAATCCTCCAGCCCAGCCAACACCTGGTTGACCAACCTCTGAAAGGTGGCAGGGGCATTCTTCAACCCAAAGGGCATCACTCGGAACTGGTAATGTCCTTCTGGGGTTGAAAATGCTGACCTCTCCTTGGCCCCATCGGTTAAGGCAATCTGCCAGTACCCAGACGTTAAATCAAACGTGCTGAGGAACTTGGCAGCTCCCAACCCGATCAATGAGCTCATCAGCTCTGGGGATGGGGTGTGCGTCAGTCCTGGTGACGGCATTGAGCCCACGGTAGTCCACACAAAACCGCAGTTCTGGAGTGGCACCGGGTGCAGCAGCCTTTGGGACCAAGACCACTGGGCTGGCCCAAGGACTGTTGGAAGGCTCGATCACCCCTAACGCCAACATCTTAGAGACCTTCTCTTTAATGCTGGCCTTGACCCGGTCAGTCAACCTGTAAATCTTGTGCTTCACAGGAGGGCTGTCACCGGTGTCCACGTCATGGGTACACCAGCGAGTAACACCTGGGGTCAGAGAGAACAGGGGGCAAACCGTCCCAACAACTGGTGACAATTGCTCTGCTGTTCTGGGCTCAGTGTAGGGGAGAGGATCACACCTTCCACTGACCCATCGTGGTCCTTGGTAGACAGGAGGTCAGGGAGAGGTTCACTCTCCTCGTCCGTCCCATCATCTGTCGCCAAGAGCATGCTCACTTCGGACCTCTCGAAGTGGGGTTTGAGGCGGTCCACGTGGAGGACCTTCAGAGGGTTCCTGGGAGCCCGCAAATGCACCAGGTAGGTGACATCACTTTTGCGCTCCACCACCTCAAACGGCCCAGTCCACCTGTCCTGCAAGGCACAAGGTTCCACGGGGCCATGACCCACACTTTTTGCCCAGGTTGAAATTCGACCAGAGTGGCATTCTGGTCATACCACTTCTTCATTTCTTCCTGGCTTGCTTCCAGGTTCACCTGAGCGAGTTTCCTGAAGCGGGCAGTTTGGTTCCTGAAGGCCAGCATGTAACTAAACACGTCCTGGGGAGTTTTCCTGGGAGCTGCCTTCCTTCACCAAACTCAGAGGTCCCCTCACAGGGTCACCATACAGAAGCTCAAAGGGACTGAACCCAAGAGACTTCTGTGGTACCTCCCTGTACGCAAAGAGAAGGCACGGCAAGAGGACGTCCCACTTACGCCTCATTGGTTCTGTTAGAGCCTTAATCATGCCCTTCAAGGTCTAGTTGAATCTCTCCACGGGACCGTTACCTTGTGGGTGGTAAGGGGTGGTGAACTTGTAGGTTACACCACACTCCTTCCACAGGGATGTCATATACTTGGATATGAAATTGGTTCCCCTGTCAGAAACCACCTCTCTGGGGAACCCCACTCGGGAAAAGATCCCCATTAACGCCCGGCCCACCACTGGCGCCGTTGTTGTCCTGAGAGGGATGGCCTCCGGGTACCGGGTGGCATGGTCCACCAAGACCAGGATGTACCTGTTGCCCATGGCTGTCTTGGGATCCAGTGGCCCCACAATGTCCATTCCTACCCTTTCAAAGGGAGTTCCAACCACTGGAAAAGGTTGGAGAGGAACTTTGACCTTCCTCCCACTCTTACCACTTGCCTGGCAAGTTGGGCAAGACCTGCAATGTCCATCTGACTGCCTTCACATTTGGGGCCAGAAGAAGTGGGCGACAAGCCTGTCAAAGGTCTTGTCCTGCCCCAAATGTCCTGCCAAAGGCACGTCATGAGCCAGACCCAGTAGGAAGGTCCTGAAGTGCTGGGGTACCACCAGCACACGGGTGACCCAGGCTCAGCGACCTTAGGCTCGCTGTACAGGAGATCATTCTCCCAGTAGATCCAATGTGATCCGGACTGATCACCAGCTGCCTGGTCTGCAGCCTGCCGCCGCAGACCCTCCAGAGAAGGGTACTCCTTCTGCTCCTTGCAGAATTCCTCCCTGGTGGGACCCCCTTCTTGCTGCCAATGGGTCATCTCAGAGATGTCTCCCAGTTCAGCTACCTGCTCCCCTGTAGGCACCGGGGCGCCCCCCTCAAGGTCCGCCTCCTCCTGGTCCGTGGGAACTTCAGGGGCCGGTTTCCCACGCCCCTTGCCCTTTCTCTTGGCAGGGACTTGGGCCACTGTTTCAGGCTCCAAGTCCTCTTGATCACCCTCTCTGGCCGCCATTGACCGAGTAGACACGCATGCCCACTCTGGCAACCCCGCATCTCCAAGTGAGACCTGAGCTCAACATCCTTCCATAAGGACTGCTCCAGGTCGTTACCTAGCAGACAATCTACAGGCATGGAAGGGCTCACAACCACCCTCAAGGGACCTGAGACCCCCCACTCGAAGGGAACTTGCGCCACCAGACACTGGCGCTCTGAATTGTCTACAGCAATTACTTGGTGGAATGCCCCTGGGACTACCTGCTTCTCAGAGAACAGGTAACACCGGACTGAGGTCACACTGGCTCCAGTATCTCTGAGAGCTTCTACCCTTTTCCCATTGATGGTCACCCAGGTGCTGTATTTCTTTGTGTTAGGGGGCACCTGGTTTCCTGGGACCATCTCACTGTCCCCTAGTGGGACGAGGGTCATTTCTGCGGGATCCCCACCCTCCTGTGGGTACTCTTGCTCCCCAAGCGCTACACTAGCCAACACCTTGGACTGCCCACCGGTGGGTGGCTGTGCCCCTTTAGGGCACTTGGGGTCCCCCTTCATGTGGCCCACCTGGTCACATGAAAAACACTTTCGGGGGCCGGTCTCAGCAGGCTTTCCTGAAGAGACCCTTTGTTTTTTATCTCCGGGGGGATGGGAACATTTACCCTGGGTGTTAGTTTGGGGCCCTTTAGAGAACACCTTTGTTTTACCCTTGTCCCCCCCACTTTTCTACTGGGGACCCTGCCCACCTTTGGCTGAGTCTCTCCCAAACGCTTTCTTGTGGACCCGGGTACTCACCCAGCGGTCCGCCTCCATATCAAGCTTCCTGGGGTCAGTCAGCTTACTATCAACTAGGTGCTGGCGCAGATCTGCAAAACATAGACTAGACAAGTGCTCCCATGCAATCAAATTGTAGAGCCCCTGATAATCTGTCACATTACTGCCCTTCACCCAGCCATCCAGTGACAGGTAAAACACATCCACACATTCCAACCAAGTGTTGGCATCAGACTTCTTACTGGACCTGAACTGATCCCTGTACTTTTCAGGAGTAAGACCGTACTTAGTGAGGAGGGTGTCCTTCATGTCGGGATAGGTGAGGTGATACCCCTTACCCAAAGCTATTAAAGTATCCCGGGCTTCTTCCGAAAAGAGAGGCCACAATCCTGCTCCCCAATTCTCCTCAGGGACCCCATTCATGTGTATCGCTGCCTCGTAACCCTGAAACCACCTTTGTATGTCGTCCCCCTTCTTGAATTCTTTGCCTACATTCTTTGGGATGTGCACAATTCTGTCTGCCTGTCTTGACGAGTTGCTGCCACCATCTGAACTGGCTCTATTCCTTAGCTCCAGCTCTTTAAGACTTCGCTCATGATCTAAGATCATCTTCCTTTCCTCCATGGCTATTCTTTTATCCTACCTTTCACTTTCCATCCTGAGTTTCTCTAACTCGAACTTCCTTGCTTCCCGCCTGTCCTCCAGCTCCTCTGGGGACAGGCCACTGCTGCCTGGCTTGGAGGGTTCCCCCCCTCCCAAAAGCACATCCACCCTAGGAATAGGCTCCTCCGCCTCTCCACTGAGGTCACCAGACAGCTCGCTGGCATGTCTGGCTGCTACCCAGGCCCTCGGCGCCTTTTGTAGCTCCTGCTTCCTAGTGAGGCCTCTGACTTGGACTTTTAGGTTTTTGCAAATTGATTTCAATTCCCTAACATTGTAGGATTCCAACCTATCCTCCTCAAAGGCAATTTCCAGGGATGCAATAGATGATGCTCTTGATTCAGGCATGATGAAGTAGCAAGTTCAACTCTGGCAAGATCAAAAATAGGCCAAAAAGAAAAAGAACCAGTATGTGGCACGTAATGGTCTGCGATATGGTAGTAGTGCACACCAATCACTGTGAGTCAAGTGCAAATGCAAGTCCTATCCCACTGCTGCCACCAATGTTAGAAATTGGATTTTTGGTAGGCTAGGGCATGTGCCAAAGCCAGGCAGAAACTACCACTCTAGTCAGGATAAGGGAGTTACACTCCTAAAATAACCCCTTCTCACCCCCTTGGTAGCTTGGCACGAGCAGTCAGGCTTATCTTAGAGGCAGTGTGTAAAGCATTTGCACATAACCAACAGCAATACAGTGTAAGCACTACAAAAGGACACTACACCAGTTTAGAAAAATATCCAATATTTTTATATACTTAAGACAAGACCAAAAACGAAAAAAAATCCACAATACAGTACTTAAAAATCTTCAGTTATCAAAATATGCTTGAAAACCAGTTCCTTGATGTCGATAGCTCCGTCCAGGGCTATCACGGCGTTGTGAACAAACAAATCCAAACAGTTCTGGCTGACCGCGGCGTCGCGGGACAGCTACGGTGTCGGGAAGACCCGCAAATAGTACCTTTTAGAAATGCAGGGCGTCGGCGACCTCTCGTTGAGCTTCCGAAAGCACGGCGTCCGCAGGCGTCGGATCTGGAGTTCGGTGCAGGGGTCGTCGGGGCCCTCGAAGTCACACACGTTGCAGATCGAACTCCTCTCTGTTGAAGTTAGGAGCGCTGGCATCGGCAGGCGTCGGGTGCTGCGGTGCAAAGTACAGCGGTGCGGCGTGCGGTGCCCTCAGGTCGCGGTGCGAGTAGCGGCTCGGTGGTGGCATCAGATGGCGTCGTCGGTGAGACCAGGGTCGCGGTGCGAAGTGAAGGCGGTGCTCGTCGCGGTGCTGGCAGGTCGCGGTGCAAGCAGCGGCGTCGTCGTTGCTGAAGCGCTGTCGTCGGCTGACAAACTGGAGTCGATGGCGCCGGCGTCAGTAGGCCAAGGCTGCGGTGCGGGATGAGGGCGGTGCGTCGTGTAACTTTACGAGCGGTGCCCTCGAACCACGGTGCAAGCAGCGGCGTAGATTTCGGCGTGGAGCGGCGTCGCCGGGGATACCAAGGCCTCGTCGTGAAGCGAGGTGATGCGGAGTGCGGTGCCCACAGGTCGCAGTGCGAGCAGCGGCTCGGTGGCGGCGTCAGCAGGCATCGTCGGTGAGACCAGGGTCGCGGTGCGGCGCTGTGGCGGTGCCCTCTGCGGTGCCTTCAGGACACGGAGTCGGCAGCGGCGTCGTAGACAGAGTCGGGTTGCTTTTTCTTCTGTTGCAGCACAAAACACACAGTCCCCAGTGCTGAGGGCAGAAGAGCTTGAAGTCTTTGCTGTTCCTGAGACTTCTTGAACAGGGGGCAAGCTCTACCTCAAGCCCTTGGAGAAACTCACAAAAGTACATTGCAGAAAGTTCAGTCCAGTCCTTTCACTGCCCAAGACAGAAGCAGCCACTGCAGGCCAACACAGCAAAGCACACAGCAAAGTGGTAGTTCCTCCTCACAGCTTCTCCAGCTCTTCTTCTTGGCAGTCTTATTGATCCAAAAGAGTTCTAAAGTTCAGGGGTCTGGGCCCCAATACTTATATCCCAAAATCCTTTGATCTCTTAGGCAGAGAGTGTCTGTGCCCAGCCAGAACCAGTTCTGCCTTCTCTGGTGTGACTTCCTGGCAGGAGGTGGAGACGGCATTGTCAGAGGCAGACCAGGCCCTTTGAGGTGCAAGGAAATCTCCTCCCGCTTCCCCAATTGCAGCCCAGGTCTAATCAGCCCTTTCCCGACCCACCTAGACTATCTGGAGCCACTCCTGCTCCCCAGCCTTCTGTCATCCAAAACCCAGACAGGCAATCCACATTCCAGCAGAGGCACATGGGATGACTGACCAAGAAAATACCTACTTTCTAAAAGTGGTATTTTCAAACACAGAATGTAAAAATCACCTTCACTAAAAGATGCATCTTTAGATTCTGAGTTCAGGCATACTAAACTTTATTTTCCTACTGAGTTCCCAGGGCCAGTTATGTTTATAAGATGTTATAAACAAACTTCCCATTCTGTCCTATGAGGAACAGGTAGCCTTGCAATAGTGAAAAACGAAATTGGCAGTAATTCACTATCAGGACATGCCACACACACCAGGGCATGTCCTACCTTTCACATACACTGCACCCTGCCCACAGGGGTACCTTGGGCCTACCTTAGGGGTGGCTGACATGTAAGAAAAGGGAAGGTTAGGGACTGGCAAGTGTGTGCACTGGCCAAGTCGACATGGCAGTTACAAACTGCGCGCAGACTCTGCAATGGCAGGTCTGAGTTACCTTTTCGGGCTGTTTGTGTGGGTGGCACAATCCAGTGCTGCAGCCCACCAACAGCATTTGATTTACAGGCCCTGGCACATGCAGTGCACTTTACTAGGGACTGACACGTAAATCAAATAGGCCAATCATGGAAACACCAATCCATAACACATTTTACCATAGGAGCACTTGCACTTTACCACTGATCAGCAGTGAGAAAAGTGCGCAGAAACACTAAGCCAGCACAAACAGAGTCAAAACCTGGAGGTCAGAAAGCAAAAACTCAGGGGAAACACGCCAAAAGATGCCAAGTCTAACACCTACTTATAAGTGTGTTATTATTGCTTGCACATATATATACATATATATCTCTATATACATTTGAATGTTCTTCATTTGACATCTGGGAAAGCCTTTTTGCTAGAGAGTGTTGCATAAATAATACCCCATGCTGTATTCTGAAAACAGTGTTTTGATGTGTCTCCTTTTATAAAAGTGAAATCCCTTTCCTGGTGGTGTTGTGTTGTTTTTATTGCTTTGTCGTGTTTGAGCCTCCGTGTGGGAGGGCGGTATTTTCTGTTATCTGTGAGTGCGAAGCAATACAGCCTGTCACAGTTATTGTAAGTGCAGTGAAGCCATTTTAGACCATGGGCTGGGAGTTTGGCACCCCGATCTCCACAGCTTCATGATGGCTTCACTGAAGACTGAGAAGTTTGATATCAAATTTCTCAGCCTATTAAACCCACACTGATGCCAGTGTTGGATTTAATGCCAAATGCACTGAACAACGACCTAACGCTAGTGTCCTGGCTGAGTTGCTGCTCACCAACTGCCACCCCCAGACATGTTTCTGGACCACTGGGTCGAGAGCCTCCCGCTCACAGGGTCCTGAAACAAAGCACATCCTGGGCAGAGGTGCCAAGCCTCCTCCCCCAGGATGGGCAGGGTCCACGAAGGGGAAGCTTCAAAGGCTTGGTGCCTTTATTAGCTGACTGTAGTGATTACACAAGGCAGGTAAGTGTAAGAGCACATACTTTATTGACTGTTCGTCTCCACAGATTCCAGGAACTGACAAGTTCGTTCTGGGATTCAAATCATAGTGTTCTATAACCATGACAATGACATCATAACCTAAGCAAGCCATAGACATAAACAGAGAACTAGAGGAGGGACTACTACAACATCTCCTCTCTTTCCAATAGTGCATGGAACTAGGGAAGTAAAAGCACAGCAAGAATACAAGAAACAAGAAACAAATAGAACAATTAGAATAGAGAAAGATAATGAGGATGAAGGGTAAATAAAACACAATAAAATAAAAGAATGCAACAAAGTACCACACAGCGGAGAAATGAGAAGTACAATTACTAAAGAATAAAACAGGATAATTCCTATTTCTATTACAGATTTAAGCGATTTGGCGGAATATTTGTCCTGCTACTCCTTCGTGGAGATACATATTTCAATGAAGTATCAACCCTGGCTGGTCTCTGCACCCTCTCTTCCACTGATAGTTTAGTAGAATTAGATTGATGCTGTACAGAATTTTCCGATACAAGACCTAATTGCATCACCACCTTCAAAGGAATTTTGTAAACCCTAGATAGATTCCACCAATTTTTCCCATTGATTCTTATGGCAAAACGTGAAACAGCATCCACCCTAACAGGAGGACCAAACTTTGACAGCCCCTTAGGTACATTGTGAGGGGACTTAATTCTCACCCAATCTCCAACCTTAATAGTAGACTTCAGACAATCCCCTTCAGAATTCTGCGAATGGGGATGTGAAGTGGAATTGGTTCGAGACAGAGAAGCAGGACAAGATTGTATGTTCCTTTTTCCTTTTGACTCACAACATTCTGATAACAGACCCCATTTTTTCATCCAAGCAGGACACATGTGAAAAGAAGCTTGTCTTCCTCTAAGTAGGGCAAAGGGACTGGAACCAGTGATGGTACTTGGAGTAGTGCGATGTGCCCACAACATACTTTGAATAGCCTCTTTAATATCCACGTTAGCTGAGACAGCCCACTGAACACATTCAACCAAAATATGGTTGGTGCGCTCGATAAAACCATTAGCCTGTGGTGTAGGAAAGTGGCTCTGTATATACTGTACCCAAGTAAGGTTCAGGGTGTACAGAGTCCACAGTCCCCCAGAGGGTTGACAGAGGCTAAAGTTAGATATAACCTTACTCTCCAAAGTGGTAGCTTGGTCGAGCAGTAAGGCAGTATCAGAGGACAGTGTAAAGCATTTGTTGTACACACTCAGTCAGCAAATGAAGCCACACACTCAAGAACTGAACTCTAGGCCAATGGTTTGTATATAAAAAAATATATGCTTGTTTTATTTTAGAACCAACAATAGGGTCAAAATATACTTTCTCAGTATGAGATGCTTTGGTTATTCACCTTACAGATAGGCAATAGACTTTTTAGATAGTGGTAATCACAGTTGGTGCAAGAGGCAACACAGGGTCAAATTCAATGCAACATTGAGCTCAATGGAAAATTATGCTTAATTACAATTGATTACTTTACAGAGCACTTTTCTAACCACAGGACTGGATCCTGGATTCAGTCCTGGGACACTTCCTGTAAACAGGTAAGAAAAAGCGTTTTGGTTATTGTAGTGATTTTTGAAGAATATTACTATATTTCAAAAGCTGACACTTAGAAACTTTTCTGGATAAAATTACCAATGTTATCCTATGAAAGGAAATACAGTGTGCAAGCAAAGTATGTTTACGTTACTTTTGTAATCCAGTGCTGGACTCCTAGGTTCAGCACTGGGACCTTTACTTAAAACAGGTAAGTAATTACGTTTTTGTAGTTTGTTCGATTTTTAAAGAATATTTGTAAAATACAGAAATCGACACTTAGAAGAAATTTCACAGAAAACCAGTCAATGGATCCCTATGAAGGAAAAGTGAGTTAACGGTAAGTAACGTTGCGATTACTTTTTAGGGCCAGTGTTGGGCACTCGGGTCCAGCACTGAGGCCCCTCCTAATACTAGGTGAGTATTTTCGTTTTCGTGACTCGGTTGATTTTTGGTGAATATTCTAAAGTTTCAGAACTCCACACTTAGAAGAAATTTCGCAGAAAATCAGTCAATGGAACCCTATGGAAGAAAAGTGAGTTATCGGATTTCGGGTAAGTACTTGACTGGCAGGGTTAAGGTTCTGGGTAAGACTCAGGGGTCCCCCAGGATCAGGTAAGTACAGTTTTTACACCCTCAGCGGCACAGGGGCGGCCGGGTGCAGAGTGAGAAGGCCCAATGTTATCCTATGGCAGGCGGGGGGCCCCGGGTTGGTGGCTGCTGGCAAGCAGGCCACGCGACTGTGGGAGCTGGGCTCCTGGTCACTTGCTCAGGGCAAGTAGGGAAGTAGGTTAGGATAGAGGTTGCACTTCCAGGGGCACTCGGGCGGCTGGGTGCAGGGTGCTTTGAGCCGTCGGGCGCTCAATGTTAAACAATAGAGGTCGTGAAAGGTGAAGAAAGGCTGCAGGCTCGGGGACGGTGATTCTTCAGGGACGACCAACACTTCAGGAGGTAAGTTGGGGTCTTGGAGGATAGGTAGACACCCAGGAGTTGGGCACAGGGGGCCGTGGGGCGCCGGGTGCAGGGGTGTCTTTGAGGTCGGGAAATCTTACCCCCTGCTGGTCGCGGTTGGAGGGGTCCCTTGTCCTGAGGCTGCAGGCGTCGTCTGGGTCGTCGAGGAGGGTCCTTGGCCACTGGATTCCAGGTCAGAATCGCCGGGGGTCGTCCTCGAGGTCTTTGGTCACTCAGGCACAGGCTGGACTCGGCGGGTGCAGAGTGTGCAGGTTTCGCGGCTCCGTGCCAGGGCCGGGTCTTTGGTAGGTTTTCTTTGAGCAGTACCACTGCTCGTGGGAGTCCCTGGGTCGAAGGCTGTAGCACAGAAGTCAGGTCCTCCGGGGTTTGTGAGGTTGCTGAGGCCGGGATTCCGCAGGAGCAGGTTCAGAGGTCGACAGGCCGGTAGGGCTGGGGCCAAGTCAGTTGTTGTCGCCTCCTTTTAGCAGCTGCACGGCTGGTCTTCTTGCTTCGTCTTCTCTTCTTGTTTTCGGATTTGGGAACTGCGGAAGGAAGGTTCAGGGAGCCCCTAAATACTAAATTTAGGGGTGGTTACAGGTAGGTAAGGGCAGGGACCAATGGGTCCCTTCCCTGGGGTGGGTACACCCCCTATTCTGTTCCTCTCCAGTGGGAGGGGGACAGGAGCCTGTCCCTGGTTGGCCAGGTCCCCCATCCTCAAGATGGCGGGGACTCGAGCTTGTGCTTCACCTCGCCTCCCCCACCTTAGGGGTGGAGTTGGCAGAGGTGGGCACAACCCATTTCCTGCTTCTGGTTTTCCCGCCGGTTCTCCCGCCAGGAGTGGGGGTAGAACCAGTGGGGACCAGTTTGCTGGAAGCAGCAAATGGTCTGGGGAAACTCCAAAGGCGGCAGGCCTTTGAAGCTCCCCCTGCCCATCCTGGGGGAGGAGGCTTTGGCACCTCGTCCCGGGATGTGCATTGTTTCAGGCCCCTGAGAGCAGAGGCTCTCGACCCAGGGGTCCAGAAACATGTCTGGTGGTGGCAGCCTGGGCAGCCACTCAGTCCGGACACTGGAGGTCGGGTTGGTTTCAGGGGGCATCTCTAAGATGCCCTCTGGAGTGCGTTTACATTAAATCCCACACTGGCATCAGTGGGGGTTTAATGTGCTGAGAAGTTTGATACCAAACTTCTTAGTCTTCAGTGGGGCCATTATGGTGCTGTGGAGTTCGTAATGACAGACTCCCAGCACCATATACTCTTAATGGCAGCACTGCACTTACAATGCCCAAGAATGGACTTGGGCACTGTAGGGGCACAGGGCTCATGCCTCTATGCCCTCACCACTGGCATAGTGCACCCAGCTAGAGGGGTGGCTGACCTAGGCCAGGGCAGTGGCTTGTAGGCATGGCACACAGGGATGTGAGCCATGTCGACTCTTCACTTTTGTTCTGCACCAAGACACGCAGCCTGCAAAGGCAGTGTGTGTGTGTAAAGGTGCAGGGTCCCTAAGGGTGGCACAACAAGTGCTGCAGCCCTTAGGGGCCTTCCCTGGTCACAGTGCCCTGGGTACCCATGGTACCATTTACCAGGGGCTGACCTGTGGCCAGGGATGTCAATTGGGTGTAGGTATCAATGCAATTTTAGGGAAGGAACACAGGCCCTGGGTACCTGGTTGGCAGGAGCCCAGGGCACACTCAGTCAAAGTACATCAGCCATTCAGCAAAAAGTGGGGGCATACCATGTAAGAAAGATGGCACTTTCTCACACAACTCCCCCAAACGAAAGATGATGAGACTAACCTTGCCCTATGGAGTCTTCATTGTCTAAGTGGAAGAACCTGGAAAGGCCATCTGCATTGGCATGGGCAGTGCCAGGTCTGTGTTCCACTTCAAAGTCCATTCCCTGTAGGGAGATGGACCACCTCAACAGTTTTGGGTTTTCTCCTTTCATTTGCATTAGCCACCTGAGAGGTCTGTGGTCAGTTTGAACTAGGAAGTGAGTTCCAAACAGGTAGGGCCTCAGCTTCTTCAGGGACCAGACCACAGCAAAGGCCTCCCTCTCAATGGCACTCCAACGCTGCTCCCTGGGGAGAAGCCTTCTGCTTATAAAAGCAACAGGTTGGTCTTGGCCTTCATCATTGGTCTGGGATAGGACCGCTCCTATCCCTAGCTCAGAGGCATCAGTCTGCACAATGAACTGCTTGGCATAATCTGGTGCTTTTAGAATTGGTGCTGAGCACATTGCTTCTTTCAGAGTGTCAAAAGCCTTTTGGCAACAAACTGTCCAGTTTACTTTCTTTGGCATCTTCTTGGAGGTGAGTTCTGTGAGGGGAGTCACAATGGACCCATATCCCTTCACAAACCTCCTGTAGTACCCAGTCAAGCCAAGGAATGCCCTGACTTGGGTCTGAGTTGTTGGAGCTACCCAGTCCAGGATAGCCTGGATCTTGGGCTGTAAGGGTTGTACCTGGCCTCCACCAACCAGGTGGCCCAAGTACACCACAGTGCCCTGCCCTATCTGGCATTTGGATGCCTTGATAGTTAGGCCTGCAGTTTGCAGGGCCTTTAAAACCTTCCCAAGGTGGACCAGGTGATCCTGCCAGGTGGAACTGAAGACAGCAATATCATCAAGATAAGCTGCACTAAAGGACTCCAACCCAGCAAGGACTTGATTCACCAACCTCTGGAAGGTGGCAGGGGCATTCTTTAAACCAAAGGGCATAACAGTGAACTGAAAATGCCCATCAGGTGTGGAGAATGCTGTTTTCTGTTTGGCTCCTGGGGCCATGCCAATCTGCCAGTACCCTGCAGTTAAGTCAAAGGTACTCAGGTATTTGGCTGCACCCAATCTGTCTATCAGTTCATCAGCTCTTGGGATAGGGTGTGCATCTGTCTTGGTGACAGAGTTGAGACCCCTATAGTCCACACAAAACCTCATCTCTCTCTTTTCACCCTTTTGATGAGGTTTGGGGACCAGAACCACTGGGCTAGCCCAGGGGCTCTCAGAGGGCTCAATAACCCCTAGCTCCAGCATCTTGCTGACTTCAGCTCTGATGCTTTCCTTAACTTGGTCTGACTGACGATAGATCTTGTTTTTGACAGGTGCACTGTCACCAGTGTCCACATCATGGGTACACCAGTTTGTCAGACCAGGGGTCAAGGAAAGAGCCCAGCATACTGCTGCAAGACTTGCTTGCAGTCAGTCTGCTGTTGGGCAGTGAGGGTGTCTGAAAAGACAACTCCATCTACTGACCCATCTTTTGGGCTGTGGGAGAGGAGATCAGGGAGAGGTTCACTCTCAGCTTCCTGTTCCTCATCTGTCACCATCAGCATGGTGATGTCAGCCCTGTCATTGTAGAGTTTTAGGCGGTTCACATGGATAACCCTTTTGGGTGTCCTGCTGGTGCCCAGGTCAACCAGGTAGGTGACCTCACTCTTTTTCTCTAGGATAGGGTAAGGGCCACTCCATCTGTCCTGGAGGGCCCTTGGTGCCACTGGCTCCAAAACCCATACCTGTTGCCCAGGTTGGAATTCAACCAGTGCAGCTTTTTGGTCATACCAGTGCTTCTGAAGCTCCTGGCTGGCCTCAAGGTTCTTGGATGCCTTTTCCATGTACTCAGCCATTCTGGACCTTAGGCCAAGCACATAGTCCACTATATCTTGTTTGGGTTCTTGGAGAGGTCTCTCCCAGCCCTCCTTTACAAGACAGAGTGGTCCCCTCACAGGATGGCCAAACAGAAGTTCAAAGGGTGAGAAACCTACCCCTTCTGTGGCACTTCTCTGTAAGCTGAAAAGCAGGCATGGTAGTAGGACATCCCATCTCCTTTTGAGTTTTTCAGGGAGCCCCATGATCATGCTCTTTCAATGTCTTGTTGAACCTCTCAACAAGGCCATTGGTTTGTGGGTGGTAGGGTGTAGTAAACTTGTACTGCACCCCACACTCCTTCCACATGTGGGTCAGGTAAGCAGACATGAAGTTGGAACCTCTGTCTGAAACCACCTCCTTAGGAAACCCTACCCTGGTGAAGACACCAATGAGGGCTTTGGCTACTGCAGGAGCTGTAGTAGTCCTAAGGGGAATAGCCTCAGGATACCTAGTGGCATGATCCACTACCACCAGTATGAATTTGTTCCCTGAGGCTGTGGGAGGTTCCAGTGGACCCACTATGTCCACACCTACCCTTTCAAAGGGAACCCCCACCACAGGTAGTGGTATCAGGGGGCCTTTGGATGGCCACCTGTCTTGCCACTGGCTTGACAGGTAACACAGGAGCTGACAAACTCCTTCACCTTTGGTGCATCTGGGGCCAGTAAAAGTGGCTAACTAGCCTTTCCCAAGTTTTGGTTTGGCCCAGATGTCCAGCTAGGGGATGTCATGAGCCAAAGTTAGGAGGAACTCCCGGTACTTCTGGGGCACTACCACTCTCCTGGTGGTTCCAGGGTTGGGGTCTTTTGCCTCAGTGTACAGTAATCCCTCTTCCCAATAGACTCTGTGGGTACCACTGACATCTCCCTTGGCTTCTGAAACAGCTTGCTGCCTCAGGCTTTCAAGAGTGGGACAGTCTTGCTGTCCCTGGCACAGCTCTTCCCTAGAGGGTCCCCCTGGGCCCAAGAGTTCAACCTGGTAAGGGTCAAGCTCTAGGGGCTCAGTTCCCTCTGGGGCTTCCAGGTTCTCTCCCTGAGGAGAGGGGTCCTGCTCTTGTGACTGTGTAGAAGCTGGTCCGCCAGTCTTCTTTCCTTTTCTCTTGGTAGGCTGGGCCATCATTTCAGGCTCCAACACTATTTCTTCACCCTGCCTTTTGCTCTGTGCTCTTGTTTTTACACACACCAATTCAGGGATGCCCAGCATGGCTGCATGGGCCTTTAGCTCCACCTCTGCCCAGGCTGAGGTTTCCAGATCATTTCCTAGCAGACATGCAGCTGGTAACTTCGGAGAGACCACTACCTGCTTCAGGCCAGTAACCCCCCAGCCTAATGTCACCATGGCCATGGGATGACTAGTGGTGACACTGTCAGCATTGGTGACTGGGTAAGTTTTCCCAATCAAGTATTGCTCAGGGGAAACCAGTGTGTCCCTCACCATAGTGACACTGGCACCTGTATCCCTCAGAGCCTCTACTCTAGTTCCATTCACCCAGGGGTATTGCAAATACTTCTTTAAGTTGGGTGGCCACACAGCTACAGTGGCAAATTCCACTTCCCCTAGGGAGACCAGACTTGCCTCAGTGGGTTCCCAGATTTGCTCAGGGTACACTTCTGATCCCATCTGTAAACTTGCTGCCCCAGGAGTAGCTGTACTGGGTGCCTTAGGGGCTTTGTTGTGGGGGCAAGTTTTGTCTACAGTGAGGTGTCCTGACTTCTTACAGTTATTACACCAGGCCTTCAAGGGATCAAAGTTCTTCCCCTATAGGGTTGAGGCACATAGGGAGTAGTTTGGGACCCACCCCTGAACAGGTTTTTGGGGCCCTTTGGAAGACTCAGACTTTTTATCTTGGGGATTCTCACCACCTTTCCCCTGGGGGGTTTGGTGACCACCTTCTTTTGGTCACCCCCAGTGGTTGTCCTTGTCACCCTAGTCTTGACCCAGTGGTCTGCCTTCTTTCCCAATTCTTGGGGAGAAATTAGACCTAGGTCTACCAAATGCTGATGCAACTTTTCATTTGTGCAATTACTTAGTATGTGTTCCTTCATAAACAAATTGTAAAGTCCAGAAAAATCATGCACATTATGTCCAGCTAACCAGCCATCCAGTGTCTTTACTGAGTAGTCCACGAAGTCAATCCAGGACTGGGTCTGGGTTTTGTGAGCCCCCTGAATCTAATTCTATACTCCTCAGTAGTGAGCCCAAATCCCTCAATCAGAGTACTCTTCATGAGGTCATAGGACCCTGCATCTGGCCCAGAGAGGGTCAGAAGCCTGTCTCTGCAGTTACCAGAGAACAGTTCCCACAGGAGTGCCCCCACAGAGGTTTCTTTACTCTTCTTATTTCACAAGCCCTCTCAAAGGCTGTGAACCATTTGGTGATGTCATCACCTTCCTCAAACTTAGGGACAATCCCTTTGGGGATTTTAGGTTCAGAAGTTTCCTCCCTATCCTTATTTTTAGTATTGTTGCCACCATTGATGGGTGCTAAACCCATCTCCTGTCTTTCCTTCTCTAGAGCCAGGAGTCTGGTCTCTAGGTCCAGTCGTTTGGCCAACCTGGCTAACAAGTTGTCCTCCTCACTGAGGGTATCCTCAGTGTCCTCTCTGGGACCAGGACCACCTAGGTGGCCCCTAGGTCCCCAGAGGTCTATTCTTGGAGTTAAGGGTGCAGGGACCCTATCTTCCCTAGGAAGTGATGGAGGTGGGTTACCATCCCCATCCTCCTCATTCCTTTCCTCCTCTGTTGGGTCATCACCATGCTCAGAGGGGTGGGCTTTAGCATACTCAGCCAGGAGCTCCTGGAGCCCTTGTTTGGTTGGATGCTGGCCCATTGGTATATCTTTAAGTTTGCATAAGGACCTTATCTCTTTGAAAGACAAATGAAGATAAGGGGTGAGGTCGAGCTCCTCAACCAGTTCCTGTATGTCATTATTATCTTCACTAGTAGCTGGGTTCTTGTCTTGAGACATTTTTTTAAAAAATTCTAACCCCTCTAACCTTGGCTATAGTGACTTTTTATTTTCTAAGATGCTACAGGGACTTAAGCAAGGCCCTAACAAGACTTTTAGTAATTTGGTAAAAAAAAATGCCAATTAAAAAAATCAGAATTCTAAAGGCAATTTAAGAGTTCTGTCGTGTGATCAGATGGTAACCAAGTAGTCCAACAAATGCAAGTTTGTATCCCACCGCTGATCCACCAATGTAGGAAAGTGGCTCTGTATATACTGTACCCAAGTAAGGTTCAGGGTGTACAGAGTCCACAGTCCCCCAGAGGGTTGACAGAGGCTAAAGTTAGATATAACCTTACTCTCCAAAGTGGTAGCTTGGTCGAGCAGTAAGGCAGTATCAGAGGACAGTGTAAAGCATTTGTTGTACACACTCAGTCAGCAAATGAAGCCACACACTCAAGAACTGAACTCTAGGCCAATGGTTTGTATATAAAAAATATATGCTTGTTTTATTTTAGAACCAACAATAGGGTCAAAATATACTTTCTCAGTATGAGATGCTTTGGTTATTCACCTTACAGATAGGCAATAGACTTTTTAGATAGTGGTAATCACAGTTGGTGCAAGAGGCAACACAGGGTCAAATTCAATGCAACATTGAGCTCAATGGAAAATTATGCTTAATTACAATTGATTACTTTACAGAGCACTTTTCTAACCACAGGACTGGATCCTGGATTCAGTCCTGGGACACTTCCTGTAAACAGGTAAGAAAAAGCGTTTTGGTTATTGTAGTGATTTTTGAAGAATATTACTATATTTCAAAAGCTGACACTTAGAAACTTTTCTGGATAAAATTACCAATGTTATCCTATGAAAGGAAATACAGTGTGCAAGCAAAGTATGTTTACGTTACTTTTGTAATCCAGTGCTGGACTCCTAGGTTCAGCACTGGGACCTTTACTTAAAACAGGTAAGTAATTACGTTTTTGTAGTTTGTTCGATTTTTAAAGAATATTTGTAAAATACAGAAATCGACACTTAGAAGAAATTTCACAGAAAACCAGTCAATGGATCCCTATGAAGGAAAAGTGAGTTAACGGTAAGTAACGTTGCGATTACTTTTAGGGCCAGTGTTGGGCACTCGGGTCCAGCACTGAGGCCCCTCCTAATACTAGGTGAGTATTTTCGTTTTCGTGACTCGGTTGATTTTTGGTGAATATTCTAAAGTTTCAGAACTCCACACTTAGAAGAAATTTCGCAGAAAATCAGTCAATGGAACCCTATGGAAGAAAAGTGAGTTATCGGATTTCGGGTAAGTACTTGACTGGCAGGGTTAAGGTTCTGGGTAAGACTCAGGGGTCCCCAGGATCAGGTAAGTACAGTTTTTACACCCTCAGCGGCACAGGGGCGGCCGGGTGCAGAGTGAGAAGGCCCAATGTTATCCTATGGCAGGCGGGGGGCCCCGGGTTGGTGGCTGCTGGCAAGCAGGCCACGCGACTGTGGGAGCTGGGCTCCTGGTCACTTGCTCAGGGCAAGTAGGGAAGTAGGTTAGGATAGAGGTTGCACTTCCAGGGGCACTCGGGCGGCTGGGTGCAGGGTGCTTTGAGCCGTCGGGCGCTCAATGTTAAACAATAGAGGTCGTGAAAGGTGAAGAAAGGCTGCAGGCTCGGGGACGGTGATTCTTCAGGGACGACCAACACTTCAGGAGGTAAGTTGGGGTCTTGGAGGATAGGTAGACACCCAGGAGTTGGGCACAGGGGGCCGTGGGGCGCCGGGTGCAGGGGTGTCTTTGAGGTCGGGAAATCTTACCCCTGCTGGTCGCGGTTGGAGGGGTCCCTTGTCCTGAGGCTGCAGGCGTCGTCTGGGTCGTCGAGGAGGGTCCTTGGCCACTGGATTCCAGGTCAGAATCGCCGGGGGTCGTCCTCGAGGTCTTTGGTCACTCAGGCACAGGCTGGACTCGGCGGGTGCAGAGTGTGCAGGTTTCGCGGCTCCGTGCCAGGGCCGGGTCTTTGGTAGGTTTTCTTTTGAGCAGTACCACTGCTCGTGGGAGTCCCTGGGTCGAAGGCTGTAGCACAGAAGTCAGGTCCTCCGGGGTTTGTGAGGTTGCTGAGGCCGGGATTCCGCAGGAGCAGGTTCAGAGGTCGACAGGCCGGTAGGGCTGGGGCCAAGTCAGTTGTTGTCGCCTCCTTTTTAGCAGCTGCACGGCTGGTCTTCTTGCTTCGTCTTCTCTTCTTGTTTTCGGATTTGGGAACTGCGGAAGGAAGGTTCAGGGAGCCCCTAAATACTAAATTTAGGGGTGGTTACAGGTAGGTAAGGGCAGGGACCAATGGGTCCCTTCCCTGGGGTGGGTACACCCCCTATTCTGTTCCTCTCCAGTGGGAGGGGGACAGGAGCCTGTCCCTGGTTGGCCAGGTCCCCCATCCTCAAGATGGCGGGGACTCGAGCTTGTGCTTCACCTCGCCTCCCCACCTTAGGGGTGGAGTTGGCAGAGGTGGGCACAACCCATTTCCTGCTTCTGGTTTTCCCGCCGGTTCTCCCGCCAGGAGTGGGGGTAGAACCAGTGGGGACCAGTTTGCTGGAAGCAGCAAATGGTCTGGGGAAACTCCAAAGGCGGCAGGCCTTGAAGCTCCCCCTGCCCATCCTGGGGAGGAGGCTTTGGCACCTCGTCCCGGGATGTGCATTGTTTCAGGCCCCTGAGAGCAGAGGCTCTCGACCCAGGGGTCCAGAAACATGTCTGGTGGTGGCAGCCTGGGCAGCCACTCAGTCCGGACACTGGAGGTCGGGTTGGTTTCAGGGGGCATCTCTAAGATGCCCTCTGGAGTGCGTTTACATTAAATCCCACACTGGCATCAGTGGGGGTTTAATGTGCTGAGAAGTTTGATACCAAACTTCTTAGTCTTCAGTGGGGCCATTATGGTGCTGTGGAGTTCGTAATGACAGACTCCCAGCACCATATACTCTTAATGGCAGCACTGCACTTACAATGCCCAAGAATGGACTTGGGCACTGTAGGGGCACAGGGCTCATGCCTCTATGCCCTCACCACTGGCATAGTGCACCCAGCTAGAGGGGTGGCTGACCTAGGCCAGGGCAGTGGCTTGTAGGCATGGCACACAGGGATGTGAGCCATGTCGACTCTTCACTTTTGTTCTGCACCAAGACACGCAGCCTGCAAAGGCAGTGTGTGTGTGTAAAGGTGCAGGGTCCCTAAGGGTGGCACAACAAGTGCTGCAGCCCTTAGGGGCCTTCCCTGGTCACAGTGCCCTGGGTACCCATGGTACCATTTACCAGGGGCTGACCTGTGGCCAGGGATGTCAATTGGGTGTAGGTATCAATGCAATTTTAGGGAAGGAACACAGGCCCTGGGTACCTGGTTGGCAGGAGCCCAGGGCACACTCAGTCAAAGTACATCAGCCATTCAGCAAAAAGTGGGGGCATACCATGTAAGAAAGATGGCACTTTCTCACATGTGGGTGATATAAAGCCACACGCCGGTGAGAGATCCCAGACTGGTGAAGAAAATCAGACATTTCCTTGGAGGTAAACTGTACCCCATTGTCGGATACAATCTCTTTGGGAAAACCCTCTCTAGCAAACAGACTTTGTAAAAACCTGATGACTTCTTGTGAATTTGGATCTGTCATAAAATGAACTTCCCACCATTTGCTGAAATAATCTGCCACAACCAATGCAAACTTGTATTTGTTGGGTAGAACATTGAAAGGTCCCACAAAGTCAATGGCTAACTTCATCCAGGGACCCTCAGGTGCCTCGACACATTGTATAGGAGGTGAAACAATCTTGATAACCTTATCACTTGTACAACAAGTGATACAGCCTTCCACAACATCATTGATTTGACGGTCCATGGAAGGCCACCAATACACAGAACGAATTCTTTTCTTCGTTTTGGTCTGACCCAGATGTCCCTCGTGACCATAATCAATGATGCGACTCCTGAGAGACTCAGGGGGAACAAATTTATCCCCGCGCATGATCATCTCACCACCCTCCAGAGTAAGCTCATCAGCCACCTTGGCAAAAGGATGAAACTCAGAGTCAAGATGTTTCTCTTTGGGCCAACCTGATACAATAAAACCTTTCACTTTTTTAAGTAAGGTATCGGATTCCATCCCACACATCCAATCACCCTCAGAAAAACAACCTACACGACAGGCATCCACAGCAGCAATCAAACACTCATCATCAATATTGACATCGCAATCATCTTTCCCTAAAGGCAAAGGAGACCTCGAAAGGTAATCAGCCCTCGTGTTTCTCCCACCTGGGATGTGAGCAACGACAAAGTTATACTGCAGCAATTTTGAACTCAACCTTGCAATTCTGGGAGTGTGGTCTTTTACAATCCTACCCTCTAGAATAGGGTTGAGGGGCTTATGATCGGTGAGAAGCGTGAATGTTTTCCACCATAAAAAACATTTGAACCGCTCAGCCGCCCAACAACACGCAAGTAATTCTCTCTCAATAACTGAGTAGTTTTTTTCACACGGTCGCAGAGCTCGAGATGCAAATCCTACAGTGTATTCCTTACCCTGCTTGACTTGAGAAATCATTCCCCCAAGGCCATCTACACTGGCATCAACAGTCACAGTGCATTGAAAAGAAGGGTCAAAAGGAGTAAGAATCTCACAAGAACCCAACTCTTTTTTGATCTGCAAAAATTCCTCTTGACAAACATCATTCCAAATAAAAGCTGTTCTCCTTTTAAGCAGATCTCTCATGTGAACCGTTTTTGCAGAAAAATTGGAAATAAATTTCGTGTAAAACTCACACAAACCCAAAAATGAAGAAACCTGTTCTTTTGAGGTAGGGCAAGGAGCATTAGATATAGCTTCAATAAGACCCTCTCTTGGCACAATACCATTGCCTGAAATACGGTGACCCAAATACTCTATGGACTCAACACCAAAAACACATTTGAGTTTGTTCGCCACAATCCCTCTACTTTCCAAACTCTCCAACACTTTAGCAAGATTCCTGTCATGCTCGTCCTTGTTCTTTCCAGCCACCAAAATATCATCTTGAAATACGACCGTATCTGAAACACCCTCCAACACCTTTTCCATAATGCGCTGGAAAACTGAAGCTGCTGACGCCAGCCCAAACGGCATCCTACAGAACTGGAAAGTGCCAACCGGGGACACAAATGCAGTGAGGTGCTTGGAGTCAGGGTCCAACTCGACTTGATGATATGTCGAGGCTAAGTCAATCTTAGAAAAGTACTTTGCACCTGCAAATTTGGAAAGAATATCATCAATACGGGGGAGAGGGTGCGAGTCAATCCAGATCTCTATTGAGACTGCGCAAGTCAATACATACCCTGAGATTACCATTTTTTTTCTTGCGACCACCAAGGGACTTAACCAAAGAGATGACTCTATAGGTTCAATGACCCCACTTTCACACATTTTCTTGAGTTCTGAAGAAAGGTCATCTCTGATACTGAAAGGTACATTGCGTAATTTGTGTTTAATTGGTGAAGCTGCATCCTTTACTTTAATGAAATGTTTGAAGCCAGTAATACAACCTAAATTATCACTAAAGGCTTTGGGAAATTTTTTGACCAATAAACCAAACTCTCCTCTACAGGTACATCACCCACTACAGAAACCTGTTCTGAAGTGCCAGGCCTGAGAGTAATACCAAATAACCCCTGGTGATACCAACCAAGAATGTTGAGCCCTTTTGGCTACATAAACTTTCCCTTGAATGTGTCTCTCCTTAAAAACTAAAGAAGTCTCAAAAATCCCGTTAAGTCGATTCTTCTTCCTTCATAGGAAACAGGATTTCTATCTGGAGGCTTGAGAGGTCTATTTCCCAAGTACTTTCAAACAATTCCTCAGTAATCATGGTCATTCTTGCCCCCGAGTCGACCAACAATTTCAAACATCTTCCATCCACTAAGATATCAACTATAGGATCAACACACTCATCTGAATCATCTTTTACTACTACAACAAAGTCAGTAAGGGAACTTACAACTTCACATAGAGGACCTTGCTTTGGTTCTTCCGAGTACACAACATTGACACTCCTCGAAAACCACACATTTTAGCAAAATGTCCCTGTTTCCCACACTTACGACATGCTGCATTCTTCGCCGGACATATCCGCGTGTTAGGATAATGTGATGGGAAACCACACTTATTACATAAATTTTTGTTATACAACCCTTTTTTTTCTGTTTTGAAAGAGACAAATCTATTCCCCTTTTGCTCGGAATTAGCTTTATATTTGTCTCCCTGAATTTTCTCATTGGTATCTTTTTGATCTTTGACGGCACCCACAACATCCTTTTCAGGTTTGAGTTCTTTCGAGGACTTCTGAGATAATTCTATACTTTTTACGATGCTAATCGTTTCCTCCAAAGAAGGATTCTTTAAAGTAAGTAATTTCTCTTGGACTTTCCTGTCCCTGCAATGCACCACAATTTGATCTCGAATGAGTTGCGTAGAAAAATGCTCGAACTCACACTCTGAAGCTAAAATACGTAAAGCTGCTACATAAGATACAATGCTTTCATCGCTCTCCTGTTCTCTCGTAAAGAACTTATGTCTAGAAACAACTAAACTGCTTTCTACATCAAACTGCTTTCCCAACATGCCCACAGCTTGTTCATAAACATTTAACTCCTCTTCTCCCGCAACCACACCAAGCGGAGGTAAATGTTCTAAAACAGCTTGACCTTCAAAACCTAAATTATGTTCTAAAATGAAACGCTTCCTCTCCGCACTAAACCTCGAACCCCCTATAGCGCCAACATATTTTTCGAATGCTCTATAGCACACTTTCCATTTGACTGGTGGATCACCTGGAAGCTGTAAAAAAGGGGGGGGGGCTTGTACATTTTGCATGGTGAAAAAGCAACTGAAGTAACCACTTAACCAACGAAAATGAGATAGTCCACCTGTGGAAAAAAATACGTTAAAAGAAGAAAACAAAACTGCTTCTACAGAAATGTAAATAGTCCACCTGTTAGAGAATTTTTTTTTTTTTTTTTTTTAAACAAAACACAGCCAACCACTATTACAGGATTTCACTGTGGAAAGAAAGTCAACTGTCCCGGGCAACAATGACTTCAAAAACGAATAAAGACTCAATCCATGTCGTAGTAAAGAAAACACCTGAACATTTCCAAAGACAGTCGAACACTTATGGATGCTAAAAGCATAACATTTTTCCCAGCGCGATGTCTCTGTAATACATGAGACACAATCAAGCGCTCAACTTGGACAGGCTGTGAACACAGTAAAATACCAGGAAAAAAAACTACCGCTGCGGTTAGCTCACAGTGTAGAAATGCTAACCGTAAATAAAAGAAGAAGGCAATAAGGTACAAAGATGGTGAGGTTCCTGGTGAGATTCTATTAATAGCGTACACTAAGAATGCATGGATAAATTTTACTGAAAGTGTTGCACACAATAACGATGCCTGGATACAGCTTTCACTGCTCGCTCACCATACGTGATAGTGAAGTACTTTGAGCAGCCTGCTGCCGGTGTGACTCTGTTGATTCCGTTCCTCTCCCGATGGGTCGAATAAGCTGAAGAACACTTCCAGCTTCCTAGCTTCCTTTGATATGCTGCACTGACGCAGCTTCCTTTTCCAAGCTTCTGGCAAAGGAGACCACTCATGTGCTGCGCAAACGCGTTCAACCTCGATGTCTCTTCCTTGTTGGACGCCTGACGTTCTCCTCGAGTGCGCCGACACGCACAACTTGACGACGTAGACACGCACCTAATCCCTTGTGACGCGCAACCTCCAGCGCCGACTCCTACGGGGGATTCGAATGCGTCATCAGTCGAGGGTGATCTTAGCAGAGGAGAAACCTCTCTCCCAAGAGACTTCAACGGGCAAAGCGCTGGAGTAAGACAGATGGAGTCAAGCTCTCAACACCTCAGACGCCAGGGGAAAACAGCACAGGAACTTTCCCTTCCGGCACGAGGAGAGACCAGCAACAGGTAAATCTAGTGATAAGAGCGCCAGGCACACGGGGTAAAGAGGGTTTAAACAGGCTCACCAAGCACGAGGTGCCGACGGCAGAACTATGAAAAGCCAGGTATGACGAGGACCGGACCAGACCACTCTCCTCTTTCCCCTTGACACGTGCGAGGTTTTCTATGCTAAGGATCTCTTTGTAGTAGAATTCACCTCCAATGGAGGCGATGGTCTCTTGAGAAACGCAGAGGACTAGGTACACAAACAGTCTTCACTGCACACGTGGGTGGAGAGAACAGTCCAACTCGTCGCCAATTTTGTAGTGATTACACAAGGCAGGTAAGTGTAAGAGCACATACTTTATTGACTGTTCGTCTCCACGGCTTCCAGGAACTGACAAGTTCGTTCTGGGATTCAAATCATAGTGTTCTATAACCATGACAATGACATCATAACCTAAGCAAGCCATAGACATAAACAGAGAACTAGAGGAGGGACTACTACACTGACCCTGCCTTTTGCTGCTCCCAGCATCTGGCCCCCACCGGTTCTAACCAGGAGGAGAGGTGTGATCACCTTTGCCAACTCCACCCCTCAGGTGAAGGAGGCTAGGCGAAGCACAACTCTCAGTCCCCTCCATCTTGAAGATGGGGGGACCCAGCCAACCAGAGAGAGGCTTATGCCCCCCTCCCACTTGCCCTACTGGCCTGTCTCGACCCCGACCTGCTCCAGCTGAATCCCGGCATGTCCAGCAGCCCCCAGAACCTAGAGGACTAGCCCTGCCTTCCCTACAAAGACTCTGCCTCCCGTGAGCACCAGACTTGCTCTAGAACAAGACTTTGGCTCCGGCCGAATCCGCAAGTCTGCACGACTGTGCACCTGACGCCCACGGCTCGAGTGGCTCAACACTATGAGGATTTCTCCCAGCGAACCTGACCTGGAATTTGGTGATTTCTGAACTACCTCAAGCCTTCCGACGATGCCTGCAGCCTCTATCTGCAGGATCCCCCTGACCGCAACCGGAGCTGGTAAGGAAACCCGATGCACCCGATGCCCCACGGCCTTGGGTGGCCCAACCGACGGTGTCCAGGCAACCCCCTGCATTCCAACTTACCTCTCCAACTGGTGGTCGCCTCAAGATCTCCTTCCCATTGAAAACAACAGGGCACCCGACCCCAAATCAGCACCCTGCACCCGGTAGCCCCTGTGCCGCTGTGGGTGCACCTTGTGTGCTAACTTGGATCCCCCTTTGCTGTGAGCTTAACCCTAGGAGCTCTCCTCCCTCAACCCCGTGGCTTGCCTCAGAGTAGCCACCAACCGACGGCCCCCTTGCCCGATAGGCTAACATTGGGCCTCAGCACTTTGCACCCGGCCGCCCTACTGCTGCTGAGGGTGCTCTTTGAGTGCATCCTTGACCCTGGGGGAACCCTTGTTCTAACCCCAGAAACTCAACCCTAAAGACCGATTGCTTACCTGCAAACCGATAATCACATTTTCCTCCATAGGACTGCATTGACTGTTTTACCTCAGAAAAAGTTCCATGTGTTGAGTTGTGTTTGTATGGAAACCTAAGCAACTGTGTTTTAACACAAAAGTGTTTTACTTACCTTTGTCTAGGAAATGTCCTAGTGTGATATCTAGGCACACAACACTGAGTTGGAAAAGTAATCTAAAAACTACTCTCAAGAGTAATCTAAAAAGTAATCACACAGTAATTACAAGTATCAACTGTAATTAAATGTTTTACACACCTGTAACTAAGTCACTTTCATCCAGCTTGCATATTCTGATCAACCTGTTTTGAAAAGTACAATTTTACTTACCTATACCAAGTCCTGCTTGGTTCTAAAAATAAAATACAACTAAATGAATATTTTTTTTATACCAACAATTGGTCTGAGTTCAGTCTTTGAGTGTGTGATATAATTTCTTGCCTGAGTGTGTACAATAAATGCTTAACACTACCCTCTGATAAAGCCTTACTGCTCGCTTACACTACCACAAATAGAGAGTAAGGTATTATCTACTTTTACCTCTGTAAGCCTTTGGGGATCCCCTGGACTCTGTGCACACTATACCTTACTTTGGTATAGTAAATACAGAGCCAGCTTCCTACATTCATTTTTACTGATTTCTACAGATAAATGCAAAGAGAAAACCATTTATTTTCTTGTCTGTATTTATTTTTAAATGTGGATCAAAAAGAAAATTGGGTTGCTTTTTGAGTGATTCTGCCATGACTGACAGGTAAATAGCTGTGTGGATTGATGTGCAAGGGTGTTAAAAAAAAATGAATTTTAGTAAACAGGCTTAACCAGCAGTAGATATGCACAAGGTTGATATTGAAATTTGGATATTTCCAAATAAGTGCATTGATGTATCTTCTGCGGGTGTTCATATCATTTAAACCTGGCAGGCATTCCAGCATGAGCGAACATTTATTGGTTAAATAAAATTGGAAATATACTAGTTTCAGCTTCATTTTTTCACAAAACACAAAATAAATATGAAGAAATACAGATACAATTTATAAAAAATAAATATGGATAAATACAGATGGAAATGTCAAGAAAATACATATCATAAAACTGGGAGCCCTAATAATAACATACTGTGGTATCCTGTAGTTTCCTCTCTATGGTAATGTACTTTCTTTACCAGCCTTTTACTTGTATGCTCTATCTAAGAACTGTATTAGAATGTACATATGTCATAGTGCATTTGTTAAAGAGGAGTTGTTACTTGAAACTGTGTGTCAGTTAATGCTGTAAATCCTAGTTGGTGGATGAGATCTTCTTTATGGAATAAACCTGCAATTTCCTGTTACATTGAGTCGGGAGTCCTTCTTCAAAATCCAACACTGGCGTAGTCGGCAGCTCCATGAAGATCTCAACGCAACGATAATCTTCTCTCAAGAAACTCTGGTGAGAGATACCCTTTTATTGACTTTGCTTTTAGGCACCGCTTTTGCCTTAATTATTGCGTGCCTAACTATCTACTACAGTGCTTATCAGTTCATCAAATTGCCTCCCTTTAAAAAGTGACTTTGGCTCTGATTTCTACCGCTTTGGATATAGCGAGTGCACTAGTTTTGCCAAATTGATGGCGTGTCTTTAGCGCTTTAAAAATAATTTCTGAGGCTAAGATTAAGTGCACAGAAAAAGTGATTAACCTGACTATTTTGTCATTACTTGTGTGCGCAACGGACTTGTCGTGCTTGTGCCGTTATTTGTCTCGAGCTGAAGTTTGCGTGCATTGGAAGCCTCAGTGAAAGATGCGTGTTCTATCTGCGGCATAATCTTAAACATTATCCGTAGTGTGCACCAGTTGGAATAAATTAAAGTCAGCTTAAAGTCTTCCTACCTGACTGCTGTTGATCGTTTCCTCGCTCAAACCGAAGAGATCCTTCTGGCGAGACCCCAATCTCTGTTCTACGATGCATTGTGCTTCCTGCTTGCCTTTCATTGGTTGTCTGTTACACCAAGGGGGCGTGTCGACGTACAAGAGGAAGACGCTGGTTTGGACGGCGTCATTTTAATTCTGCGGTGCCTTCGCTGATAGGCACAGCTTGATGTCAACGTCAGGAATCTTCTTTACAGTGCGCTGACGCGCACAGCTCCTTGAGGGCAGCAATCGACGTCAGCTATCTTTACTACATTGCGCTGACGCGCACAGCTTCTAGAGTGTTAGTGCCTCCGCTGATAGGCACAGCTTTTAGGAGTGTTGGGAGCCTTATACACACGCTGATAGGCACAGCTTGGTGCCTTCGGTGTGTTGTTATTGCTTACTATTTGTGCACAGACTGAAAGTCAATGGAAATATCTTAATTTTACCATTCGCTGATGCGCGCAGCAAAATTAAAGTTATAAAACATCATTTCTCTCACTATATGAAAATTTCGGAAGGTTTTCAACACACTCAAGTTTAAAGGACATTACATACATTTAAAATGTATTACATTTGGATTGTTGACCATTGATGCACACAGCATCTGACATCTGCCAATATTAATTTCCTGTGCATTGTTCAAAACAACAGTTTTGTTTTTAGAGGTGTTTATATGTCTTTATTTAGTTCTCTGGCATAAATAATTTAAGATTTTGCTATTTTAAATTACATTGCTTGTATTCCAGCTTGATTAATATCATTTAAATTGTATTAACTTTTATGTTTGGTGCAATGCAAAATGTAACTGCTGCTCCTTTTTTGCTTGCCAATCCTGTTGATCCACCTATAAAATGGAAGAAATGGGAAAAGGTATTCGAGAGATATGCAAAAGTTTGTGGATCTTCTCTTAGTGCAGAAAGAAAATCATCTTTACTTCTTCATTGTTTAGGCTCGGAAGGGCAAGATGTTTTTGATCATCTTCCCGATTTATCACCTTCTGAAGCAGAAGAGTTAAATGATTATGAAATTTGCATTAAAAAATTGGATAAACATTATCTTCCAAAAAGAACTACTATTTTGGAAAGATATAATTTTGCTAAAAGAACGCAGAGAGATGAAGAATCAGTAGAAGGTTATGTGACAGAATTAAGGAAGCTTGCTTCGTCTTGTAAGTTTGATAATTTAACGGAAGAACGTATCCGGGATCAGTTTATGTTTGGGTGCAACATGGAGAAGGTGAGGGAAGAACTTTGGTTACGTGATGAACCAACATTAGATGAAGTTCTTACTGTTGCCAAAACAAATAGAACATTCATTGAAATGTGTTGCTGTCATAAAAAAAGAAAATGAGAAAGTCACTAGAGTTCAAGTTGTTAAAGACAGAAACCAAAGTTGGAGGATAAAATAGAAAGGGAAATCCTTTCTGGATAGTGATAAGTTTTTTTAAAAAAGGTGGTGGACATGAGGTGTTATAGATGGGATAGAGTTGGCCACCTTGCTAACGACAAAAAATGTCCAGCATTGGGGCATACTTGTATAAAGTGCAAAAAGAGAGGGCACTTTTCGACGGTGTCTAAAAGTAAACCTGATCCTAGAGTTAAAAGAGTTGAGGTTTATGAGGATCACAATTCTGAAACTGGTTCTTATGACTTTGAATGTGGACAAATTGTGGTTCAAGTCAAAAGCACGTTTAGTAAGAAGTCTTGTCCCTTTGATACCATCTTGGTTGAAGGAGAATCTACTCGTGTTTTGTTTGATTCAGGCGCAAAAATTACGATCGTATCCAAAGAGTTTTACCTTACCAAATTAAAAAATAAAATTAATCTCTTGAAGCCTGACATCACACCTTTGGCTTATGGTGGTGAGCCGATAAAATTGCATGGATACTTCATCGGTCTCATTGAGTACAAGGATAGGATGGTATCTGGGAAAATATATGTATCCAAGATGGGGGATAGCATCATCAGTTGGATTCATCAGGGTGATTTGGGTGTATTTCTAGACCCTAATTCCGATCCTCCTATTCTGTTGAAAGATAGAGTTTGTGCAGTAGAAAAAACTGGTGAGGATGATTTTGTTCATACTCTGAAAAAAGAATTTCCAGGGGTCTTTAGACAAGGTTTAGGTTGTTTGAAAGGGTATCAACATAAAATCAAATTGAAAGATTGTTCTGTACCTGTTTCTTGTAAGGTCAGGAATGTACCTATATCTGTAAGAGATTATATGCAAAAGGAAATCTGCAAGCTCAAAAGTGGTGAAATTATAGAAGAAGTAGAAGGAACGGAGTGGTTGGCTCCTGTAGTCGCTGCTCGCAAACCCAATGGAGATTTATGTTTGTGCATCGACTTAAGACAATTGAACAAAAATGTAATTGTGGATAGATATCCTCTTCCAAATATAACAGAATTGCTGGTGTTATTAGGTGGAGCGAAAGTGTTTAGTACAATTGATCTTACCTCCGCTTATCATCAGATAGAACTGGAGGAATCATGCAGAGATTTCATGGCATTCATTACACCTTTTGGCACGTTTAGATTTATTAGGATGCCTTTTGGTTTAGTTTCGGCGTCATCAGTGTTTCAACGTGCCACGGAAAATGTCTTAAAAGATCTTGCAGGAGTATGCATATACCAAGATGATATTCTCATATTTGGTAATAATGTGGAAGAACATGATGCCTGTCTAAAGTCAGTCCTAAGGAAGTTGTGTGAGTGCAATCTGACCATAAAAATGGAGAAGTGCAAGTTTAGGTCAGATTCTATAAATTATTTGGGTCATAATATAACTGGTGATGGGGTTAAACCAAAAATGATTTTGTGACTACCATTCAGAAAATGAGCTCTCCGACAAATAAGGAGGAATTGATGACATTTTTGGGCATGGTCGAGTATTATGCTAAATTTGTCAAGACTTTTTGCTGATTTAACAATGAGCATGCGATCACTATTACGAAAAGGTGTGAGTTTTGAGTGGTCTGATTTGTGTGAAAAGGAGTTTGCCTGTGTAAAAGAAAGTTTAAGTGCTGCTCCTTCTCTTCGGAGTTTTGACACAGGGCTTAAACCTATTCTTACCACTGATGCTAGTGAAAAAGGTTTGGGAGCCGTTCTGCAACAAAATGGTCTTTCTGGGTTACAAACCATAATGTTCTTATCTCGTAGCTTAAGGGATGCTGAAACTCGTTATTCTGTTGTAGAGAGGGAGTCTCTTGCTGTCTTCTGGGCCATAAAGAAATTGAAGACATTCTTATGGGGTGTGGATTTTGAAGTTAGAACAGATCACAAACCCTTGGTGGAGATCTTCAACAAAAAGGGTTTAGATTTAATCTCTAGTCAAATTACTAAATGGGTCATTGGACTTCAAGAATATTGTTTTTTACTTAAGTACATCCCAGGCATTGAAAATGGAGTGACGGATGCGCTGTCGCGTCTTGTCAGTGAGGAGTGTTCAGAAGATGATGATGTGGATGCGAACAATGAGTGGGTGTGTGTCTTGGACTATAGTTTCATATCAGAAGAAAGATGGCGTGAAGAAATTGAAGTAGATGCCACTCTCAAGGAGGTGATGATGTTGGTGCAGAATGGTTGGTCATGTGTAAAATCTGGGTCTGAATTGACTAGATCCTATTGGTACTTCCGGAATGAATTGTCTGTAGAAAATAAGCTATTGTTCCGTGGAACTAGATTGGTTCCTCCCAGCAACCTTAGGAAAGAGTTGGTGGATTTAGCTCATACTACTCATTCTGGTATCACAAAAACTAAAGAAAGGTTGCGTATGTCATATTGGTGGCCTGGCATGGACAAGCTTGTTGAGAGGGTGATATGTGATTGTCTTCCTTGCACTTTATGTGACAAATCTAAATGTCCTCGAGTGCAACCCATGGTCCTGAGGAGACGTCCTTTACGTCCTTGGCAAGATGTTGCTTTGGATATCCTAGGACCTGTACACAGTAATGGGTCACAAGTATTTCTTTTGGTCATCATTGACATGTATTCTCGCTGGCCTGAAGTGTTTTTCTTGTCAGTTATTGATTCTGGACATGTCATTAAATGTTTAAAGGAATTGTTTGCCAGGGAAGGAGTGCAGAATCTATTTTAACTGATAATGGTGTTCAACTTACCTCAAAAGAGATGGAAGATTTTCTTTCTCTGTGTGGCATAACTCATAAGACTAGTTCTCTTTATCATCCTGAAGGAAACGGGATGGTAGAGAGGTTTAACAGGGTGCTAAAAGAGACCATTGCCTTGGCCAAGTCTTCATTCTTAGAGTGGAAAGGTGAAGTTCTCAAGAAAGTGGAGGAGTATAGAATGACTCCTCGTGGCACCACGGGAAAGACTCCTTTCTTACTTTTTCGTGGAAGAGTGCCTAACACTCGCCTTGAACCTTCTTGGGTAAATAGATATGGCTTATCCAGGGGTAAGGAAAGTGTTTGTGATGGCAAAGATGTACTGTTGAGGGAGGAATGGAAGGCTATGGATAGAAAAAATACTTTGATTCCAAAAAATCGGTTAAAAAAATCAAAGTAAAGGTTGGGGATTGGGTACAAATTAAACGCCTTGGTCTTTTGGTTGCTTCTTCTTCCAAGTATCTTAAGCCAATGATGGTTATCAAGGTTTTTAGAAATGCAATAAAGACCCAGGATCATCGCATTTGGAATCTTAACAGAGTTGTAGTGATAAAAGGAAAATTCAATGATGAATGTGATACTAATGAAAGATGTAACACCAATAGAAAAAAATGATACACATTCATCCAGCAATTCTTCACCTTTAGGTCATGGAATGGATAATAACCGACGGTCATCTAGGGTGATTAAACGCCCTAGTTATCTCAATGATTATGCATAATTGTAGTTACATTTAATTTCTTGTATACTTTGTACATAGTTGGTTAAGGAAGGGAGGTGTGTGGTATCCTGTAGTTTCCTCTCTATGGTAATGTACTTTCTTTACCAGCCTTTTACTTGTATGCTCTATCTAAGAACTGTATTAGAATGTACATATGTCATAGTGCATTTGTTAAAGAGGAGTTGTTACTTGAAACTGTGTGTCAGTTAATGCTGTAAGTCCTAGTTGGTGGATGAGATCTTCTTTATGGAATACACCTGCAATTTCCTGTTGCATTGAGTCGGGAGTCCTTCTTCAAAATCCAACACATACTAATCTTTAAAAAGTTTCTGCCTGAGGCTCCGAAAATTCTTGAACCGGCTCTGCAATACAAGGCCATAAAGTGAATATTAATTACTGGTGGTGCTGGTGAAAGGCTGGTCACGTGTCAACCCCATACAAGGAGGTGGTATTTAACTTGGCATCAGGGTTGGACTGGGACAGAAAATCCCGGGCACTAAAATAAAGGTGGGCCTTTCTTGTAACTCAGACAGCTAAAAAAGTGGCCCATGTTTGCGAATGTGGGCAGTTTTTAATGTATAAAGACACGCTCTATACGTCTTTGGCAATGTATGGAAGATTGCATGGATTTGAACTTGTTCAAGGCAAGGTTTGTTTTAGTATCAGTGCAATTAACAGTAAAAATCATCCCCATAAACAGCCAAAAAACCGGCCCATACACTGACTTTCAGGCCAGCCCATCGGTCACTGCCTGAGTGCCCGATAGGCCAGTCTGACCCTGTTTGGCGAGAGAGCTCAGCCTTACTCCACAACAAGAGATCTAGTAGACTGAAAGGCAGGTTGTTTGGGAACCAAACAATTTTGTCATGACTCATCATGACTTGTGTCTGGCCTCTCCTTCCTTTGCCGTGAATCATACCTGGGCTCTGCTTCATTCACCACGACACATGCCTGTGTTCTCCATCCCTAACATGATTCGTGCCTTAGCTTTCTTTTATCTACAGTGATTCATCCTGGAGTGTGACTCTCCCTGATTAGTATGGTGCTTGGCGCGTCTCCCCACCACATCCCACTCCTAGCTCACTATAGACTTCACTCCCCTCGTTCAGTGATACAAGCCTCCCTCCCGAAACATGCGCACATTTTGGTCCATATCCTGCCAGCATAATCTCCGGAACCAGTGAGTAGCGTAAAGCAAAATGACGGGGTCCCATTGCAGAATGTAAAGGGCACCTAAATCTCTCAGCCCACAGATTATTCATTGTCCTCGAATTGAATACCCCCTTTCACCCCGCGTGAAGAGTTAGGAGCCCTCTGCGTTACAGGGGTCTCCGTAACACCCTTACCCTGGACCATGAACCCTTTATCCCAATACTATGGTTAAGGCTTTGTTTCCCCATAGCGCCTATTTGGGTACTCTCCTGTGGCTCACGCCAGGTGTCCCTTCCAAGGCCTAGCAGTCGGTTGCCAGGGGAGACAGCAGTCGGCGACCATCTGTCGCCATAGCAGCCAAACAGCCAATCACATGGTCCGTTTGCGCCCCTCCTCCTTCCTCATGCTTTGGCATAGGGAGTAGGAGGAGCCATCACGTGACGTCAAGACCTAGGTGCGCGGGAGTGTGCGCATGCGCGCTGCTGGTGGCCCAGCGAGCCAGAGTTACAGCGACCGGGGAAAGGGGTTAAGGGAGCAGACGGTCCGCACGCAGTCCGGAAGTGCCGGGGGCGCGCTGGGGGGGCGGAGAGCGCGCGCTTCCCGGGGGCAGCAGAAGACCATAGAGAGAAGCAGGGGCAGCTAGAGCGGCGTAGACGGAGGGAAGATGGCGGCTGCGGCGGTGGAGGCCGCACCGCTCCGTAGCTGAGCGGAGTCCGTAGCCCACAGGAGGATGAGCCTGCTGTGCGCACAGTATCTCCGGTAAGTAATTCTTAAAGTCCATGTTAGTGAATATAATTGTGTTAGTGGGGGTGTGTATGGCGGGGTCCAAAATCACATACTGACACAGGGAAGGCATAAGAGGGTACCTGCAGGCCCACGGCAGGTGCTAAAGACCTTGTGGGAGAGAACTCTTTGTATTAGACGTGAAGTGCCAAATGATGGTCCAGAAAGATAAGATCGCGGTACTCTTACGTACACAAATCCAAAGGGGATGTATACCTGAAGAGAGGCATTCGATGCTATAGAGTTCTAGTGGGAATTTGAGGTGGGAGGGCAAGGTTGCCAGTCTGGTATATGTTAGGATAGACAATGCTAGTTTAAAGGTAGTGCGTGCTTGGTGAGAGCACATCGGGGAGAATGGGTAAATGCGAGCCAAGGAGTGTAGATGAAAGCCCACTTGAACCATGTGATCTAGTCTAGACGAAGGTGTTCTGCTGGGGGCTGCATTGAAACTGGGGAAAGAGTGCTGGTCGTGGACTCCAGCTGCGACAGCAAGGACCGGTTACTCGGGCTGGCAGTAGCCTGATGCGTCGGGCAAGCCTGACAGAACGGCTGGCAGATTGAGCGAGTCTGGCTGTCAGCAGACTTGTTGAAAAGATGAGACTGAGGTGGCGTCCGAGCTGGTGAAGCTGGCAAGCCAATTGTGTACTCGGATTGGCCAAACCTAAACAAACAACCTCGAGTCCAAGATTGAATTTCTTGCCATACTTCAATTAGATATTCGCATTTGATGTCTTTATTCGGCATATCCAACGTGGAACCCATTTCTGCTCGAGATACTAACGCGGTCAACTTTTATTCTCTAACCCATAGACCATGAAAAAGTACAGGGAACAAGATTTGTGAACTATTCCAAGTCTATGATGGGTAAAGACAGCTGAATTAAATCTTTAAACAACTACAAAGATCTGCATATGTTTTTGTCTGAATGTTGACGGTTAAACTTTCTGTTTTAATGTGATGCGAGATTTTCTTTTCAATATTGATGCCTAGCATAATACTTGTTTTACGTTGTTAAACCCCCCTGTTGCCGCCAGGTGTCTGTTTAGTATTCACCCACACTAGATTCCATCTCCCACTTGTGCAAACTACCTTTAACAGATGTGCGTGCATCTGTTCCTCTGTTGCCCCAGCTTTCTTTATTCCCCCCCCCTTACGCGTATATTTCTCAATGGCACGATCATTACAGGAGTAGAGGGTGATAAATGATGAACTGCGCCATTGTCCAAACCCTAAGCTACAGTTTGCCCAATAGAAATTTATGAATCTGGGCACACATCCGACGCGATTTCTTTTTTTCACTGATCTTCTGGGTATTTGCTAAAGGTAAATGTGTTGTATCATCTCTCTCAGTGAAAAACCTTTTTTTTGTGGGAGTAGCGAGAGAGGAAAATTGAGGGTCAAGCGAGATTTGTGGTGCATGTGGTCAAGAGGTTGGCAGAGATGGAGAGATAGATAAAAGAAGGGTAGACATTCATGGTAGCAGAGGCTGAATGACTGTCGAGAGCAGCAGAACTGATCAAAACCATACGTTATTAGCCCGTTTGACTTTAGAAGCTGAAAGGAAGAAGACGATGGGTAGCAGAGGCAAAACGGAGTATGAGGTTGACTTCTGGTGATAGGAACTTGTTCGCTAACTGCCACATAAATAATAGGTGTTACAGCTCAATTCAGCGGTACTAAGTGAGTCACATCTAGCAGTATCACCCTTGAGTTGAAGCTACACGATCATCCACGAAGAATCCCGCTGCCATCTCCTACTCTAGAAGTGAACGCACTGTGGTTTGCAAGGGGACATTCCAGTCGTTCAAGGTACCCATGCAACCTTAAACCAACCTATGACTGCATGCGTGTCATCATAGTACATCTTTTGTGAAATTACTAATAACATAAATGCTACTGTAGTTTGTCACTTCTCGCTTTCCTTTAGTATTAGTTGAACTCCAGCTGTCTTAACTAGAACAGAGTAGAGAGAAACCAGGCTAATGTACACTAGTTTCACCACTCTTATGGATTATATTTTGATGCATGGGTGTGCTGACTTATAATTATTTTGTTGCCCTTTTGTAAATTAGATTGGCAGTCATAAGTAATTGCAGATTGCTATATGCCATGTCATTCAAGCTATGCTACCTGTGCAAAGGGATTATATTCTTTATAGTGTAAGCCATTGTGCAACATGCCATCAACCAGTTTACGGGTAGGGCTGATTTATATGGAAACCTATCACTTTATATACCTGCATGTTTTTGATTTCCTGAGGACCTGGAAAAGGGTAACCAGGAGCTTAAAGTTGGTGTCATTACAGTGGCACATCGTGCTGAAATTCAGCGAACCGCCTGCAGTTTGTAGGATGCTTTTTACTTTTTGAGGGCAAAGAGCATGATGCTGCACCCTTCATTAGCTCCATAGGCAATTCCTGCCAGTTTGAACAACAGTGAATAACAAAGGAGTTGTGTCGCCAAGTAAAGCTTTGTTTCTTGTCTAATTTTTGTACATAATCTTAATAGATGTTGTTAAATGCAGTGTCATTCATATGTAATTATAATACCCGATGTAGCCATAACCAATGCTTGACATTGATCATTGAGAGTAGCCATTGTGTTGCCCCCTCTGATATGTTAGAGACCATTGGAGGAATTAAGTGGTTCAGTATCAGTTGTCAAACCACGTTTCGTCGTCATTAAACTTTGTGATTGTGTCCTCTTTGTGCTTAGGAATAAGCCATTACATCTTTCACATGACTGATAGTGCACATTTTTAGTAGAGGAGACGGAGAAAGAGCATATGCCTACGTTAAGAGTTAAAATCTATTATGGGCGGGAGAGGGTAGAACTTTATAACAGTAAATGGAGCATTTGGATGATGATGCTGTCTTTGCACCTTAAGTGTATGTGGCACATTGGAACATAAGTGTGGAAAACCCCTAAATTACTATTTATTTTTCCCACTTTGTGTTTTTTAAGATTCGTAAAAGCTAAACACTGTTTGTAGCCTTTTTAAACTTCACTGCATATCCGGAGAACTAATTGCCTCACTCTGATGCACAAATTACCAGAAGATTCCCCTTAGAAGACCTTAAACACTGTACTTGCATCCAATCTCCACTCCAACCAAATTTGCTATCACAGGACCTTATGAAAACACATATAAGCAATTTGATAAAAAATATTTCATAAAACAATCCATAAAAATATTATGAAGAAACCAAACGGTGTACATTCATATGCAACATAAATAATACAATCAACAATACATCACATGTAAATAAAAACAATACATACATATAGTTAAAAACGAGGAGAAGAAATATCTAGAAAAAAACCTCAATCAGTTTTTCAGAAAGAATTACATTCCCACTAAGTGAGTCATTGGGTATAGTTCGATGTGAACAATGACTTATTCTAATGGTCCAAGCACTGTGGGTTGTGTTTGTCAAATCTGTCGGCAGTAAGTGTCATGTTTAATGTCAACATCCATTCATCCGTGTCCCTTCCATACCCTCATGTAACCATCTATATCACCACACTCTAGTTGTTGAGATTGTTACCTTTTAGAAAAACTAACCACATGTAATCATGGGTGTAGGCTGGAACACAATACCCCAGCCTCTTTAAAAAAGAGAGAGATTTTGTACCTAAGATGACAGGAAAGCCAAACAATCCTTTTAGTATGTTTATCCAAAGGTGTTATTGTCACACTCATAAGACAGATCTCTTCGTCATGGGGGTACAAACCTAAAAAATACTCCAGACATGAAGTGTTCGTAATTATGAATCACATTCAGAACTGTCAGGACTTGGAAATTGTTTCCATCACAAATATATCAAGAGATTATCTTCTACCATAAAAGAAGAACCTATGAACATAAATTAGAGAAATTATATGCATCAACTAATAAACCAAAACAGTGGGCTATTCCGCCTCATTCGATGTTTTGGCCACACTAGTGGTCCTGTCCAATAGGTATCTAATGCATAAATGACCTTACCAAAAAGGAGGACAAGACTTCCTTCTAAATGGTTTGTATCCTGGATATATGGCTGGTCGGTCAGGTATCTCTGTTGTTCCCAGATCAAAATCTATATAAACCCTGTATTGGGATAATAAAGATAAAATTAAACTTTATTGGCCATATTGTGAAGAATATGACAGTATGAATATTCCTGCAGTAGGCACACCCATGTTAATTATTGGAAAAGCTGTACATGTAGTGACCAATCCACTCTCTACTGATCCCATTCTAAACATGGGGAATTGGCCCTTTTATTAAAAGTAGCACTGTTGTTCAAGAAGAGAATAAAATTAGGCATCACATACCTTCAAATCAGGTACTGGCAACTGTATCCTAGAGCAGCGGTATGTTTGAACACATGTTCGTTCTAAAACCAAGATATCGGGGAGCCTATATATTTAATAGGATGCACAGACAAAATTATGGGCACTCTGCACCTATTCTCAACCAGAGTAATACAAGTTAACTGCCTCCAAGTTCACTAGGGTGCCAAGCCAAAGTTATAAACACTCTGACCCATGTTCGATTATAGAGAAAGGTGGTAATTAAGGTAGTGCAGACTAATGGTCTCTGTATTTAATGGAGTGCTGAGGCCGAGTTAAGAGTACGCAGCACCTGGGCTCAATTAGAAAAGTACAAATACTGCACTAATACTGAACAATATAGAGGCCCTCAAGCTTGAGGATGCAAGATTTTCACATCTTACAAGGACATGTGTACGTCACAAGACACGTTAAGCACCATTTTGATTTTATGCTTTGTACCACGTATATAGTTCCCCCTAGGATCTCTATATTCTTTACTATCAGAAGGTTTGGCAGAAGAGTAGGGATTGTTCCTTCTGCAATGGAAAGGGTCGAGTTTGGTGTATTGGTGTCTTTTGTGTGGCGCTTTTAGACTAGGCACAGGAATCTTGGGCTGAATGTTAGAGTTCATGCAAAAGTTTGCCTTTGAAAGGCATTGCCAGAGTAGGTATACATTAATGTTTGCAATTGCGTAAATATATTGTTGCATTGACTGAGATGTCACTTGAGTCTATTGAAAGTAGTTTCACTAGCAAAAGTCACAGGGCACACATGCTACATGGCTTCTTTGCAGATACCTAATCTGTATACTGAGTAAGCATGTGTGGGGGATAGCACATTGTTATGCTGTTCTTTTTTTAAATTTATTTTTTTATTTGTATTCTTTAAGAATCGCAGCATGCACCATTTCTGGATCCACATGGTATTATTGTATGTGGGTGTGTGAAGGGTGGTCAAATGGAACTTCTAAAATTCGTTTTAATTGCATTTGTTCATTTAATGGACATGATGGTATATTTTTCTTTTGATTTATTGTGATAATGCTTGTTGATGAGTAATGGTGTGTATTATATTTTTGTAGTCTTGTTAAAGCAGATTTGAGGATTAGCTGCATGCATGTGGTATTTCAGAAGAAGGTGGGTGACCGCGTGAACCCTTGATCTCCATAGTAATCAGTATGATTTAACTGTCAGCCTATTTGAGATGTATGTTTGGAGTTGGTTGGTCTGTTATTTCGATGCTCTCTTTCAGACATTAATGGAGTGTGTTGTGGTCAACATGTTAAACTACAGCTCACTCTAGGGTAATCAAAACTGGCATGTCAGCATTTCAGTGTAATTTTAAATCCGTTTCTCATTCAAAGGTGAGCCAATTGTATTTTTACCTGATTTGAAACTGGATCACATGTGTTAGATCATGCCATGGGTTCATGGTAGGTGTCTTTGTTAAGAGACTGACTGTACCAGGATCTGTGCAATAGTTCAGCCATGCAGCCTGGACAAATGTCTCGTCCGTAGATGCTTGACAGGAGTTTGTAATCGAGGAATGGTAATAGCCTAGCCTTGGCAGAAGACAATGGGATGCATCATGTTTACAACTAAAAGAGGAATGATTAAATTAGTAGAATAATGCAGTTGAAGGAGGAAACGACTAATACGATTTTAAAATCCCAGATATCTCTTGTTGCTTCTGACCTGGAGTAACCTATTCTTGGATGTGCTTTGTGTAAGATCTGGATTTAAGTACATCTGGGCTCTCTTGGTGAAATTTATGACTAGAGAGAATAATGGGCTTGAGGTAAGAAATGTATTTTATGATGGATGTTTGACAGAAGTCATACAATTTAAAACATGTAGAAGCTCCCATTTCAGCATTTACCAAGCTACAAAAAACTTTCTGTAATTTTTAAAAAGTCTTTTTGAATTTCCAATGCGTGAACATATAGTAATTGACACTGCATACACCATTGGTAATAGTCGCAGCAATCATGCCATATCTAAAAGATAAAAAAACAAAGCCATGCCAGAGTTAGGAGGTCTCGGAAGAGGCAAGAGAGCCAATTGGTTCACACATGTGAAGCAGAATGTTATCAATATAGTCGGTTGTGTAGGGGGCAGCCAGTTGCACTGGCTGTTACTTATCATAGTAGAGGGTGTCGTGTGAATGCCCATCCATGATGTTAAGGAGCCAAGTGTAAATAAAGACCCCAAAGTTCTTAATGCTGCTTTGGTCCTGGAGTAATAATCTTATTGATGTACAATAGAGCTGTGACTATGATGTAGGCAGGAGGCACTTGGTAAGGGGGAGGACCATCCGTATTCCTAGCGGTCTGTAACAGAAATATCCTAGAATCCCATTTTGCCAGGGAACTTGGCCACACCATTGCCTCCACTGTAAAGCAGTATAATTTCCTTTAGCTTTCATCCATTTACTTAGTTCTCTCATCCAAGGTTCACATGATTGGTGGGTGGAGATTCAATTTTTGCTCAATTAGACACTTTCCCTATATAAGCGCAGGTTAATGCTCAGAGTTTGATGATTGCTGTTTTTTCCCAGACGCAGAATTATACACATGAGAAAAAGGCCAGGGTTGCCGTCTACTTGGAGATTAGTGACTATTACAGTTAATCGGCTAAGATTCCAAAACTCTTAGTTAATTGCGCTCCTAAAACATATGCAAAAGATCTGCCCCAGGGGATAGACATCTTGTACAGGAGTATGTTTGTGAGAGGAACATCCCGTGTAGACTTAGAGGTGTCAGATCATTGTGAAGTGTGAAATTGTGTTGGATGACTTTAATTCGGATTTCATGGTTACCATCTTAGGGTAGGCTAATGCGGGGGCCCACTGATTGTGATAGTAATGTGTAGGTCATGTTCCCACTTCTTTTTCAAGCCTACCGTTTGTGTTAATGAGGTGTTTAATCTCGTAATGACTTTCTTGGTGTCACCTATAACCTACATGGTTTCTAAGATCTGAAGTCTCTCGGGCGGTTCTGGTCAGGGTTTGGGGTGAGCAAAGTGCTTTAATTGTGTTGATTATGTTCAGAAAGCATAGGAACTGCCCCGGTTGAATTTAGGAGTCTTTTCGCATTGTCTCAGCTCTGTGGTAGCAGTGTTCTGTATGGAGGCAGTCTTACTGCCTCCAATTATCTATGCTCACTTATTAGAGACTGAGAACATGCAGCAAAGGTGTAGTAGGAGCTATGTTGATAAATTGGGTGAGAATTCGATTTTGATTTTCTTAAGTGTTCTATTCCAACAATAATTCGTCATTTCTTAGAGAGGGGTCACCCTTTGGCCCATCTCGTGGTGTGGGTGAACCACCAAAAGGAAAGTCTTGTTTCCCAGCATGCCACAAAGTCTCCTGGCTTCAGTTGCTGACTGGGTCAGCAATCGGCGTACTACCCATTGCAGACGCACCACCAAGTTATAATTTTCAAAATTTGGGTCTGCCATTCCACCGTGCCCTACAATCCCCATCCAAAGGACATTGTATTCGCGCAAGGGCCAATTTATGTCTTTTTCCAGATCCACAGGAAGTCCTGAAGATGGTTATTGAGGTCCCTTACAAAAAAGGACCGGTAACCGCAAGGGGATCTTTAAGAAAAATCAGAGTAAACAGGGAAGAATGATAGGTTTATTTGTGGCGTTCTGCCCATTACCTGTAGCGAGAGTTGTCACCAATACCCTACTGACGGTCTTATATTTGACATTGATTTATGCAAGTAACAGTGCATGAGTGAAAATTCTTACACTCAAGTACTTAAAAATTCGGCTCCCAAGGCAGAAGTAGCAAGGGCAGTCAGCCAGACTTCTCAGGTTTGCATGGCCTCCAGGAGAAACACATTATTTTACATAGTTAATATTGAATCCAGAAAGTGTACCAAACTCGTGTAGGGTTTGGAAGGCGTCCAACAGGGATGCCGATGCGTCCCATAAATGAAGATGTCATCCGCGTATAATGAGATAGCGTGTAGGGAGCCAATACACCGAACGGCGCATACATCTTCAGTTAGTCTGAAGGCAGCTCCAAGGAGTTCTACTGCTAAAGAGTAAATGATAGGTGAGACTGGATACCCCTTTCTTGTGCCGTTTTCAATATAAATTGTCTAGAAACACAACCGTCGGTTCTGACCCTGGGGGTTCTTGTCCAATAAACTGATCATATAATTTGTTTTTCTGAAATTTTGTTGGAGTGTTTTTTTAATATTGAAGAATTCGACAAGATGACTACAATAAGCCCAGACATTAGGAGAGAAATGTAAACAAGCCCATACAAGAGCAATAAACATTGGCATAAAGAGCCCCATTGCCTTTAACCCAAGCACCACTAAATACATAAGACTAGAATCTCAGTAGATGTATGAAGCAATGTCCCCCTGAGAATGTGTAGGACTAACACGTGTGGATTTCGGATGATATAGACAACCCCATGTTGTCACGGGCAGACCAGAACAAAATACCAAAATATGTGCAAGAACCCATTAAGGCCAATAGTAAACCAGGCAGTGCCATTGTTGTATACCCTGGGCCTAAGATTTTCCAGATAATGCAGGGCAGTGTCCTTGTGTGTGAAGAGCAAGACATTTATTACGCATTCTAGCTTGGTTGTCGGATCTAAAAAGTTCCTCATTGGTGCCTGAAATGCTGTACTCCTTTAAAGCCATAGCTGGAATCACTTCGGTAAGAAAAGAATCCCCTGTCCCAAGTGTTGAACCTCTGTTGTTTTGGTTGCTAATCTCGGGGTGGCCTTGCTATGTGTCAGGCTCCATTGGAAGAACTGTCTGCCTTCATTTTCCACTCTTCTCTCAGCTGTCACTGCTATGATACTCCTCAACTGGATTGCCTAGTTTTCCTCTGAATATTGGCCCATCTTGCTTTCAGAGTTGCAGCACTTATTTCATTCATCATCAGTCTTCAAATTTTGTTTGTGGATTATGAATCTGTCGCTCTCATCCGCCTCTCCAGGGACTAGACTAAGATCTTGACTCTTGTTAGTCTAAGGTGCTGTCAAACTTGCCCTCCAGTCCCACAAATTTGTTCCTCCTTTTATTTGGGCTATCCAGTGACTCCATCAATTTCCTTTCGCCTTTGGACAGGTCTGTTGGTGCCCATTCATTAGGCCACTAACCTTCAGTCTTCTCTTCAGAAGTGCGATGCTATCCCGCTGATCAAATTGCTGTGCACTTTTTGCCTGCTGGTTTGGCTGAGTGCACCCTTGTAGTTTGGTATACCTGCCCTAACACCCAAATCTGTGCATCTTCTGACTTCTCGCTTGCCAGGACATTGCTCAGAGGTGGTACGATGCTGTCATCCTGGATTTATTGATAAGAAGCTGTGGTATCCTAATAAGGGTTAGCTCTCGAAGCACTGCTATCCTTTCAAGGTCCCTTATGAGTTGAAGCTCCCACTGCTCACTTGATACGGACACAAAACTGTAGAGAAGGCATCTTCCCTGCAGCTAACATGGCCACACCTTATGCAGATTTAACCTGTGATGAAAAAGCTACCTCTGGTTAGTGAAGCTTTGGGGCTTCTAAGCACGTTTTTATTATGGGACTAGGATGTGTCTTATTGGAGTTCAAGTGGCCAGTATCACAGAAGTGGGTAGAAATATCCTGCTACAGGAAATTGGGGACAGTCCTTTTGTAGTATCTCTGAATTCCCTAGAGTTAAGTCTTGCAGCTGGAAGAGCAAGCTGGTTTTTCTTACACTCAGTTGCCTATTTCTTTAATTCATCCAACAGGAGGTGGCATGGCAAAATGTTTGTTCCAAAAGTCAAGAGAGCCATCTTTATAGGCATTAGGACAGATATGCAGAGCAGAATATCGGCTTCTGGTGTTCCCTCTGGGGAAAATGGTGGAACAGGTAGGAAAGATAGCCATTGATATGTTATTGGGATTATAAATCCCTTGAATCAAAGTTAGGTATTTAGTTTTAGAATGCTGAACTCTTGACAACCTCAGTTAACCTGGGGGGAGTGGGGGGGGGGTCTCTGTACATCCTTGCAGCATGAGATCGATGACCTGCCATTCCAGTGTATGAGTATACCATGTAAATGCTTTTGCGTACTGTACCTAGAAACCTACACCCAGACCCGCATAGGTGCAGCCTTTCTGGTACACTATTCAGTGCCATTGATATCTCTGGCTCCAAGCTTAGCTGCCCTGCTTTCAAGCTGTGGGATTACCCTCCCTTCAGGCACAAAGTGGTGAACCAGGAGCTCAGCCAAGCAGTAACTTAGATAGTCTTTCACCTGCCTTTTTGATCATAGCATTGAAACTTGTCTAGAGCATATTATGCCTCTTGCTTACAATCCTTTTGATCCTGTTAGTAACTTTGTCATACACGTGATTTACAGGATCTGTGCTTGCTCCTGAAGCAGGATTGCAAACCAGTGTATGTGCTTAAGAATGTTTTTCCAAAGGTCTTTTGAGTGAAATAATTTAAACTCTGGCATTTTAATAGCTGGAACAAATGGAGAGCCAGTCTGTTATGTTGCTAAAGAATATCAGATGTATGGTCTCACTGAGGATGTGGGGTTGTTTTGTTTGTATGGTTTAGAAAAGGCCACAGCAGTAACTAATGCAGTAGACTGTGTGGGGAAATCTGAATGATGCAGTTCTGTCCTTGTGTAGCAATGAACAATTCATATGAGACAAAGATTGCGTTTTGAGGTCTGTGGTTTACAGGGACACAAATTGGCATTTGCCAAAACTTTGAACTTGATAATATGAATGCAGGTAAGAAACGCCCAACACATTTACAATGTGTTTGTTGACTAGTTTTGGGGGTAGGGAAGATGGTTCTAAATGTTGTGATTTTATAACCTGTTTTTTGCTTCTTGTGGTGGCTTGTTTCATGAGTTTCCTGCTGCTGATTGGATGCATTCCTCCAGTTTAGGCTTGTTTTTAGCTCTAGTCCAGTTTACTAGCTTAATGGACTTCTACAGGATGTGCAGTGTTTTTAAACTTAACACGAGGCAATTCTGAATTTGGGAGGCATGGGTGACGTAGTCATATTTGTTAGTGATGTGTGGCACAGTTGAAGACAGCCTTCAGGTGGGTGCAGTCTAGGGTGTCAAAGCAGGGTGTTGCACCAAATGGTTTGTTAAAGGCCCGGAGCACTCTGTGTGGAGTGGAAGGTGTTAATTGGAAGAAAGATTTGGTACGGTCCTTGACTGATACCAAGCATTCTGATGGAGTTGGAAAAATAATTGGGGAGCATTGTTCCAAGCTTCAGTTTTGGATTGGTTCCCTACTTATGAGAGTGAACCTGATTGGATAAACACTGACCCACTATAATTTTCAAGACTGGAGGATGCCTATGCAGTGTATTAGTTTAGATTGCTGTGTGGTGGAGGCCTACACTACCTTGTCGGTTAGCTGCTAGACACCTGACTCCTAATGTAGTCCCATGTCTTAGTCAAGGAGAAGAACCACAACATCCTGTCTAAATCATGAAAATAATTGGGTCAAAATTGGAACAATGGAAGGCACCTTAATTGCAGAGAAAGCTAAGGGAGTCCCTCCAGATGGATTCTCTGTTATTCAGGAAATGTGAATCAGTTGGTGACCGTTTGAGTGTTGTCGGTGCATGCCTTGTGGTGGTCTGAAAAATGAATCGAGGTTGTCGTCTCTGATGTGCTTTTCAATACAGAGATAATTGCATGTTGAATTAAAATATGATGGACTGTAATACAAAAAAGAAAATTAGTAACACATTCTTGAAATTGTGTTCTTGAGGAGAAATGAATTGTTTTTTAACTAGCTGTTGTCTTTACCCCCGTGTTTGAAATCTATATTTTGGTTCCTCTTTTGGCAGAATGATGATGGTAAGCAGAAGTTGGAAGTAAAGTCAGAGAGAAAATCAATTTGGGCTAAATGAAGGGTTTGAGCGCATGTGAGATTCGTGACTGCCTCAAGATTGTGTTTTAGTGTTCATGCAATATAGGAAGGTGTCACTTGTGAGTGAGGAGTTGTATGCGGCACAGTTGCCAGAGAGGGATTTATGAGGCGAAATTGTGATGGTCATAAACTGCTAGCCCGCAGGCAAGGAATGCTGTGATGGGATGTGGGGGGTGAGGAATCACCAGTTTGGAAAAGTAGGTGTTTATTTTTACCAACAGAGTAACTGATCCTTTGCATTTTTGTTGTAGGTATGTGAAATTAAACGTTGGGCAGTGGATTTGCAGAGTTTGTGTCCCAAAAGGTGCTGTTCTCGTTTGGATGTATATGGTCTTGATATAGTAGTCTATTTGGCTTTGCAGTTGCCGAAGCTGCATGTTTTTTTGAGGCCTCAGAAATGTGCATTAGCCAGTTGTAGATGGTGATGTTTTTATGTTTTCCTGGTGGCGCTCACTGTGTGCTTTCTGTCAGTGTGTATCTCCCAGTGTAATGTTTCGGTGCTCTAAGGTAAGAGGAGGTCACCGTAAATCCTCATAGCTGGCTTCATACTTCATACTTCAAACTATGAATCCTAATTGCATTTAACCATAGTCCTGAGCGCACAATCATATATAAAAAGTAAAATTTTCATAAATTATTCCAAAACATTTATAATCAATCTTTGTTGTCTTTATTTTCTGTCTTCTTTTAGCCAACACGTGTTTCATCGTGTGACGATTAACCCACGACTTCTTCAGGGCTACAAAATATAATAAACGCCATTCCGGTTGCAGTGTGCTTACACAATACAGCCTCACTGTACCTGTGACCTAGTGTTGTTCTTAGGTAACATTATTTGATGTGACCATGTGGAAACCCGTGCCAAGAAGTTCTCAAGGTAAATTAAATCATCATTAGTTTGTCTGAGCGATGCCCTTGAAATCTCTGTGCATATAGCATTATTTCACCTTATAATAAACAGTGAGATAGGATCTGTCAAGAATTTATAATTCTAAGAGAATTGATTTTGTGAATCAAATTGTGATATCGGATCTAGAAAAAGGTGGCATTCTTACAAATCCACCTACCATCATCACTTATCAACTTGAAATAATCGATCTGCAATATATATCATGTGGACATATCAACGTCTCTGCTAGAAAATCAATAGCTAAAACCTACTAGTACTTTCCTATATGTCGATATAAGCCTACATGACTGCCGGTTCTACTTCCGTCCCGGTGCAGTTTCAGTTCAGATTTCAACTTCTGTACTGTATAGCTGCAAATTATATCGCCTAATTATATCTTTATATGTTCAAATTATAATCCCTCACAACTTATCCATGAATCAACTTTTACCCGTGTATGCCGTATTTTTTAAATCTGTATTGTTATCCACCCTTTGAGGTCTTCTTAATCTGCTCCCATATTTGGTACTCTGAGTGTCTATAGTGAGGAAAAACGGGGGAATTCCCACGTTAATTTCCAGCCTTATTTTATTTCGTTAACGTCCCTAATATCCGTGGGTTTGTTCTGATCAAATTTCATTTCCTCACCCGCAGGCGAGTACGCATGCAATGTTCCTGCCGTCGTCCGGTGTTGCAGCAGGCGGAAGTGAACCTATGACCTCCCCCTCTATTTGCCGACTTGAGTAATAAAAAACTAGAGCGCAACCCTCTAACGTGACTGAGGTCACGCTCTATTCCACCGGTGGCGTGTTTTTTCAAGAAATCAATTTGAGCAAAACTTTATTTGTTGAGCTCCTATGTTTACGTCGATGTGTGAATTCCAAAAGGTCTATTGGCTATTTCCATGATGCCAAATTAAGAATTGTCAATTATCGCCGAAAACAAGAAGTATAGTATTATTGGCACGTCCCATCGTATTTCATATTCATACCTTTTTCCATTTTAACCATTTAGCATATTACTATTATTTCAAACATCGTTCATATAATATATAAAAACAATCAATTGTACATCGTATCCATGTACTGGTTCATTCACAAATATAAACCCCAATTTACTGGAGACAATTTATACATATCTTTGTACATATCTTAGTGGCATTCTTTTACCTCATTCCCACCTTACACTTCATGTCAGTATTCAAACAATATCATGCACCATGTATTCTGTTCTACATAGTGCAGCGGGTTTAGGGACTCAAATTTTATCATTTCATATTGTGGACGAAAGCTCCTGCTTTGACATTTGATATTATCCCCATGCCTCGGTGATGCTGCCATCCTTCATTGTTTCAGATAAAGATATATTCATCGCCTCATTGGTCTCCTAGAAAATATTGTAATTCCTGGTCTGAGTTCAAAGCCTGCTCCACAAGCTTTAGACGGGAGTATCCACATAGCTTCTCTGCATCTTAGCATTAGTTCCCGGTTGCCCCCTCTAGGGTCCAGGTTGACGTGATCTATACCGTAAAAAGAGAATTGTTTCTGTGGACTTTGTGCTTTACAGTCTAGTATATGAATCGCCATTGGGTATCTAGGGTCAATTTGTTAGAATGCCCTTATATGCTCACTGTTTCTTTCTTTTAAAGTTCATATTGTGCTGCCCACGTATATCCGTGCACATCTGCATTCAATGTTGTAAAATACATATTTGTTGTTTCAGTTAATATTGTGATGTATCTCATATGTGATGCCATCCATCCCTCAAAGTCTTTTTCTTATCCTCCGCCCATCTGCATGTCCCACAGTGTCCACATTTGTAAAAGACCAATGTGTGTTTTATCAGCCAATGTGGTGGAGATTCAAGTCTGGGATAGCTGGGGCTAAGCTGTGATTTCAATGTCCTGTCCCTTCTGAATGTGATTTCTGGCCTTGTCGATACAAAATCTTTTAAGGAATTATCAGCACATAAAGTAGTCCAGTGTTTTCGCATACTTTTCATTAGTATTCCCGAAAGTTTGTTGTGATCTGTTACCATCCTTACTTTTCCCAATTTGTCCTGTTTGTGTGGTTTATCCTTTAAAGTGTCAATTCTTTTCAAGTTTATAATCTTAGGTTCTGCTGTTCTAATTGTGTGTTGATCAAAACCCCTCGCTGTGAAGCGTGATTTCATGTTTTCAATGCATGTTTAGTCTTGATCTACACTACAATTTCTTCTTGCCCTAACAAATTCACCATATGGGATGGTTCTAATTTGGTGTGCAATATTGTGTTGCCAGCAGATGATTTGCGACTTAGTCTGCTTTGTATCTTATCCTCATGTATGTCCAAAAAGACAATGCTAGTTATGCTGTACTGATATGTAAATCGAATACATGTCATTCGTGTTTAAGTATTTACAAAACTGGTCAAATTTTTCCTTCGGGCCTGACCAGATCATTATACAATCATCGATGAATCGACCCCAGTGTATGATACTGTCATTCCAAACCATACCTTTTGAGCACCAGATCCACTCCTCCTCAAGACTCCCCATGAAGAGGTTAGCGTACAAGGGTGAAAATCTGGAACCCATTGCGACTCCTTGAATTTTTTAAAATTCTTTTTATTGATTTTAACAAAACAAACAATACAGGTCGTCTCAATGTTGTTACAGTATACACACATTACCTTTGGTTACAAGTTCACGTCGCCCTGCGGCTCCGTAACAGGAAGCATGTTCTTCATATATAAGGCACCCTCTTCATCGCTAGTTCAACAGTTGGGAAGATACAGAGTCCACCTCGATAGATGTTCCACTTTCCCCATTTTTTGTCCCATTTCCGGGGGCACCCTCTGTTTTTGAGCACTGATTTCTCGGCAAGCATACAGTTATCCATTTCTTTAGCCCATGATGACAGAGTGGGTCCCACAGCACTTCCCCAATGCATTGCTATACATTTTTTCGCCAGAGTGTACCCCATAGTAGCCCATTGTTGCTCTATTGCGGTGAGATCCGTGGCCTCCCATATATTAAGTAGCCCCAGTCCGGGTGTTAGTTGTATATTCTTACCTATCGCCTTGTGCATTTGTTGTGAGTTTTCCCCAGAAAGGAGCTATACTCTGGCAGTCCCACACCGTATGGTAGAATGTGGCCTCTCCCCCACAACGCCCGAGGCAAAGTGTATCATCTCTGCGACCAATCCTGTGTAAGGTGAGCCCGGTCATGTAGGTTCTGTGAAGTATCTTGAGTTGGATAAGGCGGAGATTCAATGGAATAGCCGCTTCTCGTGGGGACATTAGCCCGTCCTGCCACCCTTCGTCATCAAGAGGCCCGATGTCAGTCTGCCATCGTTCACGTAGAGATTGGAGTGGGTCTGGCATATCGTTGATCAATTTTCTGTATATTAATGATATGGCCTTTTTCTTCAGGGGTTCTGATAGTATCCTATCCTCAAGGGGAGATGTCTCCGGCAGCTCCTCTGAGGCGGGGAGTGCCGTTCTTAAGGCATGGCGGATTTGTAGATATCGGAATACCTCCCTCTGATCTAGTTCATAGGCTACATGGAGTTCAGAGAATTTTAAGGGTTTCCCCTTTTTAGGTCTCGCGCCTAGCGTTGCAGTGCTCGCGCAGCGCGAGACATTTAGTATGTGAAAAACGGGATTTAGCATTGACCTAGGAATCGCACACGCTTGTGCGTGTGCGATTCCTTTGTGCTACCCCATTGGCCTTTTCGTGCGCCTTTTATAAAAGACTGCACGCACTTGGCCAAAGGCGGGCGCATTGCTCCGCCCATGGTTTATTGGTGTCTATTACGCGCTTGGTGCGCGTAATAGACACCAATAGCTATGTGGTTTCAATTATCGTGCCCAGACACTGGCGCGATAATGGAAACCAGATGGCTTCGCTGTGAGCGCGCGCACCACTCGCGGGTGTTTTTAAAAAAAATTTTTAATTATTTTAACAGCGATTGCTTTTGCGATCGCTTTCACTGCCGCTTGTTTTTTTTCCTTTGAAAACCAACCGTTCCTGAATGGTTGAGTTGCCCAGGTTGAGATGAGGCAGCTAAAAATGAAACTAACCTCTCTGCGTGCTATCTGAAAGAAATGTAACTGTAAGCAATTAGTTAATCTGCAAACCTGAAGTTTGCTTGGGAGCCAGTATACTCTTTAATTGATAGATTCTGGAATTTGCCCTTTTAATGAAAACCTATAAGAAACCTTTGCACTCGGTGCAATCAGCGTATGACTAAAAACAAACGTTTTGAAATCACCGTAAACATATAAACAAAATCCGTTTGCTCATTTTGTGACAGCCTATTTACACTGCGGACAATCTGTTATACTGTGTATTAAAACAGTTTTTAGACAAATGACTGACTTATTCACAGTGCTTTCTCACATAGGCTTGGACTCTTAGCGCTATAAATAGAAGCCTTTATTTCTCCAGAGCACCGACCAGGATTCCAATCAGAGACCATCTGGTTACAATCATAAGAATATGAAGCCATCGCATTAGCCAACGTAGTTGCCCTACTAGTTACATTAATGTCTTTGCCTTTATTGCCACAATAAAAGGCGCGCCGCGTCACTGGCTGCTCGGCTCTGATTTATAGTGAGCGCGCGCATTGGAACGGAGGAGCAGCCGCACAAAGCCGCGTGACCGCCACAATGCGACGTCATATTTATTTCTGAGACAGATAAAGAACTCAAATATAATCAGGAAGCTGCACTGGAAATTGTTTCATGTTGCTCATTTGCAAGTCATTCTACTTTAATTAAGGATCTAATGCACCAGATGGTTAAGTGCGCACAATTAGTAAAGTTGGACTCTGCTAGTGTAGCTTATTTTCGAAACCTAGAAAATACCGCTCACGATTCGGGCTTTCAACGTTTTCAAGTGATTTTCAAAGTATAGAAAAGCGATCGAGAGTAAATATAGTAGGAGTGGAATAAAGTGAAATGGAAAATGCCCCACTTGCTGCTTTTATGGCAGTGACGCTATTTCACCCACATCATATCACCCCGATCTCTGCCCTCTAAATGACATCACAGAAAGGACAGCACGCCACTGTTGTTCCTGATAACTTGCCATTGCACATTTTAACATCATGTATTAATCACTTGTTGATACTTGTAAATCATCTTCTGATCTCCGAGGAGAGCTCTGGCAGGGCCCTCTATCAAGTACCACTTGACCGGCAAACGGGGAGTGAAAGAGAGTAAAAAGCTAATCAGACTGGAGTTTGAATTTGTAGGGGGTGGGGAGAGGAGAAAGTTCGGTGCAGATGCCGCGGTACAGACGGAATTCTTCCTCCATGACATTCCCTTTCAACAGCAGATCTCGCACTAACAAGGTGGTTATTACAAATGGATTTCCATTTCGTCCTGCTAACGGTAATTGAGAAAAGCAGATGATGAGCAGGCAAAGCTGCAGAGAGATAAGAGGTGCTAAGACAAACATCCACTGTCCAGAACAAATTAGGGAATGTGTGAAGGAGTGGGGAACCACAAGTGTGTGATACATTTCATTGTGCCTTCACGTTATTAAATATCATCATTAAAATTTATATATGCACGTAACCCCGCCCCACACAAACTGCAAACCTTCCTTTGAACAGCACAAGCTTCACTCCCCCAGGCAGCGAAAGGCTGATAACTCTTTAAACAAGCACAAGTAAAGCAGATAAGTCAGCCATTTGTTGGCTGCCTATTTATTGTCTTTTATTGGCAAAAGATGGGGCATTCAACTGTCCCCTGCATGGTATATGGATGTGTTCTTCTCCCGAGTGCCCAACTGCATGTGAATCTAGAATCCTCGCTTATTTTGGTCCTGGTGTCATACTAAACTAGTATGTGCACAGAGGCCAAGGCCAGACCATGACCCTAAGAAGCGTAAGTTCCTCACTCCCCTTATTGCTTGTTTTATTTAGGTCCAGGCATTTGAGCAGGGAAGGGGTAGGATGTGCTGTCGGAGCCGCGTGGAAGCTGCGTGACCGCAGGTGCTAGGGCGCTCTGGTGAGGTGCGGATGCTGGGCTCGCACTGCTGATCTGCGAGTGCATCAAATGCTCATCTTCTCTGTAGGGGTGACGTTTTCCATCTGTAGTTGCTCCTGACTCCCTATGATCCCTAAATATTGCGCTCTGCTTGTCGTGTTCCTGAAAGTAAATGTAACAAGCATTTGCAATGCAATAGGTCTTGCATTTGCGAGAGTTTGAGCTATTGGCATTGTAAATGACAATACCTTTTATTTATTAGTTTTGAAAACCTGCAAGCGGTGCATAAACACGCACTTTGTACTTATAATCGTTGCTTACGAGAAGCAAGGCTGGCAGTGACTGTGCCTAAAGGCCTAAAGTGAATGGGACTGAGGTTGAGGCTATCAGAGACACTGGGGCTAGTGTAACTATGGTCCTGGATGAGCTGGTGCCGCCAGAGAGGTTGTTACCTGGTGAGTTTCACCAGGTGACTTATGCAGACAGCACTACCAAACTCCATCCTATGGCTGTGGTGGATTTGGAATGGGGAGGTGTGACAGGCCCTATGAAGGTAGCTGTGTCAAAGGTGCTCCCAGTCCAGTGTTTACTGGGCAATGATCTTGAAGCCTCTGTGTGGTCAGAGGTGGAGAGAGGACTCCATATGAAAATATTGGAGCTCCCTGAGTGGGTATGTGCTGTGACTAGGTCACAGACTACCCAGAAGGGAGGGGCTGGACACTTGGACCCTGGAACAAAGGGCCAAGCATCCAAGGACAAGGGCACTGGGCCTGGTGAGCCAGCCCAGGGAACTCCAGAGGTACAGGACGAATCTAACCCTGATGGGGAGTGTCTGGCCTCTGAGGGATGGGCTCCAGAGCTGGCAGATTTGGCAGAACTGACAGGAGCAGGTGGACCCTCCAGAGAGGAGTTTAGTAAGGGACAGCGTGACTGTCCCACCCTTGAGAGCTTGAGGCGGATTGCTTCTAAGCAAGAGGAGGGCGATGACAGTGGGTTTCACAAACTCTACTGGAAAGATGGGCTGCTTTATACTGAGGCCAGAAACCTCAAGGAGGGGGCCACCAGGAGGTTGGTGGTGCCCCAGAAGTACAGAGAGTTCATCCTGACTTTGGGTCATGATATCCCCTTAACAGGACATTTGGGACAGACAAAGACATGAAACCGATTGCTGAACCATTTCTACTGGCCCCATATGTCTGTAAAGGTAAAGGAGTTTTGCAGCTCCTATGTCACCTGTCAGGCCAGTGGCAAGGCAGGGGGCAAAACAAAGGCTCCCCTAATGCCACTGCCAGTGGTGGGGGTTCCTTTTGAAAGGGTGGGGATTGACATTGCTGGTCCCCTGGACCCACCTACTGCATCAGTGAATAGGTATATCTTAGTGGTAGTTGACCATGCCACTAGGTACCCTGAAGCCATACCTCTTAGAACCAGTGATGCTCCTGCGGTGGCTAGAGCACTGCTTGGTGTGTTCACCAGAGTCGGGTTTCCAAAAGAGGTGGTGTCAGATAGGGGCACGAACTTCCTGTCCAGCTATCTGACTATGTGGGATGAGTGTGGTGTCAACTACAAGTTCACCACCCCCTATCACCCACAAGCAAATGGTCTTGTTGAGAGATTCAACAAAACCCTGAAGGGCATGATAAATGGGTTGTCAAAGAAACTCAGGAGGAGATGGGATGTTCTCCTCCCATGCTTACTGTTTGCCTACAGGGAGGTGCCACAGAAAGGGGTTGGTTTCAGTCCCTTTGAGTTGTTGTTTGGACACCCTGTGAGGGGGCCATTGAGCCTGCTAAGAGAGTCTTTAGAGACTCCTCTTAAAGAAGCTAAGGACAATGTGCTTGACTATGTGCTAGGCCTGAGATCTAGAATGGCAGAGTACATTTACAAGGCAAACAGGAAACTGGAGGCCAGCCAGGAGCTCATGAAGCACTGGTATGATCAAAAGGCTACTATGCCTGAGTATACTCCAGGACAATTGGTGTGGGTTTTGGAGCCTGTAGCTCCCAGGGCCCTCCATGACAAGTGGAGTGGGCCATATCCAATCTTAGAAAAGAAGGGTGAAGTTACCTATTTGGTTGACCTTGGCACCCCCAGGAACCCTCATAGGGTCCAAAATGTGAATAGATTGAAACCCCACCATGACAGGGCAGACATAACCATGTTACTGGTCACTGTGTAGAGGAGGAAACTGAGCCTGTGCCCGACCTCCTCTCCACTAATGTGCAAGATGGGTCAGTGGAGGGGGTGATACTCTCTCCCAAGTTGACAGACCAGCATCACAGAGACTGTAAGCAAGTGCTGGAGCAGTTTGCTGGCCTGTTCTCTTTGACCCCAGGCATCAGAGTGGTGTGTGCACCACATTGACACTGGTGACAGCCTACCTGTCAAAAATAAACTGTACAGGTTGTCTGACCATGTCAGAGCCAGCATTAAAGCTGAGGTTGCTAAGATGCTGAAACGGGGGGTAATTGAACCGTCAGAGTCCATGGGCCAGTCCAGTGGTGCTGGTACCTAAACCTAATCCTCAGGGGGGACCCAAGGAGTTATGGTTCTGTGTGGACTACAGAGGATTGAATGCAGTCACAAAGACTGACGCTCACCCTATACCTAGAGCTGATGAGCTCATTGATGGGTTAGGGGCTGCTAAGTACCTGAGTACTTTTGATTTGACTTCAGGTTACTGGCAGATTGCCCTCACTGATGGAGCAAAGGAGAGGTCAGCATTCTCCACCCCAGGGGCACATTATCAGTTCAAGGTAATGCCCTTTGGATTAAAGAATGCACCTGCCACCTTCCAAAAGTTGGTGAACAGGGTCTTGTCTGGGTTGGAACAGTTCAGTGCAGCTTACCTGGATGATATAGCTGTATACAGTTCTACCTGGGGGGATCACTTAAGCCACCTAAGGGAAGTCCTTCAGGCCATGCAGCAGGCAGGCCTGACTATTAAGGCAAGCAAGTGCCAAATAGGGCAGAGTTGTGTGGTGTACCTGGGCCACCTGGTAGGTGGGGGCCATGTACAGCCTCTCCAAGCTAAAATCCAAACTATTTTGGATTGGACAGCTCCTGTTACCCAGATTCCGGTCAAGGCATTCCTTGGACTGACTGGATACTATAGAAGGGTTGTTCAAAATTATGGGACCATTGTGGGGCCCCTTACAGAAATCACTTCTAAAAAGAGGCCCAAGAAGGTGGCTTGGACCCCAGAGTGTCAGAAGGCCTTTGACACTCTGAAAGCTGCTATGTGTTCAGCACCAGTCCTACTGGTCCCTGACTACACAAAATAATTTGTGGTTCAGACAGATGCTTCAGAGCAAGGGATTGGGGCAGTGTTGTCACAGCTAAATGAAGAGGGCCTTGATCAGCCAGTTGCTTTTATTAGCAGGAAGCTTCTTCCCAGAGAGCAGAGGTGGATTGCCATTGGGAGAGAGGCTTTTGCTGTGGTTTGGTCCCTGAAAAAGTTGAGACCATATTTGTTTGGGACTCACTTTCGTGTTAAAACTGACCACAGGCCTCTCAGATGGCTCATGCAGATGAGAGGGGAGAATCCCAAGCTGTTAAGGTGGTCCATTTCCCTACAGGGAATGGACTTTACAGTGGAACACAGACCTGGGGTTTCCCATGCAAATGCGGATGGACTTTCCAGGTTTTTCCACTTAGCTGATGAGGACTACCAGGGTGTAGGTTAGTAACCCCTCCCCTTTCATTTGGGGGGGGGGGGGCGCTATGTTGCAAAGTCATCCTGTGCCCTGGGCACCCCCCAACTTTTTGCTGACTGATACTGGTGGTAACTGACTTTGACTGACCCTGGGCTCTGCCTAACCAGGCCCAGGGCTAGTGCTATGCTGAAAGAGACGCATTAGAATACAGTTAAAACACCTACATACACTAGGGTACACAATGGTATGGTGGGGTACCCCTGTGATTGGCATGACCTACCCTATAAGCCCCTAATATATATAATAGGGCAGGGGGATTGAAACTACCTAAAAGCCCCTAGTACCCTAGGGCATGGCAGTTTAGAGGCCAGCAGCTCTTTTTGCACTTGAATGTGTGCACTGCTGAAGCCTGAGGTCAGTTTAAAAGCAGCCCTGGGTGCCAGGACTGCTTTTAAAAAGTAAATTGTGCCCAAACTCGACTTTGGTGTTTGGGGCACTTAAAAATGGATAACCTACAATGTTATGGCATATTAGGGACCCCCAGGGTCTCCCCTAGGTGTCCCAGGGGTGGGGGTCAGGTATCTGTAAGGTAGACCCTTATAAAATGAGTTTTATATGCCCTGGGTTAAGTGAAATTTCACATTTCACTCCCCACATTGTGGTAAAGTGCTGCCCAAATTCGACTTTGATGCTAGGAGCACTGTGAAGTGAGGATCTGCAATATTTTTACATTTCAGAACCCCTAAACTCTCCCCTAGTTGTCCCATGGGGTGGGGGTCCTGTAGATATAAGCAAAGTACTTCTAAAATTTGTTTTGTAAGTCCTGGTGCTGGAAAAATGGCCCTAGTCATTTTTCCCATTGCAAATCCCCTGTTACATAGGTTAACATGGTAGAAAGTTATTAACTCTTGATAGGCGAGGGCTAGAAGTGCCATTCAAAGACTTCCCTGAATGGTATTAATAAATTCAACAATATGATATTGTTGAATTTCTCCTAAAGTGTACATACAAGAAGTTATAAGACTTTCTTGTTTGTAAGTCCAGATTCAGCCTTCCAGTGGTCTGCCCTGATTGGTCAGAGTTAAGTGGAATAGCCAGGCTTCCTTGAAGAGGTGATAAAGAGCCCCTGGGGTCAACCAGCTCTCCTGGCAGGGCAGTGTGCTGTTCCATAGGAATGCCACGCAAGGGGGAGGAGTCGTAAACTATGTTCATCAAAGAGGAGAGCAGAGAACAGTGTAATTTACAACTCTGAACTTCCCACCTTAGGCAGATGGTAGGATTAAGGAACGTATGAGCAGATGCAGTGGGGAGAGTCTAAGTAAATTAGCCATCCTAGGAGTGTGTTTAGCCAGCTCTTACCTCCTTGCTGGAAAATCAGCCATTATGGATTTGGAAGATTTGATGCACTCTGGGAGAAAATAATGCCACACTCTACAGGATGTGGTCACATCTTTGAGGAGTTACCCTGCTCCCATTGGTCAGCAGTGACCTCCTGCTTGACCCAGAGAACTTGGAATAAGTATCTGAGAGGGGCAGAGCCTCTCAGATCTGCTGCTTGAAACTTACTGAAGCAAGACATTGCCAAGCTGAGATGTTTTGCTGTGCAAAGATTTCTATGGCCTGACCTCTGAAGACTGCACCATCTGAAACTACAGCCCTGTGGATTATCTTGCTGAAAAGGAACTAAAGAGTGGACTCCCTGAAAGCTACAGGTTAAAAGAGCTCATCTGGAACATCACCAACTAAATCTGCACCTTGGAGAACTACCGGTGGATTTGTAAGGGTGACGTCCAAGTGGATTGTGGGAACTGAAGTCCTCAACTTTCAAGGACCATCTTGGAGCTTCCAGACCCTTGGAGTGAGTTTGAGGCACTTTGGGACCCTTTGAGGATCTTCAGGAAGAAGTTCAAGAAGTTTGGAGAACTTTGGAGGAACTTTGAAAAAAGCTCCATAGAGGGACCGACTCAACCTGGTCAGCCAAGCCGCCTGCCTTCAACCGCGAGCCGGCCAAGCCACCCAGGTTCGTCCCGCTAAAAGCTCCGTCGGTCCAACTTCCAGAGTTTGACCGGGACTAGAAGAAATCTGAAGCCGGCGAACCCTCACCGGATCCGGCTACATGAAGAGCATCGAGAGACCCCGCGAGAAAAAGCTCCAGAAAAATTTCTAAGTCCGCTCGTAGAAAAATTGACCGGGAGCAACCGCGAGAGCCAAGCCGCCTGCCTTCCATCGCGTGTCGGCCTGGGCTCCTGGGTTGCCCCGCTGAAGCGCTAAAGAAAGTTTCTAAGTCCGCTCCAGGGAAGTTGACCGGGAGCTCGTCGAAAGGCAATCCGGCGAACCCTCACCGAATCCGGACTGGCTGGGAGCTTCGAGGGACCTCAGGGAGAAAAGCTCCAGAAAAGTTTCTAAGTGTGAAGGTAGAAACTGAGACCGGGACCTGCCGCGAGCTGTAGCCGCCCAGGGCTCCATCGCGGTCGGTCTGAAACTTTGACTTTGACCCGGTCTATCGCGAGCAGGTATCCCAATATGGTGCTATAATTGTGTAAGTGCTATATTTTGCTAAATCTTTGAAAATTCATATCTCCGGTTCCCTACATTGGATTTTTGTCGTTTTGCTGTCATTTTAAAGATAAAAATATTTCCTATTGTTATATATTGGTGTTGGATTTTTATTATGTGTTGTGTCTTAATTATTTACTGAATTGGTGTTTTTAAATGCTTTACATACCTGTCTCTGAAGTTAAGCCTGTCTGCTCGCAGCCACGTTACCAAGGGTTGAGCATGGGAATAATTTTCTAAGACCTATGCTGAGTCCTATCATGTGTTAGTGACCTTATTGCCAGTGGCAGACCTACATTTGCCCCTACCAATAATCCACTTTCCAACACTATTTCTTCAACCATGGTTCTGTATTCGCGTTGTTTAGTAAGTAGCTTTTGCCTAACGGACACGGCTGGGGTCTGTGTATATTCCGTTTTGAGATCGTAGAGCTCCTTCTCGAGCTGTTCTACTTTCTCTCTTTGATTCCTGATATGGCCTATTTTAAGCGCTAGAGCCTGTCCTCTCACGACTGTCTTGTAGGCCTCCCATAGGATTTGTGCGGAGTCTACTGAGCTTTCGTTTTCTCTAAAATAGGTATCTGACTGGAGTATTAGCGTTTCCTTTTTGTCTGGGACTTTAAGGAGCCAAGGATTCAATGTTATCGTGGACTTGTCTCGATGTTGATTAAAGGTGAATGCAGCCCATACTGGGGAGTGATCCGAAATGCCTCTCGGTAGACATCGTGGTTCCCTGAACCGGCCTATATCAGTGGAGTGAGTTAAGAGATAGTCAATTCGGGAAAGGCTCTTATGAGCATTCGAGAAGAAGGTGAAGGTCTGTGTTTGTGGGTTAAAGTGTCTCCAGATGTCTGAGTCCCATGGCGTTGAGAAAGTCTGATAGTGGTGAGACGACCCTTCTCTGTTGAGGAGGCAGGCGGTCCATCGTATCATCCAGTGACATTAAAGTCCCCTCCCAGGATCAGAGAACCAATTGGTAAATCAAGAAGTAGTTTTCCCAAGTCTGCCAAAGCCGACCTACCGAGCGGAGGTGGGGCATACACGAGACAACATTAATTGCTCTTCCTTCCCAGCTAGCCTCCAGGAGCGCAAACCTCCCCTGGGGGTCAGCCCAAGTTCGCTGTACACTTAGTGCCAGGCGTTTATGAATTAGGATACCCGTGCCTCTAGACCCGGAAGTGAACCCTGCATGAACCGCCAGCCTATATCCCAATCTGTTCAGCGCTTTGCAGCTATTGCTCACCAAGTGCGTCTCCTGCAGCAGGACTACATCTGGAGCTTGTCTATTGAGATATTGTAGCACTATGCTCCTTTTCAGTTTGTCCCCAAGGCCATTCACATTCCATGTCAGGATTTTTAAAACTGTCGTGTGTGTGTGGGGCCATGGTGTAGTCATAAACGGGGGATATCTGACTGCATACTCATCCGCTAGTGGCCAGGCGTCAGTGAAAGTTACTCCTACAGAATCGGCCCACGGTGAGCGCAGTGTTTCTGTCGTGGCCTGCGAGTTTGAGGTGTGCATGCGATCCAGGTGAGTGCCAGTGTATAGAATCGAGTGATTCAGGGAGCATTGAAGCATGACCTGTAAGTGAACTACCCCCAACCACAACTTACCCCCCTCCCTGCTTCCCTGCCAGTGGATTTCAAACTATTCACGTCCCCAACAAGGCAGAGCGCCTGTCGCCCCACCCGCCCGCCCCCTTAGATTCTAAATATTGAGAGCATGTGTAGAGGACTGCAGCCCTCCAAATATATGACTATCTCTGCATCCTCACTTGTCGACAGACGCCCCCTGCCACCATCAAATAGCACCCTGGTATGGGGCAGCGCTCGGGAGTGACCCCATGCTGTGAGGTCGCACTTTAAGTATCAAAGTTCCTACCCACCAATGTCCTCCAACAAGGCATCAGCTGTACCGGGTCAGAGTATTTGTTCTCTTAGCTGCCAGAGCCCGAAGCGTCCACTTCCCACCCTACTCCGTCTCCGTATTCATGGGGAGGCCTGGTCCGATTCCCTCCAGGCCCAGCATTTCTGTCATTGTTGGGGTTTCCGACTTGCCTCCAGCCATCAAGCCAGTCCCAGACCTCCTCTGGCGTGGAGAAAAAACAGTTCTTTCCGCAGTCTTCGATGCGCAGTTTTGCAGGGAATATCATAGCAAATTTGATATTCCGGACTCTAAGCGCTCGTTTGACCTCCAGGAAACTGCGCCTCTGCCTTTGGACTTTAATCGTGAAGTCTGGGGGAAAAGGTAACCACGCCGTTATCAAATTTGACTGGAGGAGCGCAGCTTGCAGGATAGCGTCCCGGTCCCTGAAATGAAAAACTCTGGCAACATTTGGGCGTGGGGGGGCCCCGGGTTTAGGTCTACCTCCGGGGACTCTGTGCTCGCTCAATAGTAAAATAGCGAGAGAGACCTTTAGCTTGCAAGTGTTTTGGTGGCTAATTCCTTGACAAACAAGTCCGCTGTAGGACCTTCGGCCCGTTCTGGGACACCTAGAATTCGCACGTTATTCCTGCGCGCCCTACCCTCGTAATCGTCCAGTTGTGTCTCAAATTTTTCTTGCTTTTCGGTGAGTTGTTGCACTTGTGGAACAAGTTGGGACGTGTCAGAGGAGAGCGCTTTAGTGACCTCTTCGACTTCTTTAACTCTCGTGTCCATTTTTCTGAGGTCAGCACCAACATGAGATATTTCAATGTTTACAGTGTCGATCCGGGATTCCAGGGAGGTTCGCACACCTGCGATTGCGGCCATGACATCCTTGAGTGTTGGCTCGGTCCGGTCGCCGGAGACTGGTGCCTTGTCCTGTTGCTTTGAGAGTGCATGATCTTCGCCCGTCTTATTCCAGGCGTATTTGTCTAACTTGGCCTGCAGCGTTACCTTACTCCCTTTGCCCCCTGCCATTTCAGACGCGTCAGGGTGCAGACGTTGCTTTGTGATCTGGAGGAGATGCGGGACTGCCCGCTGCCTGCCTGTGCACAACTGGCTGTCAGCGGCCTGTCGTGCGCCCGCTGAGTGCGGTGGATCAGTGCTGCCCTCTTATGACACCACCCGCGCGTCCTCTCCCATTACGTCTGGCAGTGCTTGTTCTGAAGGGTCCTCTTTCCCACTTGTGGTGCAAGGTCGACGTAGAGCTTACCGGGCCAGGTATATACCGGGCATCACTCCGGGCCCCCATCGTTTCACCCCCCCCGCCCCCTCTCCTCCTGCTTGGTTTGGCGGCCTGTGGTCACTAATCGCGTCACTATACGGTACCTCCGCTTCGCCCGTTTTGCCTGTCGTGGTGGGTGCGGGTGTTACATTTCGCAGATAGCTGATGTCGGCGCTGTCCCTGTACTGTGCGGCCATAAGTGTTGCTTGGAGCTTGTTTGGGCACAGCGCTGCGGCGCGATTCCTTACCAGCCTCACCGAGGAGCCACCTGCAGCCCGGCTAGGTTGCGAGTCTGCACACTTCCGCCTGCCCCTCCGGTCTTACTTCCCTCGGCATAGGTATTAGCAGTGACGGCCCGGCGAGCACCGGAAATCGGTCGCTGTTTGTTCCCTCCTCTGCCTCGCCGTGCAGTCCGGAGAAGGCGGTCCCGTTGCAGGAGACTCCGGGCGTGCGTCGCTGTCAGCGGCTGCAGCCTCCCTCCGGTCGCTGAGACCACCGCAGGCCAGTTCTCCCGAGGGGGGGGGCCTCTTCTCCCCCCACCCGGGCGACGCAGGTAGGCATCCGTACCTTTCACCAGCAGTTGTCTGTGGGTCTCGGGCGGCCCACGGCTCACGCTCGCGTCTTCCCCCGGCTGTCTTCCGCACACAGCCTCCAGCTGATTTCTTGCTGATGCGGACTCCGTCGACAGATGTTTGCCGATCCACCGAGCCGATCGTCGCCCAGCTCCGCCTTTGCCGCACGGCTACTCGTCACTCTGTCTCTGCTTTATTGCGCGATCCGCGCCTCCGCCATCTTGTCTCGGCCGGACTCCGACAGGTCGTCGGTCTATCTCCTGCCCCGCAATCCGAGTCATCTGGGTCAGGTCAGCTCTCCGATTACTCTCTTGCTGCAGTCGCGTGTTTTGTTGGGTTGCAGGTGCACAATATATGCCGGATAATTGTCGGATAGCAGGCGAGGGTTACGGAGCCGCGCTAGTGTGCGGCCATTCCCGTTGGCTGCTGGCCACGCCCCCGCGACTCCTTGAATTTGATGATACCACTCATTGTCAAATAAAGACATTGTTGTTCAATATCAAATCGATCATCATGATTAACATTTCCGTGTGTTGCCACTGATTGGCTGACCTTGTGTTTAAACATCTTCTGATAGCTTGCAGTCCTAGATCTGTTCTAATGTTGGTGTAAAGTGCTGTTACATCTAATGTTGCCAGAATCATGTCCTGACCCCATACTACATCAGATAGGAGACTGAGGATGTGCTTTGTGTCTTTAATGTGTGATGGGAGTTTGTTAACCAACGGTTGAAGAAAAATATCCACATATTGGGATAATTTCTCCGTGGGTCATCCAATGCTGGATACAATGGGTCTACCTGGTGGAAATGGCTCATTTTTGTGGATCTTGGGAAGCGTATATAAACACGAGAATCTTTGGTCGGTACGCTTTTAAGTATGTGAATTCATCTTCATCAATTAAACCATTGTCATGCCATAATTTGAGAAACCATTTATCTTATCAGTTAATTGCCATATGGGATTATTCTTCAATTTCTCGTAACATGTGGCATTGTTAAGTTGGGTCATTATCTCTTGTTTGTAGTCTTTATTCATGATCACAATATTACCGCCTTTATCTGCCTTTCTGATCATGATCTCCTTGTCCCTTTTTAGATCACTTATTGCTGATCGTCCTCCCCTACTTAAATTATCTTTAAGTCTGGATTTTTGTTAGTAATATTTTTGGTTATGTTATCCAGATCACTGATGACCAATCTGTGAAATAAGTCTATTGTATTCCCACTAGGTAGTATTGGGGTCCATTTTGACTTACTCATAATGCCGATTTGTATATTAGCATTTTTTCAGATGATTCATTCTAAAAGTTCAGGTATGTCTGTTTCTGGGTGTTTTCATCAATAAATATAAAAACAAGCATTTGCAATTCAATAGGTCTCATTTGCTAGAGTTTAAGCTATTGGCATTGTAAATGACAATTCCTTTTATTTATCTGTTTTGAAACTTAACACACAAATAAAAGGCCTTGTCATTTTAAATGCCAATAGCTCAAGCTCTCGTTAATGAGAGGCCGATTGCATTGCAAAGAAGCGGCTGCCATTGTCACGGGCTGCTAGGAAAGTGAAAGCGCGCAAGGCGTGCTGAATGTTGCAGGAAAGCACGCGTGCCTTCAGTAGAATAAAACTCATTAAAGAAAATAATGCTTAGAGATTAAATAAAGCAGCCATTGTAACAACAGAAGTAAAAGGGCCAGTCCTCATGTGAGGTTACAAATGAAGACAAGGCGGTACTAAGGAGGGACTAACAAGCCTATTAACGAATCAGAAACCAGCATTTAAAAAGAACGACACAAGCCAATGACAAATATGGGCATAGCTTCAAGTCTATACTCAAATACAGCATGCCTCGCAGAGCAGCACATGCGCTGCCCAGGCTTGACCTAAAAAGACAGTGCTGCTTTCTGTTAAACCTTTTGGGGAAGGTCATGCTGTACAGTACTGGAGATTGGGGCTGGAGGTGGAGTGATTGGGGTTGCCAGCAGGATGAAAAAGTAGGCATTTTATTGTAGCGGTTATTTACTAGATTAGTTACAGTTTACTGACAACCTAGTGAGCAGCTGAACCAGGAAGCAGACATAGAACACACCAGCCACAGCCTGGGCACATTGGCTCTACACCATATGGGGGGGGTGAGGTTGTGGGACGGATTCTAAGGCTAGAAAAGCTGCTCATCTACTCAAAGTAAAAAAAAAAAAAGCAAAACAAAAAACTTAGTCTATGTAATAAAACACATTCTTAAATACCCACCTACTTACCAATGTATTAGGCCTAGAGTGTATTCTCTGGCCATGCTTTTCAGGATCTCCCACCTGCTAACAACTATTCTTAGCCTTTCCAAAGCAACTACAGACTAACAACCCATTTTCCACTTAACTGGATACCAGACTAAAACAGCTGGAGGCCTGCTCAAGGTTAATTAAGTGGGGCTGTATAAGATGTCGTTTATTGCCTGGTTAGGTGGGAAAGAGGTTAGTTTAATTCACTTAACATCAGCACAGACGTTCTGCAATCTGAGCTTTTTGACATTGGAAAAAATGTGATATGTTCTAGTGTTCATTGGCTCCTCCATCTGTGTACAGTGTTTACTTTTCACCATCAAAGTGTTTATTTCGAGACAAGCTCATGAAACACAACTTACACTTGATAATATATAAAAGTAATCTATGACATGAATGCTATAAGCTTTAAACTAACCTTTAAAATACACTATTTCATAATAAATTAGGGGATTAGTACAACACCTAGACATAAGGTAGGTGCAAAATAGAAATTATAGTCAATAATACTATCAGATGAGCGACATAGAATAAATAGTTCACCCCCAGTAATAATGAAAAATCGTGCCCTACTCAGCCTTACAATGTGCAAAAATCTACTCGGGTAGTATACAAGTTCTAAAGAGTCCGTTTGAATGATCCATAATGCCTCCAGGTATTACCTGAGCATCCAACGTATACAAAAAAGGTCAAATTCATCTTTTTCGAGCAATTTGATAAGCGGCATAGAAGAACAGGACATGACGCACAGTTTAATGTGCAAGGCGACCACATACATTACAAATAAAGTCCTTGGTTTTTAAGTGCCGTATCGAAACTTCAAGCATAAAGATTTTTCTCTATGTTGCATAATACAGTCTAGAAACACTTAAAAATAGGAACGGGTTTAAACAAAAATTATCGAAGTGCCCATGTGCAATGTGGGATTCCGAATGCATATTATGTAGTCCCTCTTAAGAATCTCTTTAGATGCCAATCGCAGTAATTTAGGCTTGCACCATAAGTGCGACATGCCCAAAAATACCAGACAATTTCTTCACATGTATAAACCACTGTAAGGATCCAGAGCCCAATAGTATTTCTTCTAGGTCTTTTCTGTAGATATGTAACTCTGGCGTCGCCAAAAGGCGAATCCAATACAATAGGGGCCAAAGAACAGCCAATTGAGCCACACTTTTAAATTCCAAGTCATAATATATGGACAAGGGGTGGGTAGGAAACTGGCTAGCAGCCCAAGAAGTGATCTAAAAAAATGAATTTTTGCCCAGGGCTAAAATAGTGGACCGTTCTGAGTCCCATTTCCCCCCTTTAGAGCGTTACAGATTGCGTCTTTGCCTTATAAACCTCTAATGCTGGGGATACTGCTCTAGAATGAGTTTTCTTATATTGTTTGAGGACAGCTGTACATCTGTGGATAAGTTACTTTACTTTTTTAATGTGGGAGACCCAGGACAACCTACTATCCACTCTAATCCTGAGATAAACCTATCAACGTTTTCAAAGCCAATACCTCCCAATGTAAATCTCCCCTTGTGGGTTTTATGGGGATTAATGGTCATGTATTCAGTATTTGTTATGTTTATTTCCAGGCCGTTGTTGTTACAATAGGCCTGGAATCTATCCCACAACGTTTGTAGACCAACAGAGGTATGGAAAATGAGCAAGGTGTCATCCGCATATAATAAGGCAGGTATATGCAGTCCATTAAGTTTTTGGAGTGCCATGGGTATATTCCAGGTAGAGGAAAAAGAGACGGGGTGCCAAAACGCACTCCTGCCGAGCTCCCCTATTGACAGAGTTGTGCTTTTGAGATCGAAACTCCAAACCTTTAGTTCAAACCTTAAAAGGACTCCAGGTATCCCATCTGGTCCCGGTGCCTTTGTTGGCTTTAAAGACTCAGTTGTCTTCTGAGTGTTCTTAAGAGTAAACACCAAAGAAGGCGAGTGGCTGCCAAGGCTACCATAAGAGAGTGGATCAGATGGTCTTGGATAATCTAATATAGAATATAAGGAAGCAAAATGATAGACCCATTGACCTGCTTGAATAAAATTTCTGTTGGCAATAGATTCTACTCGACCGACTGTCATGTGTGATTATATGCCAGAACCTAGCCCTATTCTTCTCCCTGGAAGCATCCACCAATTCTATCCAATTTTGGTCATCCCAATCTCTTTTTCTACTTTCACGGACCTGATTGTAGATCTTTATATTATCTTGGATCAATTTTAGGTCTCCGGTTTTAATGGATTTAATCAGTTCAGTCTTTGCTTTCCTGCAGTCGCTAGAATACCAAGGATTGACTTTCAGTTTAGGGTTCTACTCTATTCTGCACAAAGGAAGAAGAACCCTTGTTTCAGCAGGCTAAGAAAGGAAGAATGTATCTGTACTATTGGAATGTGACATTAGTCTAAGCATATGGTGCTAATTCTTTATAAAATAGGTTATATATATCTGCCAGACGCGGCCTATCCGGTTTGATTTTTGTCCATTTAACAGTTCTCTGACCGTTGACGATAACGAGTTCTCCCTCTGTAACTACCTCCTGAGAACCAAAAAAGGACAAAACTCTTTCATGGTCAAAATATGGGCATTGTGGTCACTGTCGTGTCTTTCTGCAATATTAAATTCTACCATCTGTAACCAGAATCTGATATCCAGCAGTATATAGGTGATCCAATCGACGTGTGTGCCTTCTGTTGCCATCAGACTTAGATCTTCCATTGCAAGCACTTAACCCATACTCTAAGGTTGCGAGAGATACTTGTGTTGCACTTCTTGGACAATTTCTAAGGGGTTCCACATCCTAACGGGGGAATACCCCTTACTTCATTTTCCGAAATGCATACCACCAATGGGCTTGAAGGTGACCTTGAAATCTTCTCTCACAATTGCCAATGGACATTCCCTTAAACATCTTAAGTGGACATCGAGTTGTGAAAAGGGTCTACTCTCTATTGTTGACACTGGTTCTGTTACAAATATAATGTTAAGAGGCCCTCCAAAAATACATTTCACCCCAAACGTATCTAGGGAAATTAAGATTTTCCACAACCGGGTGGGGAAGAAAATTGGGATTTTATTAAAGACACGGAGGCTGATATTATGCATATCCTCATTATTGCCAACTCACAGCAGCAACTTCAACAATCAATAGAACTTAGAATAAGAATCTAAGAACATTCCAATCAATATAATCCCATGTCAGTCAGCCATCATCATCCTTTTTTTTGCTGCATCTTGAAAGAAAATGTTCCAAAATATACTTGAATCAACTTCCCATTGATGCAGCTTCATTCCCTAAAAGCTTCTCCGGTCATCTAAATTACTTCCTCCTCCAGGAACATAAAGGACACATTATAGAGTGGAAAAACTCAGGGAGGGATAATGTCAGCCTCTGTGTCTTTAATAAAATCATGATTTTCTTCCCACCCTGCTGTGGAAAATCTGAATTGTATGGCCAGACATCAAGGCCAATATTAGGCATGTTTAAAGCCCTGCCAAAATATTCCTGCAGCACACTCTACTCTACTGGTTTAAAATAACATTTCTTAAACACAGAATCTGATGACCAATCTGCTGCAGCTAATATATTACTCAATCCGCCACCAGTCACCAATGCTTTAGAAGCCATTGCTCCTCTTGCATATTGAGCCCCTAAATCTCGCAACATCTATTCCTGCTTTTCACATGACCTCCTTAACCCACCTTGCCAGCTTTAGACTTGAGACCGGTTTAAAAGGGGACCTGAAGGAAATTCCCGCGAGTCACTCTTGGTTCTTCTCTCCTACGCGAACATCTAACCTCTCAACTTTCTGTTCTCCTCCAAACTTGGATAAAATATTGTTATAGACAGTTTTCTCCTCCTAATATTGAAACAAACGCCCTGTGGTAAATAACTTCGTGACGTCCCTTCCAAAGCCTTAACTTCTGATACACTTCTAAAAGATATCAAACAAAGTAGCATGACCAATTTAAATGAAAGACTCTAACTCTAAAAACTAATTTTCCGTCCAACTAAGCAATTCCCCAAAAACCAACTCTACATCCCACAAAGATTAATAATTCGGACCCGGTGGTTGGCGCATCCGCACACTCCTTATTAACCTCTTCACCACATCATTCTGACCCCACTGGTAAACTTCCCACCAACGCATGTCCCGCCAAGATTGCTGGCCTTCAATTTTTTTTATGAGTTCCCTCTCATAAAAAAACTCTTTCAAGTAATTGACCACTTCTACCACATGAGCTGATATGGGATCCACATCCCTTGCCACACACCAACAAAGCCATCTCTTCCCTGCCAACATGTATACCTTAGGAGTTCCTCAAGCCCAGGACTCCTTGATGAGCATTGAAGCCTCTGACGATAAACCTGACACCTGCCAGACTCTCCCGAAATCAGCCATCCCATCAGTTTCAACTGTCCCTGTAAAACCAACTTGTGTCTCTCCCATCGTGTTCACTAACAGATCTGACACCTCTGGCAGAAGCACCGGATCGTCTAATAGTAACTCCATGACGTCCGGATACCATACCTGAGACGTCCAAAATGGAGCTACCAGAACCACTTCCGCATGCTCTCTCCTCACCTTCAACAATACTCTTTGAATCAAAACAAATGGAGAGAAAGCATAACTGCGTACATTCCACTAGTGCTGCAGAAATGCATCCACTGCCCCTGGATCTGGTCTCCGACTGTAAAATCTTTTCACTTGAGCAGTCACCCTGCTCGCAAACAAGTCCACACTCTGTGACCCCATCTGTCGTTCAATTCCCTGAACACATCCGTGTTCAACATCCAATCGCTGAAATTCTTCAATTTCCTTGAATTCCAATCTGCCAACATGATTGGTCATTCCCAGAATGTATTGTGCTTGTACCATAATGTCTTTTCAAACAAAAGTGCCAGAACTCTTTTGCCAAATCCTCTAAAGCCTTTGACCATGGACCTCCCAACTTGTTGACATACTTTACATCGAACTCCTTGTACATCCTTAATGAAACGCAACCCTTCACCTGCTCTCTGACAAAGCTCTTTATCGCAAACGATCCAGCCAAAAACTCCAGGTAGTTGATATGCATCGCCTTCTCCCATACCTTGCTCTCCAACTCTGGAGGCTGGCATCCGACTCTATAACCACATTTGGAATGTCGCCAAAAATGACCCTTGCATTGGGGGCTTCCAAGTTCTCCTGTCACCACTCCAATTCCTCTGTCACCTCTACATCTAATTGCACTTTCTGAGAATACCTCATTCCCCGTGTAAATGCCTGGCTTTCAACCTCTGCATGGCCTGATAATGTAGTGGCCCGGGAAAACTCTGTTTCGGTGCCAGAGTAAACCCAGTACCCTGGCTATCTGATGCAACGTCATCCATTCGCACAACAACATCCTCTTTATCTCCCTGCAAATCTTCTTCAACTTCTCTAGGGGTAATCTCAACGTACATTACAACGTCCAAATCTGAAATCCCCAAAATACCTTTTACTGAGCTGGTTTTAGACAAGACTTCTTCCGGTTTACCACAAAACCAAGATCTTCTAATACTTGCACAGCGAGCTCCGTTTGCTCCTGCGCCAACTCTTTTTAATTTCCGCCATAGTTAAAATGTCGCCAAATACACTATTAGTCTGACCCCCCTTGTCCTTAGCCATGTCACAATAGGCTTCATTACCTTGGTGAAACACCAGGGGGCTGATGTCAAACCAAACGGAAGGCTCCTGAACCTCCACATCACCCCTTGCCAAAGGAATCCCAAAAGTTCTCTCTGCCCCTAGCAAACCAGTACCATCAAATAAGTGTCCTTCAAATCCAGACGTGTCAACCAGTGCCCTTTTCTTAACAGATCTCTCAACATATGAATCCCTTCCATCTTGAAATGATTGTATTGAACCCAATCATTCAACCCCCTTAAGTTTATTACTTGTCTCATTCCTTGCTTTCCTCTCCACCCAAAAATAAATTGCTCACAAAACCTTGTCACACTCTTTTTTTTCTATTGTTCCTTTCTTCACCAGTTCTCTTACTTCCTGAACCACCATCCTTTCTTCTACCCTTGAAAACCCCACAGTCCCTGGCCAACGCTCCTGAACCCGTACTTCTACAAAATCTATCCGATAACCCTGCACAGTTTGCAAAACCCAAGGATCCATCTCTCCTATAAATGGGTGAGTCTGCCACCCAGTTTTATTGCGATACACAAAGGGTCTCTTACCAAACATATCTTGCTGGTTTCTTGCCCTTCTCCCTCCTCATGTTCTTCCTCTTCCACTCTGTCTCTGGGGATAGAAACTTGCCGTCTGATATCCTGACAGTCTGTATCCTCGCAAGAACAAAGCCCAAGTGATCCAAAAACAACGGCCGGGTAATCGACCCCGCATCCTCCTGGCCCACCAAAAACCTTCTGGATATCCTTTTGTAACTTTTGTATTGAAATAAATGCTCTGGCCTCCTTTGCCATTTCCTAGACAAATTAATTCCCAAAAAGCAGGCCTTTAGCCTCATGACTGTACTCCTAATTTGCAAGTTCAGCTAGCTTTGGATCGATCTTCATGAGAAGACTTTCTACGTTCATTACACAATGCTGCATTAGTGTTTCCCAACAAACAAACTGCTTGCTGTGCCCACAGTCGCAGCTTATAAACACCTACACCAGTCTCCTGTAGATATGACTCCTCGCACATGTCAAAAATCTGGGTTATGGGGCCAAATGCTTCAAGCAAACAATCCTGACAACCTTTCAGACCCTTATCTAATCCTCTTCTTGGATCACTTTCTGACTTTGTCAAAAAAGTCAACATCCTTGAATCCAATTCCGGAGTGAAAGCCACCTTATTGGCTAAAGATGGCCTTGGGCATTCTGGCTGTAGTCTAGTTCTGACTTTCTTTGGCGTCTCTCTCTCTCCCCTAATCCAGAACTCTACATACTCTGCCACATGCCGTGCCAGAACCTACTGAGGTGACAATGGGTGCTGAATGGTATGAGGGTTGCACATCTATTCTCCCAAAGGGTCCTTCATCTGATCAACTTGATCTTTTCCCTCATCCTCTCTTTTCACCTCATCATCATCCATGTCCTCAAACCAGAAAAACACAATCTTACCACATCTGCACAACTGGAGAATTAATCACAGGCCACCGCTCTGTGATCCCTTTTGTCGGCCTTATAACCTTTCACTCAACTCTCTCCGAGTTGCCCTTTGGTTCTCCTTAGGACCGTAATGTCCTTTTGCTTTATACCCTTTTGCTTTCTGCTTTCTTTCCTGCGCTACTTTCCATCCTTCTGTTACACCACTTGCCACAGCAGCCTCCTACACAGACCAAAACTGTTCGTCCTCCACTTTACTCCCTCCCTTCCAGCTTCTGCATACAATCATCCAGTTTCTTGCCGAGCTGGTTTGCGAGAGTAGAAACCACTTTACTTACACACTCCTGAACTCTATCTTATAAACTATGTTCGGATACAGTGTTTGACTCCATTTCTCCTACTTCCAGAAAAACACAAACCCTCTAGAATTTAATCCTATTCTTCCTTTAAAAATGTCTAATTACGCTTTGCTAATATTCTACAATGAACTTCTTAAAACTCCAGTTTCCTGTCAAAAACATCAACTACCAGAATCCCTCCATCGCTCACCACGTTGATATAAACTGACCAGAAACTGCCTCAGAAAAAACAAATGTAATTACCCAAAATATGGCTGGCGATACGTAGCATTAAAAGTCCAAAGTGCAGCCCAATTCAAAATGGCGGACGATCATCTGACTCCCCATATGGCAACAATGTTAGCTCACACTGAAAACTGAGCTGCTACTGCGCTCCGACTCCAGGTAGGATTGAGCAGCAAATGCTTGTAGGTGACTCCCCAACAACGGTAGATTGCCTAAACGCATGTGAATAAAGCGCTAAAATAAAGTTGCCCAACAGTGGCACAGTTGAATTTACGGCATCTGCCGCATGCAACTAGCATGCATCCATTTTACCGCCCTCTTCATTGGGTAAACTACTCCCGGCTTGCCATGGTGTGCATATGCGCGCTGTGAACAATGGATCTGCTGTTACAAGTCCGCATGAACGTTCAAAAATGGCCCAGTTGGGCGCTCTCCAAAATAACTGCCAAACTCACAGCAACTTTGATGGTAAATGAAATACCAAAAAGAGACTCTGAAAACTCCTCCCATGTCAGACGCAATGCACTTCCACTCTCAAAAGCGGTACCAATTACATTTGACATTTCCATGATCACCTTGGATCGAATCTAGGCCTCCAGCATCATTCTAAATAAAAACAACTAAAACCGTACCTAGTTAGCACTAAGAACTTCATATCTCTCAATTCAAGCTAAAACGTATGCTCTATCAGCGTTCATAAATCAAAACTGTACACTACACACATCCAATATCAAGGATAATTACACAGCCACTTATCTTGAAAGTGAGCAGCAACAAAGAAGGAAGATGGCTGCCTGACATGGGATATTAGATTGGAATATACTAATATTCTTATATTAAGTTCTGTTTTGTTGAAGTTGCTGCTGTGAGTTGGCAATAAAGAGGATATGCATAATTTTGGCCTCTGTGCCTTGCCATACAATATCAAGTCTTCACTTTTAAAATAAGCAGGGATTTTAATCCATATGACCAGGCCACCAATTGGCCCCCCTGACTTGGCAGGCGCGGCCGGGACATAAAAAGTTGAGTAGCCCAGTTTATAGGGTGCTTCTACCATCCAGGTATCTTGGAATAAACCTAGTTCACTCGGGCTCAGTTAATTTATGGGATAACCCTGAAACATTCCTGGATAACGACTTAATGTTACTGCAATAATTTTTATGGGTAAATTATTATAATTTGAATATGGGGTTGGGGTCCCTTTATCCAAAGTTCTGCTAATAACATCATTAATTTCTAGAGACGAAGGCCCTCTATCAGGTCTAGGCCCTATGGGCACAACAGTAGTAATGTTGGTAGCGCAGTCTATAATGGGAATAGGAAAAACAACTTTTGGCCTAATTGACCCTAGCTGGATTGAATTAAAATTCTATGTGAGCCAGTCTTCTGCATTGAGGTGCCTGTTCGTTTGCTCGTTCTGAGTGAAAATGTTCCGTTGCTAGGGATAAAGTGAATATTTGATCGTACATAGCTTGGTTGGACAATAGCGTGGTTTCCCAGAGCAGGGGGATTAAGTTTTTATAGCATATTCCCGACCCCATAGACCTTTATTTACGATCTATTCCCGAATCAACCTTTCTGCACTTTCTCTGATCCTTAATTTGATGTAGTCATAAGGGCCGTTCGAGCATTGTTGTTCTATGTCTTATCTAATAACTGAATGGCACTGTCTTGCATGCTTGATCCAGTGAATAGTTTCATTTTTAGGTCTCGCCTACGCAGCGCGCATGCGCTGCATAGGAGGAGACCTTTAGGAATCGATTTGCTTTTTCTGCCAAAAACGTGCACGCTTTGCATTGCTTTCAATGGCAACGCGTGCACGTTTGGCGATTCCCTTGCGGGAGCGAGCTTTGGCAACTCCCGTAAGGTAAACGCTGTAGATGTACTTTCACTTTCGCGGCCGCAACATGGATCTCCCACAATGTGCTGGCGCTCGGGCTGCAACACCTCTCGTTTGCCTTATTCACACCCTTGATGCTGGCGGCTTTGTGTACGTCTCAATTTCTGGGGTGGAATTAAAACTGTCTGGCGATCTCTGCATTTTGTTCTGTTCTCCATTTCCACCCCCATTTTCGAAGGGGAATTCATGTGCTTTGGGTGGCATCATTGCAGAAAGTGGTACTGCCCTGAACGGATTTTATTCTTGGCAATGTGTGGGTCGGATTTGATTGGAAACAGTCTGCAGTGAGACTTCTGCCCTCTGACATCTTCCTTGTGTTGCCTGATACTAGTTCAGCGTGTCCTGACTCATTCCTGCGACGGGCACTCCGTGGATGAGCAAGGAGCCTTCAGTGAGGGTCTTCTTTTACACCGGATACTCACACATAGACCCTCTCTGACAGAAGTAACCCTCTATTGCTAAGACCACTCTACCCAAGAGACACAGAAATAGACTAGCTCCAGAGTCTGTACTGCCGTCGCCAGAGGAGGCCCGGGCCGCTCTGTATGTAAACTGCTTGGAGAGCTCTGGCACCCAGGGCCTGCCTAAGCGCAGGGTGAGGCGACAAACTTTTGGCTCGCTTTCCTGATTTACCAGCAATTGGAGCGAATATTGTTTTAAAGTAATTACCTCAATAGCTCTTCTCATAATGTAAACGCTCTCTAGTTTATGGCCATTATGATTTATATGACGCAAAATAAACTATAGGCGTTCGAAAAATTGACTGGACAACATCCTGCACTTAAAACGTGCAATATGCATATTGTCAACGCTCTTAACGTTTCAGCAATCGACTTTGAAAATAGCACTTGCCGTAACTATAGGACGTCAGAGCACAGAGGTCGCTTGTTTTAATTTAAAATAGAACTGGGTTCGTTCAGTTTCATTTAAAAAAAAATTGGGGGGATTTTTCATGAAGGGCAATAACGTATGAAGTATAGTTTTTGAAATAGATGTTAATTAGAAATATACGGTGTTTACGAAAAAAATGCGAGTTTGTTTCATTCAGAAATTGCTGTCATTAGAGAGGTGGGTCTCTGGTGTGAGGCTTGTGTTATTGCAATGGAGCGAAAAGTAAAATTATGGGCGGAGTACGCTCGACTCCGGCTTTGGCTAGCTCTTTCTTTATTTAAAATCCACGAGGAAATGTATGGGCAGCAGAGATCTGGTCCCTTAGCATGCAGCATCAGTGCTCTTTCACTTTCTGTGGATTACCGTTTTCCACAGTTGAAAAAGATTTCATATTTCTTGATTTGTAGTTAAATCCACATGTGTTTTGTAGGGTGTGGTGACTATATTTACTCTAAATTTTATCTTGGAACGAGCTCGCGGATTGCTTGGTAATGCAATCTGCATTATAATTATGTTTTGGACGCGCGCCACGAATAGTGCTTGCCCTCTGGTGGTTAAAAAGGATATTCCGAGATTGATGTTGTTTTCAGTTTGCACACAACTGCCTTTCAGAATTAGAAAGCATTAGCTTTTTTAAAAATATCACCAAGTTATACATAACCCGAAAGTTTGCATTTTTTACTTTTTGCCTAATTGTTTGATTTGAGCGTTGTAAACATTGTGGAAACGTTGAATGTAAACAGGAAAAATAATTGGCAGTGTTTTTCAGTGTAATTTCATAGTCTAGAAAATATGTATCCGCTTGAAGTGATCAAAATGAATGCCACAAATATATATTATACACACACTAGAGGGTCTGGAGTAAGTGTAAAGACCAAGATGTGGATTGATTAACCCAAAACAACTTCACAAAACACAAAGGGATGCGCAGAGTCAGGGAGATAATCAATTGTAGAGATAGTTTCGGTAACTCATTAGAACAAAAAATATTATTTTTAGGACAAAGACCCTCGCCCACCCTAACGAGACATGCTTCATCATTGGGTCCCTCCATGAGTGCCACTTTGTGGGCTACAACTTCCTTCTCCAAACAAAAAGCAGGAGACGGGAGGGTCTCTTAGGTTTGGTGCGTGCTGTCCCTTCGTGAGCTAGGTATTGGTGAGTAATTGTGAAAAAACAAAAAGGATTCTAGGTCCTGGTTGCTTTAATTGCGTTTGGAGGAATTCACTCCCTCCCGAGTTTTCATCTACCTACTGGGGACATCTGAGTTCCCTATTAGTCCACCATAAGGTAGTTTTATTCCCCCCTTTTTTCACGATTACTTTGCACTATGCACACCCCACCCATACTTAGCTTTTGAAGGGACAACACCGCTGTTTTATGAAATACTATTAAAAAATAGCATTGTCTTCAGTGCATCCAAAGTACATCATTAGAATTCTGTTCAATCTTCAAAAAATGCGACCATGTATCTAGACACAGAAGTGAAGTTTACTGGGTCCCGCAGCCAAAAGTATCCAAATCAAAGTTGCATTCCTCCTTCATAAAACCTTCAATGGTTCTAGCCCCTCCTTTCCCTCTCAGAAACAGAGGCCGAAGGGGGCAGGTGAACGACGTTCCCAAATTCCCAAGCTTTTTCAATTATCTAAACAGTTCCTATATGTTTTATTTAAGAAGCAATGGTTCTGTAAAGTGAGAAAAGGAAAAGGCAGCTAAAGAAGAAACCAGCCTTCTCTCTAGGGTGCCTGCTATCTGAAAGAAATGTCAATGTGTGCAATTGGTTAATTGGCAAATATGAACGCTGCTTGGGATCTGGTATAGGTTTTAATTGATTTATAGAATCTGGAATTTTTCCTTTTATAGGAAACCTATAAAACAAGCATTGGCATAGCCAATAGGTCTCGCCTTTGGGACCTTATAAATGTTTAGCCATGCAACAGTTGATGTTGTTGCACCAAGGATATTGTGCTGCAGAACTAAACACTTATAAGGTTCCGAAGGCGAGACCTATTGGGTATGCCAATGCTTGTTTAATGAAGCCATATTCTCCCTCATTTTTGAGTTTAGACGTGGAACATTAATTATGAAAAAGTTAGTACAGTATATTTTTGGGTAGAGTTGATGTGGGGGTCACCAGGGTATTGGAAGGTTCCCTTCTCTTACCCTGTATCTTTGTTGGCTTATAAGATGCCTAAAATTAAATAGAACTGGGTTTAGAGAAAACCAGCCAGGGTAATTGCTAGCAACCACACAATGCTGGCTCGGTAAGTGTCCCCTTAGAATAGCATTCCGTAGGACTTCAGGCTGTTTTTATGCACCTGTGTATACCATCAGAGCCTACCACACCGACAATTGATCCAGTGCAGCCAGCATTGGCAATCTATTGGGGAGCCCTTGTTGCTGGCCTATTTGGAATAATGGAAGTAGAACAAGGATTAAGGGTTTTAGCACGCTGCACACTTGAATGAATCCACAATTTCTGTATTTCGTTGATTTTATTAGTCAATCATAATTTCTCTTAATTGACCAACTTCTCAAAACAATGTTTTTTTATTCTGTGATAGTTTTATGATAAGGACCGAATCCGTTTTAGGTAGCATAGTACTACTGTTGATTAATTGTTAGAACAGTGGGTTGATTGTTTACTGGGTTGAGCTAGTTAGGTCCCATACTGCTCAATAAATGAAATCTATTGGAGCATTCAATACTAAATGGATCAAATCATACAACTGGAGAGAGCGGTCACTTCTCAGGGCAGATGGTGATTTGACTGGAGTCGCCTTGGCCAGATTGTGAATAGCTCCTAATTAACTGGTTGACTGTATTCCCTCTTGGTATGGCTTGCACTGGGTCCTTTTGCACTTCAGAATTACTGCAGTTCCCTTGACCTGATGATATTGGTTTCGTAAATCTTATGCCCGCCAAATGTTTTTCTTGGTTGACCTCATATAGTTTCAGCTCTAAAAAGAGCAGAGTAATAATCAAAGATGGAATTTTCTGTATCTTCTGTAGTGGCCAGAGTACCACTGTCCACTGCAATCTACTGCTTAATTGTGGTGCGACATTGCAGTGCTCGTAATTTGGAAACCAAGAGCTTGTCTGCTTTTTTTCCCATTGTTTTCATAATGGAGCTGTTTCATATGGAGCATTCTCCCAGTAGTTTATCTCCGCTGTATCTGTTCTAACTCACCCTGAGCTTTCTGTAACTGTCTGTATGCCTTGCATGAGTATGTTTGTGTTCTAATTTAAGTTAGAGTATATGTTACTCCAGCTCTGCTTACACGACTACCATGGCTACATGCCAAATGGTTGTCCAGGATATCTCATGGTTTGTTTTCCTTAAAATAATCCTCCCTGGTGCTTGGTCTAATGAAAGGTGTATGCCTATTGCGCTGAAAATGGCTAGCTGAGAGGTGGGTCATAGTAGTAGAAAGAAATCAATCCTCAGAGGTTATGTGGACGTTAGAATAGAAAGTAAAGTTATTGCCATTGGGGTGGTGGGTTCTCCATACATCATTTGGTCTAGATCATCCATACCCTTCATTCGAGAGTGGGGAGGCCCGCTCGGTATAACAGCCAGGACTGATCGATCCACAGTAGGTTAAAGTGCTGTGTTGAAGTCTCCTCCCAATGCTAGGTTTCCTTTCGTAAAGGTTGCTATGATGGGGAATAATGACGTGAAAAATAACTCTATTGTAGTTTGTGGCATAAAAGCAGGCCATTGTCCTGAATATACCCTCCAACCTGCCTCTCATGATCAGTGTGAAGTCCTCTCTATCGTGGTAAGTGGCCTCCTGCTTGAATCATACTCCCATTCTTATAAGTATGGAGACCCCTTTTCTTTTGCTATTGGCAGAGGAATGAACCTGTAAGAAAAAGAGAGGATCTATGAACGTACAAATCGGGTACACTTGTCTGTTAATGAGAGACCGCAATCAAACACACTTGTGGAGATATTTATTTAAGCTTAAGCCTGAGATATACAAATCATTTGGCTTCCAGGTATACTCTGCCAGACACAGCTGGCGTGGTGCTTTTATACACCACTGATGTATATTGAGATAGCTGAGTCAGACGTATGCACAAAATATAATATGTAAGTTAAGCTGAAGAAAAACATAAACAGGAATCTTATCAAAGCATGAATACATTCTCACAGTGGCACTGGCTGCTTCGGGGTGATGCACACAATTAAACTTATTTTGTATTCCCATTGCCTTACAGACTAATTCCATTACTTTATTGACAAAGTGCACCCCATTGTCACTTGAAATCATCTGGGGAAAGCCAAAGCATGGAAACTATTCTTTCAGCAAGCATTTAGCTGTGGTCATAGCATTGCATCGCTTGGTAGGGTAACCTTTGATCTAAATTTCCATATACTAGCATTTTCTTTAAACAGTTTTATGCGGTTTTAGAACGTCATCTCTTCCCAAATGGGAAAGGCCGTGCATCATCAATGTCATAGGATATAATAGTTTGTCAGGTAGCATGGCTCGATAACCATGTTGATCCTTCCAGCAGCAATTCCCCAAAGTACCATACTGTTGCCATTTTTAGCAAATCTGCTCTGCCTCTATCACTGCAGTCCTATGCACTTTCTTTCTCTTCAATAAATATTTGATGCAAATCTTATGTTAATGACTTGACATTCTGTGCAGTCTCTTACGCAAAGGGAATGCTTTTGCTGACGTGATAATTTCTAAGAGACAATGGTCCCTTGTAGCAAAAAATAGCGTGGATAACCACAAAGTTACAATGAAGAATGGGTATATTACTGTCTGAATAGACAAGGTTTTAATTATAAAAAATGACAAATAATTAGCAACACAACAGAATACAAGTAGTGAGTGAGCAGGGCGTGAAGGGATATTGGGAAATCAGCCGATTTCCTTACCGCAGGCAGGTGACTTAAAAGTGACTTAGAAGTTGTAATGCAAATAGGTAGTAGTCACAATAACATCTAGTACTCAACAAATTCATTCAGTTATAGTTGTGAGTTTAAGATGTGAGTGTCGACGGCGTTTCGATCCCCAACCAGGTTATGGGATCATCATCAGGACTTAAACATAAAACAGATGCCTGCGAAGTTGCAACGGGAGGTCTCCGGAGGTGGCAGAGCCACGTAGCTCGATGGTGGGAAAGGGGGGGGGAGGGGGGGTTTTGTCAGCCGGCCGATGTCCTGTGTCTACGAATATGAAGTCCTCAGGCGTGAGGCCTGATTGCAAGGGTCCTATGGATGGAGAACCCAGTAGTGGGACTGTGCGTGGTCACTGGCAAGGTTGCCGGATTGGATGGCTGGCGAACAAGCCCGCAAGGAAGGAGAATTCCGGGATGGCAGGGGCGATGTGGGCTTAATGGAGTTCCGCGCTAGAAATCAGCGGGGAAGAGGCTACGAGGGCATTCTGCCCGCTCTATAGCTGTCTGGATCGTGGCTCTCTGGCGTGAGCCGGTATTGCACACCACATCGCCCCTGCCATCCCGGAATTCTCCTTCCTTGTGGGCTTGTTCGCCAGCCATCCAATCCGGCAACCTTGCCAGTGACCACCCACAGTCCCACTACTGGGTTCTCCATCCATTGGACCCTTGCAATCAGGCCTCACGCCCGAGGACTTCATATTCGTAGACGCAGGACATCGGCCGGCTGACAAAAAACCCCCCCTTTCCGCCATCGAGCTACGTGGCTCTGCCACCTCCTGAGACCTCCCGTTGCAACTTCGCAGGCATCTGTTTTATGTTTAAGTCCTGATGATCCCATAACCTGGTTGGGGATCGAAACGCCGTCGACCCTCGCATCTTAAACTCACAACTATAATTGAATGAATTTGTTGAGTACTAGATGTTATTGTGACTACTACCTATTTGCATTACAACTTGTAAGTCACTTTTAAGTCACCTGCCTGCGTTAAGGAAATCGGCTGATTTCCCAATACCCTTTCACGCCCTGCTCACTCACTGCTTGTATTCTGTTGTGTTGCTAATTATTTGTCATTTTTTATAATTAAAACCTTGTCTATTCAGAAAGTAATATACCCATTCTTGATTGTAACTTTGTGGTTATCCACGCTATTTTTTGCTACAAGGGACCATTGTCTCTTAGAAATTGTCTACTACCCGTGGTCCCTTTAATTACAAGGGTTCCCTTGTCTCCTTTTCCTGTTTGCTGACGTGATGGCCAATGTCGGCTACTACCTTTTTGTGTGCATTACATTGATGATATCTACTCTTTTTGGCAATGAAACGCGTTCAATAATTTAACAATCAGTGGGCCATGTTGTATTTTTATTCCTTGGGGCGTGAGAAAACCTCTTTCTGCCACAGCCCGACAAAATTATGTGCAACTCCAAACTAACCCCGGGCGGAGACCTCCGCCCGCTGAGTGTGCCGAGATTTGCCTCCTCCGCGTTCCGCAGAGAAGGCAAATCTCCGCACACTCCGGAGCGGAGTTGGCCAGCCCCCGCCTTCACCTCCCCTATATTATCAAGTAAATCTACATTACGTAATAGTAAATTAAAACCACTTACCTGGCATGCGGCGTCCCCGGGCTGCCCTCCTCCTCTTCCTCGCAGTATCAGTAATCCTTAAGAAAACTGTGCATGCGCCCGCGCATGCGCATTTCTTGCGAGAAATGCGCATGTGCCCGCGCATGCGCATTTTCCTCAAGGATTACCGATACTGCGAGGAAGAGGAGGAGGGCAGGATGCCGCATGCCAGGTAAGTGGTTTTAATTTACTATTACTTAATGTAGATTTACTTGATAATATAGGGGGGGTGGAGGCGGGTAGCGGAGCGGAGCAGAGTTCCACGGAGTTTGTTTGCAACTCCGTGAACCTCCGCGTAGCCCCGCTACGTCCGGGGTTACTCCAAACGCATTTTGGCTAGCAGTATATATGTTCACAGTTAATCCAGCGCTCAGTTCACAGGATCTTGTTAATGCTTTTGATTCAGCTTCTTGTGCCAATAATTATAATAGTCTACATGCTTCAATGACTGTGTAAGGTGGTAACAGCACAGGCTGCAGTAGTTGTCCCATTCTTGAGCTTAAAGTAAAGCAAGAGCCAGCAACCCATAAGTCAACATCTCTCTATTCCGTTGGAGTTTCCTGTAAATCTATTCTCCCTTTGATCTGTTCTTCTGTGATCAGTACACAGTCATGTAGTGTCAGTTCCTCTGGGATCAGTACACAGTCATGGAGTGTGTCATTATCTTTCTAGGGAACGGGCAAGAGCATCACTGGATTAGGTGTTAAATCGATGTATGGTAACGCGAGGACTAAACAAACATAACTCCTAATGTGTTAATCTGACATTTGTCAAATGTTGAGTTTGTATTTTTTTTAACATTCTATCTACAGAGTGAGTTGCATACAGATCTAGTTTGCGTCCTAGAATCAGTATTTCCGCTTGTTTTGGGTAAACAGCTGCTGCATCTGTTGCACGCATGCTGGCAAAACAAAATAAGTGCACAGTCTTTTTCTGTTGCCCTGATGTGTAAGAATAGCAAGTGCACACCCATCTTATTCATATACAAAAAGATTAAAATCTTTAGTATAGTCAAGCATTCTAAGAGCAGGAGCGTCACAAAGTGCCTGTTTGATTTGCAGAAAACGATTCTGGTGTTAACCATGGTAAAGGTTTGGAAAGAAGAGAAACATTTAGGAGTCTATTGTCTGCAATAGCCTGCCATACCCAAGAAGGCTTCTGCTTATTGTTGTGTTGAAGAGGTTTGAATATTCAATGTAGCCTTCACCCTTTGAGGGTCAAGTCTCCTTTCTCCCTTCAACAGGAGGTGTACTAAATAGGCAACCTCCTGTTGAACAAATTGCGATTTAGTGGGAGATACCTTGTGGCCATCTGAACCAAGGAAATTTAATAGAGCAATGGTGACAGAAGCGCAGTCTGTTTCACTGGTGCTGGCGAATAATATTTCATCTATGTATTGAATGAGAGTGGTGGTTGGTGTCAACTGAATGGTGTCTAGTTATGCTTTTTAGTACCTGCAAATAAAGACCACAAACCTCCAAATATTTTCCTTAGTGGGGTCATCACTTTTTTAAATATATATACAGGGAGGGTCGGGCTATTGTTTGGGGAACCCTGTATCTCTCATCACTCTGTTCCTAAATAAGTCCTGTATCACTATTTCCATTCCCTGTTCTCCTTCTGGTGATATTTTGTACTGTGCTACTCGCTGGATAGGAACATTTTGTTTCATAGCTATTTATACAGGTGCTTTTGTCATACATCGCACATCATTCTTACTGGAGTCCCAAACATTGTTTATATACTTTGTTAAACACCCATTCAGGTACTGTAGCTTTGGGTGGGGTGAAGTAGACATTAGTGGGGAAAGGAGAGTTTTCGGTACAATCAAGATATGCCATCTGCGGTGCATTTTATTGTTCCATGTAATTTTTTAAGTAAGTCTATGCTCAACAAGTTATGGGCTTAGTTGTCTGTCAATACAAAACAATGTTTATCAGTTATTGGGCCAGTGGTTTGTGTCAGTGGGCCAATGGCGGGACTGTGCACAGGTACATTAGAAAATTCCACAGAAGTATTCAATTTTCCAGAGAGGGGTGCATGTAGGATAATTTGTTGAGAAATGGAGGAATTAGTGGCCCCAGTGTCCAGGAGGACTTTCACCTTCTTTCCCTGTAACATTTCTTCAACATGTGTGCCCTCTTGGATCCACTGGAATTTCCACCCGTTCCTCTTCCCCTCCCAGGTCACACTAATGGGCAGCATCATAATCCAGCAAAGGGACAGTTACCGTTTGAGATCCGTTAGCCTGTCTGTCAAAGTAGTTTTGTTGGTGTCCCGATAAGTGGTGTCATATCATTAGGTTGTTGTGACTCTCTGTTAAAAGAATGTCTGTATCCCCCTTGGGCATGTTCTCATGACGTAGAGCTCTTTGATATTTTCTGTAGTAACAGGCACTCTCTAATCTAATTATTAAGGTCTTTACAATTGTGGCACCCATTATCTATTTGGGCATTCTTGGGTCTGTATGATGGCACAGAGTATCCCCTTGTCCCCCCCCCCACCCTGGAATGTGGACCTGCCTCTCCCTTGCTGTCGAGCAACACTTTACTCTTTAACTCCTTGCGTTTCTTATCCTTATTCTGTTCTTGTTCCTGTCTGTCAGCGTAGTATGGGCCTATGCGCAATATCTTTATTTCCTAGTAAATCATTTATCGTGGCTTTCCCTTATATTGGGATAGTCTTTGGCAATGAGTTCTGTTTTGTTCCAAGGGACATGTACATGATAATGAGTTATTGGTGTCAGAACTTGGTACTTCACGCATCGGGCCATCATAGAGGCACATGTGGTTTGGTATTTTTCAATCCAATCAAGATATAGGGCAAACTCAGTATTACATACAGCGTCCGTCAGGTCAGATGTCTCAGATTCACTGTCATAATGGGTGAAATTATTGGCAGCGTCCGGTCCTGAGCCTGACTGTGTAAACCTTACTGAATTATAATTATGGCTCCCAGTTTTCAGTTTTTACCAGATAAATACAGACCGAAAACAATCTGTTTCCTGTCTGTATTCAATTCTAGAAGGGTAAAAATCTAGAAAATTGTGCTTCTCTCTTGTGACTCTCCAACAGGATGAAATTTCCTTAAATGCAGGCATAAATTAACATGTATTTAATGTTAATATTTTCCTGTGGTTGCAGGGTTTTGTTATATTTGCTAAAACGACACTGGTATTGATGTATGAGTGCAAAATAAGTATGGCTAAAAGCCAATGGAATGGTCAAACAATAAATATGGATAAATGCTAACGGAAATGTTAAAAAAAACAAAAAAAAACAAACGAAAGCCCTAATTATTTATAACTAATGTATACGGAATGAATAACCTTTCCCTTTTCTTGTATTATAGAGTTTTTCACTGCATTATCACAGGTGTTTAAATTCCTGTCCTCATCTGCTTATTTATTCCTTAGAGGCACTTCTCATGCAGTTCTGAACTAATATTTTAATTTAATCTTGCATTTTGTAGGCAGCAAATTGGGAGGAGGAGGAAGGAAAGTAGGTTCATCCTCCGTTGAGTCGCTGTTCCTCTAATGCAGGCATATCAGAATCGAAGGTTTATGATATGACCTGTGTTTGCCTTAACTAATTAGTCGTCCGCTTGATAGGGTGACTGTTTCGGTCTTTTAGTGAATTTTATGTAAAATTATTATAGGGTCCTCTTAAATGGAAGAATCCGAGGCCATCTGTGCTGGTTTATATACCACAGATGTGTTACACTCCTTCATATGATGGCCCCTCATCTCTTCGGTAAATTCATCAGCCTTTTTCTTTCTGTCATATTCCCTTGCTTTCTCCCCTTCCGTCTTCATTACATCATACGTTTTTTTTTGCCTGGCATATTTTTCCTACCTATTCAGCACATCAAATTGCAACAGTCTCTTTCCTTTTTCCTTTCTCAAACATACATTTCCTTGGATAATTCAATTTGCTATAATCAAAATTGCTATTCAATGGAAACTGTAATGAGGGATCCTTTTCAGTATATCCATGCCATATATGCAAAAACGGTCCAGTCTCCATCCCTTGTTTAGTCCTCACCCATGCTGGAGTTCCTTCTACTGGGCATGGCTGTACGTCCTCTACATAATGTTAATTTACACCACACAATTTACTACAACCCATTTTTTCACTACTTCTATAAAATAATTATTTTAGTGCGGTAATGGTGAATCTTTTTATTCGCAATGCATATGCTTCCCTTCACACCACTAGCCACTAAAAATCACCAACATGTGGGACTTTCACATAACAAAATACAAACACTGTACTGTCCCTATGGCCACATTTATCATTAGATGTCTCATATAATTCCATATCATTACACACATCCGTGGTACTCCTTACCAGGTCTGGACGACTGTGTTGCCTCTTAGTTTTTTGGATTCAGCCGAGTCAACCTTGTGTCCCGGGTTACCGGCAAAACCCACAGGCAGCGACCGCGGGAAACGCAATCCCCTCTGCGGGTGTGTACTTCAAAGTCGGTCGGTCGTTCACCAACCGGCCACTTGACCGCAGCTCCTTCTGGTCCGTCTGGATTGACTTGGTGGATCCCGGATGAGCCCCCAGTTTGTGAATGCACAAATCAGGTACACTTGTCTTTTAAAGAGAGACAGCAATCAAATACAGCTGTCGAGGTATAATTATTTAAGCTTAAGCCTGAGTGATACAAAGCATTTGGCTTCCCAGTGTATTCTGCCAGATGCAGCCAGTGCAATGCTTTTATATTGTTTGAACATCATTGACATATTGAAATAGCGGAGTGAGACGTGTGCTCAAAATCAAATCTGTAAGTTAAGCTGAAGAAAAACATTAACAGGAATCTTATCCAAGCATGAATACATTCTCACAGTGCTGAGGACCGGTGCGGTTTCGACATCTGCCGTTTGTCGTCCTTTCTTATTTACCTCTTACGTACCTGGTCCTTCAGTTCTTGAAAACAAAGGGGATGCTAACGAGAATAAACAGTTCTTGGACTTTTACCCTCCTTGGTCTAAGTGCAAAAGCCAGGGTTTGTACAGCTGCATGGCTCATGAAGTCACAGCGACAAAATGACATGACAGGACAGTTGTTCAGTATCACATTTATGCTACTACAGATCCTTGCCGAAGTGTGTCACTTGAAAGAAGATGAGTCTCCTGTAAGAGTGAATTCAGGCTCTGCATGTTAAGGGTGCAGTTGGATTGCATCAATTGCATCAATGAGTATGGATTGGGCAGAGGGTGTTAGGTCATGTATGATTAAATGCAGTACGACATGGGTCAGTGTACATATAGAGTTTGGGAGGGTAACAGCAGCTGCCTAGGTGGTGGGCGGGGTTCAGTTAAAGGAGGAAAAATGTGTCAGCTCATTGCGCTCCATGAGCTAAGGGCGCAAGAGGGTATTTGGTCAGCCTGCGATTTGTAAGTAAGAGTATAATTGGAATGTAACTAGTAACTTACAAGGTACAGGGGATCTACACTCCAGTGATCAGTTGAGCTGTCTTTGGGTGATGTCTCCTGTTTTTATCAGTTTTGGAGTCATCAGAGCCTGTGTGCCTCCACCCTTTCTTTACTGGACTGTTGCCTTGCAACTCCTCTGTGCTAGATGGATCCTGTGGTGGTTCTGTAGCACCAGGGTCGGTCAGGTTCAGGCTTTCTATCTCTGGATGGACCTTGTGGCTTTTCCTCTTGGCAGTGAAGGTGAGACCAAATAGGAAACCTCAACAATAGTAGATTTTCTTGTTTCTAAGCAGAGTTGTTACTTCTCTGAAGTCTCATCTGCTGAGAATGTATGAGGAGACAACTTGGAATATTGTGATGGTGTCCCTTTCGAATTGTATGAATTTCAATTATCTACCACTAACCAGGATTTCCTCTTTTATGTGATGGACTCTTAAAACATCTTGATATTTATTCATTTTTTAACTGAAATTTTGAAAAGACCTTGTGTATACTATCCAACACCACCTCTGCTTCCTTTGGGGCCTTCAGATGAATACAAAACAGTTTCTGGACATGTGCCCTCCGGGATATCTGCTCCAAGGCCCCTGTTTTTTGCAGTAGTCCATTTATTCTTTGATTCCTCTCCAGTAAGGCTCGTATCTCCGAGAGTCCACATAGTTCATGGTTAGTCACTGTAACTTAATGATCAACACGTGTATCTGCTTTTTTGGAGATGGTTTGCAAGCTCGGACAATGATTTTGCAAAGTCCTGGCATTGTGAGGTCATATATTTTTTTCTGTCTTTTTGAATAAGAAGTCAAGAGTTCACCCTTAATTGCTGGTGCCGGCAAGTTTCCAGCTATAGTCGCTAGGGCTGAGGTACTATTGTGCATCCTCAGTAACAGTCATGCATCCAGAGTTGGCAATCCAACAGGGAACAGAATACACAGAGAAAACGGGACTGTCCTTAATTACTCCCTTATGAGAGGGATAGGTCCCCCATCTCAGTCCTCCCAGCCAGTCTCCTTATAGTGCTCTTCCATGCCTGCAGATGTGGGGTCAGTGTCTTTATATCAACATTAATCTGGATCTCCCAGAGTGTTGCAGCTACCTGTATGCCTCGAGTTGAGATGTACCTCTCTGGTAAGCCCACTAACCCAGAGTTTCACGCTCGCTTTCTGCTTGCACCATGATCCTCCAGGCAATGAGCCAAATGGGTCGCATCTCTTTTGTATTGTGAATCTTGATTTGGGGGCCAATCTTCACTGATCTATCTATAGCCCAGCTGTGATCCCCTCCGCCTCTGTTTTCTTCCATAGGATGCTTTGGAGCTCCGCTGCACCCCATTTGTTTCTTTATCCGAGGGTGGTGTTAACTATTCCTTCTGCTAGGCCACTGGTATTCTGGGAGGCAAATCTCACAGATCTTGACCCCTGTGTTGTAATCTAATTCCATTCCTCTATTCTCTATTGGCTTTATGTTGCATTTCCAGTACTTTTTTGCCTCCACAGCTCGGAAGCTTAGAGGAGACTCATCTTTTTGGATCTCTGTCCATGCTTTGCCCCTCGACCCAATTTTAACTGATTAATAACTGCCTCCTGGAACTGTAGCGATTGTCTATAAAGTTCACATTTTTATTCCTCTGAGCAGTAAAATAGGTGCAGATAATTTGTCTCTTTTTGAAGAGCTGGATAATCAAGAGTAGTGGTCTTGTTGAGGGTGAGTGCAAAGTTTGTTGAAGGAATACTGGTCTTATTCTATAGATGTGTGTGTGTGTGTGTGTGTGTGTGTGTGTGTGTGTGTGTGTGTGTGTGTGTGTGTGTGTGTGTGTGTGTGTGTGTGTGTGTGTGTGTGTGTGTGTGTGTGTGTGTGTGTGTGTGTGTGTGTGTGTGTGTGTGTGTGTGTGTGTGTGTGTGTGTGTGTGTGTGTGTGTGTGTGTGTGTGTGTGTGTGTGTGTGTGTGTGTGTGTGTGTGTGTGTGTGTGTGTGTGTGTGTGTGTGTGTGTGTGTGTGTGTGTGTGTGTGTGTGTGTGTGTTGTCATGGTTTCGGAGCTTTAAGACGATGGTTTGTAAGGCTTTCTGAAGGTAATCCAGATAAGGAAGGATTCAGCACAGACATCCTCTTATGTATAGGCTTTGTTTGAAAACTTATGTTTCTTGTGATATAAGTTTGGTGTCCATATTCGCCCTTGATTTGATCACTTTAGCTTAATGGGTTGGTGGTAGGCCTAGTTGTTGTGGCTAGATTACGGCAGTTTTTTTGGCCATTAGCAAGGATCTTGGTTTTCAGCATGTTTATCTTCAGATGGATTGATGGTACTCTGTGATGCCACTTGGAGGTGTTGCACTGTTGTACGAGTCGAGGCAGATAGACTTCCAAGCTTTAGAATGATTAGCATACAGTTGTCATAGTTGTAGCAGTAGAGGATGAACGAGTTGATGTGGTCAGATGTTGACTAAGGTGAACATCGAAGAGGAGGGGGTGATGGTCGAACCTGTACCCACATCTGCTGTAGAGTTGAATGGTTGTGAACAGAAGGGCGTATGTGAAGTTATGAGAAATCCAGTTGAGGACGGTTCTTTCACATCAGTGCTGTCGCATCTCAGTAACAGTATAGGATAATGGGCAGTGATGAAGGTAGAGGAAAGATCAAGTAGGAAGAATGCCTTCACTCTATTTGAATTAACAATCATATCCCATGTGGCCGTCAGCGCTGCTCCTGGATAGCACCTCGCAGATTACCTTTTCATCCCTTGCGGTCAAGAGCTGTCTACTTATTAATGTAATAGATGTTTCCCACTCAAGAAAGAACAAATATCCCTCTGACAGCTTCTAAGATAAATAATTATTTTGTGTTGCTTGTTTCACATACACATGCTCTTCAGACTTCTTGGATTTATTGTGGGTGAAAACAAACCTGTACCCTTTTCTTTTCACTCTATAGCCATTTTACCGTAAAGAATGCAGAAAACCATTTTCAGTGTTCCGCAAAATGTATTTTTGTATTGTTTGATGCTGAAGACATGCAAGTCTTCAGTTCACCCATTAGGCCCTCTTTTTAATGGGTCTGAAGGACAAATCAATAGCCATTTGGGGAATCTGATGAGTACAGCACGTCTCTCTAGTGCACTCCTGGAATTCATGTAGAAATCTTTCTTAAAGATTGTTTCAACCTAGCATGTGAGACACCTGAACTAATAGTTTATTAGGAATGTAAAAATGTATACACATTCTAATAATACCTGCTATGTTCTATTTGTATGACACTGCATATACTCTGGAGAGAAACTTCACGGGCTGGTCTCTGCTCTTGAGAGCATTGGGGACTCAGTACTGTATTTTTAAGGCTGGCCTGACGGGCAGCTGCCTTCAACATCAGTTGTTGCAAGTTCTTTAAGGTATATGTAGTGTGCTTTGGTTTTATTTTATGGGTAATTTATGTGCAATCATTGGCAACTTACATTTCAATAATATTAGGAGATCTCAAGTTGTCCTTTAGTTTTCCCTCACTCTTCAGCACTTGTACCTGCTTTTTTTTTTTTTTTTTTTTTGCAAACTCAAAAATACATGTACTGGTTTGCAAAGCTGAAGTGCCCTGTTTAATCCTTTCAAATGGCATGCTAACTTGAAATGGCTTCACAACGTGTCCAAGTTGCTTTGATTGGTGGTAAGGGGATTTATCTTCTCACCACAGCTCTACAGGCTGTAAAACATACGACTCACTGTCTCAGCAGCTGGTACCTGTTGACTGAAGCAGTGCTCTTTGTATGTTCCCACTGGAACTGTTCAGGCAGGTTTTGAAACTGACCTGTCCGTTTTTCGCGCACTTGAGGTCTGTCATTATGTGATCAGCAAGCATATAACTTGCAAGAGCTCGTCTTACTAATCGTATATTAACAGGTTTGCAGTGAGTGCTGGTTTATTTAAGCCGGTTGGTGATGGAAATTGACATAAGGTCCTTGAAACTTATGGTAGACGGGCCAAACTGATGGTGTTTGTATTTCACAAATAGCCATTTCTTTCTGACATCCACTCCACTTATTAAATGCCAGATGTACATCAGACATGCAACAACAGTCTATCACTCGTCTGTATGTCACACGAAACAGTGGTTAAAACTCCCTAGTTAAATGTTACTCTTTTACAACGTATTGTGTGGTCTGTCTAGTGCTTACATCACATTGATGCTACATTTAAAAACATGTAGGCTGAGGGTGGGGACTGTTCATACACCCATGCATTGGAACCACTTCAGTGCTAAAGCATTCTTGTAGGGCATCTAACTTTCCATTATCACTTTGCAGGGTACATTGTATACCTCTTGTGTTGAGGGTGTACCGTGAGTGTGGAGCACATTTCTGGGGTTTCATTCTGCGGCATCCTTCTCTAAATTAATTCCTAATCTTTTTAAAAGCTATATCTCTGACCTGATATTGAGCTAGAGTTACTCTCTTGGTTTTGTCGTGACAACTGCTTCTCTGTAATTTTAAAGCAAAGTGAAACCAGAGCATAAAAAACACAACCACTAGTAAAGCCAGTATACATAGCTCAAATGTTCTAACAGCGTTTTGGGAGGTGGTGTGCCCTAACGGCCAGAGCTGCCATCTTTGAGAACTGGGGGACCAGGTTCGAGTCCCAGCTTCAGCTTTAACTGTGATTCTGGGCAAATTACCTACTCACTATGCCTTAAAAAAATTAAGAAAAATAACAATGCATTTGACCTTGTGTAATATAGTCTTGCGCTCTTGTAAAGTGTTGTGATGCCTTTGAGGCAAGTTTGTGCTCTATGGAAAAAAACGCCATTTCTAGATAGCTGCGTTTGAACGCGTTCGCAGTTTAAACCCATATCTACTGAGTGCATGCACATTTGCGGGTCCAACCTTGAAAGAACTTTCTTATGCCTTTAGTAGATGCAGTTAGAGACTATTTTCTCCATGATGACACGATCGCCGGAATCGAATTAACTCTACAACAAAACAAAAAATTCCATCTCATCCATTGGATTCCCAGCATAATGGCTGACTGCCCGGTTGAGCTGCTCATTGCAGCTGAGAGGAGACGAGCGTGGGTTTCACCCTTTGGGTATTTTCCCCTGGCTATCACCTACCTTCCGGTCTCGGCCACTATTGCTTTGCATCCCGCCACAACTTCTTCCTCACAGGCAAGTTTTCCTCTTGGATTTCCTTCCTGACAGCGGCCCCTCTCGTCTTCCCGCTATGGCTGCCCTGGTCCCCGAGCTCTTTTTCCCCGGTTGGACCGGGGAATCAACTCAACTAACGGAAAGCTGAGAGGAGACGGGCTCAGGTTTTCTTCCCTGGCTATCTCCTTCTGGACTCGGCCACTTGTACTCCGCATCCTGCCTCGACTACTTCTCACTGGAATTCAACTCCTGGATTTCCCTCGAGATGGCGGCCCTGATCGTTTTCCCGCTGCAGCTGTCGCGATCACCGAGAAATCACCCGATCGGAGCGGAGAGAGCTCTCGTTTTTCAGTCTGCAGCCTTTTTTCACCCCCCTGGTGGCCCCGCTTGCGGTCCAGGTGTAGGGTCAGCCTTTCCTTCACTGGTGAGTCATTTGGGGGTACGAGGGGTCCTTACCCTAATTTATTAGGGCTGAGGTTTTTTTTTCTTTCTTGGATCTGGCGATAACTGACTGAGCCCTCCATCTTTGAGTTGGGAGGTTTTTTCTACGGGAGCACCTCTTGCAGCTTGTCCCGCTCCTGTTATTTGATTTCTTCGGGTTGGTCCGCTCCCAGCGTTGGAGTGCAATGAACCACTCTTTCTCCCCCTCTGCTTCTCGTCTGCTCCCTGTTGGTCAGTGATGGCGGGTGTGAGGCAGCCATTTTACCCCCTCTGTTGGCCCTCGCGGTGGTATGCTTGTTTTCGGCTCGGCGCGTGTATCTGTCCTGCTGCTCTACTGTGCCTTGACCTAAACCCTCCTGTGGGTTCCTCACCGGTTTCAAATTGGACTGCCTATGTTCGGGCCCGGTGGGATGGACTGACCTCTGGTTCCCCCTTGTGGGGCCGGTCTACTGGACTTTGAACTCTTTCCTATTACCGTCTGCCTTATTCCCGATCCCTCTCTCCGCTTTGCTACGTTTAACTGTCATCTTTCCCTTGCTCCGCTGCATTTTGAGTGTTGGACATTGATGTATGTATCTATTGTATGTAACCTGTGTACTGTCCACGTTCTCCCTTATGTAAAGCGCTCTGATACCTACGGGTCTAGCCAGCGCTATATAAAACTTATAAAATGTCCCTATATGCTATCAATGTCAGTAGGTGTGGCTTCTGTAAGAGACTTCTAACAGCAGATTCCTTACCTTAGCATATTCCCCAGGCGTCGGAATCCAGAAAATCTTGAGCAGTGCCTCTGCTTGCTGGTGGGTGGTGCTGATGATGGCTCTATAGTAGTCTGCGCCAGAGGTGACATGCATGGTGTCTATGTAAGCGCAACCTCAGTGCACTGACATCAGTTCTTTTCTTTCTGCGCCAGCAGTTGCGGATCCGGAGAACTACCCTGGTCACCTTTTGATCAGTTTTTCGACTTTTGTTAGTCCCTTGTTTTCCTACTTGTTTCCAGTGTGCTGGGGATATGTCCCCTCCCAAACCTATGGGTTTTAAGCCTTGATGGGTAAGTCGCAGACTGAGGTCTTATGACTGATCACCCCCACTTGGACTGCCTGTGGTACTGTTGCGGGGATTCTGCACATACACAGAACTATGCGCAGGAAAACAGTACCTCGGTGTGTAGGGGCTCAGCCGTCCTACCACCTCAGTACCCAAAATCCCCAAATCGACTAGCTATAGTGTCTCATTCGTTCTCCTATACAATCACAAAGCTACAAATGATTAGGCAACCCAGAACACAACACTCCCGACTCTCTCAGGAATCGCAGTAGCAAGACGTACCCTTTCGCTCGCTCACTCACTCATACTTGTCCACAATAAGAATTGACAGGGTCACTTCAATAGTTAAAAATGTGTATTTTAACTATAGTGCTCTATAATGCAGTATACAAGCCACTACCAGCAGCATAATGCGTAAACCTAAAACAGTTAGCATTGTTGCAATTCCATAGATTATAAAGGGGGATGTCATCGTGTACAGACAGTGGATAAAGGACTACAGGACCTAACCACCTTCCCCTTGGCTAGAAGAAATTTTATTATATAAAAGATCATCTCTGGGCTTTGTCAGCAGACCCCATACCTCAGTGCCTAGATGGTATTTCTACATCATAGGAACAGCATAGCTCTTCTTCCTGGAAAGGTCCCTCTCCAAGTGTGTCGTAACCAAACATTCATCCCCATAATATCAAAGCACGAGTTCCCAGCAGCTGTGTTAGCATTTTATGTCTAGGTGCTAGGGACTGACCAGAACAGAATAACAAGGGTCATTGTTTATCGACCTTGCTCACACGGTTCAGACTAAACTCCAGGAACAGGCAGAGAACGCACGAAACAGACGGTTCTCATGTGAAAGGCACAAACTGAGTCTTGCAAAATAAAGTCGTGTAGTAACGTGCGCAAAAGCAGCATCATGGCAGCAGAGCTCATGCTAACTTGGCAATGTCGACAATGACCCTAACGGCCATATCACAGTACCTGGGGTCAGGCCACAACTCCAAGGCCTGCTCAGATTGTCTTTCTATGCACCTGAAGGCTATTTGGGTGCGGGCGATGAAGCTCCTTGTGGCATCCCTGGGATCGTCTCGGTCTTGGGCGCACTCCCAGAGCTGTTCCCTCGACGGGTCGCCCTCCAAGTCAGTCGTCATCTGATAAAAAAAAAAAGTTGAAGCACCGCTCTACTCCGCCTTGCCCTTCCAAGTCCCTGGAGGGGGCATCCTCGTGCCTCTAGGCCCTGCTCCTGGACGCCACTTGCGGAGCCGGCTCCTACTCCTGCCCACCTTCAGGAGTTTTATGAGGCAATGGCGCGCATCTTTGGACAGCCGACTCCCTCTGGTGTGCCTTTTGGTCCCAAGTGGGTGGCGGGTGCTCCACCTGGATTACCAATGCCGACTGGACCCATTGAAATCGTCCCAGATCTGAACCGACGCCGGTCCCAAGCCTCATTCCAGCTCCACGACTGTCACTGGAGTTTTGCCCCTCAAAGCCATTTTCGGCATTACTGGTGCCTCACAAGGCGGCTGTTCTGTCTCACCTGGCATAGCTTTCTGCATCAGATAAAAGAACTGTAATAGCTTATTTTGGAGCTGTCTGGTTCTAGGCAGTTATTGCGACTTTGACCCTTGTGTGGAAGTTGGGAGCGTTTCCTGAGAGTCGGTTGTATGTCAGAATATCTAGGTAAAACTATTGACTCATAATGGTCACGGTAAGTAAATGTGGAGTGGGACATTTGAATATATATGTAAATATATATTTTCTCAAGATGTTTATGTGGTAGTTGATGTCTTTGAGTTGATGTTGCAAGTCGATTGTAAAACACCACACCTGTGAGTCTTGGATGTATGGGCTATATATAACATTTGACTAACAATAAAGAAGTATTATGTGGCACTTATGTAGAGTACAATCTACCATTCTGTACTAAAGAAGCTATTGCAGTGATTGGATGGGTGCTCTAGGGGTAGCAGACGTTAGGGACATATGAAAGGCAATGGACAGGGTACATAGAAAAGTGTTAGAGGGAGTAAAGGATGGTTGGTAGATAGTGGTTAGGTGACATTGGGGCGTGCAGTTGCCGACACATTGGGGCGTGCAGTTGCCGACACATTGGGGCGTGCAGTTGCCGACACATTGGGGCGTGCAGTTGCCGACACATTGGGGCGTGCAGTTGCCGACACATTGGGGCGTGCAGTTGCCGACACATTGGGGCGTGCAGTTGCCGACACATTGGGGCGTGCAGTTGCCGAGACGGTGTTGGGCTGAACAATGGGCAGGTGGTTGCAAGCATGATATGATGGGAAGAGAATGCAGCTGATTGAAGGGGTGAAATGCAATTTACAAAAGAGTGGAATAGAGACCTGTCTCTATGAATGGACTGGCAGCAGCGTGCCTGCAACACAGCAAGCTATTTCTGAAGGTCGACAAGGGCTTGAATTTTGTTTGGTCAGGACTGTAATAGAGTTCCACAATCTTCAGCTTAGCATTTCTTGATTTCCAGTATGACGATTCTGCATCTGTGATCCTTGTGAATTCTACTGGACGTATTGTCCAGGTATGTTGGGGTTTTGGAGTTAACTGCTTGTGTATGATGCAGCAAGTCCAGAATTATATGTAGGTGGGAGCGTCGGTGTAATGTCATATTTTTGAAGACTTCTGAAATGGGCTTCTGTGTTTTGAACACTCCAGTTGCCATGAATCTCTTGGACACCAGCTAGCAGATAATCTAGTACACCTGCCTGGGCAGCCTTTAAGGCCAGTTTGTACATGTAGTGGTTGGAGCTACTGGTGATGGGTATAATTTCTGTCTTTTTTGGTTTCAGTTTGAGGTATTTCTTGTACTTCCATGCTAGAATGATAGCAGTGAATGCAAAAAAGATATAAATAGAATGCTTGAATTAACCTGATGCACTGGTAAATACTCAAGGCTGCATCGCAATCCAGTGTTTTTACCCACCATGTCACTTTAGGTTGGACCCAGCCATATGCAAATCAGCCTTGGTCCTGCTCCAGTAGGAACAGTCCAACCCGAACTGCCAGGCCAGGTTCTGTCTCAACCAGAGCACAAGCAGCCCAGGGATGATTGGCAAAGGACCAGGATGTGGACACAAGTACTTGCCAGTGGCTGAGATTAACTTAAGCACTGCCCCCATCACTTTTTGTATTCTTTGTTAAATGATAGCAGGGCACTTTTTCAGTTGATCAGTGCCTCAGCCATAGCATACCTTCAGAGAGATAGCAGGGTGTCAGCATCGTACTGGTTAATGTTGATATCCTTGTCAGCCGGTGAGACTCCCATGGGCTCTGCATAGAAGTTAAAGATTACTGGTAGACCTTTGCAAGATAGCACAGGGGACCGACACTGGACTTCGCTAACTTTATTTTCAGTAACTGGTTGCGATCCTTGCCTGCTCTTAGACAGCAAAGAAAATAGAGCGCAACCTATAAACCTTGATTCTTTCTCGTATAGTAGAAACTGCGCGTGAAGTGACATTACATTAATTGCACAAGATGAAGTATAATTGTTGAAACCTGTTTCAGCACCGCGACACCTACAAATTTGTACTTCGCAGTTGCTGTCACTTAACACATACCATCCTCTGAGCGGAGCACCTTTTCTTGATTTGAACATTATTTTTCCCATTCACATCTTGTATTTTGTAGACTGCCCAGTTTATATTTTGAGTGCTGTAGCTGGTTGTTCCCATGTCATCAAGAACCCATTTGCGTGCAACTTAAATGAATGCTCTCTTCTGTCAAAGGATGTTCTTGGCACAATCCACTATGTGTGCCCCAGTAGTTAGTTAATACGAATAACCTCAACAATTTAAACTGCTATTTGGTAAGATTTGTTCGAGTGGGCAGTCACTTTTGATTTGATACCCATGGCACAGTAGTAAGCAATTGAAAGTGCATATCTCTATAACTAGTACAAGAGGGGTTAATTAAAGGTGGTGCAGTATTGGTCCATACAACCTGACAGCAAGTTTGATTGTTTGACAATTTATAATGTGTATCCTTTCAGCAGGTGATGTGAGTAAAAATCCTTAATCTGAATTCCATGCCTTTGTAGTGTGGCCTGGCCTTAGCTACCTATGGCTTCTGAAAGGGCAGTCATTACTGCTTTGCCAGTTGGTGAAGGCGGTCACTCACACTTGGAGGTTATTTGTATATGTATGAATCCCTGATTTATGTAGTGATTTGAAAACTGTTCCATGGTCGAATGTGTTAAAACATGGGGAAAGGGATAATAATTCCAAATACATTGCTGAGGAGGTTTGTTGCGGTCGTTCTGATCTTTGCACTTCTTGCTTTCCACCACCTACTTCAAAGGGGAAGTTATGTGCATGTATCTAACCCTTCCATCACCCTCCAAAAACCACCCCTCCAGTACCTTTTTCTAAATAAATAATTTTGATTCGCAAACCATTAACGGTCGACAACGTTTTATTAGTAACATAACAGAAGAGCAGGATAATCACTTGTTGACCAGCACATTTGAACCTAAGCACCAGAAGGCTCTGTATGGGAAGTATTTCTCAAAAGTAACATTTCTATGAACAGTCCACATTTTTCCAAATTCCCAATCAAAAATGATGGGCAATCACAAACACACCAAAGAAAACAACCAACATCTTATCTTCTAAGAGCCAACTTTCACCATGTCTACCTCCCCTAGCAACAAATGATGCCCTCTGCCCCTCTCAACCTCTGACCTGCCCATTGCCCATATAACTGAATTTGCTTGGTATCAACGGCGCATTCCCCCAAGAAAGGCCTGGTATAATTGACATACTCAATGCCAAGCCCATTCCCCCAAGAAAGGCCTGGTATAATCGACATACGCAATGCCAAGCCTCTTTCCCTGGTGTTCTGCTCCTAGGTTCATACCAAGCCGTGAGCCCACTTTGGCACATGCCTTTTTTTTGTCGCCAGGATGCCTTCTTCCCAGCATGTGACCGGGATTTGAATCAGGAAAAATGAAGCCTGGAATCTCACGCCGTTCCACTGTTTTTCACACACTTGGAATTTGGTCTCCTCAGCCCTGTGACTGCAGCACTACTAGCGCGGTCCCTCCAGCTGAACCATTACCAATCTGGTTTCTTGTGGGATGCCTGTGGATATTGTAGACCTTAGTCACAGCTGTTCTGTGCGCCCATCAAGTTATGTATGCCTGCAGCCGAAAACAAAACTGGGACACCCAGCATCCCCACATTTTTTTTTCAGCATTTTGCCTCCAGATCTAGGACGGTGAAGGTAGCACCATCTCATTCACATGAGAAACATTTTCAGCTGCCAGGGCCTCCAAAGCCTACACTATCCCTTTAGCTCTCCTTGTCGTCTTCTACATAATTAGCACCCCAGAGCTTTTTCTCCACCATGCGTACCGCAGTTTCCGTGGTGCATATTTAGCTCAAGAGCTCTAATCTCAACTCTAAAATGTACCGTTCATACTTAGACAGGCCGTCCTCTCTTTAGAGAGCCCAACCTCCACAGCCCCCTATCCCTTTTCACATGCTGTGCTATGTGGGTCGATCCCCGGCCCCAACTTAGCCTTCCTCCTCGCTGACGTGACTACGCTGTAAAAATGAACACCAACCACTGTCAGTAATTAATTTGATATTGCACTCTAACAACCCTAGCCATAACTGTGTAAAGTTGCCAGATCTCAGTGTTTGTCACCAACTGGGTGGAGATTCAGCAGTCTGCTGGAAAAGGCCATTGGGATCCCTGTGGCTAGTCTGATGCCCAAGTGTGAAGTATGTCCCTGACTCACCTTCTTCTTCTGACGCCCATCTCCTGTTGGCGCGTGTTCTCGGATGACCGAAGTGCACCTGTGTCCCTCCGCAGGAGCCTCCTGGGCAACACAGATTTCCGAGCTCCCACTGGCCGTTCCCGGTCTGTCTTGGCACAAGCCATGCACTCGTAGGTCCGTCCCCGGGGGTATGCCACCTCCTGCCTCCAATATGACCGTAGACCACCAGGAGGAGAAAGACTTGGGGCTCAGTCGGGTGTACTAGTACGACGTGTCCTAGTTGCTTCTGGATGCTACAAGAGCCTTCACTGCAGAAACATTCAGCTACTCCCCTTCACGTTAATTGTATACTGTGGAAGGAACGGGGCATTATGTCAGTGCTGCTTGCATTGCCCTGCCACTCCTGGAACTGTCGGTAGGGGGCTATTGATGACTGTGATTGCACACGTATGCCGCAAACCTCGAAGGTACATCCCATCGCCCAAGGCAAACATCATTTTTAAAAGTTCCTATACTGGTTAAGTGATTTGTGAAGATTTATTGATTAAAATTAACATGCATGCTCGTGCCTACTAGTCAGAACTGCTATGTTAGCGGGGGAAAGCTTGTTCTGCCACTTGTTTTTTGGTGTAGAAAGACTTTCACACAGGAGCTGGTGAAAGTATCTTTCCTCCGGTTGATAGTTTTAAGGCTCGCAACTGTGTGGTCCCTTTAAAAGGGTTAACATGACTCCTCACTTTGCATCCGGCTTCACCTATCCACACACACTGGGACGCCTGCATCTTTCACGTCTATTCCAGCCTGAGCTGTAAAGCTATTGTCGTCTTGTACTGCTGATTTTGTTTGCCTCTGTTAAGAGGGCTTATACCACGGAGCCACCAAGAGCCAACTCTGCTTCGGAATTGTAGACCCTCAGTTGGCTAAAGGAACAACAAAGGGCAATGGGCCATTTTGTGCATAGATGCAGAGAATTGTTCTCCTGATTTGTACTCAGTTGATAGTGGCTGTGCAGTGTGTTTTTGTCCCTTACAGATTATGCTGGCTCTTTACCAGTTGACACGCCTCCTCAAGTGCTTACTACTATAGCACAGTTGTTAGTGCAATATCGGGAAATGTGTAACACATTCAGTTTGATAATCAAAAGAACCAGGCCCATCCGGTCGCTCTTTTTTCTGTGTTGGACTTTTAGTACACCTCCTTTGGTCTCACATGGACATATCATGCATGCTAGCTTTTGTATGTGCAAATTCCGGGCTTTATGGAGAGTCGAGGCGAAGTGTTGTTGCTGGTTTCATATCCATTTTTGCCCTCCGTACCCCAGTAGAATCATAAAAATGGAGCAGGGTTAAGACCAAGATAAAAGGGTCTGGTTGCAGTGTACTGTCAACTCCCCGCCCCAACACATCTGTTCACCTCCATTGTGTCTCTTGCATCCCCTGCCTCTCCTTTTTGCCCTGTGTCATTACTGGATAGCAGGTTCTTTGGTGCCAGAAAGAGAGGAGCTTTCAAATTGAAACCTGCACTCTCTGGTACCAGACATTCTCCTCTTCACAGGCAGACCTGACCTGGCAGATCCTTAATCGGAGACAGACCACAGACTAAGCAGTATTTTTGTAACTGGCAGAGTTTTTGCCAGTTGCAAAATGCTACAAATCTTTAGGTTTTGTATCAGAATGTTCCTTTTTTCCTCCAACTCTGGACCGAACATCCTGGGGAGTCCGAGTAAGACTCTCCTTTTATTTGACCTACTTGTCTCAGTGGTATGTGTTTTCCATCTCTCTACCACATGTTAGAAAGGCTAGAGGGATGGGGTGTCCCAGAGGCAGCCAACAAGCCAATTTGTCATTACTGTGGGGCCACAGCCCATACTGACAACTCCAAATGTTGTATGCATATAAGGTGGACTTATGGTGCTACTTATTCTAATGATGAGAAGGCTGGAGAGGCTTTACATGCATTCTTAGACATACTGAGGATTAGTGATTTTCACAACAGCAGTATCACTATTAACTGAGTGAGGAGTGCTAAATTAATTAATGCTTGGGGAAATGCAAGTGTAGGTGCTGTGAAAGAACAGACAGTTTTAACAGATGTCCTGAGGTCGTCTCTCTCATCTGAAATAGATTGGCAATGACAATTCTTTGGTCATTGCCAATATCCCTTTGTTAGAAGTGCTTTCTGCTTAGTATTGTGTATGCGATCTCTACTGTGGGATTTTAGGTAATCCATCAGACTGCTTTACCCATGGGGAAGGGTTGTTGTTGCCAAAATAAATCTCACCTCGGTGGAGTGGTATCTACATTTTTTTCCAGTTGCCAGAAGATGGAGCCAAGAAGAGAACAAGACTCAATTGATACTGTTGCACAGTTTTCGATTTATAATCTTTTCTACCTGTTGATGGGTCAGTAAATGCTGGCTCCAATATTGCAAGCGTTTGGTCCGATTCCAGGTATAACGGAAACAGGGTTATTATCTGAGCCCAGTCGTCATTCAAACACATTCCAAATGTCTCTTGGTGGCAGGTTGATCCTTGCTTACTTTTCAACCTCTGCAGCATGTTGAATTACATTGCCTCGACCCTGCCGTGTAGCTTATTGGAGAGATTGAATAGGACTGGAGGGCAGGACAACACTGTTAACCTCCTTTCCATTTTATGCACCATTTAAAAAAAACTAAAAAAACAATCCTTCCTCTGATTCTCCCTCTTAACATTAATCTTGGCATGCGATTGGTGCATTCACTACCCTGCTTTGTAAAAACCACCTCCAGTTCATGCTTAAGTACTCCACAATCTTTGGCAGCTCACTGACAAAAAACACAATTATTCATTCCCTTTCCAACATTTCTGTATTGCTTTTTCCCTTTTTTGAGCAGTCAAGTAAGTAACATTTAGGCCTACAACCTGCCATCCAAGAAAGACTGAGCGTGTTACACCTGACACCTGCATAGGTCATTATTACCAAAGCAATGAACAGAGGACCGGTCCCTTCTGTAGACTGTTAAGCCTGCTGATCCTACATCGTACCCACATCGTACCCACTCAGGTTGCCAGACGTATACCACTCAATTTCAGCAGTTCTACTAAGGCTTGCTCTATCTGTCCTCAGACACATCATCTGCCTCTCAGTGAGCCTTGGTATAGCACAACAGTTGGTCCTAGGACAATTTTCATGCATTTGAGGCAAATGTTTATAATTTGAAAACATACAATAATGTATCAAGCAAGTAGCAACACTTTTAAGTATTTATGCACCCTAAGAAAAGAAAATGGTAACCACTGTATTTTTCAGCATGGTGTTTCTTCATTTTTGTACCAATGCTGGAGGTAAAGACATTTACCTATAATGAGATCATCAAAAGGTTGCACAAACCGAGAAAAGGGGAGTGAAGAAAGAGTGCTCATGTGAGGTACAGTTTGAAAGGAGGGCAAAAAATGTAGAAAATTCAACAAATTGTGGTACTTTATCATGCGCAACTGGTTAAAACATCAATACTAGCACCAGTTGGTTTTGCGGCCTGTCCAATACTTTCATTGCATCAATGATACAGAATAATTTACAGCAGTGTGGCAGAGAATTATCTGTTCCACAGGGGAGGGAAGTGATGTTGCTAGGTACAGGCCCTATGTAGGGGGTGGGTGTCGACGTTTCGACCCGACTTGTAACGCAAAGGGTTGCTTGGACCTCTGCTTGCGGGTCTTCCTCAGGATTTTATTTATTTATTTGATGAGTTTTATATAGCGCTGGCTAGACCCAGAGGTATCAGAGCGCTTTACATGAGGTTCCACATTGTTACAAAGTTACATCAGTTACAAGTTACATCTGTTGTAAGAAAACATTTAAAGAGCATAGAAGATGAGATAAATGGAGCGTAGAAGGGTAGGGGAGTAAGGTAAAAGGGTAGGAAGGAGATACGGCGGAGAGACAAAGGAAAGTCTGCCCAAAGTCTGGCTGGGTAGGTGACGCCGGAGGGGGAAGTCCACAGCCCATCTCCTCTATAGCTATCAAGGTAGCTCCACCGGGCATCGGCCAGAATGCTAGGTCTCAACGGTCGGTGGCAAGTTCACAAGATTTAATGTCCTGATGGGTGAAAATGCTCGAGGTCTGGTGGATGTCCAATTTTTGTTCAAGAGAAGTAGCACATCGTGGTAAAGGACCACTGTAGTGGCCATCTTGGGGTCAGGCAAGGGATTCTGCCCCTGGTGTTCCATTCAGCAGGTCCCCATTTTTATCTTTCCCCTATGTATTCTCAGGGGCCCCTAGGGTATTCGCGCATTTATAAATTGCAACTAATAAATGGATCTCTCTGACAAAAGCAGTAACCCACTAAACTATTTACATTATATGCACTTCTGTGATCTGCATGGTGCACGTGCTTTGCAGCAGGCATATTAACCCTCTGCGCTACTTTTCAAGTCAAAACTTCCACTAGAGAAAACTCAATTGATCCCCAGCAGGTCCGTTAGTCACCAGAGTTCTCTTGAAATTTTGTATTGTTGCCTAAAACTTGCTGGGGGCAGGAAACTGGTGCCACTGGAATGTGGCAGACACATCGGCGGGCGTGGGATATTAGGTGACATGAGGTCAGTGCCCGTCACGAAGGCCAGTAAATGTGCAGAAGGAGGTGGGTACATTACCACCGATCCGGGGGAAGGCCTGGGTGGCCTGTGGGGATGAGTCTGCAAGACCTTGTGGAAACTGGTCAGGTCAAAAGGGGCATTCCGGTGAGCATGGAACAGCTGTGCACATCGATCATGTGTGACCACGTCGGTGCGTAAACCTGTCTTTACCAAACATTGCCCCATTTGTGTAATTTGGACTGGGGGGCAGGGTTGTTTAAATGACTCGACCCTGTGCGCTGCAGTACATTTGTTGCTGCGGTGAGCCCCTTTGGATCTGTACCCCAATGAGGGAGTCTGCATCTTGAGTTTTCAGCTCAACGTTGTTTTCCCCTACTACTGAGTCCCGACACTGCCCAGCTCCCCTCCCATCTTCTCAAAGAATGCCCTACTGGCCGATGTCCCATCCTTCTGCCCATGCCAGCGCCCCATCAGCCTATAAGGTTTACAGCGGTTCAAGTCCCTGCCTCCTTGGAGCCCATCTGAAGTCAGAGGCTAAGGGTGACTTCCATAGGGGAGTTTACCGTTGGGTCTCACACCTTCGATACCCTCCATCTTCCTTTCACTTAACTGCTGCTCTACACACACACACACACACACTTCTAATCTTAAAGCCTTTAAGATTAGAAGTGTGTGTAGAGAGGCCGCCCAACGACGACCGATGCACCATCTGTATGCCAGCGCCCCCCCCCCCCCATATGCATACAGCGGGGGTCAAGTGTCCCTCTCTGCCATCCCTGCTCCTTGGCGTCCATCTGAAGGCCGCGCTTCCCCTCATTTTATCGAATTACACTCTTATCCAAGGATTACTTGAACAGCACACTGACTCCCTTACTTTTTTTGCGAGTGGAGCAGCAATTTGGTATCGGCCGCCTCGTGGCTGCAACAACTCCCGCGGCAAAAGCATGGCAGGCATGATTCAGACTGACTCTCAGTCTGAGCAGTAGATGAGGGTTCCAGCGGCCGCTGCGGTCCGTGTGGTTCGGTCAGCTTCGGGCGGTTGCGGCAGCGGGGGATCTGCATTTTCGTTCTATTTCAATTAAATTATTGACCACAGAGCGCTGCCATTACCAGTGCAGCCTTCACCCACAACCACTCGCACGAGACGGCGCTCTCACTAACGTCATCTATCAGGAATGTCGCACTTGGCGGGTAATATACCATTGTTACATTGTAGCTCTGCAACTAGAGCTGCAGAGCACCTCAGCCAGTCCCTAAGCCTGCAGGGAACAGCGCGCATGGCGCACTGCTAAATTCAGCTTAAGTCTCAGTCTGCATTGGTTATTGGTGCATGATTAGCGCTAAGGCTTGACAGCCATGGAGGCGCTATGCCATTTATGCGTGACTTTCCATTTCAGTGCGGTGATGCGGACCACCACACTGAAATGCGTTAGTCTAACGCCTGATGCGTGATACTTGGCAGGGCTGCATTCTGTGCGCTCGGTCAATGTAAAATCGTAGTCCTTCTTCGATTTTTGCAAAATGGCCCAGTTTTTGGTTGGGCCCACTTCCAGCATTGATGGCAGGGAGAATGGAGCTCCTCAGCCAGCTGGGTTCACAACGGGGGCACTCCCCACTTGATGGCACGGCAGGACTGTGGGGGTGGGTGAACCCTGCATCCCCAGCCCCCCAAAAGCAAGCTATGCTCAATATTATTAGGCTGCGAGTGTTAATTCATCAGAACACGCTAATGCACATGTATATGTTTGTCACAGGCCAGTGTTAATCGACGCATGGTTTACATAGGGATACTAAGTCTTCAACTTTTGGAACATTAATTGTTGATCCCTTCCTAAACATAAGGAAGATATTTTTGATTTGTTAAGCAGTGAACACCCAGATGCAATTTTTTTTAACTGAAACATGGTTACACATGAGCTCAGGACCACATGTGGCCGCTGCTCTAACAGCTAACTATGCAATAATAGAAGGAAGGGCAACCTATTCCAGGCGTCAGTGGGTAAAAAGCCCTGATGACAGCTTCCTGGATCGGGTAGTCCGCATCGTAGTTGCGGTGTAAGGGAGGCCAAAAGACCCCTGGGGGTCGGTTCGCAGTAGAGATATCCAATAAATCCTCAGTCGTGAGTAAATCACTTAAATCATTCTTGTGTTCGGAAAAACGAGAGCAATCCCGTGTGACCGTCCGTCAAGGATTCGGCAGCCGAATGCGGACTACCCGATCCAAGGAGCTGTCATGGGGTAAAAAAACACCATTTTGCTACTTGCTTGATACATTATTGTATGTTTTCAAATTATAAACATTTGCCTCAAATGCATGAAAATTGTCCTAGGACCAACTGTTGTGCTATACCATATGATACCCAGGTCCACGGACAGTGAATGGGTTACCCCATTAGTCTATAATGGTCTTCTCAGTGAGCCTTGATCATGAGTGCATGCTGCAATGGTCATAGAAAGTTTGGTATCATTTTGTTCGGGAGGTTTTCAGTCTTCTGTCAATTATTATCTTATGGGAATATACAGGTGTCGCCCATTAGTCCCACGCTATTCAGTATTTGTAAGGCCTGTCTTTCTACTTAGATACGTACATTTGGTTTCACCTTTTTATGACAATGCTGACTACATCCAGTTGTTGGTAAGACTAGAAGTTGGGATCTTAACCTCACTGCTAGCAATTGTAGAGGTGTTTAACAGAAGTGGCTGATTGGATGATGTCAAATGAGCTACAGTTCAATATAGCTAAGACTGATGTCCTTAGTGTGGGTAGTCATCTGAATAGCTGGACCAGTGATTGGTTGCCTCGTAACTTGGATCCTATTCCTAAATATTTAGAAGCAGTGAAAAATCTAGGGTTTTTAGATTCCATATTCACTCCAGCCCTTCAGATTATTAAGGTCTCTGTATCTTGTTCTTTTAATCCTAAAGGACTTGAAAATGATTTTGTCTCTCCTGCCTGCTCACTGTAACAAAGTGGCAGTTCCAGCTGCAATCCTATACCGCTTACATTACGGTACTGATGCAGAGTGCTTTCTAATCACCAGCCATCCAAGCTCCTAATGGTTCAAAATTGTGCTTATTTTAAAAATTTGGTGAGTCACCATTTTTCTAAGCCCCATTGACTCCCAATCTGCAAACCTTTTATCTTTAAATGCATTTTTCTGGTGCATTGTGTATGATGTGGTTCAGACCTGTTTTTTTTTTTTTTTTAAACAATAAAAACAAATATATATTTTCTTAATTTGAGAGCGAAGATGCTGTTGCTTATAGTAGCTCTCAAATTCCAAAAGACACTCTTGTGGCCCAGCAAAACTCTGGGATTGCCTCAGTCTACGGAGTAAGATAGAGGTGTCTCATGCTAATTTTTAGGAAAATGTTGAAGACTTGGTTATTTGATTTATCTTTATAGTGTTTTTCATGTCTCTGCTTGACTGGGGTCTTTCCCTTATAACTTCTGTTTTAATTTCTTTTCCTGTGTTTCACCACATCAGGATACCCATTGGGGCCATAGGCACTTATCACATTTTAATTTCATATCAAGACCATGTCTCTCAAAGTATACAAAAAGTGATGGATGGAATACCTGAAGTAATCTCAGCCACTGGTAATTACTCTGGGTGCATCCCAGTCCATCGTTATTTTGCACACCATGACATCTCACTTTGGGCACAGTTGGGTAAAAGGTGTTGGCTGAAATGTATGCTAAGTATTGTAAATACTGAGAAAATAAACATTTGAATATGTTTGAAGGTCATTTTCTGGACCACTGTGAAACTCTGACATTTAGCCAGAATTGGAAAAACATGCTGTCATATTGGATTAATCCCTGCCCCCGGATATACCTCTGTAAAAAAAAAAAAAAAAAAAAAAAGTTTTCCAGAGATTTTCATTTTAGATTTGTGTTTTTGGATCATCAGAGAAGCAATTTAGCTTGGGTAGACATTGCTGATCAGGGGCGAATTTGTCTGGACGATATTTTTTAAAATCGCTGGTGTGTTGCAGTGATGTAATATTTCAGGTACCATGAGAACTATATACTTAATTTTGGTGTCAAAACATAGGTTTTGGGGGTCAAGTAGAGACAGAAAATAACTCCTCAGATCAACCCTTCTGCCATTTTCCAAAATGGCGGCTATAATAGAGGAAGAAGAGACCTATAAAGAAATGAAACAAATATTAATGGTTTCTAATCCTTTTATGTATTGCACCAAACCATGTTTATGATCTGAATATGAAAATAAAAAAGTGAACTAATCAAAATGTGTCTTAAACAGGAGTGATAAACATTATTTGTTTCGGCAATCGCTCGTGGTACATTTGCATAACGTTTGAGAAGAGCATATCAACAGGGACATCTTTTTGCAGCACAGGTTTTGCAGGTACATGTAAGTTCTGTGGGTAAAGGCTTTAGAAGTTTTGTAGGTTTTAGCACCCCATCAATATCTTCTCAATCAATTTCACACGGATCTTTCTCTACATATGCATGATCTAAAACATTTACACATCTTCTGACCAGTAGAACTCTCTTTTAATGTCTGTCCACGCACAGAATATGAAGTTGGCGGAAGGTCACTTAGCGGGACAGATCTCTTGAACTCACTGTACCGAAGATCGTCAAATGTGTGACAGTCAGAAATCGTTTTTCACACGCACAAGGTATTTTTCTACATCTTTAAAGTCCCCTTCTTCTGTCTCAGCAAATCCTTTTAGAAACTTCACAGGTTCAGCAGCTAAAGCTCCAAGCTTTGTTCCAATTTTGCTCGTAGTGTCATCACCCATAAGAATATGTGCCTTGATCAGAACACTGGGCATCTCTGGGTCAAGTTTCTTGTACAGAATATGAAGTGGGATTAAGGTCTTTTCTCGCCTGTTCCATAACGTATCCATAACTGACAATCCTGACAATCCTTGACTTATGAACATTGTAACATATACAAGTAGCACAATAATATGATTCTTGATTTGAAACTACCGAATTGGAACTAATTTTTATACAAGGTTAAAGACTGATAGATACCCTTCCAGGTTGGAATTATCACCGGTGGAGAGATTGGGAGCTGCAATCTTTTGTGCAGGAAGCCCTGAAGAAGTCATGGGGATACCACCCACTGACGAAACGCGCGTTGGCTGGTTTGCGCAAGAGAATTCATATTAAAATCGAATAACAATGGATCAAGGATTTGTCTCCCCTTTGTGAATTACAGGAACAGTGTCATATACCTCTTACTTGTTGCGTGTGCATAGGATTTGCTATCTTGTTCTGTTTTGGACCTCCGGGTCCTGTTTTGGGTTTTTTTGGGATATTTCCCCACCTTTTGCACCGCATTTACTCTGTATAATCTAAATACTGATCACGTCATTTGGTTTAGCGCCGACATAACACGCCTGTGTTAATTAATGTCCCCTCCTCCTTTTTACACATCATTATAGAGCTGCCATTTTGGAAAATGGCAGAAGGGTTTCTCTGAGGAGTTACTTATAGTCTCTATAAGATTACTTGAACCCCAAAACCTATGTTTTGACACTGAAATTAAGTATGTAGGTCTTATGGTTCCTGAAAAATTACATAATCCTGCAACACATCTGCCATTTTTCAAAATGTCGTCCAGAAAAATTCGGCCCGGATTAGCAATGTCTACCCAAGCTAAATTACTTCTCTAATTATACAAAAACACAAATAAACAAGCATTGGCATAGCCAATAGGTCTCGCTTTGGGACCTTATAAGTATTTAGTTATGCAGCACAATATCCTTGGTGCAACAACATCAACTGTTGCTGGCTAAGCACTTATAAGGTCCCAAAGGCGAGACCTATTGGCTATGCCAATGCTTGTTACTAATGTTTTTGCCTTCTGTATTTTTTAATATTTAATAAACCTGCATGCTGTGTAAACGTCCTGGATTCAAACTTTATTAAGGCTTATTTAATTGATTATGCTGATTTAGTTGCTGTGGAGAGGAGGTGGGGAGAGAGAGGAGGTGGGGAGAGAGAGGAGGTGGGGAGAGAGAGGTAGAGCAGCTCATCAAAATGCTCAGGTGACAGGATCAGTTTTTAGGCCACAAAGCTGCGGGTTCATGTTTAATACTTTATTGGGCGATTAATTAAAACACATACGATATACTCAGTAATGCAGGCAAGCTGACCCTTTCTATGTAAACAAGCAGGCAAAACGCCGTGGGATGTGAGGAATGCAGCTGAGGGGGGAGGGGTGGGGGGAAGTGCGGCCGAAGGCACACAAAGCGTTTCCCTTGCGGGAGCGAGCAGGGGCACCATCTGGTTGCAAGTTAATTACAAACAGATGGTTTCAAAGCTCGCTCCCGCAAGGGAATCGCCAAACGTGCACGCGTTGCCATTGAAAGCAATGGAAGGCATGCACGTTTTTGGCCCAAAAAGTGAATCGATTCCTAAAGGTCTCCTCCTATGCAGCGCATGCGAGACCTAAAAATGATAATCTCTGGACAAGGTGTGTGTGTGGGTGTGTGTGGGTGTGTGTGGGTGTGTGTGGGTGTGTGTGGGTGTGTGTGGGTGTGTGTGGGTGTGTGTGGGTGTGTGTGGGTGTGTGTGGGTGTGTGTGGGTGTGTGTGGGTGTGTGTGGGTGTGTGTGTGTGTGTGTGTGTGTGGGTGTGTGTGGGTGTGGGTGTGTGTGGGTGTGTGTGGGTGTGTGTGGGTGTGTGTGGGTGTGTGTGTGTGGGTGTGGGTGTGGGTGTGTGGGTGTGGGTGTGGGTGTGTGTGTGGGTGTGTGTGGGTGTGTGTGTGTGGGTGTGGGGGGGTGTGTGTGTGGGTGGGTATGTGTGTGTGTGTGTGTGTGTGTGTGTCTCTCCTTCCCTCCCCCCCCCCCCCACACACCAGGACTAAGGCTGTGTAATTAGCTGAGCAGCCAGAGTCTGAAGACGTTTTAATCCACTGTTTTGACAGGCCATGGTGCAAATTATTTAAATAGTCCAGCCTTGAAAATGCAAACAGCAAGACTCCAACAAGGAGAGGATACACCTGATCGCTGAGAAAGGCTTTTAAAACTGCAGTCATGTCAAAGATTCATTGCGTCCCAAACCTAATAGACAGGGCCAGGGCTTAAGTCAAAATTGCAAGGCCAGACTTTGGAAGGGGTCTGAGGGGGAACAGAAACAACTGTTGCTCTAATAGCCACAATCTTGGTTATGTTTCCATTTATTTTCAGGAATTTGGCATCAATTCAGCCCTAAATTAGACATTCATACCTCCTTGTAATGGAACAGGTTCTGAGCGTTTACATGACTTTGACAAAACCCTGTACAAGGTTAGTTTGGCCATGCCCATCAAAAGAGTGATAAAGGACGATGGCATGAGTCTCCCTATAACTCTTCCTACACTAAAGTCATATACAATATTAAAAAAATGTAAATTAAAGATAGTAAGGTAAAAAGAAATAGACTGTGAAGTGTAGAGATTCAGCATTGAAGGAGTTCATGCACATGCTAGTTCCCTGGTGGTTGTGGATGGTCTGACCCAGTATGGGCTCTGCTTTAGTCTTGTTGACAATAGCCGTTTCCACTACTCATTTGTTCTGCTCAGAACTTTGTTTTTTTCTGTTCCAGTATGCACCATATGAAGTTGTTGTAGTGTTGTTGGTCTGATTCTTTTACCATCAACAGTATAACCATCATTATTCTACTGTTAACTTTCTTCATTTGGTGGTATGTTTCTCTCTTGATATTCCACTTCTATTAAATGACTTGTTTGTGGAAACCTCTAGGACTAAACTGGGAGGGTTTGCCTTGGATACTAAACCCACTTTTCGTTTTCTGTTTCAGGCAGGCTGAGGTCCTGAAGGCTGACATGACAGGTAAGCGTACTGTACCTTCTTTTTTAATATGTTAGTAGTTTATTCAACAAGACCTTAAAATAGCCATGTCATCCTCAGCATTCTTGTACATTCTTAATGTAGGCAGGCATATGTATTTGGATGTTATCAAGATTGATGATCAAGGTTGCAACAAGGCAAATGTAACATTGAGAAATTCTTGTGAGTAAAGCAAACTGGGTTATTGTGTTCAATGTAGACCGTTTTTGGTTGAGTATTAAACTTTTTTTCAGCAAGGTTTTCATTAAATTTTCAGAAAATACAATACAGTAAGTACACCACGCACATATAAAAGTTCCAACATTTTTTTTTAAGTCAGCCTGTCAAAACAAAGAAATAAACTATACTGACTACAAACCCATGTATCACTTAACTTCTCCTATCCTGTGGCGACTGACAAAGAGCTTTGAGCAAATTGTTTACCCTATGACCAGAGCCCTTATGGAAGACTGAGGATACCAGTGCCACTACTCAGATTCAATGCATTTCTTTCCTTTGCTACCTAGTGAGACATTAAGAGAGGAGATCTGCTGCCTGAAAACGAGATGAACGTGCCAAAGTATGGTGATCCACCAACATATATTCCAGTAGAGGCTTAAACACTGTGTGATATTTCTAATGCTCTTTCCTCGCATTAGCCAGTAGCTTTATGGCCATGATATTCCAGATGTGCATGTAACATAGTGAGATTATAGGGATTTCTTTCTTTCTCTTTCTCCACTATGACTATAATCAGCTTTGCCGCTCCTAAGAATTGCCTTGTTGAAGCTCGGTCTGTTCTGCCACTGATGGGGATAGCTTTAGTCCCAGTCATTGAATAAAGCGTATAGCCTATTGGAAGGTGTATCGCCCTTGCTACTTGATCACTGCATCTTCAGATATGTTTAAAATTTCAGACTTTCTCATTTAAATGTTTATATCCTGTTACGTCTTGAAAAGTTATTAATTGTTCGATCACTGCAGGCAAAAATCTGTCAATCTCCCAGATTTAGTAAAGCTTTGCTAGGCAACAGAGATAGTTTATGCCTCTCTGCACAGATTGAATGCGCACAGTTTCCCTGGAATGGTGTATATGACTTGCAATGGTCTGATACATGAGGCAAACAGATTAGGGAAAGGGGGTGGGGGCATCCATTTCGAGTTCCCCTCCACAGATGAACCTCTCCTGATGTATGACATTGACTTTAATGCTCGCTGCGGAGATATAATAGTTGGCCGTTTACTTTTCATAAAGTTGTGGCAGAAATTAAAGATCATCAGAGTTTGTTCCAAAAAAGACCAGTCCACTCAGTCGCAGGCTTTGTCTGCATCCAGTCGCATCAGAATTGCTGGTATATTTTTAATTCTCACTGTCAAGTGGACCACCTTCCTAATAATATCGTGGCTCTGTTTCACTGTAATAGATGTTTGAAGACCTCTTTAACTGCAACAAATTGGCCTTTCAAAAGAAATGAGAGGAAGAATCTGGAATAGAGCTGGCTTTATGCACAATTTCTGCCCTGCACCAAAATTAGCTTAAACCTGAGCGGTTCTGTTGACTGTTTAGGGGAAAGGGAACTATGTTTCATGTAACACGATCATGCTGCAAAGATTGTTAATTTTTGGGTGGTCGTCCTGAAAGAGTGGACACTAGCATGGATTATACAGCTGTAGTTCAGCAGTACTGTGATGTAATGTTACTCAGTGTGCATATCGAAGGTATACACAACTCTGTGCAGGAATGTCTCTCCAAATCTACTCTGCCACGTGTTGTAAGCAGATATCTGGTATGGACCAACATGACATCTGCTTCGCCACCGAATATAACTCCATGTCCTGGGATAAATTCTGCCAGATGCATTCGAAGGCCAGGAGAAAGTGGGAGTCCAATCTAAGCATAACTAAACATGAGAAGCCCAGCTGCTCACGGTCTTGTTCCCGCTCGCCGTCCTAGGACAAAGTTTAAAGACGAGACCAGTTGCAAACACAAGAAGTCCAAGTAAGGCTCTTTGCTTCTGTGACCCACACTGAGCTCGAAGGGGCTGATTCCAGCATTGATGTCCGATTTTGACCCACTTCTGGCACTGAAGCTGTTGTGCAGTGAATTCCTAAGGCCTCAGACTCCACATCAGATCGTGGCCTTTAAGGAGGCCAAGTGTCAACTTATCAAAAATGGTCTGTACACCTCTGGCACGCCTTCAAACCCCAGAGTTTCGTCTGCTCCGCTAGTTAATCCTCCGCCAATGGGGCCTTCCCGGACTCCGACTGAACCCTGTTCAGCTTCAGCCTGTCCAACTTCCAGTGCTAGCATTGTTTGATCAAACGCTGGGTAGTTATACACCATTAATTGTTCTGAATCCCGCCCCAACTCTATTGATTCAGCGTTGGCATAGGCCAAAGTGTGTTCCATATGGTGCTATGAGGTAACTAAGGTGCATCTTCAGGTTGAGGAGGACTCGTGTCCTGTTCCTTTGCCTCAATAGAAATCTACTTTAGGATGGTGGATACCCTCTTCGGTTCTGACATAAGTGCTCTGGAGCATGTTCATAGCATGAATGAAGAGGATGAGGGGCATAATTTGCTTCCCGCTCACTATACTGATGGCCTATAACTTTACTTCCAAAACGTTAGTGGCTTTGACATGCCCCATCATTGGGGACCCAGTTGAGGAAAGTGCCTCTTTTGCTTTGGTGGTGCCTAGAGCTACTGAGATTTTGGATCTGCATGTGTCTACTGTTGAAACTAAAGCCAATCTTCTGACAGATGTTGCAGCCTGTTATTTTAGATTCAAAACTGTTGCTTCCATTCAACAATGCTGTGATGGAACCCTTCACTGCGAGCTATTCCAGAGCTTGCTCTGCCCCATCTAAGTTACCCCTTTGCTCAGTGATATAGGCCTGCGCCTGGTGATCTGAGCTTTTTGATACAGCATATGACTCTTGAGAGCCGCCTTGTCCAAGACAGTCAGTCTGCCAAGTGTTTTCTCGACTGTACCACTGGAAAAGGAGTCCTAACTGTAAAGGTCGTGCAACTCCCTAAGTGGGACCAGTATACCCAGACCTAGGTCCCGTGTACACTGTCACTGGAATAAAACTATCTCCAGCTGATGAGACCTAATAAGGGCGAAACTTGTCTTAGGTTACTTATGTTCCAGTTCAGACAGGGCCTGTCCCAGCAGTTTGGACTGGACTGTTCCTATTGGAGCATAGTTGCGACTGACTTGCTTAATGCTGGATCAGATTTGAGGTGGCATGGCGTACAAAATAACAATGGATGGGATGTGGCCCGAGTAATTACCACTGCCTAGAGATTTATTCAAGCATCCCAGCCATTACTTTTTTTGTATGCTACACTATAAAGGTTGTGTGCCTCCTCGGTCGTTCAACCCATGCCCTCAGGGTCATGGTGAGATTTTGCCACCTTTGCTGAAAGTGTTAGACAGCCAGAATGCAGTAAACCAGATTCTGAGGTGTGGCTTGGACACTACGTACTGTCTCCTGGGCTATGGACATGTGTTGTAATCCAACGTTGAGCTTGGATGCGCACAACTTTGTTTTATAGGTATGCTCCAGTCACTCTAATGGATATGCACTTCAGTGGCGCTAGGCTTTTTAACGAGAAGGTAGACTCTGCGCTGCAGCGCTTCAATAATAATAGAGCTATGGCGCTTTCCCTGGGACTGCTTTTCTCCACGCATCATTTCCACCAGCACTTTTGCAAATTCAGTGTTAACTCAAACCTTACCTACTGCCAAAAGCAACCCTTGTAGCCTGTGTGCAATAGGTAGCCAATTACTTTTGTGGCTTGAAGGGCAGATGTGGTGGCTTTCGACTTTAGTTTCTCCTCTCGCTGTCATGTCAGACTGGTAGGAGGAGGTGAAATTCACTATTGCCTTGCTGCCTGGCGTGCAGCTATTTTGGACAGTGAGTTAGTTTGTTCAGTTTGGTTACACCCCCCTTTCTTAGCTGCTCCACCACACCACCCCTCAGTTTTTCTCAAAGGGTGGCAGAACATACCTGTATTGCCTCCAGGGAGGTTTATACGTTGCTTACCATATGTGCGATCAGGATAATGCCCACGGTGGAAATGGGTGTGGGGTGTTATTCCCGATACTTTGTTTCCCAAGAAGGATGGGGGCCTGAGACTGATTTTGAACCTCAGCCACTTGTACACCTTCCTCTGGAAGGTGAGGTGTTAAATGTCATCACTGGCCAAGGTCCAGTTGGACCTGGACCCGAAGGATTAGATTACGTCAAAGGATGTGTACTTCTATGTGCTGATCATGCATTCCCGCAGACAGTACCTCAGCTTTGCGGTAGGATCAGAACCTTTTTAATTCACTATCCTGCCCCTCGGCCTTACCTCAGACGCTCTGGTGTTCACAAAGATCATGTAGGTGACGCAGTCCATCTTCCCAGTTGGAGATGCACATATTCCGACAACTGGAGGCCGTTCTCCTTTTCCCAGCTAGAGCTTATGTTGATGATTGAAGCACCATTTCTTGGGGTGGGAGGAATGTGCTGATCGGAACCTTTGGTCAACGATGGATCAATGCCATCACATCAACATTTTGAAGTTGTGTTCCATCCAGCTTGCCCGCAAGGCTTTTCTTCTATCAGAGACAGGCCAGTCGAGGTTCTAACAGACTTCATGACTACAATGTGGTACTGCAATAAACAGGGCAGATTGGGGTCAACTTCCCTCTGTTTGGAGACTAGGAGGCTGTGAAGGTAGCTGGAAACTCATGGGACCTCCCTGAGGACCAGTCACCTTACTTCTCTCAGTGTCAGTGCTTTTAACTTGGCAGATGTCATCTGTCCAATCACAAGTGATGTCTGCATCTGGAGGTGACATGGGGTGTTTTCACTGGCTGGAGTGTGGCCACGAGAGGTCTGTTTGCTACCTCTGATGGCGATCAATGCCTAGCCTCTTGGCCCCTGGAATTCCCTCCTTGAGGATTCCCAGAGGATGCGTTCCATCTTCAGTTGGTCTCGAGCCTCCTTTACACGTTTTCTTCCCTCGACCGCTAAACTCATGGATCCTGATTGCGATCAAGCGGGACCAGGCTCAGCTCATTCTGATAGCCCTGGACTGTGCTCCGAGGGTCTGGTCGTCTAACTCCTTAATCTTGGCATATACCCTTTGATGTGACTGTCATTGGAAAGAATGGCTGTCCCAGCAACAGTGCAGATTCACACATATGAATGCACCTCCGCACTCTACACCTTATGTAGGAAAGTGCCCCTTTTTTAATGTTGGCCCCCCCTTTATGCCTGATGTTGATTCTCTTTGACTAAGTGTGCCCTGGGTTCCTGCCAACCAGGTACCCAGAGCCCATGTTCTTTCCCTAAAACTGTAATGTTGCAAACCCAACTCTCTGGCCACATGTAAGTCACTTGTAAAAGGTACCATGGGTACCAAGAGCACTGTGACCAAAGAAGGCCTCTAAGGACTGCAGCACATATTGTGCCACCCCTAGAGGCCCTGTACCTTAACACACACACATTGCCATTGCAGACTGCGTGTTTTGGTGCAGAGAAAAGTGGAGTTGAGGGATGTGTGCCTACAACCCACTGTTTATGGTATAGGTAGGCCACCCCTCTAGCAAGGTGACCTATACCACTGGTGATGGTACAGGTGCATGAGCCCTGTACCCCATACAGTGTCTCAGTCCATTATTGGACCTTGTAAGTGCAGTAAAGTTATAAAGAGTATATGGTCTGAGAGTTAGTCATTACGAACTCCCCAGCGCCATAATGGCTTTGCTGAACCCTGGGAAGTTTGGTATCAAACTTCTCAGCACATTAAATCCACACTGATTCCAGTGTGGGATTTAATGGCAAATGCACGCAGAGGGCATCTTAGAGATGCCCCCTGAAAAACGACCTAACTTTAGTGTCCTGGTTGACTGACTGCTTGCCAGCTGCCATCCCCAGACAAGTTTCTGGACCCCTGGGTCGAGAGCCGCAAACTCTTTCGGGGTCCTGAAACAAAGCACATCCTGGGCAGAGGTGCCAAGCCTTCTCCCCCAGGATGGGCAGGGTCCATGAAGGGGAAGCTTCAACGGCTTGCCACCTTTTGAGCTGACCCAGCCATTTGCTGCTCCCAGCAACTGCCCCCTACTGGTTCTGACTTTGGACGGGAGATGGGGGGACCCAGCCAACCAGAGTGGCATAATAGGGGATGTACCCACCACAAGGAATGGACCCATTGGTCCCGACCTGTGCCTACCTGAAACGCCCCTAAATTTAGTGGCAACCCCGAACCTTGCTTCCTCAGACAAGCAAAAAGGAGGACAGAAGAGCTGTGCTGAAGGAAGAAGAGGACACCAACTGCCTTGGCCCCAGCCCTACTGGCCTGTCCCGGCCTTGACCTGCTCCAGCGGAATCCAGTGTATCCTGCAGCCAGCAGCCCCCCAGTAACCCGGAGGACCTGCCCTGCCTTCCCTCCAAAGACTGTTTCCCGTGAGCACTGTACTTGCTCAAGAGACACTCTAGCTCCGGCCAAATCCACTAGTCTGCACTACTCTGCACCCGACGGCCTGAGTTTGAGTGGTCCAACACCACGAGGAGGTCTCCCCGGCAATCCTGACCTGGGATCTGGTGATCCCTGATCTACCTCAAGCCTCCAGGCGACACTTGCAGCCTCTATCTGGAGGGTCCCCCCGACCGCGACAGGAGCTGGTAAGGAAAACCTGACACCAAAAGACACCCCTGCACCCGACGCCCCACGGCCTTGGGTGGCCCAACCAACTGTGTCCCAGCATCCCCCCTACATCCCGACTTACCTCTCCAACTGGTGGTCGCTTCCATAAGATCTTCAAGCCCGAGCCTGCAGTGTTTGTTCCGACCGAAGCTTCCCCATTGAAACCAACAGGGCTCCCGACGTCGATCCTGCACCCGTCCGCCACTGTGGATGCACCTTGTGTGCTAACTTGGATCCCCCTTTGCCCTGAGTTTAACCCTAGGAGCTCTGCTCCCTCAACCCTGTGGCCTGCGCATAAGCAGCCACCAACCGATGCCCCCCTGCCCAATAGGCTAACATTGGTCATCAGCACTCTGCACCCGGCTGCCCAGGGGCCACTGAGGGTACTTTTTGAGTGCATACTTGCCCCTGGGGGAACCCTTGGTCTAACACCAGAAACTCAACCCTCAAGACCATTTACTTACCTGCAATTCGATAACCTCATTTTTCTCCATAAGTGTTGAGGTTGTTTTGTATGGAAACCTAAAACTGTGTTTTGATAAAAACTGTTTTACTTACCTTTATCTAGGAAATGTCCCAGTGTGATTATCTAGGCATATCACACTGAGTAGAAAAAGTAATCGAAAGAAAGTTATTTGTAAAGTAATCCAAAAGTAATTTAAACTGTAATTGAATCTTTGCACAAACCTGTAACAAAAGTCCTATTCAGCCAGCTTGTTTGTTGAACAATCTGTCTTGAAAAGTATCCATTTACCTGTACCAAGTCCTGCTTGGTTCTTAAAATAAAATACAACAGAGAAATATTTTTGATACTAACAATTTTTCTGAGTTCAGTCTTTGAGTGTGTGACATTTCTTGCCTGAGTGCGTACAATAAATGCTTAACACTACCCTCTGATAAAGCCTTACTGCTCGCCCACACTACCACAAATGGAGAGTAAGGTATTATTTACTTTTACCTCTGTAAGCCTTTGGGGATCCACTGGACTCTGTGCACACTATACCTTACTTTGGTATGGTATATACAGAGCCAGCTTCCTACACCTTAATGCATGGAGATTGCGCAATGTCAGCCGAGTGGTTTTGATCTACCATCGGAGGTGTTGGTTGTCATTTTGGCTGCTTGCTGTCTGTCTACAAATTCCATTTAATCAGTCTGTTAGTCTAAATTGGTTATCTTGTGTGAGGGGAAGCAGGTTGACCCTCTACAAGGCTGTGCTCTCTAATAATCCTTATTTTGCTGTTAGCTCAGCAAGGTTGTGCTGTGGGCACTGTTTAAGTCTACTGCGGGGTTTTCTATGTTAAAGTCACCTGTTTAGATGAACTTTTTGAAAGGGTTTTGCTGCCGCCTTTATTCCATAGTCTGATTGGAGTTTGGTCCTTCCTTTTCTGATGTGTGCTCCCTTCGAGCCTCTTTACAATTGTATCCTACTTAACCAATTACATTTCTCTTTAAAAAAAAAAAATGTATTGAATTTTACAGAAACACATGTAAATGTTTCGTCGGGTATAAAGTAGAATAAATCAGGTCATGCAGTAGCTGGAAAGCAAGTGTATACAATGACATGTTACATGAAACTGCCATTCCACTCGTGAGCATTCCTTGCTTGAGGCACTTGTCTTGGGCTCTGATATTCCAGTCCGTACTTTCCTGCCTTCTGACTATGTTTGCCTGGGAATGTTCCTTGGTCTTGTTTCACAGCTAAGAGAACTAATGATTGAGTGTAAGTGGGTGGTGGGTGGTGGGTTGTGGGTAGATACCATGCATAGACCATCCGAGGTGGCTTGGTCCCCCCAGCATGATCGCCTGACTTTAATCTCAACAACCCTATTTGGTTCAGGGAGCTCTGTGGCTCTGGGCAAGGCCTATGTTAAACTTAGTTTGAACTAGAAGGCATGTTTGGAGGCTCTATGTGAGGGGAAAATGGGAGAGTGAGCTAACTCTAGTAAGCTGGTAGTACCCGTGATAGTCATGACAAAGAGTCCCCATATCTTGTTAAACACTTCCATCTGGTCATTCAGTTTGTAGTTCAGCTTCTCGTATGATGCTGTGCCAGCCATGGTCGATGCCCATTCTTCCACTGATGGTGGGGTGACGGATTTCCAGTTATTCAGGTTGTGGACTGTAGTCACTGTCAGAGGCGTTCAGCCAATTTCTTTGGTGTGAGGAGACTTCTTCCATGTTGTGTGTCGCGTGTAGGAGTGTTAGATTCCAAGAAGGTTGGATCTGCAAGTCAGTGTCATTCTGAAGATTATCCCACTCTGCCATCCAGTCATGTTGAACCTTTGGCCAACGCCATAATATGTATTGTGTCTGCATGAACATGTCCACATCTCCAGCAACAAGAAGAGACCGCTAACTTCGCCCTGTGGAGCTTAAAGGGTGATCAGTGCCAGTCATGAAGGATCTTGAAGTGGCTAGATGGATGTCAGTTGCGTTTCCCTCAAACTTTTGTCATGGAGGAAGAGGAGCTCTTCCCATTCTGTTTGTCAGGGAGGCTGAGAGAGATGGTTTTGCAGCGTGAATCCTTTTCTGGATTCACACGCCGTGCATCATTCCGCCATCTAGTGGTTGGGTCCGGAATTGTCTTTTTTTTTTTTCTTCTTGTTTTGGTTGCTGTCGACCACCATTTGGTGTCTGGTACGTCCCCTGTATGACGTCAGACGGCATCCTGGAGGTCGACGTGCGTGGTGGCCATCTTCAGATTCTTTTTTCCGCCGTTGGGTCTGGAAGCAAGACGGGAAGCTCCGAAGAAGTTTTTTTTTCCCGAAAAAACTTCAAGAAAAGAAGATCGTCGTCGATAGGATCAACGAGAAGAGACCGATCATCGACGCAGCGTCTTAGACAGAAGCACAGCGGCCCACACCAGAGGACCACTCCGGGCCACAAATGGCGAGGTAGGGGCCATGGAGAAGACCCCTTTTAAATTCTGTCCCAAGTGCCATCACAAATACGCACAGCGGGATCCACACACCGTGTTCAACCTCTGCCTACCCAAGGATCACCAGGATAAAGACTGTGAGGCCTGTGCAGTGTTCCTGCCGAAAACTCTCAAGACACGCCAAAATCAGAGACAGGCCCACTATGCCACTGTCGATGCCAGCGAAGAAACATTCCATGAGCAAGATGGGTTTCTCGAGCGACGAAGAGGAACACGCAGCTCCTGCGGAATCCACACATTGAAGGATCGGACGTCGAAGTTATAGAAAAGTACGCCGAGAAAAGACGCGCCGAAAAGAAGGCGAAGGAATCGAAGAAAAAGACGGACAAGGTAAGAACCAAAGATCCGTCGGAACCGAAGGGCCACGAACCAAAAACAGCCAAGGCAGCCCCGACGCCGAACAAAAAGGCGATCGAAGGTCAACCGCGACAAAACCCACGGCACCCACCCAAAGGTTGCCGAAGAGGGGAAGTCGCACAAGGCTCCTAAGCCAAGGGTCGACAACACCGAACCCGCTAAAAAGGCATCGACGCAGAAGACTAACGTCGAAAAGAAAAGGAAGACCCCGGCATCCGATGCCGAAAGGGCCCTCTAAGTCGAAAAGAAGACTCGAGGAAGAAATGGCTGCACTATTGCAAAGGAAAAAGGAGTTTGACGACTCACTAAGGGAGTATCGAATCCCTAAAGCCCCGGAAGTCGAACCTGAAACCGTCGACGCCGAAGAGGAGGAAGATGGTATCCTCCAATTCCCACCAACGCCGGAACCTCGAGGCGAAGACCCAGAGGAATACGATAACCTACCGGAGGAGGAGGAAAACGAAGAAAACTTCGAGGACGAATGAAACGATCTCGACACCGAGAGTCCGGAGGAAGAGATCTGCAACCATCCCTCGAAGGCATCTCCCCCAGATGACATTGCCTCCTACAATTAAATTGTTAAAAGGGCTGCAAACCAGTTTGGGGTGCCCCTAGAGGAAGAAAGGGGGGATACATGTTTCCTGTTGGAAACCCTGGCACCTGCAACTAAAGGAACACAATATCTTCCCATGTTGCCAAGTATTCTGGACCAAGGCAAGGAAGCCTTCAAAGAGCCAGCATCTAGCAGAGGGGTAACTCCTAGAATGGAGAAAAAATATAAACCCTCTACAAAGGACCCAAAATATATACAGGGAAACGTTACGCCAGATTCCATCATCGTAACAACGGCCAGAAGGAGAGCTAACTCAGTCTCCAATACAGGACCTCCTCCAGAAAAGGAGTAAAAGGATGGACTTAGTGGGCAGAAGAATGGAGAAAGAGGCAGCAACGCAGTGGCGCATTGCCAACTCAAATGCCCTTCTGAACAGATACGACCACCAACAGTGGGATGAAATGGAGGAGTTTATAAACAAACTCCCAGAGGAGGACAGAAAGAGAGCAAGAGCAGTGGTCCAAGAGGGAAAGAATGTAGCTAATACCTGCCTCAAATCTGCACTATATGCAGCAGACACCGCAAGCAGGCAAATGTGCACAGGAACCATACTCCGAAGACATGCCTGGCTCAGGATCTCTGGATTCAAACAAGAAGTCCAGATATTAATTATCAACAGACCTCTTAACGGACAAGAGTTATTTGGCAAGGAAGTAGATGAATCCCTTCAGCAGATCAAGAAGGATAATGAAACAGCCAGGGCAATGGGGGCCCTACAGCAAAGAGGATCTTTCAAGAGAGGAGGTTTCTCTAACAGACCACAGGAAGAGGCAGCTTCGGCCAAAACCAGCAGATGCCGCAACAATCGCAGGGGCAAAACACAAGCCAACAAATGGGTCAACAATCTGGTTATCAGGGCTGGCAACAACAGAAACGGCCCTTTCGAGGGCGAGGAAACGGCAGAGGAAGAGGCCAAACCTCCAGAGGGAGGGGTAATACCTCTAACTGACTTCCACACAAAAAAGGACCCACACAAAACCCCAGTGGGGGGTAAGAATATCCTTCTTCCACAACCAGTGGGAAAGGATTACAACGGACAAATGGATATTAAATTTGGTACAACACGGATATTGCACAGAGCTAACAAAGACACCACCTGCAAATCCACCAAAAATAAGAAAATTATCCAAAAAAGAACAAACACTGCTAAACGCAGAAATCCAGGAACTGTGTCTAAAACAGGCAATAGAAACCGTACTAAAACAGGAACGGCACAAAGGAAACTACTCACCATACTTCCTGGTACCAAAACAAGACTTAACCCCGAGACCAATCTTGGACTTAAGATTCATAAACAAGTTCATACGGACACAACACTTCAAAATGTGTACCCTTCAAGAAATAATCCCACAAATACAAAAAGGAGATTTCCTAGCAACAATGGACTTCAAAGACGCCTAGTTACATATTCCAATGAACAAGACACACAGAAAGTACCTAGGATTCCTACACAATGGAACACACTACCAATTCAAGGTACTCCCGTTCGGAATAAAATCAGCTCCACGGGTGTTCACAAAGTGTCTGGCCGCAGTGGCCGCCTACCTAAGAAGAGAAAAGATCCATGTATACCCCTATCTGGACGATTGGCTAATAAGGGGACGCACAAGGCAAATATGCCACAAACCGGTTCAGAAAACAATCCAAACACTTAAAGGCCTAGGTTTCTCAATAAACCACAAAAAATCATCAACAAACCCACAAAAGGAAAAAACCTTTCTGGGGGCAAGACTAAATACAAAGAACGCAAGGGCGTACCCCATGCAAAACAGGATACAAGCTATCTACAAGGAAACAACCCTCTACCAGAAGGGACAGTCTCCAACAGTGAGGAAGGTAATGAAACTTATGGGCATGATGGCATCATGCATCCCACTCATCCCTCACGCTCGCCTACACATGCGACCATTCCAAGAATGGATCGCCAACAGCTGGTCACAAGCCACAGGGAGTTGGGAAGATCTAGTGGTTGTTACACAAAGGATACAGACCGAGACACAATGGTGGGCATCCAACAACATAGCACAGGGGAGACCTTTCAAGAACACAACTCCATCTGTGACAATCACCACAGATGCATCCCTCAACGGTTGGGGAGCACATCTGAACCAACTACAGATTCATGGGCGATGGAGCGAAGAGGACTCCATAAAACACATCAACTTCTTAGAAATGAAAACTGTTCTTCTGGCACTCAAAGCATTCCAGAAACAGATTTAGGGGAAAACCGTCCTGATACAAACAGACAGCACAACGACCATGTTTAACCTGAACAAACAGGGTGGATCGAAATCCTTTCCCCTAATCAAACTCGTGCAAGAAATCTGGCAATGGGCAATACCACAGCAAATCAATCTGCAAACAGTACATCTACCAGGGGTAGACAACATCACAGCAGACCGGCTATGCAGACAAAACAGTTGCTCACACGAATGGGAGCTAAAGCAAACAACAGTACAATACCTGTTCAACATCTGGGGAGCGCCAGTGTTGGATCTCTTTGCAACAATGCAGAACAAGAAATGCCGGAACTTTCCATCCAGGTTTCCACACCCACCTGTCAAGGGGAAATGCGCTTTCACTCAATTGGTCTCCGACATTTGTCTACGCTTTTCCACCAATTCCCCTGATACAAAGAGTACTACAAAAAGCAAGCGAACCAGGAACAAATATGATTCTGATTTTCCCCCCGTTGGCCAAGACCGACATGGTACTCAACTCTCCTAATACTCTCCAAAGGAGAGATGATCAGGATCAAAGCAGACAAGGACCTGCTAACAATGCAACAGGGTCAAATCTCTCATCCAGAACCAGCAACGCTACAATTAGCAGCCTGGCGCCTGAATACATAGAATTTGAACACTTCAAACTGCCGTCCAGAACAATGGAGATTCTAAAGGAGGCAAGAAAACAGTCAACAAGGAAATGCTATACAGCTAAATGGAAGCGATATACCACATGGTGCACAGCTAACAACAAAACTACTACAATAAATACACAGGAAACGGTAGTCGCATATCTTACCTACCTCTTAGACAGCAACATCAATTTTTCAAGCCTAAAGGTACACCTCGCGGCCATAGTGGCATACACAAGAGGAAAAACATGCAACAGTTTCTTTACTAGACCACTCGTCAAAAGATTTTTGGAAGGAGCAAAAAGAGTGGCTCCTACAAGAACTGCTCCTGTACCAACTTGGAGTTTAAATACAGTGCTGTCTCAGCTAATGGGAAAACCGTTTGAACCCATGCATACAGCGGATATCAAACATATCACTCTTAAGACAGCATTTCTCATTGCAATAACATCACTACGGAGAGTAAGTGAACTACAAGCATCAACTGTACAAGAGCCATATTTACAAATCCACAAGGATAAGGTAATCTTAAACTAACCCACCGTTTCTACCGAAGGTGGTAACTAAGTATCACCTGAATCAAAACATCTTGCCAGTTTTCTTCAAGGAACCAAAAACTAAGGCAGAAAGAAGCCTCCACACCCTGGATGTACGGAGAGCTCTACTATACTACCTGCAAAAAACGGAACAAGTGAGGAAAATAAAACAGTTGTTTGTGGCTTACTCACATTCCAATACAGGATCAGCGGTCACTAAAGCAACCATTGCAAGATGGATAGTACAAGCTATACAACTAAGCTATACCAATGCCAAACAAGAACTAACAATACAACCAACAGCTCACTCCACTAGAAAGAAAGGAGCAACGCTGGCTTTCATGGCAAATGTACCCATCGATGCCATCTGCGCAGCAGCAACATGGGCATCACCACACACATTTACAAAGCATTATTGTGTGGATATACAGATAAATCAGGAAGCTCAAATTGGACAAAGGGTGCTTCAACACCTGTTTGCGAAGTCTTCCTCTCACCACAGCCTCCCAAACACGGGAGAAACCGCTACATAATCTGATGCACAGCGTGTAAATCCAGAAAAGGATTCACGCTGCAAAACGAAATGGTTACTTACCAGTAGGAGTAGTTTTGCAGGTTGAAGAGTTTTCTGGATTCACATGCGACCCACCCAGCCTTCCCCTAGAAGGAACACACAGGTGGGGAAGCAAAGTACAACTTTAAGAACTATAAATAAGGACCATCACAAGGATTAAACAGCATAAAGACAGAAAAAAGAATCCAAAGATGGCCACCACGCACGTCGACCGCCAGGATGCCGCCTGACGTCATACAGGGGACGTACCGGACACCAAATGGTGGTCGACAGCAACCAAAACAAGAAGAAAAAAAAACGAAAAAAACAAATTCAATTCCGGACCCAACCACTAGATGGCGGAATGATGCACAGCGTGTGAATCCAGAAAACTCTTCAAGCTGCAAAACTACTCCTACTGGTAAGTAACCATTTCGTTTCCAATACTTGTACAGGCGGGTCGAGGTGGGTTTTGAGTATGCGTGATCTATGAGAGTGTTAAAAAGGCCTGTGATAAATTTTTTGTTCTTTCCCCATTTAGATAAATACCAGTGGAGTCACTTGGTGATCACCACTTGGTTTCCGCAGGATTTTAGCTTTCAAGTGATGATAATGTAGACCTTTTGTTCGAGGTGCTATATCGGACTCTGTCAGCAAAGGTAACTAGGTGTCCTTTGCAAATCAAATTGTCCAGTGTTCTGATGCCCTTCCCAGACCACAGTGCCCATGCAAGCTGCTCCTTCTCCAATGTAAGTTCTTGATTGTGCTAAAGTGGGGCTGAGGAGTTGGTAATCCCTTTTCTTTTAAGAGTTCTGCGACTTTCTTCTCAGATCTTCAGAGTACTTTGAAGTATTGGGTTGGTGTGTGCTATCAGCATTATTGTCTTGTTATACACCACTGAGACATTGTTGAGTGCTTCTTGAATGTATTTCTCTAGAAGCTGCCAGTGCGGGGATTCAAGCATAGGTTGGAAGTAGTCGGTGAACTGGGAAAGGTGTATTGCTGCATGGTACCTCTCGAGTCTAGGGAGACTGAGTCCTCCAAAGGTGGTGTTTGTGTAGAGCTTAGCTGCTGAGTCTTGAGGCAGCTCCATGCCAGATGTACAGTCTGATCCGAGACGCTATACTTATAGGAACAGTGGTCCTTGACACGGGTATGATATAAAGAGCAGGATCAATATAGACTCGGATCAGTGCTACATTCCTTCTGTCCAGCCGGACAGTGAGATTTTAATAATTTGAAATCCAAATGTGAGAAACAAAAATAAAGTGGGACACAGTCCTGCGTCCTACACAATACATTTAACATAAGAAACAAACATGAACATTCAGGCAAGGCAAACGGGCTTGTATGCAGTGATAATAGTAGCACAAGCAAATTGAAAACATACACCGTTGCACTAATATTCAAAATTGAGCAGTGTATTCGGTGTAAAGCAAGTCGACGTTTCGATCCTTTGTAGGAATAATAGGATCATCATCAGGACAATATTAATGCATGCCTGAGATACTAAGGGCCTGTGAGACAATAAAAGAATGGGAAGGAAAAGGCAGAAAAGGGAATTTTAAAATGCAGAAAAGAGACCGCTTCCTTTGCAGCGATAGTGCCAACGACGCAGTGAAGTAAAAAGACATAAGTGCCGTGAACTATGGAGAGGAGGATTAAAAAATCACATGGATGAGGTCAATAAGGTGAGTTATGCAGGGTTGCCTTAAACTAAGAATAGTTCAGGGAGTGGTGAGAGTGTACACGGTGCAGTGCAGCTGACATGGGTAGTGACAGACAAAGCGCGCTGGAAGAACGGTGGGGGCTTACCAGGCGCGGGATATTTGGCAGACAAATTGGTAGCCGGGATTAAACAATGGTCCGGTGGAGGTTTGCGTCAAGAGTCCAAGGACAGTGAAGTAAATGAAGCCACTTGCAGCCTAAGGGTGATGGGAGTCAATCAGTATCCTTAAAATGGGTCAGTTGGACGATGGGTAGGACGTAGAAGGGAAGGAGACTCACCGCAAGACGCTATACGGCATAACTTTGGCAGGGGGGACGGTACCAGCAGCGTGCCAAAGGCCTAATTAAAGCTGTGGCTACGAGCATCTTGATGGTTTGGATCATTCCCCATAGTGAGAGCTGTAGATGTTGCCAGGTCCTTAAATCTCTTTGCATCTGATCTGTTAGTCAACATTGTCGGATACCATGCTATGTGGGTTAGTTTGAATTGAGACTCCAAGATATTTCATTTGTGTCTGCATCCAAGGAAACTGTGAGCCATGAAGGCTATATACTGTTGGGACTGGGGTCAAGGGGAGGGCCTTGCTTTTGGACCAGTTGATGCGGTAGCTGCTTAAGATAGAGAAACCATCATCTACTCCATTAGAACTGGGATGTAAACAGCTGGAGAAGAGTGAGTTAATAGCATATCATCGATGTAAAGCATTAGCTTCTGTTCCCCTGCTGGCGAAGGCATTTCTTTCACTGCTGGTGACTTGTGAATTGTTATCGCCAAATGTTCTAAGGCCAAGATGAAACACAGGGGGGAGAGTGGGCGCCCATGTTTGGTCCCCCTGCAGATGTTCAGGGGAGGAGATCGGAAGCCGTTGCAGCGGATTAATGCTGTTGGTGTATGATGGAGCCTTCAAAGCCACATAAGGAATGTAGGTCCAAGACCCTGGCACCCGAAGGTCCTGTAGAGATAGCCTCACACCATCCAGTCAAAAGCCTTCTCCACACCGAGGGAGAGGGCAATCCGTTCAGTGTTTATATTTCTGGCGGACCAATCAAGGTGGGACATCAACTGTAGATGATTGCGCGACAATAGTCAAAGGGACAAATCCCACTTGATGGGCATGAATAAAGGATCCGGATGTACTTTTTGAGCTTTTTTGGCTAGGACTTTGGCAAAAATATTCACATCTGAATTGATGAGAGAAATCGGACCTTGGTTTTCACAATACAAATGGTTTATCTCCTGCTTCAGTATCTGCTCCATTAATGCCTGGGTACATTCTGGTAATGGAGGAGTTTGTGCATTGGCGGCTCTAAACAATTTTCCCAGTAATGGTACAGAGTTTGACACTGATTTTATAAAAATTCTATGGGGAAGCCCTCCATTCCTGGTGCCCTGCCTGTTGGAATTGCTTTAATGGCTTCCATGACTTCGCCATCCGTTATTTCTCCATCAAGATCTGCTTGACTGCCTGGCATTCGGTGCGCATGGGAAGTTCCTTAAAAAAAAAAAATAGCTTTCTTGAGCGTTGGTGTCCGAGGCTTGAGAAGTATATAGGGCGGAGTAGTACTGTGCATTTTCTGTAATAATGTCTGTTGTGCGAGTGGCTAGTCTACTTTCCCGTCCATATATAGCAGGAACTGTAGATTGCGCTGCCCATTGCTTCAGTTGTAAGGCAAGTAATACTTGCCATTTCTCCTCCTTCAGAGTGGCGGCTCCCAAGGCTCTGAAGGGCCTTTTTTGGCGGCCTCCGTAAGCAGGGAATGAAGTTCACATTTTTTGATCATGAATAAGAAAAGATTTGTAGGTGTAGGGGCTCTCTAGTACAAGTGGGTCATAGTTAGTCTCTTCTTCTAAGGCAAGCCTGCTTTGCAGGGTTCATTTCTTTGCCCCCTTTAAATTGCTGATCATCAAGGCTCTCATGTATGCTTTTTTGCCATCTACAGGACTTGCAGAAAAGATACCGAGCCATTTTTGAGGTCTACATAATTCTGTAGGTAACCCAACAGTTTCTGCTTCTCAGAAAGTTTGTACTTATGGGTATCCATTCTCCGGACTCTATCATGGGGAAATTGAAGGTGGCCGTCTAGTTCCTGAGAGATCAGGGCATGATCCCAGACACATTGCACTGTTACCGTGCAGGGTACGACCTTTGGCATGCTGAGAAGAAAATAATCGATGCAGGATTCTACATTGTGCAAGCATGAGTAGAAAGTGTATTCCCGGTCAGTCAGGTGAGTGAGTCTCCAAGTGTCCACCTGCCTTTGATTGGTTAGTAGGGTGTGTAGGAGCTGTTGTGGATCTGGCTGTCTGGATCGATCCCGAACAGAATCTGGGGCAAAGTTCCAATCACTGGCCACTATGAGCTTGTGTTCCTACCTCTGTCAAGATTATATTAAGTTTGGAGAAAAAATATGTTCAAGGCATGTGTGCTGTAGATCACATGCTTTGCATACTCCTGCCATCTAGTGTTGGGTCCGGATGTTTGCAAGTTTTTCTTCGAAGAAGTCCTCCCAGTCACGAGGTAAAGTGACTCCTCCTTTCGGTAACAACACGCATGGGCATCGACTCCATTGTTGGATTGTTTTTTTTCTGACATCTGGTTCGGACGTGAATTGCTACGCTCCGGTTCGAGCCGTTCTTCGGGTTCCCCTTGGTGTGCAGGCCACTGTACCCTTGATGGTATTGTTTTCGTACGCGTATCCCACTTCTCCGCTTATCGGTCGAAGAAAAACTTAAATTTCAATCGGGAAACTCGTGGAAGGCCGTCAGGCCTGACCGCGTTGGTCCACCTCGCAGTCGATGGAACGGACTCCATTCAAATTCTGTTCTCGGTGCCACGCGAAGTACCCATGCACCGACTCGCACGAAGTGTGTAACTTGTTTGTCCCCCGAGCACAACGAACAGGACTGCGACGCGTGCAGATAGTTTCGATACAAAAAGACTCTCTGCGATAGTCTGGCTCGACGTCGTGAAATGCAGAGCCAGAACTCGAGGAATTCGACGCACAACTTGCCGAAGAGGAGATGGAGGAGCAGTCCATCTCGGTGCATGAAAGTGACTCGGAGATAGAAGAAGACTTACCATTGGCGGAGATAGAGGAGGACTTACCATTGGGCCAGGGTCAAGGTCGCGGGAGTACAGAACACCCCTTGCTCAGAAATCCAAATCATATCGGACAAAGCTTCGGTGCCACCCCTACCTTCAAATCACGGTCGGCACCGAGACTATATTTCTAAAGCCCCGCATTTCGGGTCCGGCACCGAAACAAGTAATCAATCCTTCTGGCTCTGGGCCGAGTCGACCTAAAACATGGTTGGAGCCGAAACCAGGGAGCTTGAAGCCGAAACACGCTTCAGAGCTGACACACTTGACGTCCAAACCCAAAGTGTCTTTGGAGCCGAAACCTTCCGCACCGAAAGGGCAATATATTCCGGTACCGAAATCGGAAATCGAAAGACGTTCCTCCTAGAACACAGGATCAGATTTTTGACTTTCCACCTCCCAAAACAGATCCTAGACAAAAAGAACTGTACATCAATCCAGATACAGGACGTCTGATCACTAAACTGCCTCATAAGCATAAACAAGAATCTGAGGACATTCCAAATACAATTCCACTGAAGAATAATACTGGGGCTAATCCTTCTCCTCCTCCTCTTCCAATACGTTCCCCTACACCACCACCTTCTCCTACACTAGAGCCACTGCCTACTACACCGCAGGACTTCACTCTCACAGCCTGATGATTATCACAAAGATAATTTAGATGATGTAGATGAGGAAGATAATCCATTAGACCCCTTGAGGGATTACAATTTTGATCAGCAGACCGATAATGACCCAGATCTTTACCCTGCAAAGCCTTCCCCTCCTGATGATAATGTATGGTATTTACAACTGTTGGCTAGAGCTGCATAGTACCATGGAGTACAGTTACACAAAGAATCACTTGAGGAAGATTTCTTATTTGAACCAAGCAGCACGCACAGGTCTACCCAGTCTCTCCCTATGCTTAAAGGCATGAGACATGTAGATGATATATTTAAAGATCCTGTCAGAGCTCGAATTCTCACTCTGATAATAGACAAAGTACAAACCAGCTCCATCTGATCCAGTATACATTAAAGGACAGTTGCCTTTAGACTCCCTAGTGGTTTCGAAGGCTCGTAAAAGGGCCCCTCCAGACAAAGAATCTAAGCTGCTAGATGCTTCTGGTAAGAGAGTAGCTGCCCAAGCTGCAAATCACTGGCGTATTGCTAACACCCAAGCCCTTTTAGACAGATACGATAGAGCTCACTTGGATGAAATGGAGCAATTGCTCCAATAATCTCCCAGATGAACACAAGGCTAAAGCACAAGATTTAGTGCAAGAATGGAAGCTCATCTATAATTCATCAATTAGATGCGCCTTAGATGCGGCTGACACTACAGCCAGAGAAGGGGAGGGGAGGAGAGGAGGGGGGAGGGAGAGGAGGGGGGGAGGAGGGGGAGGGGAGGAGAGGGGAGGAGAGGAGGGGGAGGAGAAGAGGAGAGGGGAGGAGAGGAGGGGGGGAGGGGGGAGGGGGGAGGAGGAGGGGGAGGAGGGGAGGGGAGGAGGGGGAGAGGAGGGGAGGGGGGAGAGGAGGGGAGGAGGGGGGCCCTCAGGGTCAAGGAGGCACTCTTGTTGCACCCTCAGCAGCACTAGGGCGGCTGGGTGCAGGGTGCTGAGGCCCAATGTTATCCAATGGGGGATAGGGGGCCTCCGGTTGGTGGCTGCTGACTAGCAGGCCACTGGGTTGTGGGAGCAAAGCTCCTGGACTTATGCTCAGGGCAAATGGGGGTTTAGGCCAGCACAAATATGCAGCCTTAGCGGCACTGGGGCGGCCAGGTGCAGAGTGCTGTTTTGGCGTCGGAAGCCCTGTAGCTTTCAATGGGGAGTCTCCGGTTTGCAAAAGCACTGCATGCTCGGGGACGAAGGTCTTCTGGGTGCGACCACCACTTGGATAGGTAAGTTGGGATCTTGGGGGTTGGTTAGGCACCGCCGGTTGGGCCACCCAAGGCCGTGGGGCGTCGGGTGCAGGGGTGCCTTTTAGGGTCGGATCTTCTTACCAGCTCCTGGTCGCGGTTGGGGGGGGGGGACCTTCCGGTTTGAGGCTGCAGGCCTCGGTTGGAGGCTTGAGGCAGGTCGGAGGTCACCCAATCTCGGGGAGACCTCCTCTTGGTGTTGGGCCACTCTAACTCGGGCCGTGGGCGTCGGGTGCAGAGTGGTGCAGACCCGCGGATCTTCGCGGAGCTGGAGTCTGTTGTTGAACAAATCCGATGTTCACAGGAGACAGTCTTTGGGATGGGAAGGCAGGCAGGTCCCCCGGGTTTCTCGAGGTTGCTGGCTGCAGGATACACCGGGATTTCGCTAGAGCAGGTTCGAGTTGGGGACAGGCCGGTAGGGCTGGGGCCAAGTCAGTGGGCGTCCTCTTGTTAGCTTCGGCACTGCTGTTCGGTCCTTCTTCTTCTTTTCTTCTTGCAAGTTCTTGTCTGAGGAAGCAAGGTTCAGGGGTTCCCCTAAATACTAGATTTAGATGCGTTACAGGTAGGTAAAAAGGTTGGGACCAATGGGTCCCTTCCCTGGGGTGGGTACACTCCCTATTATGCCACCCTCCAGTGGGAGGGGGGCATAAGCCTTATCCCTGGTTGTCTGAGTCCCCCCCCATCTGCAAGATGGCGGGGACTGAGAGTTGTGCTTCACCTTGCCTCCCCCACCTGAGGGGTGGAGTTGGTAGAGGTGAGCACACCTCTCTTCCTCACTTGTTTTTCCCGCTGGTTCTCCCGCCCAAAGTGGGGGTCAAAACCAGTGGGGACGAGTTGCTGAAAGCAGCAAGTGGCCTTGGGAAGCTTACAAAGGCAGCAAGCCTTTGAAGCTTCCCCTTCGTGAACCCTGCCGATCCTGGAGGAGGAGGCTTGGCAACCTCGTCCCAGGATGTGCATTGTTTCAGGCCCCCGAGAGCAGCAGGCTCTCGACCCAGGGGTCCAGAAACATGTCTGGTGGTGGCAGCTGAAAGCAGCCACTCAGCCTGGACACTAGTGGTAGGTCGTTTTCAGGGGTCATCTCTAAGATGCCCTCTGTGTGCATTTTTCATTAAATCCCACACTGGCATCAGTGTGGGTTTAATGTGCTGAGAAGTTTGATACCAAACTTCTCAGTTTTCAGTGGAGCCATTATGGTGCTGTGGAGTTCGTAATGACAAACTCCCAGCACCATATACTCTTAATGACAGCACAGCACTTACAATGTCTAAGAATGGACTTAGACACTGTAGGGGGGCAGGGCTCATGCACCTGTACCCTCACCACTGGTACAGTGCACCCAGCTAGAGGGGTGACTGATCTATGCCAGGGCAGTGGATTGTAGGCATGGCACACAGGGATGTGTGCCATGTCGACTCTTCACTTTGTTCTGCACCGAGACACGCAGCCTGCAAAGGCAGTGTGTGTGTAATGGTACCGGACCTCTAAGGGTGGCACAATAAGTGCTGCAGCCCTTTGAGGTCTTCCCTGGTCACAGTGCCCTGGGTACCTGTGGTACCATTTACCAGGGGCTGACCTGTGGCCAGAGATGCCAATTGGGTTTTGGTTTCAGTGCAGATTTAGGGAAAGAACATAGGTCCTGTGTACCTGATTAGCTGGAGCCCAGGGCACACTCAGTCAAAGCACATCAGCTGTTCAGCAAAAAGTGGGGACTACTATAAAGAAAGAGGGCACTTTCTCACACCTACTCAAACACAAAGTACAGTCTCTACTGCTAAAATAAGCCACAGAACCAGTCCCACTAAGATATCAAGGGTCAGGGGTTTACTCCCTGTATTTTCTAATTCCCAAGAAGGACGGCTCGTTGAGGCCTATTCTAGACCTCAGAGAACTCAATCGGTACATACTGTCAGATCATTTCTACATGGTGATACTTCAGCAAGTGCTCCCACTTGTACAACGAGGCGATTTTATGGCTACTCTAGACTTAAAAGACGCATATTTCCATATTCCAATTCACCCTGCTCATCGCAATTATCTCAGGTTTGTGATAGCGGGATATCACTTCCAATTCAAAGTACTACAGTTTGGAGTCACCACTGCTTCCAGAGTGTTTACCAAATGCCTGGCAGTAGTTGCAGCCCATCTGAGAAGACAGCAGATCCTTGTCTTTCCCTATCTGGACGATTGGCTCATCAAATCCAACAGTTACCAGAAGTCTCTCTAACACATTCAAACTACAATTTACCTTCTCCATCAACTGGGGTTTACGGTGAATGTGTTGGTTTCATCTTCAGCCTTCCATCACACAGTCCTATCTAGGAGCCACTATAGATGCTCAAAGCTCTAGCATCTCCCAATGCAGCTAGAATTCGCAACATTCGGTCTCTTTTCAATCAGTTTCATGCCAATCACTCATTACCAGCCAAAGTTTTCATGCAACTGCTGTGACTGATGGCGTCTTGCATAACAATTGTACCTCATGCAAGGCTTCACATGTGTCCCCTTCAGCAATGTTTAGCGAGTCAGTGGAACTAATCAGAGTCGTCAAACTGATCTAGTGTTGGTGGACGGCCGCACCCATCTCGCTCTGCAGTGGTGGAACCCACAAAATCTGTCCAAAGGGCGGCCCTTCGTCGACACACCACATAATTTATCTCCTAGCCGAATACCTTCCAGGAGTAAACAATCACATTCTTGATCTCCTAAGCAGACAGACAGCAAATCCACGAGTGGGAACTTCATCCCCAGGTTCTCCTACCGTACTTTCAACAATGGGGATTCCCTCACATAGACCTATTTGCAACAGCAGAAAACGCGAAATGCCAAAACTTCGCCTCCAGGTTCCCACACCCAGTATCCAAGGGCAATGCTCTATGGATTAACTGGTCAGGGATATTTGCCTACGCTTTTCGGCCTCTCCCACTCGTTCCACTAGTAGTGTGGAAGCTCAGGCAAACATCCCTCACACTGATCCTAATAGCTCCCACATGGGCTTGCCAACCCTGGTTCACAACCCTGTTGGAGCCGTCGGTAGTTCCACACCAAAAGCTGCATCTCGCCTCCATTCTCCTCACACAGAGCCATGTACACCCAGACCCCAAAGAACTCAACCTAGCGATATGGCTCCTGAAGTCAGAGTTTGGTTATTTAAATCTTCCACCAGACTGTATGAATATCCTGAAAGAGGCCAGAAGACCTACTACAAGAGCATGTTATGCAGCTAAATGAAAAAGATTTTTTATATATTGTAATAACAATATCAATCCTCTAGATGCTTCCATACAGAACATAGTCTGTTACTTGTTACACTTACAGCAGTCTGGACTAGCCTACACAACTATCCGCTGACATCTAGCTGCAATAGCTGCGTACTTACAAAATAGACAACATTTGTCTCTATTCATAGTATCCGTTATGGAAGGATTAAAAAGGGTAATGCCACCAAGACTTCCACCAGAACCACTGTGGGATCTCAACATAGTACTTACACGGTTAATGGGTCCACCTTTTGAGCCAATGCAGGGGTGTCCACTGCAATTTCTATCATAGAAAGTTGCGTTCCTCATTGCAATTACTTCACTAAGGAGAGTTGGTGAACTTCAGGCATTAACCTTACAAGAACCCTGCTTTCAGCTTCACAGAGACAAAGTGGTTCTTCGTACGAACCCCAAGTTTCTACCTAAAGTGGTGTCTACCTTTCACATAAATCAATCAGTTGAATTGCCTGTGTTCTTTCCTCAACCTGATTCAGTGGCAAAACGAGCTCTATGCACCCTTGATGTTAGAAGAGCTTTACTTTATTATATAGAAAGAACAAAAGACTTTCGCAAAACAAAGCAACTTTGTTGCTTTTGCTTCACCACACAAGGCCAATCCCATATCTAAATCAAGCATTTCTAGATGGATTGTCAAATGTATACAAATGTGCTATACGAAATCAAAGAGTACTTTAACAGTACCCCTTAGAGCACATTCCACTCGCAAAATAGGGGCTACTATGGCCTTCTTGGGATATATTCCCCTAGCCGACATCTGTTAGGCAGCAACATGGTCACCGCACACATTCGCCAAACACTATTGTGTAGATGTTAGCAAGGCAGAAAGCCCATGTAGGCCAGGCCGTACTCCAAAACACTGTTTCAAATAACTACAACATCTACTAGTTAGCCACCGCTTTGGGAGCATACTGCTTTATAGTCTATGCAAAGCATGTGATCTACAGCACACATGCCTTGAACGGATAACGTTACTTACCCAGTAAGCATCTGTTCTTGGCATGTAGAGCTGTAGATTCACATGCGCCCACCAGCCTCCCCGGTCACTTCTAGCTGTTGTAATTTTTCACTTTATTTACATACGCATGGACATCTCTATTCTACACTTACTTACTCCATTCTCACCCTCTGTGGCGAAACAATCCAACAATGGAGTTGATGCCCATGCCCGTTGTTACCCAAAGGAGGAGTCACCTTACCTTGTGACTGGAAGGACTTCTTCCAAGAAAAACAACTTGCAAACATCCGGACCCAACACTAGATGGCCGGAGTATGCAAAGCATGTGAATCTACAGCTCTAAATGCCAAGAACAGATGCTTACTGGGTAAGTAACATTATCCTTTTGGTCTCTTGTTGGTGTGTAGATGGAGCCACCACATATGTTTTGCACGGGAACGTGAGTCACATAAACACATGTCCGCCTAGGGGTTCGATTCAGGTCTTGCGTATTTTTGTTGCAAAGCGTTTGTGAAGAATAGCCACCCCTCCTTTCCTGCCTGGCAGCGACAGGGGTGTAGTTTGTGGTGGAGGGGATCCTGTGTCTGAGGCTGGCGATCACTTTCCAAACCCAGTCTTTCCTTAGCTTGTCTGTTTCCGTAAGGGTCATGTGTTTCCTGAATTAGCCCTGTGTTAGTTTTTTCTTGGGTCTTTGCATAATGAGGACCTTCTTGCTTTGCACATACCCTTTTGTGATGTGTAGATTCAGGGTCTAAACCGAGGGGTTTAATCGTGGATTCGGCCATTAGGTCAGCTTGAGTAGTCTCGGAGTGTCGATAACAATCCTGAGGGGAAGCTTGTCCAGTAGGTTGATACGTTTGCAACGGTATGCCTAAGCAGAGCAACTTCCGGAGCAGTCGACAAAGACCGAGGTGGTGCAGGGCATCCAGTGTCTCAAGTTGAGTGCTTGTGAGTACAAAGCTACTGTCGTAAACTTTATAAGGGTGAGCAATCCCTGTCATCGCCAGGGCTTTGTTACTGTCAATACTTGCTTGAATTAAGGGTGAGTGAGAAGCATGTACAGCCTGGATTGTTGAAAATATCCTGAGTCATTGAAGGGCTGGAGGTATTTATCAGGGTCTGCCCTCAGCATTTCAATAGTCCATCATGGCTTGAGGGTAGATCGTGATTTAACCTATACCTTGGCATTGTGGTCGGCGGGTGGGCACTTCACTTCCTTTGAGGAGCCGCGGGTACACAGCAAATGTTAATGCCCATCATTCTGTTGGGAGCGAGGCAAATCTCAAGGATGGTGGAATTCCGCAGTGGCATCTAGGTGGGTGGGGGGAGCAGTGTTGTATCCATCAAGGCATGGTCTAAAGAGTCTAATAAGTCCTCCAGTTGTTGAGGTTCTGTGAATTCTCAGGTCGATCTGTCGATAGCCAGGATCATTGTGGCCGGACCCAATAATCCGTACCCGATCCCCTTCTGTTCCAGTAAGAGCAAGAGGAATTTTCGACGGAGCACATAAGTTTCATAGGAAAAGTTTGCAGAGAACGCTAATCAACTTCCCTTGTAGGTGAAAGGGCCATGTTGGCTTGCTAGTCTTATTAATCAATCAAGATTTATAATCAGTCCGTATTCATAAAACGCGTTGTATCACCCGTGAGGGCCTCCAGGCGCTGGAGTTGCTAGTTGCTTCACAGTGCTCTGTTCATTCAAACAGCCAAGTCTTGAGTCTTATCCTAAATTCCTGGAGCGATGAGGCAGTCCTGGTGCCAGTGTTGGAAGATCCTGAGCAGGTGAAATGTACTCTGTAGTGGTCGATCCAGGCGAGATGTGGTTGTACTTCTGTTGCTGGACTTAAAAAATGGGGTTGAGCGTGTGTCCTGCGACGTGGGTGGGGTCGTGACAAGTTGTTTGAGGCCAATGTTGCTCATGCTTTCCAGGAGGTCGGTTGTGTTGTTGTCGCCTGGGTCGTCGAGGTGGGAGTTAAGATCCCGTAGGAAGATGTAGTGCTCTGAGTTAATGCCGATTGGGGCGATGCGGTCCGGGATAGCGTTGGCAGAAGCTGGGACGTGGTCCCGGTTGTCTGTATGGAAGGGTGCCTCTAATGGTGCTTTTTTCGTCTGTGTGAAGTTGGAAGTTGAGATGCTCCATTATCGAGGTCGAGTCGCCTGAGAAGATTGTACAGTGTATGGTGTCCTTGTGGATGCAATTCCACCTCTGGGTTTGTTGATTCGGTCCCTGTGTGTTATTTTGTGGCCTTGAGGTGTGGCTATGTCTGGCACAAAGGCAGGGTTCAGCCAGGTCTCTGTGAGGCAGATGACATCCGGCATTAGGGATGAGATTGTGTCCCAGATCTCTGTGGTGAGTTTGCTGAGGTCTTAGGATCTGCCGGGCTTGTGTATGGCGCAAAAGACACATTATAATTGGCCAAGGACAATCACTACCCCCTTATTTTATCCTGTGTTTTCTTTCAAATTCCAAGGGGATCTGTAATTTCCTATTAAGTAAGCATGGAAGAAAGGTACGCAAAAAGCCCTCGATGCCATCTCCTTCCTTTTAGGGCATGCCGTACAAACGGATATTGTTCCGCCTGCTGCGGTTCTCTAGGTCTGTGACTTTTCTTTGGAGGGTCCACCTTGCTTGCCCCAGTCAGGGGAGTTGTAGAATTTGACTTTCAGTGTTGCTATCCTGGTGTCTGTCAAGTCTAGATTTTACTCATTTTACTAGTCGAGGACACTTCCTGTGTACATTGAGCTTTTGATTTCTTTCATGAGTGTCTCCATAGTGATGGCTTGCTCCCCAGTCATTGCTCCTATCTGTAGTTTGCCGTTGGCACCAGACAACTTTGGAAAAAGTTAGTTGTTGTGACGTCTTCCCCTTCGACATTAAGAGTAGTGGTGTCAGTGAATATACTCTCCCTGTGATCTAGCAGCTGCTGTGCTGCCCCATAAGTGAGTAGAGTGTCTGTCCTAAATGTAATGGATCTTTGTTCCTTGAATGAATGAATGGACGGAATTTATGGAGCGCACAGCTACTCCAGATGGAGTGTCCCGGCGCGGACTGTTCCTAGATGGCTATCCTGATGAGGTTTTAGGGGTTACCTGTAGATGATATTTGAAGGTGGCTCGCTGTTTTCTTATGACTGCGTTAGGGCTGGTGTCTAATCCAGGATGGCTCTCTCATGCACAGTGTGGTGGGTCAGCCCAGCCGTCTAGGTTAACCCTTATGACCTAGAAAGGGGATGGCGCCAGTGATGCGTGTGATATCCAAAGTAACCCCTATATGAGTGGCAGCAGGGTAGGCATTAATCTCCTGTTTGTGGCGCCACTTGGGACAGCTGAGTTCCTGTGCGTGCCTGTTCATAGGTGCACTTGTGGAGTATAGGGGCAGCTTACCGCAGAGAAAGTAGTGCAGCAGCGCCAAACCCTCCTGCCCCCTCTCTGCTGACCGTGGCACTTCGGGTGACTGTCCTCCACTTGTCTGGAAGGAGATGGACGAGGGAGTACTGTTCCATGACTTCCTTGCCGGTGGTAGTCACCAAAGGGGCCCAGCCACAGGGAGCCACCACACAGGTGCTGGGACGAGAGGCAGCTTGCCGTGGTAAGCTGCAACAGCACTGGCATCCACCCTTGTCACCCACCTTTTCTGTCGTGTAGTCAAGTAGTCTAAGGCCCCAATGGGGCTGGCAGGTGAGGTGGTTGGAGGAATCTCTGTTCTGCAGCTGTCTGCAGTGGCGCCTCCTCTGAAGGAAACCAGGCTTGGATGGGTCCATATGCATACTTCAGGGAGGATTGTAGCATTAAACTAGGGCACCAACACCTACTGCTGCACTCAGCTAGAGTCTGCTGTGTGGTGGGGTGTAGCAGCGGTGCTTGCCTTGAGCGTCTGTTGCCAGCCGTTGGATAACTCCTTAGGTCCTGTTCAGCGAGTAATGGGACGGAGTCTGTTCTTCTCCCCTGTAGCATCCATGTGCCGAACGTTCTCGTTTCCTGGGCCCCCGGGGCTCTTTTTTCAGCTGTTTGAAGCCCCCTTTCTGAGTATGTGTGTTTGGGGAAATTTCTGGTGGAGCAGGTTACAGGGCAGCCTTCTTGCTCATGGCTCCCCAATTGTATTTCTCATTGTAATTAATTCTCCACATCGCATCAGTGAATTATTAGTTCAGTCTCCATATTTACCACTTTGTTCCCTGGCAAATTGGTGCTTCAGATGAACGCATCCTTTCTTCCAAAAGTGGTTTTACCTATTCATTTGGGGTAATCAATCACTTGGCTTCACCAGCTGTATCCTAAGCGGGCTCTTGAGTTTTGACTTTAACAGGTTTTTACCTTAATAGGACTAACTAGTACTGAGGGGATGATCAAATTTTTGTTGGATTCGCTGATGTGATGAAAGGAAAAGTGGTCCAGAAAAGGACCTCTTTGCAACGGATTGTCCTTTGCATCAAGCTGCGTTACCCCTGGCCCGAAAAGGATACTTCTGACTGCTTTTGGGTGTATTTCTCCTGGGCTTAAGCTGCTATTTATTATCCTGGCTTCTGGTGTTCCTGTGTTGGACATCTTCCACTCTGCCATGTGAGCATTTGTCCATAATTTCAGTATGCACTACCTTATCCACTCTTGGGTTCAAAGGTAGGACATTTTCCTGCAGTACAGTCTACTCTTCAAACCCACCCCATGGTGATGGGGGGTGTTGCTTTAGCAACAATTCACAAGGTGAGGGAATCTGGTGTTTGCAGAATCCATCAGAAAAAAATAAGCTACTTCCCTTCAGTAATGCTGTTTCTAGTGGAGACTTGAACTGCAGATTCCTAACTACTTACACTCCTCTCTGTTCTGGTAAATAGACTTTTAGGTTGTAATAAGGTTTCAAGTTAGATGTTGCACACTGTCGACATTCTCAATTTGTCAGTAATGCTGCACCACTCGGGGTACAGAAAATGTCCTGGCATAAACTGATGTCAGCGTGCAGGGGTGTCACTTATGTGCCGCAAAACGCCGTCATGTCTGTAGGTAGGATGGAATTTTGCCAGTGCACAGATTCAATTGCAGAAAGTTTTCTGAAACCAGTCTGGGGCCTATGTAGATTCATAAGTTGAGGAATGTTCAGTTAGTGTCCAACAAAAAGAGTGTTAGCAAAGGTGTAGGAAAGTGCCCCTTTTTGCATGGTTGCCCCAATTTTACGAAACAGTTGATGTACTTTGACTGAGTGTGCCCGGGGTTCCTGCCAACCAGGTAGCCAGGGCCTATGTTCTTTCCCCTACAGTTGCAAAACCCAATTGGCAACTCTCTGGCCACATGTAAGTCCCTTGTAGGGCAGGCCACACACGCACGCGCACACCTACCTTTTGGTGTAGAACAAAGTGAAGAGTCGACATGGCACAACCCACTGCCCTGGCATAGGTCAGCCACCCCTCTAGCTGGGTGCACTATACCAGTGGTGAGGGTACCGGTGCATGAGCCCTGTACCCCTACAGTGTCTAAGCCAATTCTTAGACATTGTAAGTGCAGTAGTGCCATTAAGAGTATATGGTGCTGGGAGTTTGTCATTACAAACTCCACATCACCGTAATGGCTTTACTGAAAACTGGGAAGTTTGGTATCCAACTTCTCAGCACATTAAACCCACACTGATGCCAGTGTGGGATTAAATGAAAAATGCACTCGGAGGCCTTTTTTTAGATGCCCCCTGAAGAACGACCTAAGTCTAGTGTCCTGGCTGAGTGGCTGCTCGCCAGCTGCCACTATCAGACCTGTTTCTGGACCCCTGGGTCGAGAGCCTGCTGCTCTTGGGGTCCTGAAACAATGCACATCCTGTGTCGAGGTGCCAAGCCTCCTCCCCCAGGATGGGCAGAGTCCACGAAGGGGAAGCTTCAAAGGCTTGCCACCTTTGTGAGTTACCCCAGCCATTTGCTGCTCCCAGCAACTGGCCCCCACCGGTTCTGACCCCCACTTTGTGCTGGAGAATCGGCGGGAAAACCAAGTCGGGAGGAGAAGTGTGCCCACTTTTGCCAATCCCACCCCTCAGGTGGGGGAGGCGAGGTGAAGCACAACTCGGTCGCCCGCCATCTTGCAGATGGGGTGACCCAGACAACCAGAGTGAGGCTTATGCTCCACTCCCACTGGAGGGTGGCATACTAGGGGGTGTACCAACCCTAAGGAAGGGACCCTTTGATCCCGACCTGTACTTACCTGTAACGCCCCTAAATCTAGTATTGGGGGGGGGGGTAACCCCGAACCTTGCCTCCACAGACAAGAAGAGAGAAGGAGGACCCTTAGAAGCTGTGCTGAAAGAGGACACCAAGTGACTTGGCCCCAGCCCTACCGGCCTGTTCCAACCTCAAACCTGCTCCAGCAAAACCTTGGTGTGTCCTGCAGCCATCAGCCCCCAAGAACCCGAAGGACCTGCCCTGCCTTCCTAATCCAAGACTTTGTCCCCGTGAGCACCAGATTTGCTCACCCACAGATTCTGGTTCCGGCCAAATCTGCGAGTCTGCACCACTCTGCACTCGACGCCCATGACCCGAGTGGCCCAACACCATGAGGAGGTCTCCCGGCGATCCCTACCTGGGATCTGGTGATCCCTGACCTGCCTCAAGTCTCCAACCGACGCCTGCAGCCTCTTTCTGGAGGACCCTCCGACCGCGACCGGAGCCGGTAAGTAAAACCTGACTCGTAAAGACAACCCCGCACCCGACGTCCCACGGCCTTGGGTGGCCATACCGACGATGTGTCCCAGCATCCCGAGGCATCCCAACTTACCTCTCCACCCGGTGGTCGCCTCCAGAAGATCTTCGTCCCCGAGCCTGCAGTGTTTGTTGAAACCCGAGAATCCCCATTGAAATCAACAGGGCACCAGAAGCCAAACCAGCACCTTGCACCCGACCGCCCCTGTGCTGCTGTGGATTTACCGTGTGTGCTAAATCTGATCCCCATTTGCCCTGAGCCTAACACCAGGAGCTTTGCTTCCACAACCTTGTGGCCTGCTCGTGAGCAGCCACCAACCGGATGCCCCCTATTCCCCATTGCATAACATTGGGCCTCGGCACTGTGCACCCGGCCGCCCTAGTGCCGCTGAGGGTGCTTTGAGAGTGCATCCTCGACCCTGGGGGAATCCTGGTTCTAACCCCAGAAACCAAACTCCCACAACTAAGTACTTGCCTGTAAACCGATAACTTCATTCCCTCCCGTAGGATTGCATTGACTGCTTTTCTTTGAAAATTGTTTTAAGTGTGGAGTTGGTTTGTATGGAACTCTGAGAAACTGCAAATATACAAAAACTGATTTGCTTATCTTTTCTCTAGAAAGTGTCCCAGTGTGATATCTAGGCATATCACACTGAGTAGAAAAAGTAAGTTAAAAAGTAATCTGCAAAGTAATCAAAAGTAATTAACTAATTTCAACTGTATTCAAAGCATTTACAAACCTGTAACAATGTAATTTTCGTTCAGCTTGCTTGTATTGTTCAACCTGCCTTGAAAAGTACCATTTACACTTACCTGTGCCAGGCTTGCTTGGTTCTAGAAAATAAATACAACTAAATAATATTTTTATACAAACTAAGTGGTCTGAGTTCAGTCTTTGAGTGTGTGACATCTTTTCTTACCTGAGTGTGTACAACAAATGCTTAACACTACCCTCTGATTAAGCCTTACTGCTCACCCACACTACCACAAATAGAGAATAAGGTATGGTCTACTTTTACCTCTGCCTACCTTTGGGGTTCCACTGGACTCTGTGCACACTATACCTTACTTTGGTATAGTATATACAGAACCAGCTTCCTACAAAATGTAGACAACTTTTTTGTTAGGGCACTCTTTAGTTTGCGGGTTTTTTAGTTGATAGCGTTTGGAACAGTACTTATTCCAGTTGATACACATCCTTGACTTCAGAGGGTGTAAACTGTAGTCAGACTTAAGACATATCACCACTTAATGCTATATTTGGCCTTGAACTGCTGAAGTTTGAGATGCAGCGGGTCAAAAACCATTGTGAAAGCCCCATATTAGTTTTGACAGTTCTTGTTGTCGGTCACATTTTGCTTGTTGAACAACAGGATCAGCATATACCTTTCTCTTTTGTTGAATCACCTCGTAGGATTACAAACGGATGTAGTAGTACTAAAGACAGTTGAAACGTAATGCTAGTGTGAATAAACAAGCCATCATAAATATAGAGAAAATACTGCAAAAGAGGGAAAAGTTATGTCGTTTTGAAAGAGGAGTTAGTACAAAATAAGTTAACTTTTGTTTATCTGAAACAATGTGTTCGAGGCATATGAGCTGTAGATCGTATACTTGTGCATAGATCGCCATCTGGTGTTGGGCTCGGATGTTTGCACTTTGTTTTTGTCTTGGAAGAAGTCTTTGTAGTCACAAGGTAGGTGACTCCTCCTTAGGACGATAGTGCGCATGGGCATCGACTCCATCTCCAGATTGTTTTTTCCCGCCATCGGGTTCGGATGTGATTTGCTGCGCTCCGGGTCGATATCTGTTTCGAATTTTCCTTCGACGCGCAATCCCTCTCCACTCGACGGTATTGCCTCGATCGCGTCTCCCTTTCTACGCGTATCTTTCAAAACAAACTCCTCGATCTACATCTTTTACGCGGGCCGTTGGGCCTATCCGCGCCGACCACACCTGCGGTCAATGGAAAGGACTCCTTTCAAAAAATGCTCCGGGTGTGGTGCTAAGTTCCCACACACTGACTTTCACGAGGTTTGTAATCTCTGCCTCTCCCCGGAGCACTATGACAAGAACTGCGAGGCCTGTGCATCGTTCAGATTGAAGAAGACCATCCGTGATCGTCGGGCCTGACGTCACGAAATGTCTCGCAGGAGCGGCTCGATTCCGGACATTTTCGGGGCAGATCCCAATGCCCCGCCGGGACAACAGAGTGATGAACACGTCTCCGTTTCCGAAGCTGACGACTCCGACGTCGAAGAGGAGACCGTCACGCCGGTTCAGCGGTCCGTGAGTACCGAAACTCCCCTCCCCAAAAACAAACCTAAGGCTCCGGTAACGCCCTCGGGCTCGGTTCGACACCAGCAACACGTTTCAGACGCCCCGCCCTCTGGCCCGGCTACAAAACCTAAAGATAAGCCTTCAGACTCTGGCTCGAGCCAACCCCATTCCGGTGCCGAAAAGTCATCTTCGGCACCGAAGCACCAGACCAAAGATGTGCCACGCCCTTCTTTGTCGACGTCGAAAACAACCTCGACACCACAGCCCTCGGCATCGAAGCATACCAAACACGCCCATTCGGACCCGAAAAAATCTTCTGAGCCGAAAACTGCTTCCAAATCCAAAAAATCATCGGAGCCGAAAAAAGTCTGAGCCACAAAAATCTAAAGAGTCCAAGACTCCACAGAAAGCCTCAGACACTCGGTCCAAAGAACATTCTAATACAAAATCTTCGGAACCGAAAAATTACTTTTTACCCACACAGACTACGCCTCCGTGTTTGGATCCGAAACAAAAAACTCTATTCATTGATCCACAGTCTGGCAAAGTTTTCGCCAAGCCTCCAAAAAAGAGGAAGTTGGACACTTCACAAGAAGATGAAGTACCAGTGAAACAAAGGGAGATAAGTACTAACACTTCCCCACCTCCTTCTCCTTCTCCAGTTGATCCAAATCTTCTGATTTCTCCACCACACTCCCCACTCGTTCACCTCAAATACCAGTTACTGAGGATGATCATACAGATGGGGGTGGAAATATAGATCCACATGGGGATGATGATGATGATGCACACACCATCCCACACGACATAGACCCTTGGGATGACTATAACACAGATCCTGACCTAAATAATGACCCGGACCTTATCCATCTAGGCCATCACCACCGGATGACAACATTGGTTTTGCGCAACTGATCAACAGGGCTGCCCAATACCACGGGGTACAATTACATTCTGATCCTGTAGAGGATGATTTCTTACTCGAAACCTTTGCACCCTCGCAAAAATCCACACACACCCTGCCAATGATAAAAGGCATGCTCAAACATGCCCCAGAAGTTTTCAAGGACCCTGTCAGGGCCAGGGTTATCAACAATAGAATAGATAAAAAATACAAGGCAGCTCCCAATGATCCAATTTACATTACGGGTCAGGTCCCATTGGATTCTCTTGTGGTGTCCAATGCACGCAAGAGTGCAAACTCTCAGAGTACAGGCGACGCCCCCCCTCCTGATAAGAAGTCCAAATTACTAGACGCATCTGGGAAACTGATTGCGTCACAGGCCGCAAGTCATTGGCGCATTGCCAATGCCCAAGCTTTATTGGCCAGGTACGATAGGGCTCAATATGACGAGCTCGAAAAGCTCATGCAACACCTTCCCACCCAGTACCAACAAAAGGCCCACGACCTTATACAGGAAGGGAAATTAATCACAAACACCTCAATTAAATGTGCACTTGACGCTGCTGATACCGCATCGCGCGCCATTAATACTAGCGTTTTGTTGCGCAGGCACGCTTGGCTCTGAGTCTCCGGATTCAAACAAGAGTTGCAATCTGCTATTTTAAATCGGCCCTTTGATCAGGAACATCTTTTCGGGCCCTAAGTGGACACATCTTTAGAAAAGATGAAAAAAGATACAGAGACAGCCAAATCCATGGGGGCCTTACAATTGCCTTCTCCTAGAGGCTCCTTTCGCCGCTCCTTCTACAGGGCTGGCTCCAAAACCGTTGTTTCAGAGCATCCTTTGTCATCCTATAAAAGCCCCACTCAAACGTCCCCCAGAGGATATTTTCATGGGGGCTACAGAGGCAACAATAATAAAGGAAGAGGTCGAGGTAACAATAACCGCACCTCCACTACCACTAAACAGTGACTTCCCTGCACTTCCCCCCCCCCGATCATCCCACTCCTGTCGGGGGACGTCTTGCACAGTTCCTACCTGTCTGGAATTCAATCACAACAGACAGGTGGGTAAGACAAATCATACAGTATGGTTACTGCCTGGAACTCACCTCTACTCCCCCAAACATTCCTCCCAGAGAACGTCCAATGTCCTCAGAACATTTAGCACTTCTCAAACAAGAGGTTCTTTCTCTATTACAAAAACATGCAATAGAACCAGTCCCCTTGCCTCCTCAAAGCACAGGGGTTTACTCCCTATATTTCCTAATTCCAAAAAAGGACGGCTCTCTCAGGCCCATATTAGACCTCAGACCGTTAAACCTCTACATTCAATCGGATCACTTTCACATGGTCACTCTCCAACAAGTGCTCCCACTGCTTCAACAGGGCGACATTCTCTCCACACTGGATTTAAAAGACGCCTACTTTCATATTCCCATTCACCCCGCTCACAGGAAATATCTCAGGTTCGTGGTAGACGTCAACACTACCAATTCAAGGTCCTCCCATTTGGAGTAACTACAGGCCCCAGAGTCTTCACCAACTGCCTCGCAGTAGTTGCAGCCCACTTAAGAAGACAGCACATTCATGTCTTCCCTTATCTAGACGACTGGCTCATAAAAGCCAACTCACACAGCAGCTGTGTGTAACACACACACACACACACACACACACACACAACAGTCCAGCTGCTTCACTGCTTGGGATTCACGGTAAACCTCACCAAATCCCACCTCCAACCGTCCACCATACAACAATATCTAGGGGCTACAATAGACACTTCAAAAGCTCTTGCATGCCCCAACCCAGTCAGGATAACAGCCATGCAAGTTCTAATAGCAAAATGTCAGCCTCAACACTCACTACCAGCAAGAGTGTTCATGCAGCTAATTGGGATGATGGCCTCTTGCATTCTCATCGTCCCTTACGCAAGACTCCAAATGCGTCCCTTACAGGAGTGTTTGGCACATCAGTGGAACTAGGCTCAAGGTCATTTAACAGATCTGGTGTTGGTAGATGACCGCGCCCATCGCTCTCTGCAGTGGTGGAACACACAAGACCTTTCCAAAGGGTGGCCGTTCCTAGACACGGGTCCACAGATAGTGCTAATAGCAGACGCATCGCTCACCGGCTGAGGAGCTCGTCTTCAAACTCCTACCGTTCAGGGCATATGGACCCCTCAACAAAACAATTCCACATAAATTACCTAGAATTGTTGGCAATATTCCTAGCGCTAAAATCTTTTCAACTCCACCTCCTAAACAAAGCTGTCCTTGTCCTTACAGACAACATGACAGCACTGTATTACATACAGAAACGGGGGGGGGGGGACACTCCAGCTTTCACACCTAGCTCAGAGCACATGGAGATGGGACATTCCTCAAAACATATATCTCCTTGCAGAACACCTACCAGGAGTACACAATCAAATGGCAGATCTACTCAGTCGCCAAACACAGCAGATCCACGAATGGGAACTTCATCCTCAAGTTCTGCTTCCATTCTTTCAAATGTGGGGCCACTCAGAAATAGACCTGTTCGCCACACACCAAAGCGCAAAATGCCCAAGCTTCGCATCCAGGTATCCACACCCATTGTCCAAAGGCAATGCGCTATGGATGAACGGGTCAGGCAAATTTGCTTACGCTTTTCCTCCTCTCCCGCTCATTCCGCTAGTGGTTCGGAAGCTCAAACAGCATTCCCTCACAATGATCCTGATTGCTCCAACATGGGCCCGACAGCCATGGTTCACAACCCTCTTGGAACTATCAGTAGTTCGTCATCAAAAGCTACGCCTCTCACCCAAGCTTCTCACTCAGAACCATGGAGAGATAAGGCATCCAGATCCCAGTCAGCTCAACCTTGCGATCTGGCACCTGAAATCTTAGAGTTTGGCTACCTTAATCTCCCGCCAGACTGCATGAACATCATTAAAGAGGCTAGACGTCCTACTACTAGTGCCTGCTATGCCCTCAAAATGGAAAAGATTTGTAATTTACTATACAAATAACAAGCCATTAGATGCTTCTATTCAAAACATCTGTTACCTTTTACATCTACAACAATGTAACCTAGCGTATACATCCATTAGACTACATCTCGCTGCAATAGCAGCCTATCTCCAAAACAGACAACACTTGTCTTTGTTTAGGGTACCAGCTATCAAAGCATTTATGGAAGGACTTAAAAGAATAATTCCACCTAGAGTTCCACCCTCTCCAGTATGGAACCTAAATGTGGTACTGACCAGACTCATGGGTCCCCCATTTGAACCTATGCATAAATGCGAACTACAATTTCTCGCTTGGAAAGTAGCCTTTCTGGTGGCGATCACCTCTCTCAGAAGAGTTAGTGAACTCCAGGCATTAACCATATAAGAACCATTTCTCCAAATACATCATAACAAAGTGGTTCTTGGGACTAACCCAAAATTTCTACCTAAAGTCGTCTCTGCTTTCCACCTTAACCAGTCTGTAGAGCTCAGTCTTTTTCCCTCTACCAGACTCAGTAGCAGAACGAGCTCTTCACACGCTAGACGTAAAACGAGCCATACTTTACTACATTGAAAGAACAAAATCCTTTAGAAAGACTAAACCACTTTTTGTGGCTTTCTCCCCACCTCATAAAGGCAATCCTATCTCAAAAACAGGAATTGCAAGGTGGATTGTTAAATGCATCCAGATATGCTATGCCAAAGCTAAACGCACCTTAACCATTCCCCCTAAAGCTCACTCCACACGTAAACTAGGGGCATCTATGGCATTCTTAGGGAACATTCCCCTAGATGACATCTGCAAAGCAGCAACTTGGTCTACACCACACACGTTCACAAAACACTACTGTGTAGACGTGCAAGCAAAACAGCAAGCTAGTGTGGGCCAGGCTGTATTAAGAACACTTTTTCAAACCTCTGCAACAGATACAGGTAGCCACCGCTAACGAGGTAACTGCTGTATGGTCTATGCACAAGTATACAATCTACAGCTCATATGCCTCGAACGGAAAATGCTACTTACCAGTATGCATCTGTTCTTGGCATGTAGAACTGTAGATTCGTGTACGCCCACCCGCCTCTCCGGATACCTCTATCTGTTCCAGTACTATCTTACTTAGATACATTACACATGGACATCTTTTTCTATTTCTTACTAACTCCATCATAGCCCTCCATGGCAAAACAATCTGGAGATGGAGTCGATGCCCATGCGCACTATCGTCCTAAGGAGGAGTCACCTACCTCGTGACTACAAAGACTTCTTCCAAGACGAAAACAAAGTGCAAACATCCGAGCCCAACACCAGATGGCGATCTATGCACAAGTATACGAATCTACAGCTCTACATGCCAAGAACAGATGCATACTGGTAAGTAGCATTTTCCTTTTTCCCTCCCATTTTTGTGGCCATAACAGCCCTCTCTGCGCCACTTCCTTAAATTGGTACCAGTCTATTCTTTATTTCCAGGTGGAAAAAACAAAGAAAAGCTATTGCTCCATCATTAGGAAAAAGCTGAACTGAAGAGGAAGTTAGTACAGAGTGACTGGAAACTACAGGTGCCAGTGGCACCTATGGCATGTAATCACATTCTCCCAATGCAGGATAATGTGCTTGTGACAAAATTTAGTTTGGGCACCCTATTGCATGTTGTAGAAAATATACAAGTTGTGCTTTACAGATAAAAGTCAAATATAATATTGGAGGAAAAAGTGGCTTATTTGATTCTGTCCCTGTCTGTGGTCAGATTCCAAACTAGGTCCCACGGAGGTCTGGACATCAAGGCAAGCTCTGCAGGATCTTTACCAGAAGATGCTCGTCACAGACCTGGAGTGTGCACTGGACAAGAAGGTGGAGCAGGACCTGTGAGTATAAATGTTGTGCTAAGGGAGGCGAGGGACTGGGATGAATGTTAACAGGTGCTGCTTTGTTCATTCAAAATACCCAGGTTTACTAGTTTGTTAACAAGTAAGCTTGAAAATTTAATTAATTTGGCTGTTGATTTGGAAACATAGTGGCAGCTTTGTCCATTAGTTGGGGGTAATTTTTCAGATGCTGTCACATATCCTAGCGTATGGTATAAGTGATCTGAGAACAATTTTATCTTTTTTTTAATTGTTTCAAATGACCAAGTTGGAAACCTCATGAATTTGAGTAACTCTAAAGGTCTTTTATGTCTCACACTTTAAGCCCCTTTTAGTCCTTTGTTTTTCTGTACTATTGCTCCCCAAGCTCAACTCTCACCCTTCCCCTGGCATGAATTAAATTGGTGGTCTGTATGCACCCCTTTGGAGTTGGTAACATGGACACTGTTTCTAAAGTTAGACTTAATCCATGTATAACCTTGTGGAAGGGGTTATTTACTTTCTCTTGTAGTAATGCAAATTCGCAGTGTAGACTTCAAGACTTGCTGTGCTCGTGCTATAACCTCACAGAGCCACTTGTATCCCATTTGAGTTTCTGTTAACATGGTTTTTTTCTGGAGCTATTCTTGTGTTATGTCTGTCTCGTGTGACTTGTCTTTTCTGCTGTGCACTTTTTGAAGGTTATTACTGGATAATCTGTTTTTGCGAATCCCCAGAAGAAAGTGATGTCTCTTGAGATTCTCATTTTGAGGTGGGCCTTTCATTTGGTTGGTGTCCAATGTGTGTCAATACTTCTCGACCAAAAACTCTTATATAATATTTTGTGTCCCACCACTTGTCCTTCTGTCCCAGTGTCATCAGACTCTGATTTAGGCACTCCCTCTTGTCATGGTTAATTGAGGCCTCTAATTGTGGATTTGCAGTGAGGACTCTTGGAAAGTGTTTTGCTGTTGACTACTTTGCTGTTAGAGGCCTCTAATTCTGAACACTAGTTAGATTTGTGTTGTGTGCCGCCTAGAAACGGAGGTTTATTCTCCATGGTGCTCCAAGGCTACTCTGGCTGTGACCTCACTCTGCATTTGCAAAGCTTTTTTTCTTCAGTTTGCTCAAGCAATGTTTTGCAGTCTCTTTTCATGTACTTTTTTTCATCTTTATCCAAAGCTTTGATACAGACAGTTATTTTCAGGTTGGAAGACAGTCTTCATGTGACCTTTTGAATGCCATTTATATTTCAGTGGGTAAGAAAGTGAGATTGACCTATGTTAGGAAGCTTAATTGTGCAATGGAGTTTTTGCTGCAAGACCTTTTGGGCTATTTCCTTCAAAAGTTATTTAAATGTAGGGCAATTTTGTATCTTTTATTTTATGCCAAAGATCCCGGTTTTCTTTACTTCTGGTCAGAGCGTTTCTGATTTTTGGGGGTATCGACTCCGGAGAGTAGAAAGATTTGAGCTTCCTGACATATGTCCTGTAATCTTTCTCTAGTATACACCCACTCCCCCAGCTATCATTATATAGAAATACTTCTAACATTTTGTCCTGTTGATGGGGCCTTCGTAAACTATAATAGTCCCTTTACAAGATGTGATGATGTTCATTCCTTCTCCCTTATAGATGAAATTAGAGAACAAAGTCGATTGTTTCAGTTCATGTAGTTCCACAGGGAGATGCTTCTTGAAGGGAATTTTTCTTCTTCATACCCTTTAAAACTGTTGCAGCCAGTTGTATATAAATCCTCACTGCAGCATGTCCCCTGTTGGACGGATACATGAGAAGTGGCATATGAATCTTTAATTTTGAGCTAAACCAGGATGTTTTCCATGTTAAAGGATTTGATGTCAATGAGGTCCTCCCGACCCTCTGTTGACAAATTGTTTCTTACGATTTGGTCCATCATTGTTGCACAGTTTTCTAAGTATTTTGATCCAAAGCCAAAATTGAATGTTCATCTGCAGCAGTGGGACTTAAAGGGCCACTAAGGAGTTTACAATTGTTCATCTCCGTGATGTGATGGGGCTTTGTGTTTAGTCCTGAGATCTTCATTACTTCTCACAGAATTCTGCTTAAGTTAAGTCTGCTTGAGAACTATTGTTACAGGTAACCATTCACAAAAGGGCATGTACATACAAACTCACTGATAAACTGGTTGTACTGTGCTTGTATTGAATTGTGCACAATTCTGTTCCTAGCTGGAATCACGCCTTTAAGAATCAGATCACCACCCTCCAGAGCCAGGCAAAGAATCGGGCAAATCCTAATCGCGGTGAAGTGCAGGCCAATCTCTCCCTGTTCCTAGAGGCAGCCAGTGGATTCTATACTCAGGTGAGTCTCTTATTTTGCTCTGGGTGTGAAGTTTGTAGCCTGAAAAGAATGGCACAGTCACAAGATACTGCAGCTCTCCCTGTGAAATGTCTCAAATAATATTTTATCTACCCTTACTCTGATGGGCATCTCCAATTACTGTGTTCAAGCATTTGGTTTTATAAATCACTATTTACCAGCTAGTTGTCCTAATTTGTAGTAAAACTTGAACGTGTATTAGTGAGTAATAGCCTACTTTTATCCATTACTTGGAAGTTACCATTTTCTTAGTTTAGACTTTTATGGAGTGGCGACTGCTACGTCATGAGTGTGAAAATGGTGTTCTAGATGTAGAGTCATGAGGGTGAGCTTTTACATCTTTAAGACCTGTCGTTTGGGAGTTGTGGTAAGGCATTTGAAGAGAATGTTTCCATCTGGTTCCTAACTGCCACCAGATTTCCAGGACCTTCAATTGGTATGTTTAGTTTGTCTCTCCACATATGTTTACAGACTTGATATATTACTGTTTGTAAGAAGCACTTCTCACTGTCTTAATCAGTCAGTTTTTGGACGCGAGTAACTACTTAGCTAGGTGAGCGTTTTAATAATGCGCAAGTACATTGTTTGAATAAAATTTTAGTTGTATGGTGCTGCACTTGAGACTCTTGTTAGAATGTGATTACAACATTTTGATATAACTTTCAATTCTTATTCTCTGAGTGATGTGATTTTTTTTTAGGTTGTCCTGTCAGTAACTTATGTAAATCAAAGATGTGGGAAGTGTTTGGAGGGTTTTCACAAAGGTTCTCTTTGGATATCCGAAGTGAACCCAAATGCAGTAAGTTAGCTCTTGTTTGTTCAGGTGCTGGTTTGCAAAACCTAAAAGTTATTTTTGGAGATGAGGGATTTTCTCCTACATGCCCTTCTTTGAACCCATACATGTTTAGTTTGTCTAAAAGTGAAATTATGAACTCTAGTTTTATTTATTGACCGAGCCCTTTGGGTTCCGGTATTTAGCTCTGGGGTTCTTACAATCCCATACGAATTTGCTGGGGTTTCCACTCGTAGGTAGATAAAGACTATCCTGAACTTTTGTCATTTGTAAATATTTCCGTCTATGGAATGACTGACTTAATGTTGTTTGGGAAGGGCTTTATGAAAACGGTCCTATATTGATGAATACTAACAATTCTTTTTATAAATCTGATGTCACAGATATCTTTCGATATAGACACAATGCTACAAAAATGCTCCAGACTGAGTTTATATAAAGGTTGTTGATTAAGTAATGCATTGGTAAAACATTTTGTGGAAAAGGGACATGAAGTACACCGAAGGACAGGAGACAATGGCTTCCCTCAGAAATGTACATTGGAGCAATAGGTATATCAGAGCACCGGTTTATGGAGAACTTGGACATTGAGGGATGTCTATTGATAGAGGTGGGAATCATTAAATGTATCAAAATTAATTGGCTGTTTAATTTCAGGAAATCTGTGTGATGTTTACAGTGTAATGACCTTTCTGAAGAGGAGGTTTTTACTTTGCAATGCTTTGGAGATCAATATTTTGGATGTTGTGAAAATAGGCTTGATAATCGACAAAACAATTTGGTTGAATGAACTTCATGATTAATAACCAAGTAGTGATTGAAATCATAGTTTGCATGATTGTTTTTGGATTGGGGAGTGCTTGAGTCATAAGTTGTTGGAAGATGTTAGCACATGTGAAGTTGAATTTGCTTATCACTAACATCTAAGGCTTTTTATACAGCGAAATTGTGATCGAAATGTTCCATTTTAGCTTCTTTTATTCAAAGTTTTCTTGAGATGAACCTCCAACTTGTCTGATAAGCCTTACTTTCTTGACACTCATGAAATAGTGGAAAATTACTTGCGTCCTTTCAGAATGTTTGGCTTGCTAGCAAAATTTATGTAGTAAAATGAACCGTTTAACCTAATTGTTTTGAAGAATTGTGGAGGGAGATATTTCCGCCACAACCACAAACCCTGCTTGGAAGATGAAGGGCATGGTGTCTTTGCCTCATTCTGGGTTGCTATTTATGCCCCACAAATTTCAAAGATCGCCAGCTGCCCCTCTCAGAAAATGTTGCTACTGAAACACCCCCACTCTCTGAGCATAGCAGCAGAATGTGTTGGCCCATCTTCTGCTGAGATAGTAATTTGTGAGGGTGACACTAAGTGGTAGCAGAGGTTGATAGCGCTGATCATATGTTGCTGTTCTGGCCTCTGCCACCAGCCTACCAAACTTCTGCCTGGAAGAATGTGCTAGATGTGTTCGCCATCCTCATTTTATTTGACATGGCAGAAGGATCTTGGTATATGTACCAGCTCAACCAGTACCATCTTCAATTTCTGTGGGCTCTGGAAATCCCTAGGATTCCCCTTCTAGCTCGCTGCGCTGGTGCAGTAGAGCATGAGAATTACCTGGCTATTCCTTGAGTCTGGCGGTGGAAGAGATGACAGTTCATCCACCCCCTGAATCCCTAGGCACTGTGTGTTGCTTTAGTTGACACCTAGTACGACAAGAAAATGCTTTTCTTGCCCCAAACAAAAGACTGCGGAATAATGCAGAGAATGTCGTCATAGTCTTTAGTTACAATACTATTGTTAGAGGCAAGTACCTTTTTCTAGTTATGCTTTAGAGGTTTTTTCCCTTTCCCATCCACAAGTGAGCACATTACTTTGCCCAGCTTCTTGCAAAATACAGCAGACCAGCTGAAGTTGCAGATATACTCTACACGGAATGATTCATCTGTTATTTCAGATCTAGGCAAAACTGGCCCTTGTATTCTATGTGAGTCCTCACAAGAGTAGAATCTGCTCAACTCTCCAAATGCGATACATCTTCACACCAGAATCTTCTAAGTATCACTGTTAAAGTGTAGACACCTAGCTCTGTCTGAAGTCTCATTCTGTGCTAACCACTTTCTTAGATTTCCCCACCTCTAATGAAACACCTCTTCACAAGACTAGAAGGGGGCAACTTCTTCTCAGGGAATGACACTTCTTGGGCACCAGGATACCTAAAGGCTAATGGACAACGTTTTTGGTTTTGTAAGATCAGACGTATTAATGGTGTACATTTTTCATTATTTGTAACCTGATCAGTCGTTTGTCCAAGAAGCTTTTTGCACACAATGACTGGTCATTCAATGTTTTTGCCATTTTATTATCCGAGGCATGCATACTGTTTGGCAGATACAGTGATTAGTGCTGCTTTTTTCCATTGATTATTTTTTACTTTCTCATTGCAGCTGTTGCAGGAACTGTGCACAGTATTTAATGTGGACCTTCCTTGCCGCGTACGATCCTCACAACTGGGAATCATCAGCAATAAGCAGACCTACACCAGCAACGTAGTAAAACCACAGTCCAGCTCTTGCTCCTACATCTGCCAGCACTGCCTGGTGCATCTAGGAGACATCGGTGAGGGGAGAAAATGCCCGAGGACATTGTACAATAGTGTAGCAGGCCTTTACATACATAAGGGAGCAGGGGCAACATATTTGGAATGCTGAGCTCATACTTCATGACGTGTTTGTCACACAGACCGCAGAGTCAAGACCTAAATAATCCTTGGTTTGTGGATAAGCATATTGGTTTTCAGTTGTATCCTGTACAGCTTATCTAGTACTTGTGTGATTATTCCTCTTGGTCTCTGTATTCTGATGTCTACGGGCCGTGCCATCACTTAGCATTGTCCTTATTTGGGCTAGCATTTGAGATCTATGCAGTAATTAAAACTGTAGTTCTCAAACATTGGATCTTCTAGATGGCACTAAAGTTAAAAGAACGGTACACAAGTGATTTAAGTGTTTATGTAACCAGAAGGCCACGCACATTCACAGTGCAGATACTTCATAGCTTTTACAGGTAAATTGGAGAGAAGGGCTTTACCAAAGGATTGCTTTCTAGGTTGTTTGCTTACTTTTTAATGTTAGATTTTAAATATTAGATTGCAAAGAAGCCAGTCTCTGAAGTCTTTTCCGCTCTGCACAAGGATGGCAAACATCCTTTATTAGTCAATTCTGAAATCAACCAGCCCTGGAGGTTTGCAAGGCTGTATTTTATTATGCTTGTCTTCTTTTAAACATTTGTGTTGATTATGGCATGATTAGTTGAAATAAAACACTGCTGTGCTTTTCTACTGCAGATTCCTGGCCAAGGTGACCAAAACCATGGCCTCCATAAGTTCTTTTCACTAGAATCGGATGCACTTCCAGTAGGCCTCTTCCTACATTCTCTCATTTCATGATAATGTGAACACCTTTCCTAAGAGGAAAACTCCCTCACCAGCTTAGTTTGCATCCAGTTTACCTCCTTAATCGCCCCACAAAGTTGCTTCCATTGCCGCTCCTCCCTTGTCCTGCCCCCTCTCCTTTTCTCACTTAAGCTGACTCTGTTACTCTTAGCTTGCTACTGCTAAGTTTACCCTGCCGAACAGCATATATAGACTGCCGCTTTATGGACCAGCGTAGTTGATTATCCAGTGCTCTGGTCTAAGGGATTGGTAACTGACAAATAGCATGATACATATCCTGCTTTAAAACAAAATAAACTAAATTAGTGCATTTCCTGTCTGAGCCTCACCATCCCTTGAGGGTAACTATTTTGATGATTGATAAAGAAAGTGGGATGGCAGGTCCTGCTTTGGAAGATTGAGGATCTGTGTTTACATTTAATAGCACCCACAACGAATCTCTAAAAGATATGAACAGTAGTATCACTTGCGCCCATAATATTGCTTTTCTTCTAAAAGTTCCTTGTAGGATTAGTGTGTATTAAGAGTTTGATTGTGTTGAGAATACGCAACAGGCATGTTTGTTACTTCTTATTGTGACACTTAATATTGGGGCAGCCTTTGAAGAGAGAAGTTGGTCCATTCCAGAATTCCTACACAATACTGCAAAATTGCTAGAATTCAGTGTATTTGTAAATCGGCCTCTTTCCATAATCGTACACAATCATATTCCCACATGTAGTAACAGAGTAGATTAAAGCTACTGTGATCTAGTAGTTATCTTAGTTCATCTGGCTCATCAGCTTTCAGTCACTGAGCATTGGACACAACCAATTGCAGTTCAGAGTAAAAATGTTAGAATGATCCTTAACCTTTATATATTGTTTTAATACAGATTGCTTACTTTTTGTTAATTTTTTCTTTAAACTTCAGCTCGGTACAGGAACCAGACAAGTCAAGCAGAGTCCTACTACCGACACGCTGCTCAATTGGTACCATCGAACGGTGAGCATTGCAGGATTTCACTTCTTAAAATTTTTGGGAACCTTGGGTGGAGGGAAAGATTGGTTTGTTTATTTTTGTACATGTGGCAGTGTCATATAATTTCCTTTTCTGTACTCTTTGGTACAGTGGCTAAAGAATTTTTTTTCTTGAGGATGAGAATTTATTTTTCATTTTTTGGTAGATCATTCCCTAGTAATGGATACTCAATAAAATTACTTTTCTTACTTTGTCCATCTTCTAGCAGGTCTATAGAAACAAGTTAGGTCTGTGTTCTGCAGTTTGTGTGGTTGGCTTGATATTGCTGCAATAACCTGCTTTCTGATCCTTTGTTTTTCTCTTTAGGGCAGCCATACAACCAGCTGGCTATCCTAGCCTCTTCCAAGGGAGACCACCTGACAACCATTTTCTACTACTGCAGGAGTATCTCTGTAAAGTTTCCTTTCCCTGCAGCATCCACTAATCTTCAGAAGGCCCTTTCTAAAGCACTGGAGAGGTGAGGGCAACCCTACAACTAGGCAACCGCTGTTTCACTGCTTGGCATCTGTTCCTTGTTCACATGCTTAACTTTAGCTTGTCATCTATTGGTTGGACCTGAAATTGTATTTGAAAATTTGGACTTGGGCAAATAAAAAACCTGATGGCATAGACTCTGTAGCCTTGTAACCAGAGCTCTTGTTTGTCATCGACCAATACCTCCCTATTCTTTATTATGGTGCCCACTGCAGGTTTATTCATGTTTGACTATTTGACTTCCATAAGAACAAATTGTAAATGAGAGTTCTACATTTGATTTTTGTGGTTTTCTTTTTTGTTCATCTTACTCCGTTATCCAGCAGTACCCCATTCCCCGCCCCGCTTCAACAGGTTGGGTTGTCTAGGGATTTTAGGTTTCACCTAAGGCAGTTCATGTGCTTTCTGTTGTAGGACCTACTGTTAGCTTATAGTGGGCTTAGAGCCCACCCATTGCTTACCATTGGTTGGCTTTGTCCCTTATTGCCTTGCTTCTTATTCTTCAGCTCTCGTGGGCTTTCCTTCTTCTGGTGTTTGAAGCATGGGCCTATTTTTATTTGTCTTACCACTGCTCCCTTTTCAGGTGTTGCTTTTCTCTTTTTGGTTAAGCACTCTATGTAAGTGCATGCGTTTTCCAGCTGTCTCCCTTGTTAACTGTGTGCTCCTCTTTCTTGCCCGTGTTTCTTCTTTTGCTGTCCCTCATTTGCCATTCTTGCTTCCCCATCCACGCCTGCCCACCATTGTCCTTTTGTTTCTCCATCCACGCCCACCCACCCTCTGTTGTCTGTGTCCTTACCTGCCCTTCCTCTGTGTGCTTCCCCATCTTCACTCTCCCTCCATTGTCCGTGTGTTTCCCAGCTCACCCTCAGTTGCCCGTGTGCTTCCCTGCCCTCCCTCCCCATCTCTGTTGCCCTTGTGCTTTTCCCCTGCCGACCCGCCCCATCTCTGTTGCCAGTGTGCTTCCCCGCCCACCCACCCCATCTCTGTTGCCAGTGTGCTTCCCCGCCCACCCACCCCATCTCTGTTGCCAGTGTGCTTCGCATCCCACTCACCCCATCTCTGTTGCCCGTGTATTTATGTACCGTGCTTTAATACCCATGGGTCATGTTTACACTTAATAAAACTGTCTAAATAAAGTAAATAAAGAAAATGATCAGAAATGTTAGAATACATCCCTGCTGCATGCATGGACTTGAAATTCTTCATATACTTATATAATATACTTGTCCATATTAAAAAAATTAAGCTGTGAAGTCCAGTATATCTACATTCTTCAGGAGCCTATCAAACAGCAAACGTTTTCTGGAATTTAGACTGTTTAAGTTCCAAGAATCATCCTTTCTCAAAACTGCATTGCAGTATCCACAGTCTAAACTGCTTTTGTACATGTCTTCTATTAAGGAAAAATCGCAGCGTGTTAGGACAATTTCTCTCAAATTTCTATTATGTAAGCCTATCATTTTGATGGTCCAGGAGCTTTGGTTTCTCATGGTGCTGTGTACTGGCTGCTGCCTCAGGCCCACTTTTTTTCTAGCCAACGTGAGGGATCCGAGAACACATTGGGGTTCACACCTTAATTTTTCTGAGGATTTTTCCTTTTTCACTGTCACTCAACATCTTTAACATCTATCAAGCAAGTGAATTCTACAGGTATTTTTGATGTAAGAATAATTTCTCTGTTCATCAAATGCCCATCCTGCTGTAGATTGAAGGCTGTCCTTGACCCACAAGTTGTGCGTGGTGTCTCTCAGCTCTTAACATTCAGTGAAATAATTAATTCACAAAAATATTGAGGACATTTAAAGATCAAGAGGCCATTAGACGAAGAGGCAATTCAAGCTGTTGATTCTATGGGCGAAAGAAGTGTAGAAGAGGAAAAAGCCTGAAAAGCCCTAGAGGGACAATACGGGTTCTGCAGAGATGGTCAGCTGCTCAGAAGGGCTCGCACAGATCTAGGGAAGAAATGCGAGAAGAACATCAACATGAATGCCTGTTTGCCATTGAAGACCCCTACATTGCATGTTTCGGCTTCAGCATGCTTGTCGTCAAAGGCAGGCTCAATGGTGACTCATTGAAAACCATCATCAGGCTTCAAAGTTTTTTTTTTTTTACATCAAAGCATTCCACACAGACTGCAACACCTTCATTATGGGAACACTCCAATGGCATAAAAGCATCTCCCTTGCTGGTAATACATACTATCCATTTGATGCTACCCCTGCAAAAGCCAACATTGGTGTTGTTGCACGAGTTAGATTCTCATAATAGTCCATGTCCCCAAGACCTGAAAAAAGATTAAGGCTAACACCTGAGAAAGAACAAGCAGTGCAACCTTTTGGGTCTCCACGTTTTACCATACCTGCAGAAGACCCAGTGCAAACACCCCTTAGACCTTTAAATTTTCCCCCACCATCAAGGATTGTCTTGTGTTCAGCCTCTGTCGCCAGTAAGGAAGATACCTTTAACACCCTGAGAACCTCATGCTAGTAGCTCTCAATCTTGTACTCCAGTCTGAGACAATGGGACTCCCTGTGCTCTCCAAAGCGTTCAGATGTCAAAGGACCTTTTTGTATTTCATCTTTCCAGTCACATTTTGATGGCAGTGAACCAAGATTCTTTTACACCACCACATCACCTGCAGCCTCTCCCACAAATGTTTATCTGCTGGATATTGCCACCTTCCAGGGCATTCTTGTTAAAGGTGCATCTAAACTAAACATCGCTGTAGAAACAGCACAAACAGTTTCTGTAATCTGTGCTTATTGAAGTACAAGCCTCCCCAGCAGGATCCAGATTTCTTAAAATCCAATCCTGAACTGAACTTGGCACAGTAACATCTGTCCAGCATTGGTATGTCTCCACTTGCATCTCTTCACTGTATTTGTCCACTTCTAAATGTCAGGTGTGTGCAATAGACTTGCAAGATGCTTATTTTCACTTAATATCGAAAAACCACAGAAAATATCAAAGGTTTGTTGTGGGCACTTCTCATTTCCAGAAGGCAGTAGTTATTTTCAGACTGAAGCCTGCCTCAGGTACATATTCGAAATTCATGGCAATAGTGGTGGCCCAATGAATATTAGTATATCCCTGCTTAGACAACTGGCATATAAATGCACCCAGTTCACTGAAAATGAAGCAAGACTTCCAAAAGACATCAGTGTTGCTCAGTCTAGGTCTACAGATCAACATCCAAACTCCAGTTTCAATGTCTGTTCAAATTTCATCTTATCTAAGGGCAACAATAAACACAATGCAAAGAAAAGTGTTTTCATTGGAGGATAGAATATCATCATTCTGGAACAAATGTCACCTTCTATTGAGCAACTCCAGTCTTATCAGCTCACCAAACCGCCACCCTACACAGTTCCAGGACTACTGCATTCCCGTTTCCTGAATGCAGTACTGCTTGTGAGACCTCTCCAGCAGTGTTTGGAGGATGAGTGGTCACAAATATACGACAGGGTTTACAGGCTCCATCTAATGATACAAGTGAGGCAGCATCTTGTATACCTGACTCTAAAACAAGATGTGGGTTGTCCAAGTTGTTTTTATTAAAGCATTCACAAGTGAGTGTTGAATGACAAACTTCCTGAGCACAGTGGGGTTCTTTGTCAATAGACGACTTTGCAACATCGCAAAACAACAAATGCAAAGCCTTCACCCCAGGATTCTTGAACCCAGGCTCCTTGTGCAATGCCCTTTTGATGAACTACTTGAGTACTCCATGCCTTTTCTCTAAACTCATTAATACCATCTGTAATTCGGAAACTCTGCAGTTCTTTTGGGACAATAATCGGCATAGGGCCAGACTGACTGACAATGAGGTACCTAGGCCTTTTACAGATGTCAGTCCCTACACACAAACAAACAGTTGCCTTGCAAACCGAGCTTCTTGATCAGACTACTGGGGCAAATTCTCCTTCCGAATGGGACATTACTAAATTTGGCAGCATGCATCCTGGGATCAGACAGTATGGTAATTTGAATCGCCACCAAGGGTGCATGGAAATCTTTAAGGAAGCCAAATACCCTTGCATAAGGATTTGTTTTTATTTCAAGGTGAAGATCTTTTGTGGATGGCGCCAAAGAAATACTCTTGACAGGAAACTGGATTAAGTTTGTCATTATATACATTTTGCATGTGACTCAACCTAATCTGTAGTTTTCATCATGGTCTTCCTTGCTGCAGTTACAGCGTAGAGAAAGAAATCAAATCAGAGCTCTATTTAATATTCTTGTCATCAGGGTTTAAAAAATGTTTTTCTTTAAGAAGCCCTGAGGAAAGTATTCCTACCAGTGAGAACACAGCTTCCCCATTGAAAGGTTAATCTGGTTTTATCAAAACTAGTATAGTCTCCATATGAACGTGTTCACAGGGCTTCATTGCAGCATCTTTCTTGGAAGACAGGATTTTTTTATGGCTATAACATCAGTTTATTGGCTCAGTGAGATTCAATCCTTTCCACTGTTGAGTTGTACAATGTGTTCAAATCAAACAGGGTGGTGGTGAGCATTCTACTTTTCTCCCTAAAGTAGTATAGGAGTTTCATATTAAACAAGCCATTTGTAAGAAACTGGCTCTGTATATGATATTGCCACTAGGTGGTAATACCGTGCACAGAGTCCTGGGGTTCCCCAAAAGTGTACAGGGCTCAGTGTAAAACCCAAAGTAGTCTATTAGTGGTAGTGTGGGCGAGCAGCTTTAGGCCTAACACAGAAGTGTAAGACATTTATTGCGCAACAGTGATCAATAATGGGCACACGACTCAAGAAAGAGATCCAGGGGGGGCGTGGCTTGCATGCGACCAAGATGGCCGCTCGTGGGTAAAGCTCTGCGCATCGCAGCAGTGTAATCCCCCTATATATCCGACTTAAAGATCCGTTTTGCTCTTTTTGACCCAGGATTCACGAGCCCCTCGGCGCTGGGCGCCCTCCGCAGCGGCGACGCTGGAAATTGGTGACTGCAGCCCGGAGATATCGCGCCCGGAGGTTGCGGCGGGGGGCAGCCGGAGCCTCGACCGTGACGTCGCACGGCGCTCCTCTACGCAAGTCCGGCGGTGCGAGCCCGACCTGCAGCAAGGCCCCGGAGATTGCCGCCTGACTCTCGAGCCCCCGCTGCTTTCCGCAACATTGGCCGGCGTTGAGGCCCCCGCGGGCACAGAGGGGAGCCCTGGGGGCGGATCCCTGGCCGTTGCCGAGTGGTCCGACGGGAGGAGGGGCCTACCTAAATTGCGGCCTGCGGGTCCGGCGGCCGGACGAACTCTCACCACATCGCGGGAAGAGTCGGAGCGGAGGTGAGTGCCGGGGGCTGGAACTGCTCCCCCGCCTCCCAACGTTTTCGGCGCTGCAAAGTCCGGCTGCGGTGGGCCCCCACCAGAGAGGCCCTGTTTAAAACACTTTACTGCCTTGGGCCCAGGGCGGCCGGCCAAAGGGCGAAACACACTGCGAAACACACTGCGCTTTGCCCCGGAGGCCCGCTCCTTCTCGGTCACCCCTATCAGGAACACCACAGACCTCGGAACGCCGTGTGGGTCTGGGGCCCACTCTGACAACAGGGAGAGCTAATCCTCGTGGTGAGGGCCCACGGCGTGGTGAGGGTCCAGGCAGGTGCCCTGGGAGGAACTGTTGCACGAGGGGCTGGTTGATAGAGGTCAACCCTACACACTCTCTCCAAGTGTAGCCAGGCGGCTTCCCCACTGGTGGCCGGGATCAGACGCCGGTCATTCTTCGACCCTTGCACCGCCCTCTCAGCCATAACTGCCTCCTGCATACGTAGGCATAACAGGCTGCGGATTGCCCAGTTGTCATGGCCACTGCCAAGGGCTCAAAACAGCCCCATGTGACAAAACTAGCGAAATATGCGCACACGAGATCAGAGGGGGCAGATGAGCAGCGAGACCCCCCGGGGGCCAAGCAACAAACAGACACGGCTGAACTGACCTTGACGGACGTTATGGAAGCGATCCAGGGAGTCCGTACTGCACTTGAAAATAAGATAGATGCAGTCTCCATCGACGTTAATTTAATCCGGGCGGACTTGCGAAAGATGGGTGACCGAGTCAAGGTGGCGGAGGACTCAATTTCTACTCTCCAGCTATCCACCAAAACGCTGGAATCCACAGTCGAACGTTTGCAAACCCAGGCCTCCGACCTGGAGGCCAAGCTGGACGAGTATGAGGGGAGGGCCCGCAGAAACAACGTGCGCATTTTGGGGGTCCCTGAAAAGGCAGAGGGGCAAGCGACGGACCTTTTTGTCGAGGACTTGATCCAGAACCATCTACAGCCCCGTACCTTATCGAACTATTTCTGTGTGGAGCGGGCCCACAGAGTCCCCGGTGGTCCCCCCAAGCCTGGGGCCCCACCACGTCCCATCCTGGCGCATTTTTAATTTCCGGGACAGAGACATTATCCTGCAGACGGCCAGGGCTGCCCCAGCACTCAAGTTCGAGAATTCCACTGTTACCTTTTTCCCAGACTTCACATACAAGGTACAACTGAAGCGCAGGTCCTTTTTGGAAGTCAAGCGAGCGTTGCGAAGTCACAATCTCAAGTACGCAATGTTGTTTCCCTCCAAACTTCGAGTGCAGGCCGACGGAAAGTCCTGGTTCTTCCAGACGACACGTGGGACTGGTTGGAAAGATGGCGAGCCAACAACACTCGGAAACAATCTTCCTCGCAGGGTGCTCAAGGAGTGGACAGCCATGGAGACTAACTTCGTTGAAGAGAACTGATCTGTGGTCGCGGTAGGCCTTCGAAGAAGGGCCGTTTCTATTCTCAAGAGGGGGCGAGACTCTGGATTGGCGGGGGGATGAGGGGCGGGTATCCACCGGAGGTTGCAAGAGGGGTCTATTTCCTCAATTGAATGGCCTTGCCCCCCCTGTCCTCCTGTTTGGGTCTTAATTGTTTCGATCCGGATTTACGACTAAAATTTTGATAGAATGTGAGGGTTGCTGCGGAGGGAGGGGGTGTGCTCGGGGGGCACTTGTAATGTTTGGAAGTATCTATTTCATGTGGGTTAATCAGAGCAGGAATAATGGTAACCGGGGGAGTAGCGGCGGACATTCTTGATGTCTGGGTTGAGTAGTGTTCCCCTCTACTTGGTATGTTTGTTTTTTTGGGTACACAGGCGCTCTGCAAAATTGGGGGGTGGGCAGTTAGACGTCCACGTTGCAGGGAGGCAGGGTGGGGGTGGGTTCCAGGGAGTTACAAGGGTCTTGATTTATTAGGTTTCCTTTATTTTAGGGTACGTTGTGGTTTATGCTCCTCCAATGATGCCTTCCAGTTTTTGGCTATTTACCGGTCCTTCTGTTCAAGACGGCATCCTCATCATAGGAAGGCAAGGTTGGCGGGTTACCCTGGGAGTTCCGTGGGGTTCCTCCGCAGTTTTAGTTTTAATCTTCAGTGCAGTTTTCCAGCAGAGCATGGTGATGGTTGGTTTGTGTCAATCAGTGACTTTCAAAATACAGTGTCAACTATGAAGGGCATGGGAGGTGACTGAGAATTTCTAACGCAAGACCCAGTGGGCAGAACAAGTGGGTCGCTAGTCAACACACTCAATGAGTACAGCTCGGGTCCTTGAGAGTCCAAAGGGGCGCCTAAAGCTACTTTCGTGGAATGTGAATGGTCTGGGTGATCGCATCAAGCGGGGCTTGGTTCTACAATATCTGAAACGTCACTCCCCCGATATAATTTTGCTTCAAGAAACACACATACAGGGTACTACATACTGCGCACTTAATCGCCGGGGTTTTAAATTGATTGCACACGCAGGGTACACTAGAGGCTCCCGCGGGGTGGGCATACTGGTGCGTTCCTCCCTCCCTCTCCAGGTAAACAAAGTCCAACGAGATCCACTTGGTAGGTTCGTTTCCATCACGGGACGATGGGAAGGCAAAACCATAAATATGACCTCCGTTTACATACCCCCCAAGCTACACTCCACTACGTTGGCCGAGCTAGGCCCGCATCTACTTCATTTGCCGGAGGGAGAGCTCCTGGTGGACGGGGATTTTAACGCGGCACTCCAGGGTGAGATAGATCGGTTGCCTCCTCGACAGGATGAACCCGCCGGTAAGCTGCTAACGGAATTCACAGTGGCCATGGGCTTGATTGATATCTGGCGTACACGCCACCCTATGACTAAGCAGTACACCTTTCAATCTGGCGTCCACGGGAGCTTGTCCCGAATAGACTATTTGTTTTGTAAAGCAACCCAAATCACTAGATTCGGGGAGTTTAATTTCGTCCCTAGAGGTATTTCCGATCACTCCCCAATTGTGACCTGGTACGGCGAAGTAGGGTCCCTGGCTAACTATAACATGGTACTCAATCCGTGGTATCTTCGTATCCCAGAGATACACGAGCAATTGCAGATGGCCACAAAGAATTATTTTACTGAAAACGTGGGGTCGGTGGAATCCGAGGTCACACTGTGGGAAGCATATAAGGCAGTAATCCGCGGTTGCGGGACCGCAGCAGTGGCAGGACACAAAAAAGAGCGGCGAAAACAGTTGGAAGACATAGAAAAGGAGGTGGCGCGGCTAGAAGTGGAACTGATAGTCCCCTTCTTCTGAGGCCTCACACAAACTGGCAGTCAAACAAAAGGAATTTAGAGATATTGCAGAAGAGGCCGCCAAAGCCCAATTTCGTACCACACAACACCGTATCTATGACATCGGCGACAAAGCTAGCAAGCTGCTAGCTTGGCTGGATCGGAGAGAATTGGCCAACAGATGGGTGGCGGAAGTTATAGATAAGAGTGGTACTCGCCATTCTGATAAAACTGGTATTGCTGAGGCTTTCGCGGAACATTTCAAGGAGGTATATGCCCCATCGCCCACACTGACGCAAGTGGAAGCGGCAGACTTGCTTGCCTCGCTACCTTTGCCACAACTGGACACTCAGGAGGTAGCAGATTTAGATGTCGCTCTCTCATCGGAGGAAGTTTCTAAGGCGATTGGAGCATTGCAATCAGGGAAGGCGATCGGTCCGGGAAGAATCCCGATAGAACTATACAAGGCTAATGCCACGGTTCTGGCAGCCCATCTGGTGAATATGTAGGAGGAGAGCGTCAACCGAGGAATGCTGCCTGACACCCAACGAGTAGCCCATATCGTAGTGATTCATAAAAAGGGTAAACCCCCGGACCGGTGCCTTTCGTACAGGCCCATCTCTCTCTTAGATCCTGAGGTGAAGATACTGGCTAAACTTCTCGCCCTCCGCCTTTCTCCCTACCTTCATAAACTAATACACCCAGACCAGTCGTGCTTTATGCCAGCCAGGAATACCGCGCTGAACCATCGCCGCCTTTTTGGTGTGCTGGGCCGCGCCAAGTCTATTCAAGAAGACGCAGTGGTCATGTCGTTAGACGCAAAGATGGCCTTTGACATGATTGAATGGCCCTTTTTGTTTGCGGTACTGGAAAGATATGGGTTCGGTGGGTGCTTTCTGTCCCTGGTGCGGGTGCTTTACTCTGGCCCGTTGGCAAGGGTTGTCGTTAATGGGGGAAGGTCGGCGGTCTTTGAGCTGGGAAAAGGTACTAGGCAGGGTTGCCCCCTGTCACCCCTTCTTTTTGCCTTGGCCCACGAGCCTTTGGCCATCTGGATAAGGGGGGACCCAATGATTCGAGGTTTAAACTGGTCTCCGGAGTGGTCCGACAGGATATCCCTGTATGCCGACGATATTTTACTCTATTTGGCCCGTCCCCGATTCTCAGGGTACTCCACATCTTTGCTCTTTTTCAAAAATACTCCGGGTACACTATTAACTGGGACAAATCCTTGATTTATGTCCTGAGTGGCAAGCACCCGGTCCTGCCCCCAGGTTGCGAGGCTCGGATAGTCGAAGATGGATTTAGATATCTAGGAATATATGTAACCAGAGACGTTGAGGTTTTTTACTCCGAGAATCTCCTCTCTCCTTTGCGGCGGTTCAGGGCGGATGTCCAACACTGGAAATCACTGCCGCTAACGCTCCTGGGACGAGCCGCCCTTTATAAGATGATGGCTCTCCCTCGATTCCTTTATGTCCTACAAAATGCTCCTTTTGCCATCCCCCCCAAATATTTTTCGTCTATCGACGTCGAAGTTCGATCTTTGTTGTGGAACAACGGGGCTCCCCGAATAGCACTAGCCACACTAACTAAAAGCTGGTACGATGGAGGAATCGCGCTCCCTGCTATTAGAGCTTATTACTGGGCCTCTCAATTGGTGGTTCTCAATCACTGGGTGCACCGACCCCTCAATGACCCCGTATATCGAATGGATAGACATAACATGTCCTCAGGCAATTATCTCAGGGCGCTATATGGGGGGAAACACTACGCACCCACATTTACACCGACTTCTACGACAGTTGAGATTTGGCACAAGGCAACGGCAGCGCTGGGCTGGAAGGGCAGAATTACACAAGTGACCCCCTTGCTGGACTCCATCCAATTAGGCATGCTATCGCAATACGCAGGGTTCAACAAATGGGACCTTATAGGCCTGTCAAAAGTGGGAGACCTGTGGATTAAGGGGGGGAGTAATCCCGTTTGGAGACCTACAGGCCCAATATCAACTTCATGAGGGGGAAACTTTCCGCTACCTACAGGTGCGCCACGCGCTCAAGAGGGCGTTGCCTAAAGAATCGGAGCTACCAGTCTCCTCCCCCCTGGAGGATAGACTGTTGGATGACTATCTCCCAGAGAGAGCAATCTCGTTAACATATCGGAAAATCCTCAATAATTTGCCTGACGCTTCAGAGAAATTGCGGGTAAAGTGGGCAGGGGACGTGGGAGATCTGGATGAGGATGATTGTAGGGAGGCCCTAGCATCACCCAAAGAAGTAGCTATTCGGTCCCGATTTAAACTTATTCAGCTTAAGATACTCCACAGGGCATACCATACGAATTCGGCGTTATGCAAAATGGGACTCCGGCAGACCCCGGACTGCCCACGTAATTGTGGGCAGCCAGGTACCTTCTTACATCGATGGTGGGAGTGCCCCCGGCTCCAAGAGATTTGGCTGAAGGTTATATCAATCATGTCTCGCATCACTCTCAAGCCAATTGAGGCCTCTCCGCAATTATGTTTGCTGAATGTCTGGGAGGCCACGGACCTCACAAAGTTCGAGCGGAGCTGGGGGTCATTGGGCTGTATGGTATTCAAGCGAAACATTGCCAAGTCATGGAGGGGGGGGAATGACATTGAGTCATACAGAGTGGGAAGCCGACATGGATTGGTGCATGCAGGCAGAGAACAATATATGAAAGTAGAGGGTGTCCGGGTAAATGGAACAAAATATGGGGCCCATGGAACGAGAGTAGAGGATACCTATGTGCCCCTTTTGCAGACGAGAATCCGAATGTTGGAAATGACGACACTGTAACCGTAAATGCTTTTGATTTTGACACCTGATGTAACGACTGTATGGTATTGCATCTTGAATATTGCCTCATGTCGGACACTGCTGGATTTATGTATGATTTTGGTTTTATATTTTAATAAAAAGATTTATAAAAAGAAAGAGATCCAGACCAATTTTAGAAAAATATTCTTTGGTTGTACTTTATTTTAAGACTAAGATCTTCATAATAAGGTTAGTACGTTTTAAATTAAAAGTACTTTGCTCTTTGAAAAATCGACACTTAAAATATTTTCAGAACCGTTCAATGTTATCCTATGGGGAAAATAGTTTTGCGGTTAGTCAGGTAAGTACGCAACTTGCAGTTCCAGTCTTCGGGACCAAAGGTCAGCAGTGGGCAAGGAGTAGGTAAGTACCAACACTGCAGCGGCACAGGGGCAGCTAGGTGCAGAGGTCAAAATTAGAGTTCGGCCTGATGCGTTACAATAGAGACGTGGGGGTGTCCTTGGAGCAACGCTGCTTGCAGATAAGTGGAATTGTTGCAGGGGCCAAGCTTTGGGTGTTAGGACCAGAACGGGGGGTGGAGGTACACAAAGCAGCACCAAACATGCACCCAGTGGCACAGGGGCGGCCGGGTGCATGGTGCAAACACGGCGTTAGGGGGCACAATGCAATCCTATGGAGTGTCTTCTTTTTGGAAACAGGCTTCAGGTTCCCTCTGCAGGCGCCATCGTGGGGGCCAAGAGTTTGCCCAACGCTGGATTCGGAGTCCTGGTCGCTGGGAAAACTTCACTGGGCAGTTGGGCCGCTCAGACTCTAGCCATGGGCGTCTGGTGCAGAGTGGGCACGACGCGGATCCACCTGGATCCGGAGTCTTTGTTGGTTTCTTCTGGACCGGTCCGCTGGCCACGGGAGATTGGAGTCTTTGTTGAAGGCAGCAGTCCTCCCAGGGATTTCAGAGGTCGCAGGCTGCAAGACAGGTCGCAGGTTCGTCGAAGCTGGAAACAGGCTGGCAGGGCTGAGGCCAAGGTAGTTGTCATCTTCAGGCTTCTGCTGCAGGGGTGTCTTCTTTCTTCATAGGTCGTTGCAGATCTAGTTTTCAGGTCTGGGGGAGCCACCTGAATACTAAATTTAGAGGAGTAGCAGGTCAGTCCAATGGGCACCTTACCTGGTATGACTACACTCTCAATTATGCCACCCTCTTGTGCGAGGGGGCATTCACCTAGCCCTGATTTGAGTGATCCCCCTCATCTTCAAGATTGAGGGGACTTGAAAGTGTGCTTATCGTCTCCGCCACCAGAGGGGTGAAGGTGGGCATACCTCGTAGCCTTTCTAAGTTTTCCTGACTGTTTTCCTCGCCCAAAGTGGAGGTGTAAACCGGGGGCTGGCATCTGCTGCTAGCAGCAGAGGCTGGGGGTCACATTACTAAGGCGGCAGGCCTTTGAAGCTTCCCCTTCGAGCACTCGCCCATCCTGGGGAAGGAGGCTTGGCACCTCTGTCCAGGATGTGCATTGTTTCTGGTCCCAGAGAGCAGAGGCTCTGCACCCCGAGGTCCAGAAGATGTATGCATGTGTGTGGCAGGCTGCCTAAAGCCAGTCAGTGCCCACACCAGGGTCGGTTGGTTTTCAGGGGGAACCTCCGAGTACATGTTTTAATAAATCTCACACTGGCATCAGTGTGGGTTTATTACAAAGAGCTGTTTGGTATGAATGAATGAGAATGAGGTTGTTTTATAAAGCGCGCATTACCCGAGGGTGTCTTAGCGCTAAGCTGATCCAGACCGAGAGAAAAGTACCACAGGTTTAGAGGGAACTCGAACCTTGGTATCAAACACTCCTGGGTTCAGTGAAACCATTATGGTGCTGTGGAACTCAAGTTGTCAAGTTCCCAACCCATGCACACTTTATGGCTTCTCTGGCACTTACAATATTACGAAATAGACCCATATACTGTAGGGGCATATCTGCTCATGCAGATATACACACGTGGGATATAGTGCACCCTGCCTCAGGGCTAGTAAGGCCTGCTAGAGGGGGGACTTACCTATATCTTAGGCAGTGCTAGTTGGCATGACACACGGGCAGTGTGCCATGTTGAGTTTGGTCATTTTTTCACCTCACAGGGATATGCCAGCTGCATTAACATGGTCCTAGTGAGGGTGTTCCAGAGGACCCTCTTCAGCCCCTAGGTGCCCATGTTACCACTTACTAGGGACTGACAAGGCGGTAGAAGTACCAATTGTGGACATGTGTTTAGGGAAAGAACACTGGTACTGGGAACCTGGACAGCAGTGACCCAGTACTCTAGTGTGTGTGTGTGTGTGTGTGTGTGTGTGTGTGTGTGTGTGTGTGTGTGTGTGTGTGTGTGTGTGTGTGTGTGTGTGTGTGTGTGTGTGTGTGTGTGTGTGTGTGTGTGTGTGTGTGTGTGTGTGTGTGTGTGTGTGTGTGTGTGTGTGTGTGTGTGTGTGTGTGTGTGTGTGTGTGTGTGTGTGTGTGTGTGTGTGTGTGTGTGTGTGTGTGTGTGTGTGTGTGTGTGTGTGTGTGTGTGTGTGTGTGTGTGTGTGTGTGTGTGTGTGTGTGTGTGTGTGTGTGTGTGTGTGTGTGTGTGTGTGTGTGTGTGTGTGTGTGTGTGTGTGTGTGTGTGTGTGTGTGTGTGTGTGTGTGTGTGTGTGTGTGTGTGTGTGTGTGTGTGTGTGTGTGTGTGTGTGTGTGTGTGTGTGTGTGTGTGTGTGTGTGTGTGTGTGTGTGTGTGTGTGTGTGTGTGTGTGTGTGTGTGTGTGTGTGTGTGTGTGTGTGTGTGTGTGTGTGTGTGTGTGTGTGTGTGTGTGTGTGTGTGTGTGTGTGTGTGTGTGTGTGTGTGTGTGTGTGTGTGTGTGTGTGTGTGTGTGTGTGTGTGTGTGTGTGTGTGTGTGTACCCCATATTCTCACATAATTACCTTGCCAGTCTAACTTTCCAACCCATCTTCTCCAATGAAACGTTCTCTTCATTTACTGGATGTCAGAAGGGTGCATTGCTTGCATCTTGACAAGATTAGAGCACTATGCAAATGTAACCAATTATTTGTTAACTAGGATCATATTTGTTAAGGTTTGGCTACAAACAATGTGTGTCGCTGAATTGTAGCCTGCATATATCCCTGTGTAGCCGATTGGCTAATCTTTCTTGGGATACCATGGGCCTGCTCTCCCAGGGTAAGGCAACCACCACAGCTTGGCATTCCTCTCTGAGACGTATGCATGGCAGCCACATGCAAATCAGTGTATACCTTCCTTCACTAGGCAAAAGCGGAGTAATGTCAGTCAAGCAACTTTGAGGAACCTTTTTAGTTAGTTGTACTAGCTATCTCACCAAAAATTATATATATATAAGGCTTGTACAGTTATGGTTTTTTCTGCCCTATAGAGGCAGGGATGTTGTGTACCTGGCTTACTATTCTTTTTCTAATGTTTAGAACTATCTCAATTTTTTTTTTTTTTTTTTTACAGAGTTTATATAGCGCGAACTTGACCCGGTATCGGGTATCAGAGCGCTTTACATAGCACCAGTTGCGTTACATGAGGACACATTCATCATTTTTGTTAGGCACGGGGGGATTAAGTGATTTGCCCAGAATCACAGGATGTTCAGCGTCGTTGCCGAGACTCTAACCCGGTTCCCCAGATTCGAGGTCGACCGCCCTAGCCGTTAGGCCAACTCCTCTCCCCTTTTAACTGTTGTGTTCATCTGGTAGAAAATGTCTCTTTATTAAATGAAAAATTCAACAGGGCACACTTTGTGTGCTTCTAAAAATAAAAAAGAACTTTCCTGTCAAAGGCATCATGGGTAGTAAAAGCTCCTGGCCTCCAAAAAGGACCTTTCGCACTTCTATAACACAAGCCTATCGGGCTGTGCTTTTTCCTTGTGCACAGTGGGTTGGACTATGGGTGCTGCAGTGCACAATTGAGAAAGTATTCTTTAGAGTTAAACTAAAGTTTTGGAATAATCTTGCCTTTAATAGGCTCCTAAAGCGTGCTTCACGGCATATTGTACATCACAGCTTATTTGTTAAAATATGAACTAGTATATAGAAATGAAGTGTTCCGGGGTACAAATATGTAGCTGGGATGTATAACGTGTATTACTTTAATGAACATTCCTATGATGCAAAACCAGAACTTCATTTGAGTACAATCTTCTCTTCATTGAGCAATTATGCTCCAGATGTCAAATCAGAATCTTATGGTAAAAGATCGTAACTGTTGGAAACTACATTCATAAAACTAAACTGCAGATCTACACCGGAATATAATCATTGCATTCATGCTTTTTTTATTTTATACTTGGTATGTTCATAATAGATGAAAATAATTCAGTGCACGCTAGTTAAAGGGTAATATTTTTTCAACCAGATATTAAAGCTGAAGTTCTAATGCATTTGTTGCTTTACATTGTAATTAAGTTTAGAAACTTGATTTTCGAGGCATGTGAGCTGTAGATCACATGCTGTGCATAGCTCGCCATCTAGTGTTGGATGTTTTCTCTGTTTTTCTTCGAAGAAGTCTTTCCAGTTACGAGGTAGGTGACTCCTCCTTTCGGTGATAGTGTGCATGGGCATCGACTCCATTGTTAGATTGTTTTTTCCCGCCATCGGGTTCGGACGTCTATCGCTGCGCTCCGGTTCGACACCGTTCCTTCGGTTTCCCTCGGTGCGCAAGATACTCACCCTCGACTGTATTGTTTTCGATCGCGTCTCCCTTTCTATTGCGTATCGTATTTACTCAATAAAACTAATCTTTCGATCGGAAAGCTCGTGGAAGGCTGTCGGGCCTACCAGCGACTGGCTGACCCGCAGTCGATGGAACGAACTCCCTTCAAATTCTGTCCTCGGTGTCACGCGAAATACCCACGCACTGACTCACACGAAGTGTGTAACCTGTGTTTGTCCCCTGAACACAGAGAACAAGACTGCGACGCGTGTCAGGCTTTCCGCTCCAAGAAAACTCTTCGCGACCGCCTGGCTCGACATCACGACATGCAGAGCCAGCACACAAGCTCCATTCCTGACATCTTCGGGCACCAATCGGACAAAGAGGCCGGGGAGGCCATGGAAACGAGGAGGAGGAGGAGCAGGAGCTGGTCGCCATCTCAGAGCTCGACTCCGACCAAGAGAGTGACATCCCACATGGACAACGTACCGTGAGTACAGCTCCCCCTCGTCCCAAGACACAACTCCACATAAGAAGTAGGCTCTGGTCCAACCCGCACCCTCGTGCTCCGGTCGGCACCGAGACCACGCTTCCGATGCCCCGCCTTCTGGCTTGGCACCGAAGCCTACTAAAAAGCCTTTCAGCTCCGAAAAGACTCCCTCCAAATCGAGCTCCGAGCCGAGACCTTTGGGGTCGAAACACAAGTCCAGCACCGACCCTCACCATTCGGCCTCGAAACACACTTCGGATCCGAAGACACCAACGCTTACAACTCCGGCACCGAACATTTTGGTGCCGAAAACACAGAAAAAGCACAGTTTCGGCGCTCCGATTGACAAACTGGATCCGAAACAGAAAGTGTTGTATATTTATCCACAAACTGGACATATCACCACTAAAGTGATTTTAAAGAGAATGGCTGATACAGAAGAGGAATATCACATTCCTTTGAGGAAAGGGACTGTTGGAACTAACCCTTCCCCTCCTCCTCTGCCTCTTCCATCACCTCCTTCCCCTCAGTTTCAGCCAATTTCACCTGAACATTCACCACCACATACACTTGACAACCAGGATGATGGGGATGACAATGGGGATGATAATCAGCCACTAAAAGACCCATGGGATGATTACAACACCAATTCGCCCACAGGCAATGATCCCGACTTGTACCCTAACAAGCCCTCTCCACCAGATGACAGTGTAGGCTACAATGAATTACTGGGTAGAGCTGCCAACTACCATGGGGTGCAGCTACATAAAGAATCCTTAGAAGAGGATTTCCTCTTTGAAACCCTCAGTACCACGCAGAAGTCATCACACATACTACCCAAGCTCAAAGGGATGACCAGGCATGTAGATGACATCTTTAATGACCCGGTCAGAGCTCGTATTCTTACCCCTAGAGTAGACGAGAAGTACAAGCCAGCACCATTGGGCCCAGTATAAATAAGGGGACAGTTACCACTAGACTCCCTGGTTGTGTCCAATGCAAGGAAAAGAGCCAACTCACAAACAGGAGATGCTCCACCCCCTGATAAAGAATCCAAACTTATTGATGCTTCGGGGAAAAGGGTGGCCTCTCAGGCAGCAAACTTCTGACGTGTCTCCAACACTCAGGCATTGCTAGCAAGATACGACCCAGCGCACTGGGACGAGATGGAGCAATTGATCCAATATTTGCCCCAGGAACACAGATCTAAAGCACAAGACCTGGTGCATGAAGGACAACTTATTTCTAACAATGCAATAAGATGTTCCCTAGATGCTGCAGACACTGCTGCTAGAGCTGTAAAAACCAGTGTCCTTTTAAGGAGGCATGCCTGGCTTCGCATATCTGGGTTCAAACCCGAGGTTCAAACCTCCATATTAAATACACCCTTTGATAAGGAACATCTATTTGGCCCAGTGGTAGATTCTTCACTAGAGAAAATGAAGAAAGACACTAAAGTGGCCAAATCCATGGGAGCCCTTCAGTCAACACAAAGCTGTGGTTCCTTTCGGCGCTCTTTTTACCGCGGAGGTTCTAAAAATACCTCCTCGGAGACCACCTATTAGGGCAATAACCAACCCTCTCCATCTAGGGGTTACTTAAGAGGGGGTTACAGAGTTAACGGCAAAGGCAGGGGAAGGGGTTCAAACTCACGCGCCTCCCCCGCCAATACAAAGCAGTGACTTGCCTCCACTTCCCCCTGACCACTTAACACCTGTTGGGGGAAGACTGTCAGATTTCCTACAAATCTGGCAGTCAATAACAGACAATTGGGTACTACAAATTATCTGTTCTGGTTACTGTCTGGAGTTCATCAACACTCCTCCAAACATTCCACCAAAGTCACACAAACTTTCACCAGATCACCTACACCTCCTCAAACAAGAGGTTCAGTCTCTACTTCTAAAAGGGGCTATAGAGCCCATACCACCCCAACATCACGGGTCGGGCGTGTACTCCTTTTACTTCCTAATACCCAAAAAGGATGGTTCTCTCAGACCAATATTAGATCTCAGAGAACTCCATCTTTACATTCAGTCAGATCATTTCCACATGGTAACACTTCAAGTACTTCCTCTGCTGAAGAAAGGCGACTTTCTGTCTACTCTAGATTTAAAAGACGCCTATTTTCATATTCCAATCCACCCCGTTCATCGCAAATTCCTCAGGTTTGTGGTAGTGGGTCAACACTTCCAGGTACTCCTATTGGGAGTCACCACGGCCCCCAGAGTCTTCACAAAGTGTCTGGCGGTAGTAGCTGCTCACCTAAGAAGACAAAGCATCCATGTCTTCCCATACTTGGACGACTGGCTCATCAAAGCCAGCACGTACCAGCAATGTCTTCAGCACACTTTCAGAACAATTCAGTTACTACATCAAATCGGGTTCACAATCAATGTGACAAAATCACATCTCCAACCAGCCAATACTCAGGACTACCTAGGAGCCACGCTAGATCCTGAAAAAGCTCTGGCCTTTCCCAGCGCAGCCAGAATTCGAAATATTCAGGCTTTAGTTCTCCAGTTTCAACCCAATCATTGGATTCCAGCTCGGGTTTATATGCAACTGCTGGGAATGATGGCATCTTGCATCATAATCATCCCCCATGCCAGGCTGCACATGCGTCCACTTCAAGAATGTTTAGCCAGTCAGTGGAACCAGTCACAGGGTCTATTGACCGATCTAGTGTTGGTAAGCGGCCGTACTCCTCGCTCTCTGCAGTGGTGGAACACACAAAATGTGTCAAAAGGATGGCCGTTCATAGACTCGGTTCCACAAATAGTACTGACAGCGGACGCGTCCCTCACTTGCTGGGGAGCTCATCTACAACATCACACAGTGCAAGGCCTGTGGAGTCAACAGCAGGAGTTGCTCCACATCAATCATCTAGAGCTACTTGCAATCTTTCTAGCCCTCAAGTCGTTTCAGACTCACCTGGAGGGCAAAGCTGTCTTGGTTCGTACAGACAACATGACCGCTATGTATCGCATACAAAAACAGGGGGGGGCACACACTCTCCAACTGTCCCTCTTAGCCCAAGACATCTGGAGGTGGGCCATTCACCACAAACTTTATCTCCTAGCGGAACACCTCCCAGGAGTGAACAACCAGATTGCAGATCTCAGCAGGCAGAGATAGCAGATACACGAATGGGAACTCAGGTTCTCCTCCCATACTTTCAAAGTTGGGGAGTCCCTCACATAGACCTGTTCGCCACATACCAAAATGCCGAAGCTTCGCCTCCAGGTACCCGCAATCCAAGGGCAATCCAAGGGCAATGCACTATGGATGAACTGGTCAGGGATATTTGCCTACGCTTTTCCGCCTCTCCCACTCATTCCATTAGTGGTTCACAAGCTCAGGCAAACGTCTCTCACACTAATCCTAGTAGCTCCCACATGGGCACGTTAACCTTGGTTCACAACCCTGTTGGAGCTATCTCTGGCTCCGCATCAAAAGCTGCATTTAACCTCCAGTTTCCTCACACAGAGCCATGGAGAAATCAGACACCCAGATCCCAAACAGCTGAACCTCGCGATCTGGCTCCTGAAATCTTAGAGTTTGGTTACTTGAACCTTTCACCAGAACGTATGACTATCATTTGGAAGGCTAGAAGACCTACTACAAGGGCCTGCTACGCAGCTAAGTGGAAGCGATTTGTTGTTTATTGTGGTAACAATCATATCAACCCTCTTGAAGCTTCCATACAAAACCTCATCTGCTATCTGTTACACTTGCAACAGTCCGCGTTGGCTTACTCCTCCATCAGACTACACCTAGCGGCAATAGCTGCATATCTACAAAATACACAGCATTTATCGTTGTTTAGAGTACCAGTGATCAAAGCCTTCATGGAAAAAGTCATACCACCTAAACTTCTACCTGCTCCAGTATGGAATCTTAACATAGTCCTCACAAGATTAATGGGCCCACCTTTTGAGCCCATGCACAAATGCAAACCACAGTTCCTCTCCTGGAAAACCGCTTTCCTCATTGCAATCACTTCTTTAAGGAGAGTGAGTGAATTACAGGCATTAACCATACAAGAACCATTTTTCCAACTACACAGAGACAAAGTGGTTCTTCGTACCAATCCTAAATTTTTACCTAGGGTAGTATCTACATTTCACAAATCAGTCGGTAGAATTACCCGTATTCTTCCCTCAGAAGATGTTAGAAGAGCACTCTTGTACTACATTGAAAGGATAAAATCTTTTCGTAAAACATATCAACTCTTTGTTGCTTTTGCGCCACCACACAAGGGCAATCCTATTTCCAAATCAGGTATTGCAGGGTGGATTGTTAAGTGCATTCAAACCTGCTATGCGAAAGCAAAGAGAACTCTAACTGTACCCCCTAGGGCACATTCCACTCGCAAGCTAGGGGTCACTATGGCTATTTTGGGAAACATTCCCATAGTTGACATTTGCAAAGTTGCAACATGATCTACACCACACACATTCACTAAACACTATTGTATAGATGTGTTAGCGAGACAACAAGCCAATGTGGGTCAAGCAGTACTTAAGACACTATTTCAGACAACTCCAACAGCTACAGGTTAGCCACCGCTTTGGGAGGATACTGCTATATAGTCTATGCACAGCATGTGATCTACAGCTCACATGCCTCGAACGCATAATATTACTTACCCAGTAAGCATCTGTTCTTGGCATGTAGAGCTGTAGATTCACATGCGCCCACCCACCTCCCTGGATTCCTGCATCTGCTGTAGTTCTCTATTGAATTTACATACATACGCATGGACATCTCCATTCTTTACTACTACTCCATTCTTACCCTCTGTGGCAAACAATCTAACAATGGAGTCGCTGCCCATGCGCACTATCACTGAAAGGAGGAGTCACCTACCTCGTGACTGGAAAGACTTCTTTGAAGAAAAACAAAGTGCAAACATCCGGACCCAACACTAGATGGCCAGCTATGCACAGCATGTGAATCTACAGCTCTACATGCCAAGAACAGATGCTTACTGGGTAAGTAACATTATCTTTTCCTTTTGCAGCTTGCCATAGTACAGCTCTGTTGACTGACTAACCTTTTCTCTAACCTGTATAGCCGGGACGAGGTAAAGGCCAGATGGGGAGTCTCGGACTTCATCAAGGCTTTTATTAAGTTCCATGGGCACGTTTTCCTGACTAGGAGTCTAGAGAAGCTGAGTCCTCTGCGGGAGAAGCTGGAGGAACACTTTAAGGTCAGCAAAATCCATACAAACCTTTGTAACTATTTATTTTTTAAAGTCTTTGCTCTATATTAGTTTTTTCACCCTTTTCTACAACCCTGTCTGTTGAACATTTTTCACATCTTGTGTGTCCAATGTGGTGAGGGTTGGGTCACTCTTGACGAGCTCTGTACAAAATGTGTAGTGGAGTACCTTGGCCTTTCTGCTCGCACAGACGATCATTAGAAGACTGTACCCTACCAGTTTCTGAACATTGGCCTCTGGAGCAAAGCCTGAGTAAGCATCTTAAATCCGTTCTAATTGGTAATTTTGTCTGTGAAAGTTTGACCTGTTTTTCAATGCAGTTATTTGTGGTATTTGTAAAGTTTCCAGGCCTCTGACTAGATTAGAGGGTTACTTGTTAAAGAGAGCTATGCAGTTTGCAAGTCAGACAATTGAACGTTTTCACAAAGACAGTTCTTTAAATGTCTTGGAAATGCCCCCAAGTTGTTGAGAGAACAGTTTTGATGTTCGGGATCTTTTAAAGTGAATCTTCTAATTTCAACTACAATCTTCTTTATGAGTGAAAGTGCAGTAAGTTCATGTTTAAACATTACGGTCTGGCTGTCTGGTGATGCATAATGAGGTCGAAGATATGTTTTGCGGCATTGTTGTGAAGAGCTGAGGGGTGACTACTAGAACCTTGAAATGTCATTTTTCTTTACCTGGTTTGCATTAGCTTGAGCAGAGGTGCTGTATGGCTTGCATTGCAAACAAGTCGAGCTGCAGAGTGCTGAATGAACTGTAGGAATTTGTGGGGTTCAGATCTAACCCCTCCAAAGTTAAATGCTTTCCCTACTTGTGTAAAGGTAGAGGGATTTATGACACCAAGGCTCTTATTTTTTAATTAATTTTTGGAGTTCATGATTTGGTTTAAGCTTGCGTAGGTAGCTTGACGAAATCCAGTGCAAGGATTTTTTTTCCGGTCATGTTAATTCAAGCTAGATAATGTTCATCCAGGACTGGAAGATACCAATGTTTGAAAAGGGGTGTTATGATGAGCCATTGCATGGGAGTCAAATACACTTGACAGTTGCCAGTTTATATGCGGAAGACCGAAGCAGATTTGCTTATTTTCTCCCAGCTATTGCTTGTAGAGGTTTAATGCCGGTTCCATTGTAGATGTCTGAAAACTCTGAGCTTAGTTTAAATTGAAAACCTAATAATTTCTCAGTTGCCATCTTACTCATTTGCACAAAGCAAAATAATTCGTAAAGTCCAGTCCACACGCATCTTTGCCAAATTTTGATGTTTTATTTATCAATTTGATGAATACTTAATGGTCTTTGTGTTTTCAGGCAATTGGACACAATTTTCTGGAGCCACACATACTGTTGCTCTCAGCTGTATAAACCAATCATTCTGCTAACATCCCTAATTTTTGCAAGGGTTGAGCAGACACAGCCTACTCTAGGAAAAGTTAGTGTGCTAGAAACTGAGATCCAACACACTAAATAACACACAAACTCTGTGTCCTGTTGAATCTTTCATTTCTAAAATAGACATTTATTTTCTACTAAATACAGTGCAGTTAAAATGAAGATAAACACAAAAACACTAGCAAGAACTGTTGAATTCTAAAAATGAATCTGAGCTAGTTGACAAGTCAAAAATTGCCATATTTACAGTTGATGGAAAGATCCTTTTCAGCACAGGCATTTTTCTTCCAGGGAATCCTCCTCAATAGCCATAAGCATTGAATTGTCCCACCTATGTGTGGGGTTCTGGAGCCCTTCACAAATAAATATACAAATGTATATATGCAAAAGACTTTTCAGTAGCCTATTAATTGTCTAATATGGTCACATTTCATTTTAAACAAGCAGCCAAATAAACCAGTTCTCCAGTATTGGATCTTTCATAGATTCACATGCTTGAATCATCCCCGCCGTCGTAGTGGGAGTCCCACGGTATACATATAAAAGCAGTAGATAAAATTACCATAGGCTACCATGCAACGAAAAGTCCGTGCCATAGCCTATCCACCTTCTTTTGTAAAAAAGAACCAAATCCAACCAATAGCCAATCAGGCGACGGCACCCTCTAGAACAATCCCAAGAGAGGCTAGGTTCCTCAGATTTTCTACCGCACATCGTGTGAAAGGGAGTCTCCCTGAGCTCTGCTCAGTTTTTCTCTATTTCTTCAAGTTTCCTGACAGTTTTTTCTTCAGAAATGTCTGATTCCTCTAAGAAGGGTCTCTTCAGGGCATGTGGATCGTGTGGAAAAAAGAGGCTGCATTCTGAAGACCCACATAAGAGCTGCATCTACTGCCTTTACCCTCAGCATAAGGTAAAAGATTGCAAGATATGTAGAACCTTTTCTACTAAGACCCTCAAAGACGGGGAGGGTAGACTTTTAATTTGGCTTCAAAAACTTAAGGCAAAGTCTGATGTTCTCTCTGAGGATGAGGAAAGCTCTACATCATTGACATCCAAAGAAACGCTAAAAAGGAGAGAAAGATCTCTTGAATCTCCTGAGGTATCTAAAAAGAAGGCATCAAAGAAATCTCGTCATGAGGAAGAAAGTACCTCACAAAAAGGAAAGCTTCCATTTCCTACTGAGGAGAAAAGCCTCAAAGACAAATATTCTTCTATCCATTCTATGAAGATATCTGTCCCAAAGAAGCTTGTACTGCCGATGGCGTTAATTTCTGTGTCTTCGTCGTCGAGAAAACCATCTTCAAAACAAGTTTATCCTTCCTCATCGTCGAAGAAATCGACGACGGTCCCGTCGACGACGTTTCAGGTGACGACGAGTGCTGTACTGCCGTCGATCTCATCGTCTACAACATTGACGACGACTTCATCTTTTTCGTCGGCGTCCTCGTCGACGACGATGGTCCTGTCGACGACGATGGTTCTGTCGACGGCTACGTCTACGACCGCGACAATCTCGTCGACGATACTGACGACTGCCGTATCCGGTCCCATCATGTCCTCGTCGATGATGCAGACACCGTTACTGTCGACGAAGTTGTTCTACTCCACGCCTGGCCGTAAGCGTCTATCTTCCCTGCAGCTTACACCAATGTATCCATCGACGACACCGTCGACGAGACAATTTTTACAAAATCCTGCGATAATTTCTCCTTTACCTCCTTCAACATTTTTGGAGGAATCTGATGATGAAGGGATGTTTGGACCTGCGGGTAGTCCTTCCCAATTACATGTGAAGTGTCAGGAAGATGATGACGAGGACAATGGTGGATACTATCAACAGGATTATCCCCCTCCTCATGCAAAACTGCAATATATGGAGCCAGTTTCGGAACCTATGGTCCACCTTCCTGTTGCAATGGTTCAAGATCTTTAGGACTTGTTACGAGACTATCGTACACGTTTTCCATCAGCACCTGTTCCTCCACCTCCTCAACCTCCACCACCAGTTGTTACACCACCTCGTACTTATGTGCCTGTGTCCGCACCGTCCCCGATGGGAGATACTAGTGGGCCGCAGCAGCATCCAGATACCTCTGATGACGGAGAGATTGAGGATAATCAGCCTCAGAAAGAGGGTCAAACAGGGGATGAGTGGGATGACTGTCATATCTACACCAGCTTCTCCATCTCCTCAAATGATAGAATCTCCGCCAGAAGACATCAGCGGCTTTCATGCTTTAATTGAGAGAGCAGCAGCACGTTTCCAACTATCGCTAACAGTAAAGCAATCAGACTGCTTTCTTTATGATTTTAAAGACACATCTAGGAAATCGGTTAGGTCTCCCTATTGTTGACCACATATGGGAAGAAGGATTAAAAGTGATGAGAACACCTGCCACTGTTCCGGTTTTGCCTAGAATTGACAAAAAATACAAGGCTCCGGACGATGCTCCAGCTTGCCTTATAAGTCATCCTAAGCCTGATTCTGTCATCTCGCAGGCTGCACAACGGAGATCGAGGAATCCTCGAACGCCCATCACTGCTCCACCTGACAAGGAAGGGAGGCGTTTGGATAATATTGGAAAGAGGTTCACTACCACATCAGGAGCAACTGTTCGAGCTGCCAACGCTCTTGCGATTCTAGCCAGGTACGATAGGCAGATGTGGTCGGATATTGCCCAATTTTTAGATCTACTTCCAGAAGACAAAAAGATGGAAGCGAGGAAAAGCCTGCTTGAAGGAGAGAGGTCAGCATCCGAAATTATCGATGCGTCCATGGATATTGCTTCTTTGGGGTTCCGTCAGCTTGCTTGAGCCGCTGTTCTGAGACGCCAGGGTTGGCTGAAATCAACCATGTTCCGCCCTGAAGTACAAGGCAAAATTTTGGATATGCTGTTTGATGGCGAGTCACTCTTCGGCAAGCATGTTGACGATGCTTTGCAAGCCATCAAAACAGATACTGACACGGCTAAGGCCCTAGGAGCGCTCCAAATCAGGAAAAACCCCTTTCGTGGAGCACGGGGCAGAGGAAATTATTCCTTATCAAAGGTACCAGCCTCAATCATACACCTCATACATGGCGACCGTGAGACCACTTCCTGCTCTCAAAATGTTTTTACAAACATCCACAAAGGTAAAGAGTTCCCTTGGGGGCCCTTTCCCATTTGCAAATGGGTTACCACCAATCTGAAGTTGGTGGTAAATTGTAAATGTTTTGCAACCGCATTTCGCAAACACACCCCTTCCTAATACCGATTTGCAAACCCAAATTGTGATTCGGTAACAGGTTACTGAATCGCAATTGGCCGTTTCGTACATTTAAAAATGCCTTCTAGGGTTCGCAAAAGGCCCTGTCTGCGAATCGGACAGTTTGCAAATGTAAAAAAGCTTTGTACATCCGGCCCATAATCCATAAGCTTCTGGGGCCATGGTTCGTACAGAAAAGAGCTGGATTCAGTAGAGAGCGATTTCTGTGAAGGTAGTTGGTGCTACTGCGTTTGATCAAATATAATCACATTCTCTGAGACTCTGTGGGGAAAGTGGGTTTCTGCTGCAGTACTCCCCACTTTTTGCCTGGCTTTTGATGCAACTTTGACTGAAATGTACTGGGACCCTGCTGTCCAGGTTCCCAGTACCAGTGTTCTTTCCATAAGGTTCTACCACAATTGGCAACTTCAGGGCCTGTGTAAGTCCCTAGTAAATGGTAACCCTGGTGCCTAGGGCATTGGGACTGAAGAGGGTCCCCTGGGGACCCCTCACCAGGGCCATGCACACTGCTACTGCATGCCCTGGTGCAGACAAAAGCGACAGTCGACATGGCGCACTGCCTGTGTGACATGCCAAGCAGCACTGCCTAAGGTATAGGTAAGTCACCCCTCTAGCATGCCTTACAAGCCTCAAAGGCTGGGTGCACTATATCTCAGGTGTGGGCCCATCTGCATGAGCAGATATGCCCATACAATATTTAAGTCTATTCTTAATATTGTAAGTGCCAGGGAAGCCATAGAGAGTACATGGGCTGCAAACTCGACAACTCGAGTTCCCTAGCACTGTGATGGCTTCATTGAATTCAGGACGGTTTGGTACCAAACTCCTCCTCTTAATAAACCCACACTGATGCCAGTGTTGTATTTATTAAAACATGTACTCGGAGGGCACCTCAGAGGTGCCCCTTGAAAACCTTCCAACCCTGGTGTGGTCTCTGACTGGCTTTAAGCAGCCTGCCACCACCAGACATGTTTCTGGACCTCTGGGTCTAGAGCCCCTGCTCTCTGAGGCCTGAAATAAAGCACAGGATGAGCAAAGGCTTTTCCGCCTTTGTAATGTGACCCCAGCCTCTGCTGCTAGCAGCAGCTAACAGCCCCTGGTTCAAACCCCCACTTTTGGCAGCAGAACTAAGTGAGAATAGGGAGTGTGTCCCCCTTCACCAACTCCACCCCTCAGGTGCTGTACGCGAAGTGAAGCACATTTTTAAATGCCCACCATCTTGAAGATGGTGGGACTTATCCAATCAGGACTAGGGCTATGCCCACCTCCCACAAGAGGGTGACATAATAGACGCCCCAGGTAAAAGACCCATTAATCCCTTCGGTCACTACCCTGTAACACCCCTAAATCTAGTATTTAGATGGCAGCCCCAGACCCTGAAATCCGATTCCTGATGACCAAAGGAGAGCCAGACACTACAGCGTCGCACCAGCAGGGAAGAATGCAGACACCAACTGACTTGGTCCCAGCCGTATTGGTCTGTCTGCAGCCCTCGACGATACTGTGCGAAAAGTCTCCAAAGCCTTGGGAGTACTGCCTGCCTTCGACAAAGATAAAGATCTCCCCTGGACAGCGGACCGGCCCAGAAGAAACCAACTTTAAAGAACAAAGAACTCTGCCTTGAGGAACCGCGAAACCACCGCCGAACCCACCTTTGCACCAGACGCCCACAGTGCTTCTGAGCAAGAGTCCACCGTGGGCTGACCCCTGCCGGACTCCACTTTGACACTTGCAGCCTCAATCCGAAGGTTCCCCTGACCGTGACCTTCCTGGTAAGACTTTTCTGACTCCTAAGGTCACCCCTGCACCCGAAGCCACGGGGCCCTCGTGAGCGCGACCGCCAGTGTTCCTAAGTCCCCTAGCATCTTTACGTACATGGGCAGCTGTGGGTTTTCAGTGTCCGGCCTCCTGGCCTGAGCCTGCAGCCTTTCTTCAAACCGATCTCCATTGGGCTCCCGACTCTGTGTTGGCACTCTGCACCCGGCCGCCTTTGTGCCTTTGAGGGTGTGAGTTTGGTGCTGCCTTGTAACCACCCCTCCTCCCCCCTGTGCTTACCTTAACACCCAAAGACTGGGTTACCAAACCGTGTTACTACATGTGAGCAGCATCCCTTCAATTACCCCATTTCTCCATTGGATAACATTGGCGCGCCTGATTCCAAATTTTAACCCTGCTCCCAGCCCGCCCCTGTGCTGCTGGAGGTGCAGATTTGCTACTTACCTGAACCTTGCCTGGTGCTGATTCTTCATCCTGAAAACCAAGACTGTAAGTTGTGTACTTACCTGCAAAACTACATTTTTGTTTTCCTCCCACAGGTTAACATGGCTGAACAAAAGATTTCACTAAGTGTTCACTTTTTAAAGTGAAAAATATTTCTTATGAACAACGTACTTACCTTTTTACGTATTTTTTGCTCTTAAAATAAATCTTGAAAGAAACGTATTTTTTATAAAATTGGTGTGGATCTCCTTTTTGAGTCGTGTCATTTATTGGTCACTGTGCGCATAACAAATGTCTTACTTTCCTCAGTGTTAGGCCTAAGGCAGCTCGACCACACTACCACAAATAGAGCACTTTGGGTTTACATTGAGCCTTGTACACTTCTGGAGGAATCTCTGGACGCTTTGCACGATATAACCACTTAGTGGTTGTGAGAAAGTGCCCTCTTTCTGCATGGTTGCCCCCACTTTTTGCTGATGTGCTTTGACTGAGTGTGCCCTGGGCTCCTGCTAATCAGGTACCCAGGGCCTATGTTCTTTCCCTAAAACTGCATTGAAGCCTAAACCCAATTGGCATCTCTGGCCACAGGTCAGCCCCTGGTAAATGGTACCACAGGTACCCAGGGCACTGTGACCCGAGAAGGCCACTAAGGGCTGCAGCACTTATTGTGCCACCCTTAGAGGTCCTGTACCATTACACTCACAAACTGCCTTTGCAGGCTGCGTGTTTTGGTGCAGAACAAAGTGAAGTCGACATGGCACACATCCCTGTGTACATCAGAAGTGGCGGGATGCACACCTTTTGTATTCCATGCTTAATGTGCTCCATTTACTAGTACTTTCAAACCTCTGTTGGTGTGCTCGCTTGCTCCGCCCTATTGCACTGCAATATGGAATGAACACAAAGGGGCTATTTCCGGTCCCCCTCAAGCTGCACAGCCTTATTTGTCACGAATGAATCCAATAAATCAAATATCCATGTACTCTTCCATTATTTCACTTTTTACTCCATAAACTCTTCTTTTTCTTTTCCGTTTCATCAATTCATTTTACTCATTCTCATGATGGTTAATAGTTCATCAATGACACAGGAGGAGAGCTTGTTTTCATAAATCACCATTTTATAAAAAAAAAAAACAATGCATTTCGGGATAAACCCTTCGTCAGGGGTATCTAAAATACAAACACATAGATAAACCACCATCAGTTCAGTGTTATTAATTCTGTTGTACTAGATAAACTACAAAGATCCTTTGCTCACTCAAATAGGGTAGTTGAGTAACACTGTAATGTTGCATTACGAACGTTTCTCTCTTAAAATCATCATTACATTAATCACAACTGGTGTTTTTCCTATTCTCCAAATATTGGCATGTCTCGCATCCAACAGTCCCGTAGTTCTGAAGAACTCATGACCCCGTAATCTCCCATGAAACCTAGTTCCATCTCTAACACAGCGATATAGCCAACACGCTTACCGTAACATTTATAGATCTGCTTTAATGTGAAGGCCCATTACTCCACTACAGCTGTTTTCTGCAGCGAGAAGGAGAGAGGTGCGGTAGCACATTACGTGAAATTTGAGCAACAATGAACAGCGCCGCTGAGGGTGTAACCAGAGTGCATCCTTGACCCTGGGGGACCACTGAGTCTACCCCCAGAACCTCAACTCCCACTACCAAATACTCATTCAAAACCGATAACACTATTTTCCTCCATAGTATAACATTGACTGTTTTTCTGTGAAAAGTGTGGAGTTTGAAAACCTAGAGAAATGTTTTAAAATTTTACTTACCTATTTACAGGAAATGTCCCAGAGTAATATCCAGGTATACTACTCTGAGTAAGAAAAGTAATCCAAAAGTAACTTGCCTGTAATCATACTGAAAATCCCATTCAAAGTATATATACTGTATTCTGAAAAGCATTGCATTATCAGTAACACTACTGTAATCAAAGTACATTTACAATTGCAATCCTAACTGTTACAATCTGTATATTTACTGCAAAGTACTTATCACTTACCTGTGCCAGGCTTGCTTGGTTCTAGGAAATACAATAACTAAAAGAATATTTTTGATACAAAAACAATTGGTCTGAAGTTCAGTCTTTGAGTGGGTGAATTCATTTGCTGACTGTGTGTGTACAACAAATGCTTAACACTGTCCTCTGATACTGCTTTACTGCTCGACCACACTACCACAAATAGATAGTGAGGTGCTATCTAACTTTACCTCTGCCTACCTTTGCGGTTCCACTGGACTCTGTGCACACTATACCTCTCTTTGGTATAGTATATACAGGGCCAGCTTCCTACAGTGGTATATCATATAAACCGCCAGCTTCCTGCAGACTTCAGTAATTTGTGAAGGATCTTCCTAGGACAGACAAGCTGATTCTTAGATGATCCTCAGTGAAGGATTTATGGTTTTGATTTAGGTAATATATGGAGTGGTTGATTCAGCTGACCTTCGTGCACTTGGATACTTTTGCAGCTTCACTATGCAAAGATTTTCATGGCTTCATCTAACCGGCTTGAAACCTGAAGCATATCAGCGCATTCTCAATCTGCCAATCACTGAAAGCAAGTTATTTGGAAGCAAGGCTGACTTGGAGATGCAAATTATTACTTCTTTGGATAGTTTGTACTATATGCAGAGGGTTCAAACTTCTCAATCGTCCTAACAGCAAATTGGTGACTATTGGAAACCTCCTTCTAGAAGAATAGGAGATCACTCTGCTTCCGTGACTAAGCATGCTCCTAGCATTTGGAAAACAGTGACTCCTCTGTTCCACCTCTTACGTTGGCCTCTCAGGGAATCTACAATAATATTCAGTAGTCAAAAAAGACAGATGGGTGCTGAATATTTTCAACATAACTATTCTCCCAGGTTCAGTTCTCAACCTGCAGTCCCGAAATTGTTTTCTCCATTCCAGCACGATTGAATACTGTAAATGGTCAACATCCTTCTAGAGAATAGAATAGTGGAGAGGACCACCAACTCTCAAAAAGGAAGGGATTTTTTTTTCCCCTTTCTCTTTGTGGTTCAAACAAAGAGATTGAATCACAAATTCAGACTCATTGTTGACCTGAAAGCATCAAACAAATCAAAAAAACATTTGGGATGTCAGATATATCCACAGCATTAACATAAGTTGATATATGCTGTAGATTTACAAGATGATTTTCTAAATCTGATCGCTCCAAAGTATCAAATTGTTGAAGTTCATCTTCTGCAACAACCATTCCCAATACAAAGGTTTGCCTTTTGGATTCAAATTGACTCCGGGGACCTTCTTAAGATGCATGGCAGTCATAGCATCACGTCTAAGAAGTACAACTTTGGTTACATGTTTGTTTACAGGTGATTGTCTCATTGAAGCCTCCCCTTCCCAAAGTAGTCTTCTATTCACTGACAGTCTAGGGCCTTCAACATTTTGGTTTACATGTCACCCATGTAAAATCCACCTTGGTTTCAACCCATTCACTATCAGGGAATGGTTTGCTTCAGAAAATAAACTTTCTTTTGTCCAACTTCAGTCTCTTCTTTTAAGTACAAAGTGTGACTGACGTAGCCACCAGTATACTCCGTAAACTGCAGCCAGAATGAGTGTGCATCTAAAAGTCAATACTTCAAATCTTTAGCAGGGAATCAAGAGCACTCCCTGTTCCTGTGACATCTGAACTTCTTAAATGATCTAACTTCTCCAATGTTGTTACTATATGAATAGTAACATGTTCTGGAAATTCAATAAAATTTTCACCAAAGTGTTTTTCAATTAATTATGCAATGTGGTTCAATGAATGTGGAAAAAAGCAAAAGAATACAAAGGGCAGAAAAAAACTTGTAAATCTAGGCCAAGTGAACAGAATGTGGAAAGCTGTATTCATGTTTAAATAATAAGCACGGAACTGTAGTAATCAAATGATTAATAGTAGAAATTCAACAATCATTCTCATTAACTTTCTCAATATATGAAGTGAGGGATACAAAGAATTTCTGTAGCTGGAACCCCAAATGGAATCCTGCAGCCTACAGTATTGATTCCTAAGTTCTCTTCACTAGATCATCTCCCTTGAGGCTCTAACCATGTCTAACTGCTTGCCTGTTTCTCTATACCTTGCAGGATGCAAGCTTTCACAGGAAAACAATTTTGGTTCTTCCCATTTCCTGACGGACTACAGTTACATTATTGTGCAACAACCAGGCAGAAGCTCCTATCCAAATGTAGGTCAGCTCTTGGACTGTAGCAGTTTATTCATGTCCCAGCCCGTCACAGTCTAGACTGGCAATCCTCACGCTCACTTTCTTGCACTCTCTTAAACCCTCTTGCACATACACTTGCTTGCACACTTTCTTACACTGTTACTTGCTTTCTCACTGTAGGAAGCTGGCTCTTTACACGGTATATCAGATTTTTGATATAACACAAAGAGTCCAGGGTATCCCTTATGAGTGGACAGGGACTGGCTATGGCAATCCCAATGTGCTCTATTAGGAGGGTAGTGTGGTCGGGCAGCTTTAGGCTTAACACAGAGGAGTGCAAGACATCTGAAAATACACACAATAGTCAATAAGTGAGACACGACTCAATAAGGAGATCCACACCAATTTATAAAAATAGCAAGTATCTTTATATTAGGTTAGGCATCGGAAGGAAATGGTTCAGGTAAGTACATTTTTAAATAGGAATATTTTTGAGTTCAAAAAGTAGACAGTGCAATTTTTGAGTTCTGCAAAGTTAACCTATGGTAGGAAAATCATATGCAGTTTATCGGTTCTTGTCAGTGACGTACAGGACTCTTCTCCAGGAGTTAAGGTGAGTGGTGGGCAAGGTCCAAGTCTGCATCAGCAGAACACCCCCAGCGGCACTAGGGCAGCCGGATGCAGAGGAGCAAAACTGCGTCTGGTGCCCATTGTTATCCAATGGAGAACGGTCGTGGTAGAATGAAGCTGCAGGAGGGGACTGTGAGGCCAGTCTGGTGAAACAGAGTGGGTTCGGTTCTTGCGATGTTGGGGGATAACTTTTGGTCCTCTTCTCCTCGTGACGGGGCGTCCTGATACAGAGGGTCTTTGCGGTGTCTGGTTTCTCTGTCCGGCAACATTCACGGTGGATGGGGCCTGCCAACAGAGGCTGCAGGTGACGTCGTGTGAGTCACGCGAAGTCGCTCAACAGTGTAATCTTTACTCTGTACCTTGAGAGCTTGGGGACCAGACTGACACCGTTGGCCCACTTTGACATGGGCTTAGGGGGTGCTCGGGTGCAGTTGTGCTTGGCGGCGTTGGGTTTTGGCGCGGTGGGAGTGGTGTTGGTCTTTCTTTTGCTGTCTGCGTGATGCAGTGGACAGTTCCGCTTCCCCTCAGGAAGTCTTTGTTCCTGGGAGAAGGATGGCAGGTCTCCTGGGCTTTGGCAGCTGCAGGGCAAGTCGACGTTTGGTGCAAAAAGGTGAAGTCAGCAGGCGGGCAGCGTGAGCGCTAAGTCAGTTACTGGGTCTTCTCTTCTTGCTGTGCGAATTTTTGTCCGTCTTCAGGTCGTCAGGACCTGTTCTTCTGGTGCCAGGGGCTCCCCTAAATGCTCAATTTAGGGGCATTAGGGGAGTTTATGGTAGTAGCCAATGGGCTACTTGCCCTTGGGGGTCATAACGCCCCCTATATGACCACTTACTGTCTGAAGTGGGCATAACCCTGTCCCAGAATTCTAAGTATGCCATCACAAAGATGGCTACTTCTGAAAAATCATGTCCACCTCAGTTTAGCCCGCCTTAGGGGTTGTACTAGCCTGGGGGTAGTACGCCTACCTGACTAGCTAATTTTCATCCCTGTCCAGGTGCCAACGGGGCCTCTGGACAAAAAGGTGTGACTTCCTCGCCTGTGAAGGGAGCCAGATTCGCAATCCAAAGGTGATAGCTGTTTGCCCGTCTAGGGAGGCTAATCAGCAGGTCATTCTGTGGGAAGGGTGTGCCATTCCTTTCCTGGACAAGCCTTTGTTCTGGGTCTCCTGAGAGCAAAATACTATCACCCTCAGGGATCAGAACAGTGGGTGGCAGGCTGGCAGAAACCAGTCGGGGAACATACTAGATGCTGATAGTTTTTCAGGGGGCACCTCTAAGGTGCCCTCTGAGTGCATGTATTGGTAAATCCAACGCTGGAATCAATGCGGGTTTATCAATACGAGATGTTTGATACCAAACTTTCTTTTCTTCAGTGAAGCCATCATGTAGCTGGTGAACTCGTTTTCACCAGTGTCCAGCACATGTTGTAAAATGGCTTCCCTGGTCACTTGTACTGGCAGTAATAGGACTGACCCGCACAGGGGCATTTCCGCTCATGCAGGTATGCCCTCACATGTAGTGTTCGGCACCCTGCCTTGGGCGGCCAGGCCTGCTGTAGGGGTGACTTAGAAATATTACTTGCAGTGTTAGAGGGCATGGCACACAGGGATGTGTGATATGTTGTGTTTTCACTTTTGCCTCCCCCAATACTCACAGCCTGCAATCGCAGCCTTGCATGTGCTTGGTGAGGGGTCCCTTAGGGTGTCACAATTAGTGCTGCTACCCTTAGGGACACTCTTTAGTACCTCAGGCCCTAGGTACCAGCGGTACCATTTACTAGGGACTTACAGAGGGTGCTAAAGGTTTAGCGAATTGGGAGAACAATTGTACAATTTTGGGAAAGAGCTCTGCCACTGGGAACCTGGTTAGCAGGAACCCAGTGCACTTCCAGTCGAAATCAAATCAGTTACCAGGCAAAAAGTGGGGGTGACCATGTCAAAAAAGGACTACTTTCCTACACTCTCGCTTTCTCACTTGTGCTTTTCAACTTAGGATTTTGCTGTCTGTCATGTTTTCTGTCTCTCGTGCTCTTATCCAGATTTAGGGGAGCTCTTGGACTTAAGAGTTTATGTCCCAGCAGGTTTACTTCTAGATAGGCAATCCTGTGAATTCACTATCACACACACTCTCGCTTGCATTCGTTTCCCGCACTTTCTCTTGCTCGCACTAGTTTCCCTGCTTTCTTGTGCTTGTATGCTCTTGCTTGCGCTTTCTATCACTCGCTCTTTTGCTTCAGCTTTCTCTTGCTCGTGCTCCATGCTTTCTCTCACTTGTACTCTCTCATGCAGTTACTCTCGTCGCTCTCACTGGCATCACTCAGTTATGCACTGGATCAAAGCACAGCAGATAAGGACTTGAATACCTAGCATAAGCTCTGCCTTCAAATGTCTGAAACAATATCTGCTAGTGGAGAAAATGAGGCAGGCCTGAAAAGAGCTGTTCATGCTGGCACATCTTTTTAACACAAAGCGAAGGCTTCTTCCAGTGATTACTTTAATTGCCTCGCACTTCTTCCTGAGTTGGTGCAAAGTGTCATAGGTTGCGTGAAGGTGGAGCATCCATGCACAAGCCTACTCGACCATGCTTAAATATTATTTTGAGCCCCATGCAGATGATCAAACAAACTGAAGTATTCTAAGTACCATAGATATTCTGTAGGGTAATTTGCACCTTCTCTCATTGAAGCCACCATCAACACTCAATGCTGATCTTCATTAAATTCATACACATTTTAATATTTGTCCACGTTTGGGATTATGGAATTATCTGGTTTTTAAACAAATAGATGAATCTCACAAATACAATCTCCATATATAAAGATTTAATTTGTTTTGTTTTTGTATTTCAATAAATTGAAACCAAAGTTTCGAAACCTCCGTAGAAATTTTTTAAAAATGGGATTAAACCTCCATTGTCAAGCATTGTTACCCAAACATTGTCTCTATTTAAAAGGTAATACATGGAAGAAGGGTCCTCCTGTAATACAGGAGAACCTGTTCTGTTACTGCAAAGCAGTCTGGAATCTCCTCGGTTCCAGAATTCAACATAGTAGCATTTGGTCCCTGTACGCCGCCTCCATTGTGATAAAAGCAGACTTCCCTGCATATGTTCAGGAAGTGAGGGAAGTTAACAGGATGTTAGTCCTGTCTTGTATAATCGAGAATGGTGGTGAAAATGGTTGACCCAACCAAGGTTGCACCAGTCAGGAAGTCACAGAAGTTTGCAGCCAGTGCAGGTATATCCCAGGTATGGACCCTGGGGTAGAAATAGAATGCAGTGGAGGGTCATGAAGCATTCTTTTTTTAGTGATTTGTCGGTATTTTTGAGGCTGGGTACTAAGCATGTGAGCATCACCAGGCACTAGTGGACAACTCTTGCATAGAGAAAGTCAAACACGGATTCATGCAGAGGTTTGGAGGTCGATTGTGTGTGATCTCTTACTGTATTATGGTGATTCTGTTGTGTGCATGTGCACTGACTATACTCCACCCACGTGAGCAAAATAAGATACATTGTCAGATTATCTAGCAGCTGCGCTACATGTTGATAATATTGAGTCACTGTTGTGGTAGAAAGCGACTTATTAGTGCACTGTTTAGTGAACCCAGCAATATTGCCCATTTAAATCATTTGATTCTTCTCGTTTAATGAATGCCAGTGCTGAATGAGCAACTAAGCTGCCAGTTGACTGCATCACATGACTTTGGAGCATTTTATTGTGGAACTTAGTTGTTAATGTCACCTTCAACACAGAGCACTTGCATTCTGCTCTACTGCAAAGGGTGCCATTATTGACAGACAGGTTCTGGGATATTTCTGTTATGGAAGGTAGCACACCTTCAGTTTTTTCGATATCGAAGTAAATAGTCTGTAAAATGCAAACAAGTGAAATGTTTTTTTTTTTTAGGTCTTTTTAGAGTTAATTTGTGGCAACATATTTTTAGGGCAAGGATGTCTGGCTGAAGGCGGTACAATGGTTCTAAAACATGCTTCATCTGCAATTAACCACAAAGGAAGTGGAAAGGTGTGTTTACTGATGAATTTGCCATGCGAAAAGCTAACTTGGGAAACCAGTATGTGTTAGTGGTGCACTTGTAATTCTTACATTTGAGGTTGGTTGGAAAGCAGTTGGTACTAAAAGCTGTAATAAAATCAGGGAAAGTCACATTTGACTAAGGCTTTCCTTATGAACAGTAATTGATATTACATGTTGAATTGAGGATGCAGTAGTTTGATTGCAAATGAAGCAAAAAAAAGCTTTCCCAGCCATTGACCTAGTGGTAAAGAATAGGTCATGCTCACTGCGTAGGAGTTAAACTGGTGGATCTGATTGTTTTAGATGTTCCTTGAAAGTGGAAATGGGATGTGATGACATTTAGCCTGCTACCAATTAGTTGTGCTGGAAATGCAATGGAATGTAGCATTATATGATGGTGTGGAAGAGGAAGGATAGTTTGGTCAACAAGGAGGGTTTATAAAGTTTTTGGTGGGAAGGATGTGAATAAAGGGTACCCAGGAAAACATGCTATTTGTACATCGTACTGATTCTGTGTATGTGATGGAACCCACATGAATGACATATATTGCCAGGTGGATTGTGGGACGTGCTGACTTGTCCATTTTTGCTGATTCAGAAGCTCTGTATTTATATTTGCAATTATATATTAAACCCGTTCCTTAATGTTAAATCAGAAAAAATGGATGTTTACCCCTGTGGCCATGAGTTCACACCCACTGATTTCATTGGTTGTTTTAGGATTTCAGCTTTCAAAAGTCTGAGATTTCATAATATTTGTGGCTAAGGATGGGACATGCTTATTATGGTCCTTTCAGCTTTGTGAGATTAGATCAAATGAGATTTACATTTGTCCTGCTCGGGTATTGTACGTGGATTTTGTAGATGAGTACATTCTTTGGCAGTTAATTGTACCCTTAGGTATTTTAGAATCTTAGCAAGGTGGTTGATGCCCAGAATAAAACCTATTGATTTGATGTAGTAGTCTGTGTCTGTGCAACATGGGAAACTGTACCCAATACTGCTTTTGTGTGATTGACCATTGTTAAGGTGATATGGTGATCAGGAATTCTATTTATCTGGTAAAAACGGTGCAGGTTTTTTTCCCTCTGTAGAACAAATTTATCAATACTAGGTTATCCACTGGACAGAGGTGGTAAAAATTGAGTGAGTATTTGGGTAAAAATGTACGTCAGATTAAAGGCTGTAATGGATATATTGAGAATGGGAATAGGGTTTGATGGAAGGATTGCAGTAGGCTTTGTGTAAAGAATTTGGAAATATGCTGTTAAGATGTGGGAAAAAGGTTGTTCTCGGCAGAGAATAGCCGGCTGATCAATTTAATGTGGGTGCAAGTTAATTTTTCTGAATTTGAGAATAAGGCCTTTCCCAAGTTTTCGGTTTCATTCTCAATGGTGCAAGTTGTCCAAGTACTAGTTTAAGTGATTGAAATATCTGGAACTTGGCAAAGTTGGTGTCGGGCTCAGTATAAAGCAGGTCACCTGTGAGTGAGACGTAAAGTGCAAATGTAGGCGTAGGTATTATAGGTAAACTAGAGTGCACTGATGAAGTGGCCAATGGAAGTGGTAGTGCAGAGTGTAACAGTTCCAAGATCATCCAGTGTTTGCAAGAAGACTACATCAGAGATGCAATTTTTTCATTTAAGATATGTTTGGATTTGTTGGATGTTTTATTGAAGAGTAGGAATGTGTGGTGATGGTGCTGTCATATCTAAGGTTATATTTTTTTAACAGGTGAAAAATCTTGGCAGGACTTGTGAATGTATTCTATTGCTACCTGATGGTTCTCCCTTCTATTAGCTCGTTTCATTCTTGAATAAAATGATCTAATTTCAAATGTTTTGTGTGGGTTCTGTTTTGCAACAAAATGACCCAATCACTTTCCTACAGCTGAATCTAGTTGCATTCTTGGTGCAGTCAAACTACAACACTGTCCTTGACATCTATGAGATTTCATGCTTGTTTCATGGCTTACAGTGAAAATCGGAGTAGATTAACGGAAAATTTCACGGCGTCCTGAGGTGGGAAATTGGGTAGAGTGTGGAAAGTTGGGATTGAATAGTACTTGCCTGTTAATATATTGATCATGCAAGAAATCAAAGTGTCTTCTGTTTTAGTCATTCTGGAAATTAACCCCCACTTTGCTTACCTTGCTCAAGTGCCCCAATTAGATCCCATAAGCAAGCCTCTGGCATACATAGTTCCATTCAGGTAAATGTACAACTATTTTGAACATGTTAATTCAATGGGTGCGACTTTAAATTCTATGTTGCAGAGGATGCTGTTCCAGAAGGCATTTAACTCGCAGCAGCTGGTACATATCACAGTCATCAACCTGTTCCAGATGCATAATCTGCGGGACTTAAGCAGTGAGGCTGAACAGAACAGTTTCAGTCAGGATGAGCAGCTCTGCTGGACGCATCTTCTAGCACTTTTCAGTGAGTATTAGAATTGATGTAATTTTCTTTTTATACTGAAAAAATTGAGGTGTTTATTTTTCTTTCTTTCAAGAGTTAAACATCCAGCTTTTTTTTTTATTGCGCATTGCAGTCGGTTAGCCTGCTCCACTCAGTGGTTGAAAAATATTATTGCTTCTATTTTTTTTTTTGTTGCATTCCTGTGTCTCGTTAACCTCTCTATAGATAGATCAGCATGCAAATGCCTGTGCCTTGGGGATGAAGTGGGTGTAAACCCTAAATCAAGTTAGAATGGCAGGTTGACAGTTTAGCTTACGTTAATGTGGGCACTGGGAAGCAATGACAAGTGTCCTTGAGTTGAGTGTTAGTTAAAACTGTTCACTGTGACAGAGATCTGAATGGACCATTGCTAAATGAACCTCCTACTGTTTTTAGGTCCAAGATATGATTTAAGTAAAGCTGCTTGCTAATAGAATAAGTAGTCGCTGAGCTGTGTTCCAATACAGATTTTAGCAGAGGTTTTCCTATCTTTTGCCCTCAATATACCAGGGACTAGTCTGATTTCAAGCTAAGCAATGAGTGCCCTGACTCAGTCCTAAATAAAGTGCTCCATTTTGTCATCGAAGAGAGAAGTGCTGTGATACTTTTTTGATTGTTCATCTCCTCGTGCTCTATCATAACAAACCCCCTGTGTGCCATGGAATGCTTTAAGTTTCAATTATGTTTATTACATTTTTAAAAATGTAAATAAATCTTTTGGGTGGGCATACCTTCTTCAAAGATTCATCTGAACTCGTATGCCACCTATTACATCCTGTAAAATTCCTCATTTAAGAGACCCAGCACACCTCCGTCCTTTTGGGGCAAGTTAGTCCTCTTAATTCTCTATTAAGGTAGGTAAGTACAGGACCCCAGATTTTCTGTAATTTGTCTTTTGGATCCAGGGCACCATATGCCAGTTTTCAATCACTCAAGTTAACCCCAGCCTTTATAGCCGTAACTCCATTGTTGGGACCATACCTTGTCCCAGTAAATATTTTTATATATATATATATATATATATATATATATCAAAACCAACGCCGTTTCCGATAAAAAACAGCTACTGTGGACACAGTTTCCTTTTGAAAGCAGCTTTAATTCAATCAATCACCAGCTCGACGCGTTTCGGGAAACACTCCCTTGCTCACGAGTACTGTGTGACTTTACTTCCTGGTTTTTTAAATAAACACGTGATTGCATTCTAATAGCAAGTGACAACAGACTACATGACAGAGTTAAATCACTCTTAGTTACAAACATTTTTCAAACTCACTAATAAGTGTTAAAACAAATTAAACATATTTAATCTACCAGAACTATGAGCGCATTATTACAAAGGTCCCTGAATGCAAGGCTGAAAAAATATACTTCACATTGAAATTACTCGATAATGTCAAAAAAATGCATCGTATTTGCAACGTGTCAATTTCGTGGCCATTGCTCATTCATAGTACAAATAACATGATTTATGGACCAAAAAATAAATAAATCAAGCTGGAAATAATAACCAGCATCACATCAATTAGCCCCAGTGGGCAAATACATTGCAAAAAATCCATAATAATCGATCAATGTGATGACATTGTTGTTACGTCATAGATTCAATAAAGCTGTTGCGCATGAACAACATTACGTCGATTCGCCCCAGTGGGCAAATAACAATACGTTGCGGACAAACCCAGCAATGTTCAGTCGTAATGGTGACTCCACCAATTAGATAATTTAGCTCTCTTGCCTTCTTCAAAAGGACCTTCACTCAAACGTTCTAAACTGTAACAGAAAAAACACAAACACAAAATTAATCCCTTCACAAAAAACACACAATATTGATTAAAAACAGTCATTACAGTGGCAAAACTTCTAGGGAAAACAAGAAGTCTCTCCTTGTCCCTATTCACTATTTACAAACCGGAGACATACATAGCGCAAATTATCCTAGCCTAGATGAACTGCTAATTCCTCATCGCAGTTATGGCCTATTGGGACCAAAGTTCTATACTGAATAATAAGCTTCGATTCCAATCGTCGCAGTTCCTGAACTCGGTTACCACCTCTTTCGTTGGTTCTAACAGTATCCAAAACACAAAAACTCAATAGGTTGACATTTTTATCATGGTGGGTCTCAAAATGGCGAGCAACAGGATATTGTTTATCGCCATTTTTGATTGCACGAAGGTGTTCAAGGACTCTTTTTAGCTTTATGAATGGTACTGCCAATGTACACTTTCTGGCATGGGCAGATCAAAGCATAAATAGCATAGTCAGTATTACATGAAGTATGTTTAGCTAACACATAAGGTTTGCACTCGGGGATAATTTACATTCCTTACGGTTTTTACTGTTTTTACAGGCTTTACAGTTTCTACAAGTAAAAATCCCTGAATGCCTAAGGTTCTTAAGGGTGGCGGCTCAACTGCCCTGCATAAAGTGTCTTTCAGTGACTTCGTTTTTTTGAACGTAATCTGCGGAAAGGATCCCACACTATCTGCTAAATCTTTGTCAGTTTGTAAGACTGGCCAGTACTTGTTAATGCTTTTACGAACTTCTTGGGCTTGCCTATGGTATGAGGTGATGAATCTTATTTTTTTGGTCAGAACTGACATCTTTCCTGTCTTTATCTAACAAAAGTGACGCTCTTGACCGGTTATCTACCTCTAGACTTGCTTTATTAATAGCTGATACAGAATATCCTCGCTCTAGAAATCTCTGCCTCGAGATATTCTGACAAAGATTTAGCAGATAGTGTGGGATCCTTTCCGCAGATTACGTTAAAAAAAACGAAGTCACTGAAAGACACTTTATGCAGGGCAGTTGAGCCGCCACCCTTAAGAACCTTAGGCATTCAGGGATTTTTACTTGTAGAAACTGTAAAGCCTGTAAAAACAGTAAAAACCGTAAGGAATGTAAATTATCCCCGAGTGCAAACCTTATGTGATAGCTAAACATACTTCATGTAATACTGACTATGCTATTTATGCTTTGATCTGCCCATGCCAGAAAGTGTACATTGGCAGTACCATTCATAAAGCTAAAAAAGAGTCCTTGAACACCTTCGTGCAATCAAAAATGGCGATAAACAATATCCTGTTGCTCGCCATTTTGAGACCCACCATGATAAAAATGTCAACCTATTGAGTTTTTGTGTTTTGGATACTGTTAGAACCAACGAAAGAGGTGGTAACCGAGTTCAGGAACTGCGACGATTGGAATCGAGGCTTATTATTCAGTATAGAACTTTGGTCCCAATAGGCCATAACTGCGATGAGGAATTAGCAGTTCATCTAGGCTAGGATAATTTGCGCTATGTATTTCTCCGGTTTGTAAATCGTGAATAGGGACAAGGAGAGTCTTCTTGTTTTCTCTAGAAGTTTTGCCACTGTAATGACTGTTTTTAATCAATATTGTGTGTTTTTTGTGAAGGGATTAATTTTGTGTTTGTGTTTTTTCTGTTACAGTTTAGAACGTTTGAGTGAAGGTCCTTTTGAAGAAGGCAAGAGAGCTAAATTATCTAATTGGTGGAGTCACCATTACGACTGAACATTGCTGGGTTTGTCCGCAACGTATTGTTATTTGCCCACTGGGGCGAATCGACGTAATGTTGTTCATGCGCAACAGCTTTATTGAATCTATGACGTAACAACAATGTCATCACATTGATCGATTATTATGGATTTTTTGCAATGTATTTGCCCACTGGGGCTAATTGATGTGATGCTGGTTATTATTTCCAGCTTGATTTATTTATTTTTTGGTCCATAAATCATGTTATTTGTACTATGAATGAGCAATGGCCATGAAATTGACACGTTGCAAATACGATGCATTTTTTTGACATTATCGAGTAATTTCAATGTGAAGTATATTTTTTCAGCCTTGCATTCAGGGACCTTTGTAATAATGCGCTCATAGTTCTGGTAGATTAAATATGTTTAATTTGTTTTAACACTTATTAGTGAGTTTGAAAAATGTTTGTAACTAAGAGTGATTTAACTCGTCATGTAGTCTGTTGTCACTTGCTATTAGAATGCAATCACGTGTTTATTTAAAAAACCAGGAAGTAAAGTCACACAGTACTCGTGAGCAAGGGAGTGTTTCCCGAAACGCGTCGAGCTGGTGATTGATTGAATTAAAGCTGCTTTCAAAAGGAAACTGTGTCCACAGTAGCTGTTTTTTATCGGAAACGGCGTTGGTTTTGATGTTTGAGGCTCGCCCCCTGACTGTGGACCGCCTCTGAGGAGAGGAAGGGGTAAGGCGATTACGGTGCGCGAGCACCGTTTGGCGGTTGTTTATATATATATATATATATGTGTATGTATGTATGTTTTTTGATCCATCTTCATCCATAGAGCATGTAAGGGAAAACTTCTCCATGATGGTTGGTTTAACAATATCACTTCGTTTACTCTGTAAGAAAGTGCCCTCTGTTTGCATGGTTGCCTCCACTTTTTGCTGAACTGCTGATGTACTTTCCCTGAGTGTGCCCTGGGCTCCTGCCAATCAGGTACCCAGGGCCTATGTTCTTTCCCTAAAACTGCATTGAAGACAAAACCCAATTGGCACCCCCTGGCCACAGGTCAGCCCCTGGTAAATGGTACCACAGGTACCCAGGGCACTGTGACCAGGGAAGACCTCTAAGGGCTGCAGCACTTACTGTGCCACCCTTAGAGGCCCTGTACCTTTACACTCACACACTGCCTTTGGAGGCTGCATGTTTTGGTGCAGAACAAAGTGAAAAGTCGACATGGCACACATCCCTGTGTGCCATGCCTACAACCCACTGCCCTGGCATAGATCAGCCACCCCTCTAGCTGGGTGCACTATACCAGTGGTGAGGGTACAGTTGCATGAGCCCTGTACCCCTACAGGGTATAAGCCAGTTCTTAGACCTTGTAAGTGCAGTAATGCCACTAAGAGTATAAGGCGCTGGGAGTTTGTCATTACGAACTCCACAGTACCATAATGGCTTTACTGAAAACTGAGAGGTTTGGTAACATGGGCAGGGTCCACGAAGGGGAAGCTTCAAAGGCTTGCTGCCTTTGTGAGCTTCCCCAGGCCTTTTGCTGCTTCCAGCAACTGGTCCCCACCGGTTCTGACCCCCACTTCGGGCGGGAGAACCGGCGGGAAAACCCAAGTGAGGAAGGACGGTGTGCCCACCATTGCCAACCCCACCCCTCAGCTGGGGGAGACTAGGTGAAGCACAACTCAGTCCCCACCATCTTGCAGATGGGGGAGGGGGGACCCAGCCAACCAGAGTGAGGCATATGCCCCCCCTCCCACTGGAGGGTGGCATAATAGGGGGTGTACCCACCCCAAGGAAGGGACTCATAGGTCCCAACGTTTACTTGCCTGTATTGCCCCTAAATCTAGTATTTAGGGGCACCCCCGAACCTTGCCTCCAACGACCAAGAAGGACCGAACAGCCGTGTCGAAGCTAAGAAGAGGAGGACACCCACTGACTTGGCCCCAGCCCTACCGTCCTGTCCCCACCTCGAACCTGCAGAAGCGAAACTCCGGTGTCCTGCAGTCTGCAACCTCAAGAACCCAGAGTACCTGCCCTGTCTTCCAAAGAAAAGACTTTGTCTCCCGTGAACACCGGATTTGTTCACCAACAGGCTCGAACCAACCACCCCCCCCGACCGGAGCAGGTAAGAGAAACCAGATGCCTAAAGACACCTCTGCACCCAAAGACCCATGGCCTTGGGTGGCCCAACCGACGGTATCCCAGCATCCCCAGGCATCTCAACTTACCTCTCCAACTGGTGGTCACCTCCAGAAGATCTTCGTCCCCGAGCCTGCAGTCTTTGTTGAAACCGGAGAATTCCCATTGCAATCAACAGGGCACCCAATGCCAAACCAGCACCCTGCACCCTGCACCCAGCCTCCCCTGCGCCGCCGCAGGTGTACTTTGTGTGCTAACTCGGATCCCCCTTTGCCCTGAGCCTAACACCAGGAGCTTTGCTCCCACAACCAAAGTGACCTGCTCGTAAGCAGCCACCAACCGAGGCAGTAGTGCCGCTGAGGGTGTAACGAGTGCATCCTTGACCCTGGGGGAACCCTTGTTCTAACCCCAGAAACTCAACCCCAAAGACTGAGTGCTTATCTGGTAACTGTTAACTTCATTTGTTGCCATAGGAATCCATTGACTGCTTTTCTCTGAAAAGTTGATTTGAATGGAAACCTGAAAAATTACCATTGTCAAACTGATTTTACTTACCTTTTCTCTAGGAAATGTCCCAGTGTGATATTTAGGCATATCACACTGAGTAGTAACAGTAACTTAAAAAGTAATCTGTACAGTATTTCAATACCTTGACTTACCTGTATTTCAAACAACTGCATTTGAACTTGCATTCACTTGTAAACACTGTATAATATTTTGCAAAGCATTTATTTCACTTACCTGTGCCAGGCTTGGCTTGGTTCTAGAAATAAAATAACTTAACAATATTTTTATACAAACCAAATTGGTCTGAGTTCAGTCTTTGAGTGTGTGACATCATTTGCTGATTGAGTGTGTACAACAAATGCTTAACACTACCCTCTGATAAAGCCTTACTGCTCGCTCACACTACCACAAATAGAGAGTAAGGTGCGATCTACTTTTACCTGTCTACCGTTGGGGTTCCACTAGAGACTGTGCACACTATACCTCATTTTGGTAAAGTATATACAGAGCCAGCTTCCTACAGTCTCCTCAATTCACATGTTATCTTGCTGATGGGTCTCGAAGCCCACTTAGTTAAGCATGGGCAACTGCACAGGAAGTCCCTCTTCTCTTGTAGGGGATTTCCGTGTATAGTCCTAATCGTGTGAATAGTCCCGCCCATGTGCGTGGACCCCGGAGCACTTCATTAGATATATCTTCTTAAGTTGTCATCTTCTGCCTTTCTTCAGGAAGGCCTGCATAGACACTTAAGAGATAAAAGGACAATAATGCAGCCTAACCAACTAGGCTATACTGGCCATTACTTCATCTTGAAGTGAAAAAAGATAGCCAGTTTAACTTTTAAATTTAGCAATTTTACTGAGTTTCACACATAGAAAACTCCCTTCACAAAACTCCTTTTTCATGATAGAGATGAAAAGGGTTGGACAGAGAAGCCCCCATAGGCTGCCATTATGTGTCTGCAAATGGATACCGTGCCTTTAAGAGTCTCCAGAGACCCCCGGTATCCCATGATGCACAGCCAGAGGCAGTTACTTTCAGTTCTTTTTCTGGCTCCTGCTAGCAGGACCCTGGAGCATTGAGCTCTACCTTTTTTTGGTATTCTATTCAAAACTTAATTCAGTATTTGGATTTTTGCAGCTTCACTCGATGTCTTTGGCCTTTATCTACCTTCTGCTGTGCTTTTTTGGCAGATTTCTACAGTTTTCTTGTCAAAATGCCTTCTCTGTTTGACAAGTGTCCTGACTGTGGTAGGAAGAAGGCCAAGTCTGATGCACACAGAGTCTGTATTCTGTGTTTACCTCTCTCTCATGTCCCTGACACCTGCTCTATTTGCAAGACCTTTTCTAGGCGCACCCTGCGTGACCGGGAGAAGATTCGGCTCCAAGGGTTGGAGCAGAGAAGACGACAGGCAGCATCTACAGCCTCTGTGCAAGGAAAGGGTAAGTCCTCTACCAAAACCCATGCTTCGACCTCTGGGGGGCTCCCCAGTCGAAAAAAGGCAGAAAAACAACGCCGGTCCTGATCGACGTCGAAGACGATGTCGAGAGCAGGTATGACTACTATATGCTCTCCGTCGACTCAGGGCTCTGGGTCGAAGCGACGTAGACGCTCCACATCGAGGAGAGGAACAGCGAGGTCTCGGACGAGATCGCCGTCGCGGGTGTCCCCGCGTTCAACGTCGACTTAACGAAGATCGCCGTCGAGGCATCATCATCATAGTCGTCGATCCGAGTCACACAGGCAACGGCGGTCGCCGTCGATGCGTCACCGCCGATCGCCGTCGATGCGTCACCGCCGATCGCCGTCGACGTCTACGAGAAGGTCGACGTCTACGAGAAGGTCGACGTCTACGAGAAGGTCGAAGTCGAAGAAAAGGTCGACGTCGAGGGGTCATCACCGACGTTCGCCGTCGAGGTACCGTTCTGGGACTCGCTCCATAGTGAGCCTGTCGACGTCTACAGGGAGTTCACGATCCAGACGACGTCGACGTTCGCTGTCGAGCAGTAGATCGACGTTGAGGGGGAGGTCTGACGTTGAGTCCAGGGCACCTTCTTCGCAGCCAGCTCAAATGGAGGAGGTTGGTCTCTTCTTCTGATTCGGAGTACTCGCGTACCTATTCACCATCAAGGACGCCTCCTGCTCCTCGTCAACCGGTGGCCCTGCCAATGACACTGCCAAGTCCTCCTCCTCCTCCCTCCTCCTCCTCCGCCTCCTCCTCCTCCGCCTCCTCCTCTTCTGCCTCCTCCTCTGCCTCAGCCTGGACCCACTGCTCCTCAGCCCACGCGTCCTGCAGAGCCTCGAAGACCAAGGTCACTGTCTCGGCCAAGACATCGTTCCCAGAGACACCACCGGTCTTCCACACAATCTCATCGCCATCGCTACGAGAGATCTCGTTCCCGGCATACCAGGGATACGTCTTCTACGAGTACGGGGAGTTATTCGCCCACTCTAACGGATTCCCCTCAGAGTGTCTCCCGTTGATGATATCTCCACCTTTCAGGAGGTTCTGGTCAGAGGGGCGTCAAAGCTTAACATTCCCTTGTCTACTCCCATGCCGTTGACATCAGTGATATTTGAAACTCTCCAGCAGAGGCAAACATCTCGTCCATTGCTTCCGTTGGTGCCTTGTTTAGTGGAACCAGCTATGGAGCTGTTCTTGACACCATCTTCTATAAAACCTGCGCCTTCCAGGTTACAGAAAAAATATCGCCCACCTGACTCTGATCCTGCCTTCCTCTGACTGGACCCCACCCCGGACTCTGTCATTGTGGTGGCGGCAAGGAATCAGCATGCTACGGCTCCGACTTCAACGGTACCACCGTATAAGGAAAGCCGTAAGCTGGATTCGGTGGGGAGAAAAGTTTTCAACACCGCAGCTACATCCATGAAGGCGGCCAGCTCTACTGCCTTGCTGGGCCGGTATGACAGATCCCTGTGGGAGTTGCTGCAACAATTTGTGGACCTCCTGCCCAGGGACAAGTGGGAAGATTTTCAGGAGATAGTGAACGAGGGTCTGATGGTTTCGAACCAAGTCATCAGCGCTGCAGCGGATACTTCACTCCTGTCAGCCCACGGGTACTGCCACGGAGTTGCTCTCCGGAGACATTCGTGGCTTCGTCTTACTTCGCTGAAGCCAGAGGCGCAACAGCGCATTTCTAATCTACCGTTCTCGGGCACGACTCTTTGGCTCCCATGCGGATGACGAGATGGCCCGCATGAAGACTGAAATGGAGACTTTGAAGGCTGTAGTTCTGGAGAAACCTAAAGAACAGCGAAAGACCTTCCGCCCCTTCCAACTGCGTTATTCCTCCCAGAGGTTCCAACGATCTCAGGGCCATCAGTCCAACCAACAATAGCAGTTTCAGCGGTCTTTTCATCCGTTTCGGAAACACCAGTCACGAGGACGGTCCAACCAGCAGTCTGCTCAAGGGAACAAGGCCCCTGCTGGTTCCAAGCCCTGAAGGGTTTCTTCCCCCTCGTCCGTTACCCACTCCGGTGGGGGGAAGCATTCAAAATTATCTGGCAGAGTGGCAGAAAATAACTCCGTACAATTGGGTGCTGAATATTGTTCGCAGTGGATACTCGCTACGTTTTACAAGCCCTCCTCCGTCGATTCGTCCAACTCGCTCACGCTACATGCTATGCGAGTTACAGAAGGAGGCCAACATCCTCTTACAGAAACGGGCGATGGAACCGGTTCCTCTGGCACAGAGAGGAACAGGACTGTATTCTCGATTCTTTCTAGTCCGCAAGAAAGACCAGAACGAGTTCAGACCCATCCTCGACTTGCAACAGGCAAACAAGTGGATTCGCAGAGAAAAGTTTCGGATGTTGTCCTTGCATCAAATCTACCCTCAATTTCATCAGGGAGACTGGCTATGCGCAATAGATCTGCAAGACGCATATTTTCACGTGCCCATAGCGAGGAAACATTGCAAGTTCCTGCGATTCACCGTGGGCAACAACCACTATCAATATCTCCGTGCTTCCTTTCGGCCTGAAGTCAGCGCCCCGGACATTTTCCAAATGCATGGCCGTAGTTGCTGCACATCTAAGGAAGAACAAGGTGTTCGTCTAACCGTATCTAGACGACTGGCTGATCAAGGCAGCTACTTCTCAGGAAGCGCAACTGCATTTCAATCGGACTTTCAATCTCCTACTTCGTTTGGGCCTCCACATCAACCTCACGAAGTCTGTCTCGACTCCTGTCCAGTGTCTACAGTACCTGGGAGCCACCATCGATACACGCACGGCAAACGTTTGTCCTTCAGAGGAGAGACGCTTATCGATCCTTCGGAAGGCTCAGGCTCTCATGATCATACCCTCTCCGGTGAGGAAGGTGTCTTCTCTCCTGGGCTCCATGGCCTCCTGTATCTTCCTCACTCCAAACGCACGCCTCCATATGAGACCCCTGCAAGAATGTCTGGAGGATCAGTGAGACCAGAAACTGGGGGATTGGAAAACAGGATTCAGCTGTCGCAGCAGGCTCTCCAGTCCATCCGCTGGTGGTGTTCTCCACGCAATCTCCTCCGGGGGATTCCCTTCCACAAGGAGATACCGAAACAAACCATAGTGACGGATGCTTCTCTCCACGGCTGGGGTGCACATTCCGACCACCTTCAGATACAGGGTACGTGGTCCCGGAAAGAGACCAAGTACCACATCAACTTCCTGGAACTTCGAGCAGTCCATTTGGCGCTGAAAGCCTTCCAGCCGTCGTTTCACACCAGTTCCCTGCTTGTCCAGACGGACAATACGACCACATGTTCTACCTCAACAAGCAGGGGGGCTCGAGATCCCGAGCGTTATCTCGGGAAGCCCAGGCCATCTGGAACTGGCTGTTGGCCAGGAACCTGACCATCACAGCAACTCACCTCCCAGGTGTTCAAAATGCTCAGGCAGACGCGCTCAGCAGACTCATTCAAGAAAATCACGAATGGGTCTTAAACGATGAAGTGGTGCGAGACATCTTCGGAAGATGGGGTTCTCCAGAGGTCGATCTGTTCGCTACCGCGGAAAACAGCAAATGCCGCGACTTCGCCTCCAGGTTTTACCAACCAGGGACTCTGGGGAATGCACTGTGGATCAACTGGTCAGGCGGCTTTCTCTACGCTTTTCCGCCAATTCCCCTGATCCCGACAGTACTGATCAAGCTCTCTCAATCACGGGCCAAGATGATCCTCATTGCTCCGGAGTGGCCCCATCAGTGGTGGTTCACAGACCTCTTCCACCGGTCTCTTCTGCCACATCTCCGTCTTCCATGCCGGCCGGACCTTCTAACGAAGTTCGGCGGACAGATGTTGCACCCCAATCTCTCGTCGTTGAATTTGGCGGCATGGCTCCTGAGTTTGTACAGTACGGACATTTGAATCTCCCTCGGGACTTTATGGAGATATTGAAGGAGGCCAAACGACCATCTACACGCACGTCCTATGCAAATAATGGAAGAGATTTTGCATCTGGTGTGCATCTAAGAATGTGGATCCTACCTCCTGCATGGAAGATGTCATTCTTCCTTACTTACTTCACTTGGCTCAATCTGGCCTTCAGTTTCATTCGATTAAAGTTCACATAGCAGCTTTAACTGCTTATAGGAAATGTCCTTGACAAACTTCCTTTTTTAAGATCCCAGTCATCGGAGATTTCCTTGAAGGATTGAAGAAAGTGTTTCCTCCCATTAGGCGTCATTCGCCTCCTTGGGAACTCAATGTGGTTCTTTCTCGACTGATGAGGGAACCGTTTGAACCCATTCATAAGGCTTCTCTTCAGCATCTGTCTTGGAAGACTGCTTTCCTTGTGGCCATAACGTCTGCCCGCAGGGTTAGCGAACTTCAGGCATTATGTTGTAAAGAGCCATATACAGTTTTTCATTCCTCTAAGGTAGTTATGAGGACTCAGCCGAAGTTCCTCCCTAAAGTAGTTTCAGAGTTTCATGTGAACCAAACTATTACATTGCCTACATTCTTTCAGAATCCCTCTTCTCCTGCTGAGAGGTCGCTTCATTCCCTTGATGTCAGGAGGGTCTTGAAATTCTATTTGGACAAGACTAAGGATATCCGTAGATCGGACCAGTTATTTGTAAACTATTGCTCTGTCCGAACTGGTCTAGCTACCTCCAAACAATCCATTTCTACGTGGATTGTTTCCTGTATTCAGCTGTGTTATCTGAAAGCCAACAAGACTCTTCTTAGTAAGCCTAGGGCTCACTCTACCAGAGGTAAAGCGGCTACTGCGGCTTTACTTCGTAACATACCTATTTCAGAAATCTGTAGGGCTGCCACTTGGAAGTCAGTCCATACGTTTACTAAGCACTACTGCCTAGACACTGATGCTAGGGCAGATGCTCAGGTTCGGCAGGCTTCACTTCCGAATCTATTTGCACAATAGTGCGGTTGTTCTCTGTTTCTTCCACCACTGGGGAGTTGTTTTGGGATTGTCTTGCTAGTCTATTCACATGATTATGACTATACACGGAAATCCCCTACAAGAGAAGGAGTAGTTGCTTACCTGTAACTCCAGTTCTCTTGTAGGGGTATTTCCGTGATAGTCATAAGCAACCCGCCCGCCTCCCCGGTGGCAGACACAGGCGTACCCAAGACTCAGCAGGCACTGCTTCTTTACGCCTTCAAAAAGAACTGAAAGTAACTGCCTCTGGCTGTGCATCATGGGATACCGGGGGTCTCTGGAGACTCTTAAAGGCACAGTATCCATTTGCAGACACATAATGGCAGCTTATGGGGACTTCTCTGTCCAACCCTTTTCATCTCCTATCACGAAAAAGGAGTTTTGTTAAGGGGAGTTTTCCATGTGTGAAACTCAGTAAAATTGCTAAATTTAAAAGTTAAAGTGGCTATCTTTTTTCACTTCAAGATGAAGTAATGGCCAGTGTAGCCTAGTTGGTTAGGCTGCATTATTGTCCTTTTATCTCTTAAGTGTCTATGCAGGCCTTCCTGAAGAAAGGCAGAAGATGACAACTTAAGAAGATATATCTAATGAAGTGCTCCGGGGTCCACGCACATGGGCGGGACTATTCACATGATTATGACTATCACGGAAATACCCCTACAAGAGAACTGGAGTTACAGGTAAGAAACTACTCCTTTTCAACAATTCCGGGTCTAGTAAGGTCGATCATATGCAGACTAGCTGGCGTGTAATACCACCTGTATAAAATTGTGTAAAGCAATTGTCTCTCTCTCTCTCTTGGGCATGTCTGGCGAAATTGTTTCCCCTAAACTGATAGATTTCTAGCCGCAGATTTCCTACTGTAAAATTATCCCCAGGCGTCAGACTGTATCCTGAAATGTTTCTTGAGCAGTACCCCTGCATGCCGGTCGGTTGCATCGTTCAGCTCCGCGTGGTGTCATCCTTCCCAGAAGTGATGTGTGTGGTGCCTATATAGGTGCCACCCCAGCGTGCTGAAATCAGTTCTTTTCGGGCCAGTCAGCGAAGACCCGGGAATAGCTACCCCTTAGTCAATTTTTGACTATCTATTTTTTTTTTTTTTTTTTTAAAGTATTTTGAGATTTTTGCCTCCTGGTGTGGCAGGAATGTCATCTAAAAAGTCCAGCTTCAAGTCCTGCGGGGCCTGCTACCACTCATGATCAGTGACGGACCCACTCCTTGTATGCCCTTGTATGCCCTTGGTGCCTTGAGTGCCACCATTACCCGAAGGCCTGCTCAGATTGGCATGCCATGCACCTGAAGGCCATGAGTGAGCAATCCTTCATGCTCCTGGCATCTCGACGTGCGACGCCATGGCGATCCTGGTCGAGAGGAAGGTCCCGGGGAGAAGCTTGTCACACTGTCGTTGGGCCATTCAGGTAAATCCCCTTTGAGCTTTTACATAGATCGTACCAAGGACCATCAGGTGTACAATCAGCTCTTTGTGGGTTTCTTTGGGGCAAAGAAGGATAAAGCAGTGCACAAAATGCCCTATCTAGGTGTATAGTCCTGTATTGAAATCTGCTCCTCATTGACAAAGAAATGCCTCTGGAAGGTCTGAGGGTTCATTAGACCAGAGCCCAGGCTGGCACATTAATTGCCTGTTCTGTAAATTGGACAGGCCTAGATGCGGCTTCATACCCACATTCACCAAGCACTACTGTTTTGATAACCCAGTCTGCCGGGAAAGGCCCTTTGACTGTTAAGTCCTCAAGGACTTTTTAGTCTGAGCCATTCCACAGACCCATCACCTTGGTAGATACTGCTTTGATATCTATTCAGAAGGTGGGGAATCTGTAGTTAGAAGAATCCATCAGAAAAACAAGTTACTTTCCTTTGTTAATGCTTTTTCTGGGGGATATTCTATCTAACCACAGGTTCCTCACCACCATTCCACCTCCCCGTACTGTGGAATGTACTCTTCCGTCCATCTATAAAAATCTCCCAATTTAGAGATTAGTACATTATCATATCTGATAACTTTCAAGCTTCGTGTCAGATGAGGCAGACAGTCGAGAAAGAAACTGACTTCAGGTCTCAGAGGTGGCGTTTATGGGGCAGGATGCAGCAGACGCTAAGCTGCTTGACGCCACCCACTAGTGCAGGGTAGCAGAGCTATGAAAAATCGCTGTATCCAGTCTGGCACCTGGGGTTATTCACAAGATGAGGAATCTGTGGTCCTCATTTTTTTGTGTGTTTAATCCAAGTAAATATATTGTGCATTTTGATCAGGAAGTGAGTCGCAAACAGTTGCACAGCTTTTGAGGTGGTATGATCTGCTGCCGATGTTGGATCATTTGGAATCAAAGTCCATTTTTCAAAACTCTTTAGGGGAGTGGGTGCTTCCAGTGTAAGGCTAAAATAGTAGTGTTTAAAAAAAACAAAAAACAAAAAACTTTTCCCTGTGTATGGTTTGTATCTCCCGAGATGCTATAAGTAGCTCATATTGTCAGTCTCCGTAGTTCCTTTGCTCTTAATATCTTCCAGTAACTGGTATCCCAAAATATGGCCGCATTTTTAGAAGCCTGTTTGGAGTGCATATTCCCAAAGTTATGTTCATTATGCTGTTGCATCACAGCTATACAGAAGAATCAGTAATGACTTCGGAGAGGGAGGAGGAAAGCGAACTTGTATATCAAGAGAGGAAAATGACAAAACACAAGTGTTATGTAAAGATTGTGAGAAAGTGCCCTCTTTCTGCATGGTTGCCCCCACTTTTTGCTGAATTGCTGATGTGCTTTGACTGAGTGTGCCCTGGGCTCCTGCTAACGAGGTACCCAGGGCCTATGCTCTTTCCCTAAAAACTGCATTGACGCCTAAACCCAATTGGCATCTCTGGCCACAGGTCAGTCCCTGGTAAATGGTACCACAGGTACCCAGGGCACTGTGACCAGAGAAGGCCTCTAAGGGCTGCAGCACTATTTGTGCCACCCTTAGAGGTCCTGGACCACTACACTCACACACTGCCTTTGCAGGCTGCGTGTTTTGGTGCAGAACAAAGTGAAAAGTCGACATGGCACACATCTGTGTGCCATGCCTACAACCCACTGCCCTGGCATAGGTCAGTCACCCCTCTAGCTGGGTGCACTATACCAGTGGTGAGGGTACAGGTGCATGAGCCCTGTACCCCTACAGTGTCGAAGTCCGTTCTTAGACATTGTAAGTGCTGTGCTGTCATTAAGAGTATATGGTGCTGGGAGTTTGTCATTACGAACTCCACAGCACCATAATGGCTACACTGAAAACTGAGAAGTTTGGTATCAAACTTCTCAGCACATTAAACCCACACTGATGCCAGTGTGGGATTTAATGAAAAATGCACACAGAGGGCATCTTAGAGATGCCCCCTGAAAACTAACCCACCTCTAGTGTCCAGGCTTAGTGGCTGCTTTCAGCTGCCACCACCAGGCATGTTTCTGGACCCCTGGGTCGAGAGCCTGCTGCTCTCTGGGGCCTGAAACAATGCACATCCTGGTACGAGGTGCCAAGCCTCCTCCCCCAGGATGGGCAGGGTTCACGAAGGGGAAGCTTCAAAGGCTTGCTGCCTTTGTGAGCTTCCCCAGGCCACTTGCTGCTTTCAGCAACTAGTCCCGACTGGTTCTGACCCCCACTTTGGGTGGGAGAACCGACGGGAAAAACAAGTGAGGAAGAGAGGTGTGCCCACCTCTGCCAACTCCACCCCTCAGGTGGGGGAGGCGAGGTGAAGCACAACTCTCAGTCCACGCCATCTTGAAGATGGGGGGACTCAGCCAACCAGGGACAGGCTCATGCCCCTCTCCCACTGGAGGGTGGCATAATAGGGGGTGTACCCACCCCAGGGAAGGGACCCAGTGGTCCCTGACTGTTACCTACCTGCAGCACCCCTAAATCTAGTATTTAGGGGCACCCCTGAACCTTGCTTCCTCAGATCCAGACAAGAAACAAGAAGAAATGAAGGAGGACCGAACAGCCGTGCAGCAGCTAACAAGAGGAAGACGCCCACTGACTTGGCCCCAGCCCTACCGGCCTGTCTCCCCCTCGAACCTGCTCCTGCGAAATCCCGGTGTGTCCTGCAGCCAGCAACCTCAAAAACCCCGAAGGACCTGTCTGCCTTCACTTCCAAAGACTGCTTCTCCCGTGAACACCGGATTTGTTCAGCTGCAGCCTCTGGCAGCAGCCGGAGACCGTAAATCCGCCCCACTCTGCACCTGCCGTCCACGGCCCGAGCTCGAGTGGGCATACACCACGAGTAGGTCACGCCGGCGATCCTGAACCGAGATCCGGCGACCCCTGACCTGCCTCAAGCCTCCAGCCGACGCCTGCAGTCTAAATCCAGAAGGCCCCCCTAACCGCGACCAGGAGCTGGTAAGAAGATCCGACCCCGAAAGGCACCCCTGCAGCTGACGCCCCACGGCCTTGTGTGCCCAAACCAACGGTGCCTAACCAACCCCTAACTTCCCTCTCGAAGTGGTGGTCGCACCCAGAAGTCCTTCGTCTCCCTGCCTGCAGTGCTTTTGCAAACCGGAGGCTCGCCATTGGAAATAACAGGGCATCTGACGACGAAACAGCACCCTGCTCCCGGCCGCCCTAGTGCCGCTGAGGGTGCACCTTTTGGTGCTAATTTGTTTCCCCATTTGCCCTGAGCTAAAGTCCAGGAGCTTACCCAGTGGCCTGCTTGCCAGCAGCCACCAACCGGAGGCCCCCTATCCCCCATTGGATAACATTGGGCCTCAACACACTGCACCCGGCCGCCCTAGTGCCGCTGAGGGTGGAACCAGAGTGCCTCACTGACCCTGGGGGGGACCCCTGAGTCTACCCGCAGAACCTAAACTCCCACTACCGAATACTTACCTAGAAACCGATAACCATATTTTCCTCCATAGGATAACATTGACACTTTTTCCTGAAAAAGTTTCAAAGTGTGGCGTTTTGAAACCTAAAGAAATTCTTTAAAATTGTACGATTTAACAAAAACACTTTTACTCACCTGTTTACAGGAAATGTCCCAGTGCTGCATCTAGGCATACAGCACTGAGTAAGAAAAGTTATCCAAAAGTAACTTACCTGCTATTTTACTGAAAATCCCATTCAAGTCTATGTACTGTATTTACAAGTGATTACATTTCTCTGAAACAATACTGTAAGTCAAACCATAGTACATTTACAATTGCAATTGAACTGTTTTACAATCAGCATTTACTACTGTAAAGTATTTATTGCTTACCTGTGCCAGGCTTGCTTGGTTCTAGAAATAAAATAACAAAGAATATTTTCATACAAAAACAATTGGTCTGAAGTTCAGTCTTTGAGTGTGTGAATTCATTTGCTGACTGGGTGTGTACAACAAATGCTTAACACTGTCCTCTGATACTGCCTTACTGCTCGACCACACTACCACAAATAGAGAGTAAGGTTCTATCTAACTTTACCTCTGCCTACCTTTGGGGTTCCACTGGACTCTGTGCACACTATACCTCACTTTGGTATAGTATATACAGAGCCAGCTTCCTACAAAGATGCTTGGTCCTTCCAAAAAAAAGGGTATGGTCATGTAGTAAATGTGCCTTTGAAAACAAAGGTACTGTTGGGCAGACTCCAGAGTAGAGCACTATCTGGGTCCATGTTTGTGCATTCTTTGGAGCTTCTCGAGTTCTTTTTCCATTGTTTCGAAGCAGATTAATATTGCAGTATTACAGCCGGGACAGCTTAAGTGCTTGGACAAGCTCAGTACTGTGTAGAAGAATTTTGTTCCACATAAGTAACAAGTTGATATTTTGGATGAGTAATGTCGTTTCAAAAAGATAACTGTCAAACCAAACCCAAAGATTGTTTTACTTTCGAATTGTGGATTTACTGATAAACTATTCCTGTCTCCAGTTGCGAGAATGTTGATCCCTCCACTTTAGAGCAAGCATTGACATAGCCAATATGGGACTTATTGTCTTTGGCAATTGATTTTGGCGGTACCGTACAGCATTGGGGCACACACTGGGCAGCATCTTTACTCCGATGACCAGCGCCTAAAGGTAATTTGTTTCGGCCAGGCGCTAAAGAAATTTGCTCACTATCTTGCTCAATGCAAAAAATATAATACAAGCATTTAGAAACATTCAGTCAGTTACAAATCATAAAGTAATGAACAAGTGTGCATACGTGCCGGGGCGGAGCTATAGTTGGTGTGCATCGGGTGCAGTAGTACCAAGTACCAGGATTCTTGGGCAGCATCCAAACTGCAGTTATGGTTTTATTTTCAGAGGCCACTAGAGAGCAGGTCCCATTTTGTCTGCTTACACCAGGACACCTGGCACCCTAACTGTCCTACCGAGACCTGTCTGCAATAAAACACAGCATATTGAATGCCATGACTGACTCGAGGAACTGTGCCCTGATGTGCTGTTACCATTTTCTTTGTAGAACTGCTTCAATTATCCGACATGATGAATTATGTCACAGTTGTGTGAAGCATTTGACAAGCTACGTGAGGATTGGTATGAAGTTTTTATTAGCGCTCTAAACCGGTGTCCTGATTTTGTGAGCGCTAATCAATCGCACAATATATAAAATATCACACAAAGCGGGCAAAAGGGTACTTAGATTTGTTCTAATTGTTGTAAATCCCATGCACCTGAACCTAAAAATGTTTGAGTGCTATTTGAAAGCACATCAGTGGCATGGTTGTTCTGTTTAAAGTGTGCTGTTTAATGACATGCTTCTGAGACTGTTTTTTGAAGAGACATTCCTTTAGTGTTAATGCTCGGATAAGATTGAGATTGGTTATCCATCCCGCGTGAAGCCGTTAACCTCATTAATGACCCAGTTAAGCAGCTTCTTTTTGCATTTTTATATAGCATGAACTCAATCCAAAGGTATTGGAGTGCTTTGCATGAGCACCAGTTTCATTACACAAGGACACAAGCTTACATTGCACAGCTTTGAGTCCTTTCAGAAGTAGACGCTCTGCCTACACTTTAACCGGCACGAGAAGGAGTGTTCTTGATATTTTATGCAGATGTTCACCCAGAACGTGGCAACCAGTGGCCTCTGGATGCCACATGAAGTCACTGCCCCTACAGCGCGGAGATGTAGTAGCCATGTATGTATGACTACTGAAATCCTGACATGGGGTGCTCCACTTTTGAGGGTCTGCCAGCACCTGCACCCCTCTGGCCTTCTGACTGGTGGTCCCTGCGATGTGCATCTCCCTCGCTTTTGATTGACCTCATGCCTTGAAATCCATCTATCCTGATTTGCTATAGCGCAAAATCGACCCTAAGGTATTGGACTGCTTTGCGTGAACCCAGTTACATTACACATTCAAATTTTTAGGGACAGGGAAATGAAGCGATTCCCACAGGATCGAGCAGTAGCAGTGGGAAAAGCAGGGTCGGGGGGAGGAGGGGATCTGGGGGAGAGGAGAGACTGTATACAGTAACAGGAGTTTTGCATGCCTAGCAGCGACAGGCAGAAGGTGGTGGTGGGGGCACAGCACAGGGAGATTAAGTGAACTACGGAAGATGCAATAAAATGCAAGCAGCGACGGGCACCGAAATTGAACATGCACTGAAGAAAGGTAAAAAATATGACACGAGCAGGAAACCGAGAAAAGAATAGTCCCACAAAACTAACACTGAAGTGTAAGGATCAGTACTTGTGTGGTGCTCCGTGGGAGGAAACGAAACTTAAAAAGGAGGGACAGAGGAAGGATTCATCACTAGCAAGTAAGCATTTTTAGGTTTAAATCTTTTTTTTATTGAATAATGCAAAAGACAAACTGGCCAGAAATGAGCCACACAGGGCCCACCGGGTCTGCCAGTAGGTGCATTGGAAATATGTAAACAACACATACCAAATACATTCCCGCCCGCCACCCAACAGGAAGAAGAATAAGAGTGAAAATAAACCGAGAGAAAAAGAACCACCCCCCGCCCTCCCCCGGTCCATTACTTCGGAACAGCGCCACATGGAACGTGCTATCGTGCATGGGGCCAAGATAACCTATGTGGTGGAGTCCGGTGTGGTGAGATGCAAGAGGCACAAATATTTCGGGCAATATAGCTCCCTGAATTCTGGGGCTAACAAGGTGAGAAATGGCTGCCATAGTTCACCAAAAGAAGAGCCCTTCCCCGCCAAGGTAAGAGAAATCTCTTCCATGCCTAGTACGTGCCACAGTCGCTGGTACCACCCGGTGTGCGCGGGAATATAGGGGGTCTTCCAGTGTATCAGTATGTTTTGGACAGCTAGGGCTATGGCTATCTGTTTCCCTCGTCTAGATTTCAAAGGGTAAGTGAGCGGGTTTGGCACCCCCAATAAAACATACGCGGGGAGTCTAGGGAGTTCTGTATCGAGGTATTTATCGACTTCGTCAAGGATGTGCGTCCAGTAAGTCTGGAGATGTTCGCATTCCCATAGGAGGTGAATCAGCGTGCCCCTCTTCCCACACCCTCTCAAGCAGTCCGGACTCTGTGTGGCATCAGCTTGGTGTAATCGCTCCGGGGTATAGTACCCATAATATACAAGCTTGGTAAATGTTTCGGTTAGGCCGGCGTGGGTCGCTGTGTGGCGCGCTCTATGGCATGCACCTTCCCATTCCTTTGAGCTAAGAATCCGTCCCAGGTCCCTTTCCCAACGCGCGCGTCCAGCATGATAGGTATGGGTATATCTGGATAAGAGTAATTTATATAAGTCAGAGATTAACTTCTTGTCCGAGGACCGTGTGATGAGCCATCGTTCAAACTGGGTGAGAAGTCTAGTCGCTTGCGCTCGGTTATCAGGATGCATGGCCCAGTGTCTCACTTGTAAGTAGTGCAGTCGCTCAGATTCAGGGAGGCCATAATCTGCTCTAAGTTGCGAGAAAGGGATAATATCACCTTTGTCAAATAGTAGGCCTAAGGCTCGGCAACCCGCTGCTCTCCACAGCGGGAAGGTCTGCAAACCCATCCTGGGGCTAAAGTCCGGATTGTCAAAAAGGGAAGTGAGCGGGGAAGGGAAGGTCGTTCGGGCGTGTCGTGTGTTGGTCCGATCCCAGATGTTAAGAGTTGTGCGCGTCACCTGCAAGGCGTATAGATTGGGTGGGCGGTGAGATTTCGGAAAAAAGGGAATTTTCATGAGGGACGTACCGGCTACTGCTCGGTCTTGGAAGAGCCAATGTTTCTCGGATTCAGCTCGGCTCCATTCGACTAAGTGTCGAAGCTGCGTGGCGTAATAGTAGAGCGTGAGGTCTGGGATTCCGAGGCCCCCCTCATGCAGTGAGAAGAAGCTCACTAACCGTTTCATTCTCGGCCGGCGCCCCTGCCAGATGAAAAGGGAGAGGTCCGACTGAACCCTTTGTAGCCAGCCTGTAGGGGGTGGCAGAGGGAGCGTCTGAAAAAGATACTGGATTTTGGGGAGGATCGTCATTTTAATGGCCGCGATACGTCCTAGCCACGAGATTGGGTAGTGTTTCCATCTCTGCAGTGCCGAGCGAACGTGTGTGGAGGAGGGAGTAATTGGTCTTCCTCATGGCTTGCAGGGTCGGGGCCAGTTGTATGCCCAGTTAAGGGACTGTCTCATCGGACCATTGCAGGGGATGTCGGGCCTGCAGGTCCGCCCGCACCTGTGGTGGCAAGGATAGATTCAGCGCCGTAGACTTCGTCAGGTTGACCTTGAAACCGGATGCTCTCGCGAAGGAATCTAGTTCCTCCAGAAAGGTCCCCAAAGCGGTCGAAGGGTTTGTGAGAGTGACCAGGACGTCGTCCGCATACAGTATAGTGTGCGTGTCCCCGCCAAAGCGGATACCTGTGATCTGGGGGTGATCCCTGACCCTCTGCGCCATAGGTTCCATGTAGAGGGCAAAAAGCGAGGGCAACAGAGGGCACTCCTGCCCCGATGGATAGGAAACAGCGTAGACGTGTGACCATTGACTCGCACTGTGGCTGTAGGGGAGCGGTAACAGTTAAAAATGTGCGTCCGCATTTTGTCACCTATGCCGACACGTATCAGTGCCTGCTCGAGATAGGGCCAGTGGACCCGATCGAAGGCCGCCTCTGCGTCTATGGTTAGGAGCATGTAAGCACCAGGAATGCGGGAGGCCTTTTCTATAAGATGTATTGTATTGTAATTGCATTTGTATACCGCTTACTACCCCTGACGAGGCGTCAAAGCGCTTTTTCGGCGAGTAGCACGCTACTCCGGGACCCATAGAGGATTAGTGTTGAATTAGTATAGTGAAACATGCAAGTAAATTTGAAGTGGTGGATATTAGTCCGTTATTTGGAGTGAGAAGGATAGCGGAGGGATAGAAGGGAAAGAAAGGTTTGTATTCATATAGCACCTGTTACCCCTGATGGGGTGTTGAAGCGCTTTTCTGGCGAGTAGCAGGCTACTCCGGAACCCTTAAAGGATTAGTGTTGAAAATTAGTATAGTGAATTATGAAGTAATTTGAGTGGTGGGATATGTTAGTCAGTTATTTGGATTGAGAAGGGCAAGGGAGGGGTAAAAAAGGAAAAAAGGTTTGCATTTATATAGCGCTTGTAACCCTGATGAGGTGTTGAAACGCTTTGTTGGCGAGTAGCACGCTACTCTGGAACCCATAAAGGATTAGTGGTGAATTAGTATAGTGGAATATGGAATTAGAGAAGTGAACATGCTAGTCTGTTATTTTGATTGAAAAGGATAGTGGAGGGATAGAAGAGTGAAGGATTTCTTTTTTTAGGTCATAGCAGTAGGAGGAGGCTTTTGGATGAGTAAAAGGGGTTTTTGGAGGGGAAGAGTCAGAGGGAAGAGTTTAGAAAGGTTTGTTTTGGGGGATCGGTACAGTAAAGGAGGTTTCAGTGTAGTGTAGCTCCTATTTCCCTAATAGGCTCTGCGCCTAAGGGTCTGTTCTTCAAGAACTCGTAGTGACGTTAGGGTGGACGGATGTCGGAGACCATTACTGTATTTGGAGTGCATGGTTTAATGCCTAAATAAGGACAGGGATTTTATGCCTATATAAGGGCAGGGCGAATTGTGCCTATATAAGGACATGATACAGGAAAGCCCGTGTATGGACACCCTAAGAGGAATACAACACCCACTCCACTTTCGTGTATACGATAATACTAAAATGCTAAACATTTATAATGCTAAACATTAAATGGAGTACCGCATATTGCTAAAATATTTCTTAAACCTGTTTAAAAAGGCATTCAAAAAACCCATTAGAATGCAAAAGGTATTGTACATTTTAAGCATTGCTTTTCATTTCAGGCATATTTTTAAAAATAAAAATGCAATTTGAACGAAATAAGCAGTAATATTTACATGTGACAAAAAAATGATCGATAAGTTTTTTTCAAAATCAAGTCATGGAAATTAATGAACTTGTTTAGACTAACACGATGAAAAAAGTGTCTGAGGAAGAGGATTTGGCCTAACGGCTAGGGCGGTTGACCTCGAATCTGGGGAACTGGGTTCGAGTCTCGGCAATGACGCTGTACAACCTGTGATTCTGGGCAAATCACTTAATCTCCCCGTGCCTAACCCAAATGAATGTGTGTCCTCATGTAACGTAACTGGTGCCATGTAAAGCGCTCTGATACCCGATTCGGGTCAAGTTCGCGCTATATAAAACTTTGCAAAAAAAAAAAAAAAAAAGTACAGCGAAGTCTGTACTATAAGGCTAATTCTACTTGAAGCAGATTGAAGTGCCATTTTAGTTCGAAAAAATGGGAAAAAGTTCAATTTTTGGAAGAGTTCCAAGTTTTTGAAGTATGAAGGCCAAATTGTTACTGCATCTCTGGAACACTGTGGGCTGAATCAGAGTCAGTTTACGGGTCTGGTGTAAACATGAGATCATCTATTTCTGTAGACAAAACATCGTCCACTGAAGTTGGTGTCAGTTGGAACACCTCGTGTAGTAGATTAATTGCACAGAGATGTGAAGCATCGCTTTCAGCATAGGTTGCCGCATCAATGTTCGCGTCCGTTGTTACCTGTGTGCCTGTAGATCTTTCTCGTACCTCAGCAGCAGCCGGAAGCGTCTGTGAGATCTCAATGAATGCTGACATCAGGATAGGCAGCCTCTGGGGACAACACAGAGCATGGGCCGTTATCGGGACCAGCAGAGTATCGACATCCGTTGGCGTAGCTGATGGAAATGTTAGACAGGTGTCCAACACGCATTCTTCACCGCATAGCAGGCATCGTAGAACAGGTAAGATGCAATCTTGCCAGATTGGTCTGAATGACAGGAACCACGTGGTATTAAGTTCCCGTAGACGAGTCATGCCCAAAAGCTGTACTATTAGCTCACGGCACTTTCGTTCAAGGAGAGCTTTCTCCATTTCGCTCGGAGTGATGTCTGCGAATAGGCTGGCCATAGCGTAATAGCAGGAAGAGAAATAGGATTCCGGCAACAAGTGCTAGAATTAATGGTATGCCACCAAACACCGAATGTGCAAAGTTCGGGATTATTCCGAGTATTGCCTGGAAAGGTGCTAACAGACCGGTACAGATGCTCTTAAATACATGTACAATTCCACTTGTATCAGACATGTTGAAGATACGTGTTATCATTTCTATGAAATGTATAGGGCAGTTTGTACGTATTAAAGTCTGTATCTCAGCCGAAGTCCTTGCTACTTGTAGATCATAGGTTTCTTTGGCCGAGGTCAAAGGCACTGTTTGCTGTAAAAGCATGGCTTTCATTCTGCATAAAGTATCAAATCTTATAAAAGAGACGTTCAGCGAAGGCCACAAAGGCGTCTCCCTGACTGTGTCTATTGGGGGAAACAATACTTGCATACAGCAAGTGACCCTGGAGTTGACCGTTACTAGATATGGGATGCCTGGCAGCATGCCGCAGCAACTCTGATCATTCAACATGAGGTAACTCCCATTAGAAAGTTGTCCAAACGTTGGATTAATCACAGCAGCTGGTGTACCCTGCTGATGGCAAGACAAATTTGCCACAGAACCATTACAAGCCCCGTGTAAAGAAATGTCCTGACATATAAGTGAACCGCTCAGTGCACGTTTACAGTGTGTACCGCTCAAAAACACTTCACGATCCCCACTCCAACATCTATATGTATACGGTAAATCCCAAGATGTCTTAATGTATTCCTTACCCAACCTTTCATATTTGCCTGCTTGCATTTGTGTGAGGCAATACTGAAACTGAAAAGTAGTCACAGGTAATGCGATTTTGCCATGAATGAGCCATTCTGTAGCTGGTTTTCCTGCCACTGTGAATGGTAACTTTTCCAGTTTTTCAATGCTCAGCACTGTATACTTTGCTCCTCTTTGTGCTAGTTCGATCTGTTTATCAGTTAGATTGTATTCTGCAAACAGAGCCGATGTGTTGATGAAACGCCAAGGCACATAGCCCGCTCGCAAAGATTGCAGCGTCCAGCTTAATAACACAATAGAACGTAATTGAGATTGGCCTTGCTGTAACATCGCCAAATCTTGTTCTAGTATGTCGATAGCAGAGGATACAATGCCATCCAATGAATATATTCTGGAGGACAAAGTTGTTAACCCATTGTCGACCACAGAGTGTTTTCTCTAAATTAATACGATCAAGTTCACGTATTCGTTCTGCAGCCTCCATCTGTGATACTTTCCATGCTTCATTATAGGCAGCATAAATGCCGGCATATATGAAAAGTTTTTGACACGGTTTTCTTGGTACAAGCAAGAATTCCCTAAGGTCTGCGTCTTCTTTAAGTAAGGATAAGTGTTTCACATCCTGTAGTGTAGATTTCTGAAGCCAATCGAGGCATAATTTTCCTACACTGTATGTTGTTACTACCCCCGGATGCTGTCTTTGGACGTATCTTGGGTCTGGCCTATGAATAGTAAAGCCCTGAGTTTTATTCAGGAATCTTTCCTGACAGTTATTCGTGTCTGTGGGCCAGATCAACCATTTTTTCCAATCAGGATTAGATCTGTTGAGTTGTAGTATATTGTCAACTGTCACCACAGCCTGTGTATTATCAGTGGCAGGTGTTGGTACAGAAGGTGTGGTCATCTCTTTGATCTTGGCTAGTCCAAGACAAGATGTTTGTTGGACAGTTTCATTCAAAAACATTATTTGTTCAGGGATGATGCAGGCTCTAAATAAAGCTTCTATCCCTTGCACTTGCCAATCTTTAGTACCCCCGGCAGTTTTTGTGTCTATTGTCTTTCCAAAAGTCGAAACCCTGTCTAGACAGTTGGGCATTAAATAATGCAGAATAAATCTGTTTTGTATTTGTTAACATAATTTTCAGCCCTGTCTTTTTACATTTTTATAGTAAAACATTTCTGGATTAGATGTATTGTATCCTGAAAAATATGGAAATTTGTTAGCAAATGTTTTTGAACTACCGTGTGGTGGTGTAGGACAATGCTCCCATTGGTTAAACATAAACACATTTCTAGGATATGCAGATTTATGCAAATAATGATGACCATAATGGTTATAGCAATACAGCTCTTCATAGTCTGTTGAACCCTCTAAATATTCATTTTTAGAAAATGCAGCAGATTTTTTCTAAGTCAAACATTATGTCATTAACAGTCTCAAAGTCCCAATCATCTGAATAGGTACTGGACGTAATTAGATCACTTCGTGAAATTTTAAACAAATGTGGAATGTTCAATTGTTCCGTCGGGCCGAAGATAACAAAATCTGTTTTGTCCCACACTATACCATCCTGTATAGGAACAGCTGTGATGTTCACTGATGACAAGTCTCTTGCTTCATGATGGGAAGATTTGAGGTCTCAAAAGTACGTTCACGTCTTCTCCAGTATTGGGGTATCTTTCAAAGATTCACATGCCTGAATCATTCCCCGTCGTCGGAGTGGGAGTCCCACGGTACATAAAAAAGCAATAATTATGCACATAATAACCATAATGTGTATATATATATATGTATATATGTATATATGTATATATGTATATATGTATATATGTATATATATATATATATCCTAGAACCAGGAAGTGAAGTAGATAGAAACTACAGGGGAAGAAACTTCCACATTTATGACTTATCCAGGTCATTATAAATGGTCCAAACTGCAGCCAATCAGGCGACAGCACCCTCTAGAATGCTCTCCTCAGAGGCTGAGGCTCTCAGATTTTCTACCGCACGTCGTGTGAAGGGAGTCTCCCTGAGCTCTGCTCAGTATTTTTCCTATTCTTCACAATTTACTTCTTTCAAAATGTCTTCTAAAAGATATCTCTTTCGACCTTGTGAATCTTGTGGGAAGCTACGACTGTTCTCGGAAGATCCCCACAAGAAATGCATTTATTGCCTGTATCCTGATCACCAGGTGAGAGACTGTAAGATCTGTAGGACCTTCCCTCAAAAGACTCTCAGAGACAGAGAGGGACGTCTACTTCTGTGGCTACAGAAGATTAAGGATCAAGATAACCCTTTATCTGATGTGGGGAGTATTGCCTCAGGCTCTACAGTGTCCTCTAGGAAGAGGGTTGCTGAGGAACTCTTATCTTCTTCTGGGGCTAAGGTGTCGAGAAAACAGCAGTCCTCTAAGGGTGCTGAAGTGCCTTCCTCCTCAAAAAAGGCTCCTCCACCTTCAAAGAATAAGCCTCTTCATACTACCCCCCCCCCCCCCCGAGACAAACTCCGAAGTCTCTGGCATCAAATAGAATTTCTGTGAAGTTTACCTCAGAATAAGGCACCGTCGTCGACGGCATCGACGACGACTCCGTCGACGATATTTACCGTCGGCGCTACAACGACGTCAACTACCACCTTCTCGTCGCCGAGACCTCAGATGATCATGTCGTCGGCGTCATCACCGTCGACGCTGGTCTCTGTCTCCGTGAAGCCAATTTCGTCGACGGAAATTAGATCTATCGTCGTCGAAGACTGCCTCGTCGTCGAAGACTGCCTCGTCGTCGGCGACTGCTTCATTGTCGGTGGTTTCATTCACACCGGCTCCGTCAACGACGACTCCGTCGACGGCTCCCTCTTCGACGCTACAATTATCTGCTTGTACAGAATTACAGGTCTGGTCAGCTGCCGCGGCAACGGCGCCATCTACACCGTCTACGACACAGGTGCAATTACCACCACTAACGTCAGCATCTTCTTTGTTGCATAGACAGGGTTCTTCGTTGGAGATCCTTTCTCCACTACATATTTCCCCTACTACAGTACCTCTAGAATTACCTCAACAATTACTAGATTATGGGGAGGATGAGGACGAATCTGAGGACGATGACAGATTTCGCACTGCCAGGAGCCCATCAGAATTGTTCATCAAATATCAAGAAGATGATCAAGATGATGAACCTTCCCCAGAGACTGTTGCTCCAGCTCAAGATGCGATTCCATCGGCACAAATGCCTTTGGCTCTATTGAATAATCTTCAATTCATGTTGGATGATTATTATCGCCGTTTTCCTCCATCTGTATCGGCTTCATCTATTCCACCAACACCTGTACCTCAAACTTCTGTTTCTGCATTGAGGTCACCCAGACCACCGTCTCCGGTACCTTCTCATCATTCCGATGATGCTCACATCTCTGACAACGATAGGGAGGAAGGAGAGTTAGACGACAGATCGCTTCTTACGGAGTGGGATGATTACCAGTTACAAACTCCATCTCCTTCAACTCCAGCTCCCATCGATTCTCCTCCTGTTGACATCGGAGGATTTCATCTTCTGATGGAAAGGGCAACTCAAAGGTTTCTCCTACCTATGGAAACCAAAAAGGATGAGTGCTTCCTATACGATTTTAAAGATCAGACGAGGAGACAGGTACGGACCATCCCAATAATTGACTTCATCTGGCAAGAGGGATTGAAGGTCATGAAGGCTCCTGCCTCTATTCCTGCGGTCCTACCTCGCCTCGACAAAAAATACAAGGCGCCAGATAACACCCCGGCATGCCTCATAGGGCAACCGAAAGCCGATTCTGTTATTGCCCAGGCGGCACAACGGCGGGCTAGGAACCCATCTTCTCCGATCACAGCTCCTCCAGATAGGGATGGCAGACGGTTAGACACCATTGGAAAAAAGGTGTCCACCATGGCAGCAACAACAGTCCGTGCTGCTAATTCACTGGCCATTCTAGGCCGATACGACAGACGGATGTGGTCGGAAATCTCTCCTTACATCGACATGTTGCCAGAACCATCCAAATCGGAAGCTTTAAAGATACTGCAAGAAGGAGAACGTATCTCTGCAGAGATCATAGATTCGGCCGTGGATGTCGCATCCACAGGTTTTAGACAATTGGCAGGGGCCGCAGTACTACGACGACAAGGCTGGCTCAAATCAACATCTTTCCGCCAGGAGGTTCAGGCAAAGATAATTGACATGCCGTTTGATGGTGAGTCTCTCTTTGGCCAGCATGTGGTCGAGGCCCTTCAAGCCATCAAAAAGGATACCGAAACTGCAAGATCTCTGGGTACCCTCCAACTTCGGAAGCCGCCCTTTCGTGGAGCTAGGGGCCGTGGCTCCTTTTCTAGTCGAGGAGGATATAACCAACAAAGGTCATATCAGTCCTTCCAAAACAATCAACGTTACCAACCTCAACGTCAACAATCTTATGGACAAAGAAATACCTCCTATTCACAGAATAAGAGAAGGCCTTCCTATCGCGGACGCGACACTTTTAAGAAACAATGACAACCGCCACCTGCCACCTATTCTACCGCCTACCCCTTTAAAAGTTGGAGGGAGAATCTCCCAGTACTACTCGAAATGGTCCGATATAACATCAGACAAGTGGGTCCTGGACATTGTGGCCAGAGGCCATGTTCTAGAGTTCATAAAGATCCCTCCAAGCTCTCCTCCAAAAGGCCCACCGCCAGCTCATCTCAAAGAGCTTTTTTCCCAAATAAATTTGATGCTAAAAAGGGAGCGATCGAGAGAGTTCCTCAATTGCAAAGAGGAACAGGGTTTTATTCAAGGTTCTTCCTGATCAAGAAAAAATCGGGAGAATGGCGCCCCATTCTGGATCTCCGTTCCCTCAACAAATATTTAAAAAGTTGTCCTTCCGGATGTTAACGCTTCAAGAAATACTTCATCTCCTTTCTGCGGGGGATCACATGGCTACTCTCGACCTCCAGGACGCATATTTCCATGTACCGATTCTTCCCAGACACAGGAAATATTTGCGGTTCAGAGTGGCTGGCAGGGACTTCTAGTTCAAGGTCCTTCCTTTCGGACTACGCTCCGCACCCCGTGTATTTACCAAGGTTCTAGCACCGGTGAGCGCACACCTACGTCTGGAAGGGATTCAAATCTTTCCGTATTTAGACGACTGCCTTATCAAGGCGAGTTCTTTTATGGTCGCAGACGCCCACCTTCGCAGATGTTTGTCCCTCTTCCAATCTCTGGGACTTTCCATCAATCTCGACAAGTCTCATCTCGTTCCATCGCAAAGGCAAACGTTTTTGGGAGCCACGTTAGACACTCAACTGACACAAGCATTCATCTCAAAAGAAAGGCAACAAAAGATTTGCGGCCTTGCACACCTATTGTGCTCAAAAAAGTACGCTTCAGTCCGACAGTTAAAATCATTTCTGGGGATGATTTCTTCATGCATTCCTTTACTTCCCAACTGTCGTCTCAAGATGAGACCACTACAAGAGGAGCTCAGCCATCAATGGTTGCAGGTCTCAGGTTCCTTCAACGACCTCATTCGCATCACCTCCTGGATGAGAGAAGCCTTACTTTGGTGGACTCACAGAAAGAATGTAAAGAAAGGGTGCGCTTTCCTAGTAGAAGCTCCAAGTTTCACCATCACTACGGATGCATCCCTCGAAGGGTGGGGAGCAAATCTTCAAGGGCTCACGGTCAGCGGCAAGTGGAACATCCAGCAACGAATGTGGCATATCAACCTTCTAGAATTGCTGGCCATCTTCCTAGCCCTAAAATCCTTTCGTACCATCATTCTGGGGGCATCAGTATTAATTCGGACAGACAACACAACAAGTATGCACTACTTGAACAAACAAGGGGGAACAAGGTCTGCCCGACTCTCACAACAAGCCCAACAAATTTGGGACTGGGCGATACGACACAGGATCAGCTTGTCAGCGATACATGTTCCCGGAGTTTCCAATGTCTTGGCAGATTCCCTCAGCAGATCAACAGTATCCAATCACGAGTGGGAGTTACATCAACCAACATTGGATCGAGTATTTCAGTTGTGGGGTCGTCCCGATCTAGACCTGTTTGCGACCAGTCAGAACCGCAAATGCCCATTCTTTGCAAGTTGGCTTCCCCACAAAGGGTCATGCGGGAATGCCTTTTCGATGAACTGGTCACAGATCTATGCCTACGCTTTTCCTCCGATACCGTTGGTTCCCAGGGTGCTCCGGAAGATGAAGAGGGAACCCTGTCGCCTAATCCTCATTGCTCCCCGGTGGCCTCGCCAGTTCTGGTTTACCGAACTCCTCCTGTCGGAATGCGATCCCATTCAGTTTCAACCAATACCGAACCTTCTGTCCATCCAGAACGGACAGATCTGTCATCCGGACCCTCCATCTTTGAGATTAGCGGCCTGGCGCCTGAGCACTTTGAATTCGCTCATTTAGATATTCCTGCGGACTGCAAAGAAGTCTTAACCAATGCTCGAGCACTTTCCACTATTAAGACGTACAGGCTTAAATGGAGGAGGTTTTGCTTGTGGTGTCAAACTGCCGCCATTCATCCGATCCATGCAAAACCGGAGCAGATCCTACCATTCTTTTTACACTTGGCAAGATCAGGCCTGTCCCATTCGACTCTGAAGGTATTTCTAGCGCCTATTTCAAGATATCGGCAAGATGGTTCCAACTCTCTTTATTCAGCTAGGATCATTCAGCAATTCTTCAAAGGATTGTTTAGGATGTTTCCTCCTATCCGCCGCCCATCTCCATCCTGGCATCTGAACGTGGTGCTTGCACAACTTATGCGACACCCCTTTGAACCTATTCATAGAGTGGATTTGAAGTTTCTTTCCTGGAAGGTGTCTCTGCTGTTAGCATTAACATCGGCTAGGAGAGTCAGTGACATTCAAGCCTTCACTATTAATCCGCCTTTTCTTCAATTCACTTCAAACTCGGTAGTGCTACGTACTAATCCCAGTTTTATCCCTAAAGTACCTTCAGACTTCCATCTCAACGAACCAATAATTTTAAAGACTTTCTTCCCTAAACCTCAATCAACTGCAGAAAGAACTTTACATACGCTTGACATCAGAAGATGTCTCAAATTCTATTTACAAAGGACTTCTTCCATCCGTAAATCTGACCAGTTATTTGTGGCCTATGGGAAAATACCCCAGGGTCAACCAATATCCAAACAGACCATAGCTCGTTGGATTTCTGCTGCAATTTGTCTCTGCCATCAACAAGCAGGAAGGCCAAGAGCACACTCTACTAGAGCAATGTCTTCGTCTACTGCCTTGTTTGCTGGTGTGCCTCTCCATCAAATCTGCAGAGCTGCAACATGGTCCAGCACGCACACCTTTACCAAGCACTAATGTTTGGAAGCTGCCAGTAATGCAGACACATCGGTGGGACAAGCGGTTCTCCGTAATCTTTTTAGATAAGGTGAGCCTCTGTTCTACCCTCCTCCTTTTTTCTTTTACTGCTTTCTTAGACTGATGTTACCTATGTTTAACATTGCTAGACATATATGTGTATATATATAGTTGGCTATATATATATTTATTTATTCACATTTATATATGTTCATATTTGCATACTTTGGAACTTATAGGTATGCCATTGCATGAGGTTTCTTGTACATAGAACAATGTTACAAGTGCAATTTAACAGGCATTTTATGGATGTACTGCTTTGTACTCTGATTCAGGCATGTGAATCTATGAAAGATACCCCAATACTGGAGAAGAACAATAGTTACTTACCTGTAATCTGTGGTTCTCCTGTATTAGTATCTTTCATAGATTCACATGCAACCCACCCACCTCCCCTCAGCGGCTCGTTATCCTTTCTTGTCACTTGGTACACTCTTGTGCGAGAAAATCTGAGAGCCTCAGCCTCTGAGGAGAGCATTCTAGAGGGTGCTGTCGCCTGATTGGCTGCAGTTTGGACCATTTATAATGACCTGGATAAGTCATAAATGTGGAAGTTTCTTCCCCTGTAGTTTCTATCTACTTCACTTCCTGGTTCTAGGATATATATATATGTATATATGTATATATGTATATATGTATATATGTGTATATGTGTATATGTGTATATGTGTATATGTGTATATGTGTATATGTGTATGTATGTGTATGTATGTGTATGTATGTGTATGTGTATGTATATATATATATATATATATATATATATATATATATATATATATATATATATACTGAAAAAACCATAGGTTTTAGGGACAGTTATAGTTAGTTGGACATTGCACTCGTACAAAACCCGTGAAATTCCCCCGTTATAGTTAGTCCAGCTAACTATAACTCGCGCCCCCGCAATGCACTGCTGATGACGTCACATATTACATCACTCATGACATGGTCAGTGACATCACTGATGACATCACTGATGACATCTCAAATGACATCACTGATGACCACTGATGACATCACTGACATCATCCAGTGACTGTGTTTCTCTAAAGTTTAAATATTTTTAATATATATATGAAAAGACGTATTGAAGAATGAGTGGGTGTGTAAGTGTCTGTATGGATGATTTAGTAGGTGCGTGACTGACTGTATAAGTGAGTGATTTAACGTATCTTACTGAATGCATGGGTTAGTGACTAAACTGGGTGAATGTCTGTATCCGTCTGTCTGTTGCTGTGTAAGTGGCTGCATGTGTTTGTGAATAGCTACATGAGTGTCTATTTGAGTTATTGAATGCTTGTGTGAGTATCTGTATGGGTGCCTGAGTGTTTGTGTGGGAGGGGTGTGTGCGACTCTGTGCATAGATGTGTGAGTGGGTGATTCACTGGGTGGATGGTTTCAAGAGTGCATCTGTGATAGACTGTATGGGTGGGTAAGTGTGTGTAAGAGTGTGTTAGTGAGTGAATGTATGTCCCAGTGGTACATGTGTGAGTAACTACATATGTGAAAGGCAGTATATATGTGTGTTGGAGTATATAAATAGCTATAAGCGAGAGTGACTGATTGTGATAGTGGCTGTATGGATGAGTGTGTGCTTGTATCAGTGATTGTATAAGAGCGTAAGAATGTGCTAGTATTTGTATGAGTAAGTGAGCTGGTGTGTGTATAACTGTATAGGTGAGTAAATGGTAGTGTGTTTAATTATTTGCATGACTGACTAGGTGTGTGAGTACCTCTATGGATGAGTGGCGGTGTTTGAGTGTCTATATAGGAGTATGAGTGCATATGATAGTCCTGTACTGAGTGACCGTAAGTATGAGTGACTGTACGGGTGAGTGAGTGGATGTGTGCGTAGACCTAAGAAACAGTGTGTGGGTATGTAGTTATTGGTGTTGGAGTGTCTATGGTTTTGCGAATGGCATTCTGTAATTTAGAGTGGGTGTATCAAAGGTTATATTAGGGTGTGAGAAATGCATGAAATTATCACACGGATGATGTCATCAGTGATGTCATCAGTGATGTCATTTGAGATGTCATCAGTGATGTCACTGACCATGTCATGAGTGATGTAATATGTGACGTCATCAGCAGTGCATTGTGGGCGCGAGTTATAGTTAGCTGGACTAACTATAACGGGGAATTTCACGGGTTTTGTACGAGTGCAATGTCCAACTAACTATAACTGTCCCTAAAACCTATGGTTTTTTCAGTGAATTTCAAAGGTTTTTTAAATGCTAATTTGTAACTATAACGTCCCTGAAACCTATGGTTTTTTCAGTGAATTTCAAAGGTTTTTTAAATGCTAATTTGTAACTATAACGTCCCTGAAACCTACGGTTTTTTCAGTGAATTTCAAAGGTTTTGTAAATGACAATTTTTAAATGTATTAATTGTTATATACATTTTTTTAATACTGATTTACTACATTTTTAGAAACAATTTTATATAACATATTTTATTTTTTAAATTACATTGTAATTACAATATACATTACATTACAAAAAATACTTTCTCAGAATGAATTACTTTAGTTTAAATACTTTGCACATAGGCAATAGACTTTTAAGCACAGTAGTTACAGTTGTTGCAATGGGCAACACATTTTCAAACACAATGCAACATTCAGCTCAATGTGAATTTCTAGTTAAATGCAATTAGTTACTTTATGGATTACTTTTCTAACCACAGGACTGGATCCTAGATTCAGTCCTGGCACATCTCCTGTAAACAGTTGAGTAAAAGCGTTTTGGTTACACTCGTGATTTTTAAGGAATATTATTGTATTTTAAAAGTTGACACTTAGAAACTTTTTCTCATAGAATGACCAATGTTATCCTATGGAAGGAAATTCACTTAGGAGGTAAAAACTGTTTTCGTTACTTTTTGTTACTCAGTGTTGGATCCTGGTTCCAGCACTGGTGCATCTCCTGTAAACAGTTGAAAGAATGCGTTTAAGTCATACAGGCGATTTTTAAGGAATATTTGTATTTTGTGAAAATCGACACTTTGAAACTTTTCTGCTGAAAACCAGACAATGGATTCCTATGGAAGAAAATATAAGTTACTGGTAAGTACGGTTAAAATTACTTTTCAGGGTCAGTGCTGGGCTAAAAGATGCAGCACTGGGTTCTCTCCTGATAACAGGTGAGTAAATTGGAATTCGTACTTTGGTTGATTTTAGAGGAATATTATAAAGTTCCAAAACTCCACACTTAGAAGAATTTCCAAGTGAAACCAGTCAATGTTAGCCTATGAAGGAAATTCAAGTTACCGGTAAGTACGGTTAAAATTAATTTTGAGGATCAGTACTGGGCTGAAAGATGCAGCACTGAGGTCTCTCCTGATAACAGGTGAGTAAATCGGAATTCGTATTTTGGCTGATTTTAGAGGAATATTTTAAAGTTCCAAAACTCCACACTTAGAAACTTTTTCAGCAAAAAGAATGCAATGATATCCTATGGAAGGAAATTCAAGTTACTGGTAAGTACGGTTAAAATTACTTTTCAGGACCAGTACTGGGCTGAAAGATGCAGCACTGAGGTCTCTCCTTATAACAGGTGAGTAAATCGGAATTCGTATTTCGGATGATTTTAGAAGAATATTTGCACAATGGTGAAGGGAGGGGGCGGGGCCTGAGGTGACATCTGTGCAAACGCGCCCCGTGGACGCGTTTTAAGTTGGGGATTAAGTCCCCTTGAATCCTGAGGGTCCCTAGGGCCAACCAGCCCACCAGGAACCTCCAATATGCGCCAGTGGGCTGCGTTGCAGAGAACGTGTAGAGAGGCCACACCCCTTTTTACACCTCTCTGCAACGCAGCTCTGTGGCGCTTTCTGGATGTACCTGTTGGGCTAGTTGGCCCTCAGGGACACTCAGGATTGAAGGGGATTTAATTCCCCATCTTGAACGCAGCCACGGGGCCTGTTTGCACACATGTCACCTGAAGCCCCGCCCTCCTCCTTCACCACTGAGCAAACGCGCCCGTGGCGCGTTTTAAGTTGGGGGATTAAGTCCCCTGAATCCTGAGGGTCCCCGGAGTCCAACTAGCCCACCATATACCTCCCAAAAGCGCCACAGAGCTGCGTTGCAGAGAGGTGTAAAAGGGGCTTGGCCTCTGTACACCTCTCTGCAAGGCAGCTCCCTGACGCATACTGGAGGTTCCTGGTGGGCTAGTTGGCCCCCAGGGACCCCCAGTATTCAAGGGGAATTGCCCCCTCTGCAAACGCGCCAGGGCGCGTTTGCAGAGTGGTGAAGGAAGGGGCGGGGCCTGCGGGCCCGATCGTTTAAAAAAAAAAAAAAAAAATTTGTCCCCTGAAGGGGGCTGTGTAGCCCCCTTCCTTTTTTCTCTTTTGGGCCCTGGGGACCCCATCCCCAGGGCCTTACCCCTTTTAAATTACAAAAAAAAAAAAAACAGGAAGGGGCCGCGTGGCCCCCTTCCCTGGGCCTGTATTGGCCCCGGGGACCCCATCCCCCGGGGCATGGCCTCTATATTTATTATTTTGAGGGGGCAGCGTGGCCCCCTCCTCTGGCCATTTTAAGGCCCCGGGGACCCCATCCCGGGGCCGGCCTTTCCATTTTTTTTATTTTATTTTTTTCTCTTTTTTTGGGAGGGGGCCGCGTGGCCCCTCCCGGGCCACTACTTGCCCCGGGGACCCCATCCCCGGGGCTGGCTCCTCTCCGTTGGGGACTGTGGGGGTCCCCAATCCCCCACAGTCCCTGCCGGCTCCCGCGTCCCTTGGGAGCCGGCATTGCTTTCCACATGGGGAGCTGCTAAGATGCAGCTCCCCATGTGAAAGCTGTCTGCTTTGGGATATTGGAAGAGAGCAGGCTTTCCTGCTCTCTCTTCCAATATCCAAGCAGTTTGCTATGGCAGGACGGGAGCCGCGAGGCCCCGTCCCTGCCATAGCAAACTACAGTGTCCCGGGGGTAGGCACCCCGGGACACTGCAGGAGCCGGCCCTGGGGGTGGTGGTCCCCAGGGCCATCAAGGGCTCCAGGAGTGGGGCCGCGCGGCCCCTCCCATTCAGGTACACAGCCCCGGGAGGTGGTGGTCCCCGGGCTCTGGGTCCGTAACGGACCCCCATATTAAATATGTTTAGTGCCCCGGGAGGTGGCGGTCTCCGGGCGGTGGGGGCTGGAGCCCCCCACACAGGTTTTATAATGCATAAAAAAAAAGCCCCTGGAGGTGGTGGTCTCCGGGGCTGCGGGAGGGCTCAGAGCCCTCCCGCACCATTTCTAAAAAGCCCCGGGGGTGGCGGTCCCCGGGGCTTGGGGGGCCCTTTGAGGCCCCCACACATTAAATTATCCCCCCCACCATGCCCCCCGGGACTTGGCCCACCCGGGGGCCAATTAACATCGGCGCGGGAGCCCGCGCTCGATTTTTTCTTTTTTTTTTTTTCTTTTTTTCGGCAGGATTCGCGCATCCTGCCGATTTTTTTTTTATTTTTTATTTTTTTTTTCCCAGGGGGTCCTTGTGGGACCCCCAGAGCAAACCTATGGGGTCAGGGTGTTTCTACCCTGCTCCCTTTGTGCGCTTTGCGCACTTGTTTCTGTACCTCGGTTCTACCGAGGATAGAAATGGCTGCCAACATTTCCTGAATCTGAATGTTGACAGCCAATTAACATGCAGTTCGTGATCGGGACGGTGCGCGCAGGGTGCGCTGAGGGTACGCGGACCCTACTCTGCCATAGATATCACTAACTTTTTACTTTTCATTTTCTCAGCAACTACTGAACGGATTTACACCATTTAACAAAAGGGTTCTTTCTGAACCAAGAACTACCTGTTTGCCAAATTTGGTGTAATTCCTGCTCAGCAGTTCGGGCTGTAGCCGTGTCTAAAGTTTCCTATGGAAAAATGCATGGGGAAAACGCGCTTTGGGACCCCCTTTTTTCTCGGCCCCGCTGACGTATCCCCCCGAGACTTTCAGGGTAGGAGCGGACCGGAGCGGGCCACAAAGTTTGAAAATTTTGCGAAGATACGTCAACCGGCAAGAGAGTTATTTCAAATAGAATGTCGCGGATTTCCTATGGATAATAGGTTGTAACTATAACTATCTACTGGCGACATTATGGTTATTATGTGCATAATTATTGCTTTTTTATGTACCGTGGGACTCCCACTCCGACGGGGAATGATTCAGGCATGTGAATCTATGAAAGATACTAATACTGGAGAACCACAGATTACAGGTAAGTAACTATTGTTCTTTTCCTTCAGTGTTCACATGGATGTATCTGCCACTTATAAGCACGCTCACAGTTGTAACCAAAGCTAGCCAGAGCAGGAAAACAAAAAGTCCAGATGTAATCCAGAGTTCAATCCATGGAGAAACCAAATAAGTATTTTTCAGAAAGTGAAGGAAGTCTTGTACTTGCTGCTTGAATTTCAATGATGCTGGCGTCGTTTCAGGTTCAATCGGATCTTCTGAGAACGTATCAAAGTTAATGAAATAGCCAGAAGCAGTTCTGTCAATTGTTGGAATTGCATCAGGATTTGTAGAAATCGCTGGAACCAGTTGATCACTTGCTACATTGGTGTAGACAGGTGTATTTGGACGAACTGTTACTTGGTTTTCAAGAGGGATGAGTTCCATAGCGTTGTTGCTTAGTCCTTCATCTGTTACAGCTGAATTCTCGATTATCAGTCTTTCAGTCTGAACCTCTTGGATAGTAGCGAGAGGAGTGCGTCTGCTACTATGTCGGAGTCCACGAGGCCTACTATTTAGTATTGGCCACATACTGTGGTTTGATGAGGTCGATGGACACAAATCTTTTCTCCTTTCTTCCAGCAAGGGGCGGCAGAAGTACTGTTCTTGTTCCTTGAACTGCTAGGACAGGTACTGGTTGTCTGTAAGAAGGTCCAAATTCCTTCTTGTCCGCAATTTTTCCTCTGACTAGATCCCCAACTTTTGGAATCCAGACAGGCCTTGCTGGCACCACCGTTTTTTCCCCAGTGGTGGTTGGCTGTAGGGATACGTTGCTTTGTTTCGTTCTTAACTCATTCAGTTCCTGTAAAACAGCCAAACGATCTTTGATATCAAATGTTTTATTTTCCACCACTGTGCCTACGTCATCGAGATCTGGTACCCACATTCTTGTCCCAAATAGGACCTCATATGGAGTGACCCCCCCCCTAGAGAACTTCTTGGCAGATTATTCAATGAGCGTTGGACCCCATTAAGATGTTTGACCCACCCATCACCCGAAACTAATACCCTAGCTGTTATAGACTGCTTTATGTCCCGGTTTTTCCTTTCCACAACCGAATTTCCCTCAGGATGGAATGGAGAGGAGTACCGCAATGCAACGCCCAGACTGGCCAAGGCTTCTTTGTAAACCCGAGAGCTAAACGTAGGGCCCTGGTCAGAATGTAGCGTGCCTATTGCGTATGTGCCGATAAAGACTCGCAAATCTTTTATAACAGTTCGAGCGTCAGCCGAGCGCTGAGGCCATATCCATAGGAACCTAGAGCATGAATCCACTGCAACCATGATATATTTATAGTTACCGTCCCTTTGCAAGGGACCGCAGTGGTCCAGGTAAACACAAGCTAATGGTTTGTCTGAAATTAACAGGGGTGTCTGCGCAGGGCGTTTCACTGTGGAGACTTTCATCTGTTGGCAAATATCACATTCTAAAACCTAGTTCTTTGTTTGTTTTCTAATGCCAGGCCACCAATATCTTTGCTTTAGTAAAGATACTGTTGCAGAAACACCTGCATGGGCAGAAGCTATCCCTTCGTGTGCTGCTAGGATTAGTCCTAATCTACGTTCCTTGTTTGGGATTACCCTATCCCCCACTCCAGGGATTCGAGCAAAAGGAACGTTCGCATCAATTACATAAGCGTACTTGAGTGGAAACTTTTTTGGTAACGCTGCACTGCTGCCTTTGCTTGAAGCATTGACAGCCAACATTATCTCACCGTCTATTTTTGTTTTTGAACGAGTGATCGCAGCTACGGAAGCTGTCTGAACAGCCCCCTTTGCGGCTTCGTCAGCCAATGAATTCCCTGCAACGTGAACGCCATCACGTTGATGACTGTGTGTGGATCACTTGAGCCTTTGGTAGTTCGTTTTTCAACTGAACTACTTGTTCCCAAAGCATTTTGTGCTTTATTGTGCCACCTTTCGCATCTTTGAAACCATTTTCAAGCCAGTTTTGTATATAGTCATTATACGACTGAACACAGTAAAAAGAATCGCACACTATCAGTGTGGGGAATTCTCGATCTGTACTTTCAAGTGCCAGTTTGAATGCTTGTAGTTCAGCTCGCTGAGCTGTACAATCCCCTAGAGATTGTGTTTTTGTGACCATAGGTCTGAAGATGCCATCTCGCATGCGACCTTTAACGATTGCACACGCTGCACTGTAAGCTTGCTTACTCCCTGTTCCGGGTTGTGCGGATCCGTCAGTGTAAATTATGAATTCGTACTGATCGAGAGGCAGAATTTTAGTAGGCAGAGGACATTCTTGTTCATATTGCAGGAATGCTTGTGTTTTTAAATCAGAATCAAAAACATATTCAACATCTGTTGCAGCAAGAGAATTAACCCATTGTATCCATCTTGGATGTAATGCTTTTGCATTTGGAATGCTTGCTTTTGTGACCGCTTCTAAAGCCGGTACTGGGGTTACGACAATAATGCGTTTCCCTTGGGCTAAGGTGTGAGAAGTTGGCCTGGTATATGCTGTCCACTAATTATAGTGGGCACCTTGCACCAGTCCAAACAACCCCTTATTGGAGATAGGTTAAAGACAACCTTATTGAAAGCTATCCTAGTGGTAGCTATGGAGAGCAGCCTTCAGGCTAAGTCTTGAAGGAATGTAAAGCAGCTTGTTTTACCAGTCTATAATCTCTTGAGTGACCAAATGAAAGAGCACCACACCAGGTATATATTCAAAATATATGTATTTATTGCTAAACACACCCCTCTAGTCTCTCTATGAGGCTAGAGTTCGAAGTACATAAGTTAGAAGTTATTTAAACACAGTAATAGCACAAATACACGTTTGGGCCCTAGGGGCGTACTCAAACCATATACCAATAAAGTGGCATAAGAACCACGACTGAACTAGACACTAGGCCTAGAGCCTCTAGAAGTGCTTGGACCACAAGGAACCACCCAAGGTAGTGACACAGGGGACCCACGGGAGACGCGTGCAGTGTAAATACACAACCGCGATACGCCGTTGACTTCTATGGAGAAGGTCGTGATCGGGAAATTAGAGAAAAGGGACACTTAAAAGAGGACTTGGACCAAACCCTTTGAGATCTAGGACTTTGAAGAGTCTCTACCCACGGGAGCACCGGAGTACTCGTGTTACCTCACCCAGGGAAGCCGGGTGCATAGGTGCCTTTCGGGGTCGGGTTTCGTCTGTCGATTTGAATGGCGATCTGCTGCAAAGTGCTGCTGGCGACCAAGTGAAAAGTGTCCGGTGGATCCAAGAGTGGATCGGAGTTCTGAAGAACCTGAAAGCAGAGGGGACAGAGTCTGGGTCACTAGCCAGTGACCAGGAAGGCGATGGACAGATGCCCAACGATGTCGAGTGCTTCAGGTGCGTTGACGGTCGTCTTGACTCTTCAGCCACGAGGTCCAGGAGGCGTTGTCGGCGACCAGGAGCAGGATTCGGGCTGGTACACGATGTCTGTCGAGTGCTGAGGTGCTCGGTGACCGGATTGGACCCAACAAGCCTTGGCAACGGCAAGTCTCAGTGAAGATGTAGATCGTCGATGGTGCAGACCAGCAAGGTCTGGGGAACTCACCCAGCGAGGGTAAGTGAGGGCAGGCCTGGAGCAACCAGGATGCCAAGTTAGAAAAAGATTGGCCTTCGTTAGGGCTACTAGCCAACGGGCTAGCGACCGCGAAGGAGCCTCGTGACGCCGCACGTGGATCTGGCTTACAGGACACTCGTGGAGTGGGGGCCAGTGATCTTCGGTGCAGGTGGTGCTGGAGGCTAGGGCTACTCTGAGCCCAAAGCACGACTTCTTGGGAGACCCAGAAGAGGATGCACTTGCAAATGTGCTCGGTGTCCAGGGGTCACGGTCTCAAGTCACCCACGATAGCCACGGGCCTCAGCTTTGCTGGGGACTCAGGGTAGCCTCGGGGAAGTCTGAGAATCCACCTCTGGTGATGCGATGACTTCGGGCGTCCGACGGGAGCTTCAGAAATGCGAACCGGACAGATGCTTCTTTGGTGCCTGCCAAGCAGGGGAGTCACTCCTCGACCCCAAGGGAGATTCTTCTGTCCTCTAATCGTGAGTAGAGCGTCGAAGGTCCAGGATTCAGTTTCAGAGTTTCGTCCAGGGATAATCTAAAGTCCTAAGGACTGGGTTCCTATACTTATACTAAGGATAGGGGTTGGACTACTCTGTGGCCCCCACCTATGGGTGGGTCAGGGCAGAGGGGTGGCTACACCCCTTTCCCTTTGTCCAGTTCGCGCCAAAGCAGGGGCTGCAAGCCCCTGATCCGGTTGGAACTGGGGTATGCACGGGGACACCAAATGTGCCCCCAGTGCAGGACTTCAAAGCACCCGAAAGTGCTCCCGCCCAGCCCCAATACACATTATCCTGTCTGGGGAGGTGGTCACACCTCCCTGGGACAGGAAACCTATTGTCCAGGCCTCCCCTGCCGGAGTTTCGTCCAGCAGCAGGAGGCCAGACTGTGTCTGTGGCAGCAGCATCCATTTTGTGATGCCAGGACTCTGGAAAGAAGTTACCGGGCTAGGCCAGAGTTAACATGTCTTTCCCTCTAGAAGGGTGGAATGCTACTCCCGCCGCCAGGATTGGCGGGGGGGTAGTATTCCAAGATGTTTGACACCAAACACGACATGTTTAGGTGCAGCCATTCCAAAGTTAGCATTTTACCGCGAGGTTATAATGCGCTTAAGAGTATATGGTCAGGCTGCACTACAAACGGCATCAGAGATGGTCTCCGAACGCTGCAGAGGGGCCCTGCTCATGCAGGGCACCCTCTCACATAGGAACCATGCACTCTGCCTTTAGGATTGATAAGGCCTGCCTTAGGAGTGACTTATAGGTTTATATGTGTGTATGTATTTAGTGATATAGGTAACCTATATCACAGTAAGGGGTGCATGCACCACCTTACCCAGGCTGCAGTAGCAGACCTGTGGTGTCAGTTTGGATGGCCTTCCAGGGGTGGCATAATACATGCTGCAGCCCCTGGCAGGCCTCTGAGGTACCTATGCCCTTGGTACATAGTATACCATATACTAGGGACTTATAAGGGCACTCCAGATCCCAATCAGTGATGTGCCTAAGGCACATGGAAACCATTTTAGAGAGGAAGCAGCTAGGCTGGGGTTCTGATTAGCAGGGCCCCAGCCAGACTAATGTAGAAAAACAGTGAAGCATCAGCAAAAAGTGGGGGTACCCATGTGAAGCAGATCCTACTCTCCTACATAAGGCTCTTTCTTTTGCTACAGCGGTTTGAACTGCTGTTAGAATTTTTTCAGTTGAACTGAAGCGCATTTCCGCTTGTGTGTACAAATGAGATTTGTATGCGATTGGTATTTTCTCACCCTCATTGAAGGTTAAGTAGGTGAATCCGCATTGACCTGAAATTATTCGGATCACCAGGTTTCGTTGACTTACGCGTGTTTGTAAGTGATTTGTTGCTAACATGTTAGCCTGGAACGAACGCAAGATTTCTGTGTGTTCGTTTGTCCAATTTTTGATTGAAAAATCAGGTTTGATTAATGCGTAGAGAGGTTTAACCCTTTCTGCGTAATTTAGAATGTATGTTCTTCCAAAGTTTAGGAAACCCAGGATGGATTGTAAGTTTTTAGCGTTTTGGAGGTTGGAGCAGCGCACACTTTTCTAAAAAGTTAGCTGCCAAGCTCTTGCCTTCACTTGAAAGCTCATATCCTAGCAATAGGACATTGAGATGGGCAATTCGGGACTGTTTAAAGTTGAACTTGTAGCCCTCAGAGGCGAAGCCCAGTATAATGGTGCTTACCCTGTTCAAGTGTTTGTCCAGGTCATCGTCCGTCAGATAGATGTCATCGACATAGGACAATGCCTCATTGTCATAAATTTGTAGTAACTCCGTTACCCTCGCTGAGAATAAACCTGGGCTATTCTTGAACCCTTGTGGGAGTCGACAAAAGTGATGCTGGGTCCCCATTATGGAGAATGCTGTTAAGTACCTGCTTTCAGGTGCTATGTTTTGACAAAAGAAATCATTTGAGATGTCTAATGTTGTTGTTTTGTATTTTTTACGCACAATGTTATTCATTAATGCTGTGCTATGTGCATTTTGCACTGCAAATGTTTTAGAACAAGTGTTTAGGTGTCTGTAATCCAAAACTAGACGATATGTATTGTCTGGTTTGGAGACAGGAAACAAAGGATTGTTCATTGAGGAGGTGCATGTTTCAATCACCCCTTGGTATTCAAGTTGATCTCAGATCTCCCTGACCTGTTTTTTAGCTTCTTGCTTTATTGGGTACTGCCTTTGTGCAGTTGGTTCATGTTTCAGATGTATTTTATGGTGAGGTGAGTCCTCATCCCATCCTACATGATTTTTATATAATGCTGGGGCCTGGGCTACTGCCCATTTCCTGGCATATGCATATTTTAGATGAATTGGAATATGGTTGGAGAAGGCAGGCATAATAATGTCCTCGCCGTGTGGGCACTCCCTGACAAATTGTGGTGGCCAGTCTTTTTCTGCTAGAAGTATGTCATAGCCCCTTGATAGTCTTTCCCAAAAAAGTGCTTTCACCTGTCTAGGTTTGTCTCCCTCCATCCGGAGTGTTATTTCATATAACCTTTGTGGAGTACTAACCCTGGTGTCCACAGTCTCAACTGTAATGTACTCATTCAAGTCCACTATCTCCAGAAGTTCCTTCAGGTTCTGGCGAACTATTGTGACTTCTGCTGCACTGTCCAGCATTGTCTGAGCCCATTCTCCGTTCTTGAGTTGTTCTCAGTATTCTCGGCATGTCTGATCTTCAGACCTGCTACTTTCTTTTTGGAGAATTGAGGTTTTGTTTTGTTTTTTGGAGCGTGTTTTTCTTCTTTGGATTTCACACGTTCTTCTCTATGTTCTGATCGTCCTCTTCTTTCCGAAGTCGGTGATGAGATCTGAAAGGGACGAGAGGAACGTGTATCATTATCTTGATACCTGTCAGGTTTTCTCAAATTATCCCTATTGCTGAGGTTATACCTCCTTTCAGAGGGCTCCTTTTGAGGAGACCTACCCCGGGATTGAGAACGGTTCTCGTTTAATTTTTGTTTAGTAGACTCCCACTTCTTTTTAGAAGATGTAGGGGTTTGTTTAATGGAGTCCTTCTCAGGACTTTCAGATAGTTTCGGTTTCACTGGTCTTCCACCCAAACTATCTCTGCCTAATTCTGCATATGATTGTTCAATTATTCTGGGTAGCTCTGCTTGATGTTCTGTAACATCGAATTCCCTTAATTTTTGGCGGATCGCCACTGCTGCTGCCTCCCCTTTAATATTGGATAATATTGTTGAGACCTGGTCGAAATTTTTCAGTAATTTCATACCTAAATTTAGAGCAGGCTCTGCCTCGTATTCATTTTGAATTTGTTTCAGGACATCAGGTATTACCGCAATTGACGGAATGCCATGTGTTTTAGTATAGATGGCAGCAAAGACTGAGCCCCAAGTGGTGCAGTCTTCCAGTTGTGGTGTGATCCCCATCGGTAAACTGATTGTTAGGATTCTGTTTCTCATACGGGCTAGTATTTGGAAATACTGCTTCGATTTGAGTAATTTTTTGAGCTATCCAGAATGGAATTTGCTCACGTTTTGTGGGCATTTTACCCATGACTGCGTAGAGAGTCTGTGGTGTAATTTTTAGTGTATTCCCCTGTTGGGGAGTTGGATTTGGAAGTGTCAATGGTTGCTGGACTGTGAAAGTCCGCATGACATATTGGACCAATTGTCTGTAGATTTTTATTAACTCTGTAAGTTGAATAAGTAATTCCTCATCTGACATTATATCCAGTTCAGGATGAGGTGTGTAGCCAGCTAGAATCGGCCATGTTGCTCCTGGTCTACCTAGTGGACCGAGCCTGGTAATGTTTCTGTGATGTTTTAGGGCGCTTTTAAACCAGAGCTGATGCTCCTGGTATGTTAGTGGAATTTCAATGTCCTCGAAAGGAATATATTCCTCTGGTGGATCATCTTCTTTGTAGAAGTGAAACGTGTGTTACTGGATTGGATTCAGGAAATATTACCCATGAATAGAATGCCTCTGTCTGAAAGGATTCGTGTGCCTCTATCACGAAAACTGCTCTACCGCCTCTTGGTGGTAGGCCATGTTTTATAAGTTTTAGAGTGATGGCTCTTCTTAAGTTTGGAGCGATGTCTATAACACCCTCCTCGGTTTCATTTAAACCTATAATGTTAAAAACTGCTGCTTGGGCTGGATCAGCCGCAGCTTCACCGTTTCCGGCTTCAGTCATTTTGTGTTTTGAAAAATGTAGAACAAGTTTCAAGGAAACAAAGATAAGGTGCACAATATTTTGGAACACTGTATCCTTCAACGTTGAGCAAACCAAACAGCTAATATATAGGGTGTTTCCCTATGTAGCCGTGGTGGATACTTAACCCTGCCCACTCCAGACGTCTTTTGGAGTATATGGGTAGGGGTCTCTGAGAGAAAAAGCACGGCTGAGTTACTCAGTATCTAGCATTAAATTACCGCCTTACCAAACGTTGGGCGCCATGTAGTGTAGCTCCTATTTCCCTAATAGGCTCTGCGCATTGGAATAATATCCCCTATAGGTTTGACATAGGACTAAGGTCAGTATGTCCCAATCGAGTATATTAAACTTAATTACTTGTGCCAGCTAGCTCAGAGGCCACTAGAAACTCCTTGACGACAAGAAGGGAGTAGTTTCTGGCAGCCGCAAAACATGACCACTTTGTTTCCCTTTAGAATCAGAACGTGTCCCAGAGTCGTGGAAACAATAGATAACTATTTCACTCAGCTCAATCGTGCATGCTTAGTTTTCCTCAAAGTTACACAGAAAGAAATAGACGGGCGTTTCAATAAAAGGTTTATTGAACAGTCTTGTTTCTTGATGTAAGTTAAATGTGCTGTTACGATCACAAGACAGTATGCAAGATAAATAATGTACAGCGTAAGCAGTAGAAATGATACTGCGATAGCAGTATCTTTTAGCAGATATTCATTCACATAAATAACAGACTAAAAAATGCGAGTACTCATACGATGCGTTTCTAAGCTAGTTCTACCCCAATGTGCCTAACCTAACCTAGGTGTAGGGAGAGGTATGAAGTAGGTGAAGTATTCCTTACTATGGTATACTAAGAGTATGTTAAGCCAAGTATGCCAAGAGTCCCTCTAGGTTCTAGTCAGCTCCATACCTTTAGAATGAGAGAGGTGGGAATCTCTTTGCCAGACTCGAACTCCAACACCCCGCAAGGGAAGTCAGATCACTGGAAGCTGGACTCTCTGCGTGCAGGGATGACAGCGTCTTCTCAGTGCGTCAGGCCGGGAAACGGGCTCCTCTGAAGTCAAGGTCTCCTCTAGTTTACAAGGGCTAGGGAAGGTATATTTATACCTGAGAGGTACCTCACAATGTTAGCATTGACGTGAATCGGTCAGCGGAAGACGTCATGAATGAACCCCTAAGGTATAATGGTTCATGCATAATATATGAGTCCTTGAAGAAATCAATAGTCCTGTGCTAGGGAAATTCCCGAAGCCTAAGGGTCTGTTCTTCAAGAACTCGTTGTGACGTTAGGGTGGACGGATGTCGGAGACCATGCCTGTATTTGCAGTGCACGGTTTAATGCCTAAATAAGGACAGGGATTTTATGCCTAAATAAGGGCAGGGCGAATTGTGCCTATATAAGGACATGATACAGGAAAGCCCGTGTATGGACACCCTAAGAGGAATACAACATCAGAATATGCAAGGAGGGGTAGAGTAGGAGAGAGTCAAGAAAGGGTTATTTTGGGGAACATAGTAGTGTTATGGCGTTTGGGATAAATGAGAGAGTGGGTGTAGAGGATATAATGATAATGTATAGGGTGAGATAGGGTAGTGAATTGGAAAGTAGTAGAAAGAAGTTTGAGATGAGTCAGAAAGTTGGGCTAGAAGATATATTGAGGAAGTATAGGCTGAGAAATAGGGTAGTGCATTGGAAATGCTAAATTAGAACGAAAGTGATAAATATATAGATCCATAAGTACATTGAAAGTATATAGATGCATAAAGGAGGTAAGTATATGCAGGTTAAAGATATTGATAGAGGTAGCGGATGAGAAATAGGGTAGTGCATTGGATATGCTTTTTCAGGAGAAAAGTAACAGACGCACAGATCCAAGTACATGGAGGTACATAGATGCCCAATGGAAGCAAGTACATGTAGACGAAAGAAGATTATTTTTTTGAATTTTTTTCTTTTTTTTCTTTTGTTTTTGTAACAACATAATTATTGTACATGTTCATTCAAAGCAATACACGAAGATAGGCACATATCTATAGTGAAAATCAATGCTTATGTACAGAGGGACAAATACATAGGGTGGGTATTAATGAATGGGAAAATGGGCAGCATTCCTGGCCCTGGTCCCCGATCAGTTTCGAACAGGCACTCACCCTTGTCCTCTCCACCCTTGTCCTCTCCACCCTTGTCCTCTCCACCCTTGTCCTCTCCACCCTTGTCCTCTCCACCCTTGTCCTCTCCACCCTTGTCCTCTCCACCCTTGTCCTCTCCACCCTTGTCCTCTCCACCCTTGTCCTCTCCACCCTCACCCTTGTCCTCTCCCCCCTCACCCTTGTCCTCTCCACCCTTGTCCTCTCCACCCTTGTCCTCTCCACCCTTGTCCTCTCCACCCTTGTCCTCTCCACCCTTGTCCTCTCCACCCTTGTCCTCTCCACCCTTGTCCTCTCCACCCTTGTCCTCTCCACCCTTGTCCTCTCCACCCTTGTCCTCTCCACCCTTGTCCTCTCCACCCTTGTCCTCTCCACCCTTGTCCTCTCCACCCTTGTCCTCTCCACCCTTGTCCTCTCCACCCTTGTCCTCTCCACCCTTGTCCTCTCCACCCTTGTCCTCTCCACCCTTGTCCTCTCCACCCTTGTCCTCTCCACCCTTGTCCTCTCCACCCTTGTCCTCTCCACCCTTGTCCTCTCCACCCTTGTCCTCTCCACCCTTGTCCTCTCCACCCTTCGCTGAGACGCCCTAAGCCATGGCTGTTTATAGCCCTAGTAGTCAGGTGACCCCTTCAGCCAATGGGAACCCTAGCCCTAACAATATCGAATCACAGCACTAGCCCTAAAATCTAGAACCAATAGGAGACGAGGACCTTACAGCCAATCTTAGCCCTAGTCCAAGCACCCAATCTGTTTCAAAAACCCTTGATCTCCACGTTCAGTAGAGGCCCTAGCCCTACCAGTAGTCTCAACCCTAATCCAAGCAACCAATGGCACAGGAAGCCCTAGTCCCTACTTCCAATAGAAAGCCTAACCCTACTCTTAGTCCCACACCTAGTCCAGCAACCAATAACACCAGAAGCCCTAATCGCTACTTCCAATTAAAGGCCTAGCCCTAGTCCCACCCTAGTTCCAACAACCAACAACACAGGAAGCCCTAGTCCCTACTTCCAATAGAAATACTAACCCTAGCCCCAACCCTACATTGATTGAATTACAGACCCAGAAACCAATCTGAACCCTCAAATACCCAACCAAGGAGGACACTAACCCTAATCCAATAGAAACCTCAGATACAACCACCAATCAGTGTACACATGTACCAAACAATATCAGACTATATAAGGTCCCAGCTACCTCAGACTAGGTTTGCTGGCCAGGGAGTTGGAAGCTGCTTCTCTATTCAGAAATCTCCTAGGAGACAGACCGGCTCACTCCACACTTTGGACTTCTGCAGGTAAGGCCCCAACAAACGTGTCCTCTAACAACACTATTTGTATAAAACTTTACTCCCTCTCTGGCCAAAAACGAAGTGCACAGTCCCTATTAAACACAGTTTAAACAGCTTACAGCACATTACTGCTGTCTCAGGATGGAAGGGGGGCTGGTTTCACTGACTTGTTAACACAAGATGGTCGCTGGGGGTGCACTGCTTAACATACAGATCTTAGCACAGAGCAAAGGAGACATTTGGAGGGAAAAAACTGATAGTCACAGGGAATGAGAGGGAAAACTACAGAGTTTGGACTGCAAATCCCACAATTCAACAGGTTAAATGGAAGCAGTCACAGGCAGGAAAAACACAAGTTTAAACACAAAAACATGGGATAAATTATGCAATCACTGGCAGGTTAAAACTACAATTTTAAAATGTAACAACCACAGGCAAAGACAGTTAAAGAAATTTAAAAAGAAAAAATAAGATGATGCAATCACAGGTAGGGAAAATCGTTTTTAACTTTTTTAGGAAAGAGAACCGCACTAGTCTGCCTCCTTACCACTTCCTGAACTCTGCTCACTGCAATCTGGGGCACAGGTAGGCTGCAACTCACAAGATGGAGGGAGAATGATTTGGGGTGCACCCAGCAAAGCCTTAAGGGGCCTGGGCAGGTGTGAGGGGAGGGCTCAGAGTTGCCTGGGAGCTGAATAGCCAATCCCCAGTCCTAGGTCTGCTAGCCTGGGGGTGGGGACTGGGACTGGGGAGCTGCTCTATTCACAGATCTCCTAGGAGACAGACAGGCTCAATCCACACTTTGGTAAGGCCCCAACAAACTTGTCCTCTAGCAACACTATTTGTATAAAACTTTACTCCCTCTCCTGGCCAAAAAACGAAGTGCACACCCGCTTGGTGTTGTCGCTTGTTTGCCTCTGCGGAATGAAACCGGCCTGGTCGGGGTACACGAGCCCTTGCATATAAGGGCCAAGGCACGCGGCTAGTATCCCCGTGTATAGCTTCAGATCAATATTTAAGAGCGAAATGGGCCGATACGACCCGCATATCGACCTGTCTTTCCCTGGCTTGGGAATAACGGCGATCGCCGCCTCTAACATAGAGGAGGGGAATCGTCCCCAGCGTCGCGAAGGAATTAAAGAGTCGGGTGAGTAGAGGGGTGAGCGTGGAGCAAAACTGCTTGTAAAAGGCCACGGAGTAGTCATCGGGTCCCGTTGACTTGCCCAGCTTCAAGCGGGCGATGGCGGATATGACTTCCTCAGGTCTGATCTCCCTCTCTGTGAGTCGCCTATTCCGGTGTGAGGACAGGTAGGCAAGCCTGGGCGAGATGAGCATCAATGTCTGCACTCTCCAAGGGCTGCTCATCGTAAAGCTGTGCTTAAAAATCGCGGAATGTGTCTGCAATAGCCGCGTCGTCTGAGCGCAGTGTTCCTGTGTGATCCCTAATCTCCCGAACCCCTTCACGTTGCCGAGCCTCCCGAAGCTTGTGCGCGAGTAGTCGCCCGCACTTGTCCCCGCCAACATAGGAGTGTCGCAGACGCTTCGCGGCGTATTCCGCCTTGTCCCTATCTAGAGCTGCCAGTTGTGCCCGAGCTGCAGTCAGCTGTCGCCAGACGCGTGGGGCCCTGGTGCGGTGGTGCATCTGTTCTAATTCGCGCACTGTCAGTTCCTCCGGTTTCTTTTTACGATCCGCATTGTCAGCGGAAGAAATGGCTATGATTTCTCCCCTGATTACCGCCTTGAGGGCCTCCCACCGGGTGGAAAGGGTTGTGTCCGGATTATCGTTATGCGATAGATAATTATCGATAGCTCGCTGTATCTGGGCGACTGTGTCTGGCCGATGTAGCAAGGTGTCTCGGAGGCGCCAGTGCCTTGTTGGTCACTGTATTTGTGGGAGGGCTAAAGTGACCACCACAGGGGCGTGGTCGGACAGGGTCGCCACTAGAATGTCAGTCGAGAGTGTGATATCTTGAAGGGTCTTAGAACCTAAAAAGTAATCTAGTCTGGCATATGTTTTGTGTGCTTTAGAGTAAAATGAAAATTCCCGTGACTGAGGGTGTTGATGTCTCCACAGGTCTGTGAGGCCTAGGTCCCGCAGTCTGTTAAGCCCTGCATTGGAGAGAGCGCCTACCTGACTTGTGCGCTGCGTCGATCGGTCCATGTCGTTGTCAAACACCAAGTTAAGGTCCTCTCCTATCAAGATGGGTCTGTCTTGAGTGGCCGTCGCCTCAGTGAGTGCCTTGTGTAGAAATCGCTCTTGATCGTCGTTGGGTGCGTAGATGGACCCCACCGTCAGAGTGTGCCCCCTATGGTAAATTGGTACGTAAGAAGCCTGCCCTTGATCTCAACACCCTTCTGTGCTACCCTCCCCTGAAAGCCCTTTGAAACCAGGATAGCCACCCCCGCAGCCTTAGTAGTTCTAGAGGAAAAGAATTGTGTCGGGAAGGTGCGGGACCGGAGCCTGTGACACTCCTTGGGGAGTAAGTGTGGCTCCTGAAGAAGGCAGATATCCGCCCCAGTGCTCTCCAAGTAGGAGAGGAGTGCCTTCTGTTTGATGGGATTATTGAGTCCTCTCACATTGAGAGTGAGAATCTTAACTGGGGATAACGGCATCTAAACCTCGAAGGGGGGGGCACAGGGGGGTGGGAGCAGCTCCAGGCAGAGGCCCCTGCCAGGCAAGGACCCTGATGGGACCGATATGGGGCTCCATGCCTCGCTAATGTGTGGATAGAGTTAATGACGCTTTGTGGACCGGGGGTTCCCTTGAGGTAGGAAAAAGAGAGAAAGAGTAAGGAAAAGAAAAGGTGAGAAAAAGACCCAAAATACCTGAAACAAAAAAAAGTACAAGGCGCAACGAGCGCCAATATGTATCCGACAGTCGTAGTCCATCATAGAGTCTGTTGGGTGTTTGTGTGGTGTATATCAGCCCAGACCCCCCCCTCCTCCACCCCCAGAGCCTTAAAGGAAGGATACATTATAATGACCAGGGTCAGTCACTCAGACTCCTTTGCCAAGGCTTCCGGCAGAGCTTCTAGGGCGGCCAGTTGTTCCTTCTTGACCACTGTGGGGTCCGGACGCTGGATACGGCGACGACGCCTCCGTTGTTCCATGTTGGCCTACCCTCGTTGGACCCGGGTTCTTTTTTTTAGCTTAAATTTTTTTTATTTTTTTTTATTTTCCATGGTACATCATTGTATTACGTTGATTATACATAATTACATGTGAACTCAGGCAGTGCGGATCAAACATTTAATTGTACAAGGATTACATCTTCAGAGGTCTAATGTGATACTTCGGTAGGTTGATTAGTGTCATGCGTCTGTATATGTGGGTTCCCGCAAGGGTGCGGATTGATGTGTAGTCCCCATTCCATCCCTGTCTACCTCCTTGGTTGATGACCATGTTTTCGTTCCCAATATATAGAAGCTAACTTTACGCTGTCATAAGATAAACATGAAACAGTAAACTGTGGGGGGTGGGGAGAAGGGGAGGGGTCTGGGGTGTCCACAAATAAAAATAACCCTTGTAGTGAGTATCTGTCTTGTGGTCGGTTCCAGTTCTTCTACAGGATGTCCGTAGCATCGGAATCGGGGAATCAGGGATGCCTAGGGTAGATTATGTCTCCTGTCACAGGTCGGGTTGTCAGTTTGGCAGGGCCCAACTATGTGAGCAGATCCTTCTTCTAATATAGCTATTAGGAGTTCGTATTTGCTCGTACCATCGGGGACAGGGGTGGAGTCTGGGATTGGGATGGCGTAGCCCCAGGTGGTTCTTCTTGTGTTGTCTCTTGCGTGAACTGAAACAGGAGTTGCGCCCATTCCATGGAGATGGGGTGTTTGCGAGTCCCTTTCACCTCCTCCTCCCGCAATAGTGTTTCCTCCGCTGCCCCCATTTTTTAACCGCCCCTATCCAGGCTGCCTCAGGGGGTCCTGCTGGTGCCCTCCAGTGCATGGCTATTCCCCGCTTCGCCAGGAGTATGGCTAAGGATGCAAACCTGCCCTGCACTTTTTCTGCCTTCCGCCTGCGGAAGACTCCCAGGGCGCATGCCTCTCATGTGGTAATGTGCGTGAGGTGTACGGTCGCCCTCAGTACCTGATGTATCCTACCCCAATATGGTTGGATTGTGGGACAGTCCCAGAACATGTGTTTGAAGTTGGCCTCGGGTGTTTGGCATCTGGGGCATGCGGATTGTGTGTCGGGGTAAAGCGATGAAGTTGGTGCGGTGTTAGGTACGCGCGATGTAAAACATTAAATTGGATGTTTTTGAATCGGGCGTTCCTTGAGACTTTCTTTGGGTATTCTAGAGCTTTTTCCCATTCCTGGTCATGAAGCACTAGTCCTATTTCATCCTCCCATTTTTGGCGTAGGGCCTGCAGAGGGGCCGTGGTCAGTTCCCTAATTGCCTTATAATGCCAAGTGACTGAGGGCCGATTCCGATCTCGGCCGGTAGGGCTCCGAATCGGATTCGGCTTTACCGGATCCGATTCGGAGCCCTGTTTCCCGACCGAACCGTACGCGGGTCCGGCCGAGCGAGTACGATGCGAAATCGCCGACCGACTCGTCCGGGCGTCCCGACCGCTCCGACCGACTCGCTCCCGGCTCGAACCGCTCCGACCGACTCGCTCGGACTCGACTCACACCGCGCAATGGAGACGTTTCCCGGCCGGGTAAGTACGATGCGCGCCGCGAGCAGTCCGACCGAGCCGCGCACTCCGGCTCGTAAGAGCTGTCGGAGCCGTACTTGGGGGTCCGTGTCGGACCCCCTGTACGCGTAGCCGCGCGAGTCGCACACAGGGGGGACCCATGGGTCCCCCCTACCTGTGCGTGTACGGCGCGAATCGCTTCGCCGCGTACCCGCTGTAGGGGCGCCCTTGTCCGACTCGCACCCATTGAGTCAATGGGAGCCCGCGTACGCGTTGTACGACCGGCTCCCATTGACTTCAATGGGAGTCCGACCGACTCGAGTCCGATAACATACGGACGCATCGTACTCGTTCGGTCGGACTGCACGGGTCCGATTCGGTCGGAAATCTCTCCGGGTCCGGCTCGGTCGGAGAAATTTCCGGCCCGAATCGGAATCGACCCCTAAGTGTCTGCCCCTGCCCATACGTAGGATTGTATGTAGTACCGGGTGTGTCAGTGGTTCCCCTTCAGTGAGATCCCAGCATTGTCGGGCGCTGTCTACTAATCGCCTGTGCACTAGGAATTGTCCTGGGGGGAGATCATAGCTATCCCTCATTTGGGCATATGTTTTCAGCTGCCCATCTTCGAACAGCGTTTCAATCTCCGTCACTTCGTGTTCCGTCCATATCCGGAGGGCTCCGGATGTGTAGTAGTTCTCTCTCTGTGGGAATCCCACTAGTGGGAGCAGTGGGGAGCAGAGGGGTATGCCCCGCGACATGCGGTGTATACGCATCATGCATTTGCGGGCTATCGACACCTGTAGGGGGTGTGTACACATAGGCTTAGTGCCCGGCATCAGCAATCTCCGGATGGCCGGGAGGGGTATTCAACCTTCGTCAGTAAATGTCTCCTCTATGTGGCGTTCCGCTGTCCAATGTGACAGCCATTGAAGCTGTGCCGCTAGGAAATAAGCCTCGAAGGAGGGGGCCCCCAAACCCCCTTGTGTGGTAGGTAAGTAGAGGGTGCGTAAGGCTACTCTGTGTCTGCCGCCTCCCCATATCAACGTCGTGAGTAGTGTGTCTAGCTCTTGAAAAAAGGAGCGTGGCGGTATCACCGGGAGATTGGTGAAGGAGTAGAGCAGTCTGGGCACCATGATCATCTTTGCTAAGGCTACACGCCCTATAGGGGCCAAGGGCAGGGTCTTCCAGAAGGCGACTGCCGCTCGCAGCCCCGCTAAAGTTTTGCGGTAGTTCCCCTCGTAGAGATCTTCGGGTGAATGGTACAGCCTCACCCCCAAGTATCGGGGTGCCGCTGCACTCCAACCAAGTGTCTGGGGTCCTATCATGATCTCCGAGGGAGCTAGGTGAGGGCTAAGGGGAAAGATCGTCGATTTTCCCCAATTGACTTTAAGTCCGGAGACCTCTGCGAAGTTCTGTAATATTTCCCATATCAGCGTAAGATCACTTGTGATATCCCGTACATAGATCAGGAGGTCGTCGGCATATAGTGACACACAATGAACCGTGTCTGCGATTGGGATACCCCAGGCTTCGCCCTCTTGCCGCAGGCGGATGGCTAGAGGTTCTACTGCCAAGGCGAAAAGGAGGGGGGACAAGGGGCACCCCTGCCTCGTACCTCGCTCCACCCGAAGTGGATCTGAAATATACTTTCCCACTCTCACCCTAGTGGTGAGGCCCTTATAGAGGAGTTGCGTATATGCCAATAGGGTCGGACCGACCTGCACTTTTCGAAGGATTGCGAATAAATATGGCCATAGGAGCGTGTCGAAGGCCTTTTCAAGATCTAAGATTAGGCATGCGGCCTGTGGAAAGTGGTCTCGTGCTCTGTCCTGAATGTGAAAGAGTCTACGTATATTCTGTGATACGTTGCGTCTGGGGAGAAAGCCGTTTTGGTTTGGGTGGAACAATTGCGGGAGAACCTGTATGTATCTGTCTGCCAGTATTTTCCCTAAGATCTTGCAGTCCGCGTTGAGCAAAGTTATGGGCCTGTACGAGGACGGGAGAGTGGGATCTCTATTTGGTTTAAGGAAGGTGACCAGGGTAGATTCCCTAAGGGAGCTGGGTAGTTCACCTGTTTGTAGCGCTTCGTCGTATACGATTAAGAGGCGCGGGGCCAGCTGCCTTAAAAAGGCGGTGTAGTATTCGAGGGGGAAGCCGTCCGCTCCCGGCGCTTTACGACGCGCCAATGCCCTGATGGCTTGGATGACGTCTGGAGATTTGATCTTTGTATCTATCGCCTTCGAGTCCGCCGGTGGAATGCCAGGCAGAGGCGTGGATTGGAAGAAGTGGGATAACATTAGATATGATGACTGTGGTGAGGCTCGATAAATTCCCATGTAATAGTCGTGAAAAATGTGTAGTATCTCTACCTGCGATTGTTTAAGGATGCCAGACTTATCACGCAAGGTTTTGATGGGTGGCATGTCCGTGTCTTGTTTCGCGAGCCAGGCGAGGAGTGTATCTGCCCTATTCCCTTCTCGATGTACTCGGGCGGCATACGCTCTAAAATTGTATTTGCGGAGGTCATTCATGGTTTCCGCCACCTGTTCTGGGGTAGCCTCCCCCTGATCTAGTTTTTTCGTTAGGCCCGCCAGTCGTGTTTCCGCAGTTTGTAATGACTGCTCTAGTACCTGCCGCACCCCTATTATGTGTTGAATGCAGTGTCCCCTTGCCTCAACCTTAAATGCATCCCATTCTACTGATCTAGATGATGCTGTGCCCGCGTTTAGTGAGAAGTATTCCTGAATGTGCTCGCCGTGTGTATGGCAAAAAACTTGGTCCGTGAGGCACTCTCTGGGCAATTTCCAAGTAGGGACTGGGGGATGGGGTGGTCTCCATCTAAGGGTCACGGTATGTGCATCGTGGTCGGACAGTGCTCTGCCTAGGTAGTCAGTGTGTTGTATTTGGGGGAGCAGTGCTGTTGAGCAGAGGAATCTATCGAGTCTAACTCTGAGATTGTGTGGGGCGGAGTAAAAGGAATATATCTTAGCGTTCGGATTCTTTTCTCGCCAGGCATCTACGAGTGTCCAATGGGTAACCCAGTTTTTAAACTGTTCTGTCTGTTTTAGCGCGGGTGAATGTGCAGGCGGGGGATGAGATCTGTCTAAACTGATGTCTAGGGTGCAATTGTAATCCCCTCCCAGCAACCACGGTATCGTAGTGTATTGTGCTAGCGCCCCTGTGAGGCGGGTCCAATACTGCTCCTGTTCCACATTAGGGGCGTAAATGCTTCCTATCAGTATCTCCTTGCCCTCAAGGTGACCTGTTATTAGGGAGTACCGGCCCTCCTTATCCACCACCCTGGACTGTTCGCTGAAGGGGATCCCAGGTCTGATCCAAATTAAGGTTCCCCTGGCGAATGCGGAGTATGTTGTGGCACAGATAATTCCTCGCCATTTTTTACGTAGGCGGTCCACCTCTGCCCCCGTGAGGTGTGTCTCCTGGTTGAGAGTGACCTGTGCTTGCTGTCTTTTCATGTATGCATAGATTGCATACCGCTTGCTGGCTGTATGCATACCCCTGACATTTAATGTGACAACTTTCAGGTCTGTATTAGGGATCCTAGCCGTCATTTATGCCTGGTGTTTGGGTGATGTGTCTCGTGGCGTAATGCCCCAGCATCTCTCGCGTCCCCCTTGTGTCTGGATGCCGATCTCTGTTAACCGAACCAACTTTGTGTATGTCGTGTGTACGTGCTCCAGGGAATGTGGAAGGGATGTGAAACTGGGGGAAGTGAAATGAATCGGCGGGAAACCATCCCAACTAAAAGGACCTATCATTGGGGGCGATATGTCCAAACTGCACAACATGTGCTAACTCTAGTTAGTTACGTGGGGGGAAGTGGTCGTCGGCCTCCGTCCGTCGCTGCAGCTGCCTGCTCATTGCCTGTGTCGTACTGTTACCACCGCCACTCAGTGGAGTCCAATGCGAAAACTGGTCTTCAGTCTCGCCAAATACCGGAGTGGTCACCGGGCGTCTCAGCCATGTCGAGCAGCGTTTCTTAGAGTGGGAGGCATGGATGCCTCGAGCGTCCCCGTCCTCGGGGGTCTGGTGCGGCAACCTGGGAGTGTCAAATCAGAGTGTCTGCCGTTTGGGGGGTCACCATTGGCGGAGTCACCAAACCATCTCCCGGGGTGACTCCGCCGCTGCCCTCCTCTTCAGATGTAAACAGGTGCGGGTCCCTCTCGCCATCCGTGCTGTCCCCCGGGAGTCCGAACTCTGCAACTGCTTGAAGTGCTTTCCGGCGTTCTGCAATGATTTGAGTGAGGTCCGGAGAGTTCTTACTGGAGGAATCCGAGCGTGAAGTTAGTTGGGTGAGTGTGACCTTTTTCTGTTGCCGGCGTTGGCGACCTGATGAGCGAGTGGTCTGCACCTTTCTGGTGTTGTTCAAGTTCGCCAGGTGTTGGTCAGCCCAGTCGCTGGCCTCCGTGGGGTCCGAGAAGAAGTGCACAGTTCCGTCGTGGATGATTTTGAGCCGAGCCGGGAACAGAAGCGCATATTGGATGTTCTTTTGGCGCAGGACGCGTTTGACCGCTGCGAAGGTGGCTCTTTGTTGCTGGACTGCCCGCGAGTAATCCGGGAATAGCATGAACTTGCTTATCCTCCACTCGGATTATGCCCTGTCGTCTCGCGGCTCGGAGGATAGTGTCTCTGTCCTGGTAATGGAGCAATTTCAGAAGAAATGGTCGGGGTGGCGACCCCGGTGGTGGTCTGCGGGCGGGACTCGGTGTGCCCGTTCTATGGAGTAAAATGGGGTCAGTTCTCCTGCTGGAGTGAACGTTGCGATCCATGTTGCGATGTAGTTGAGAGGATTGGTCCCCTCTGCTCCTTCCGGCAGATTGATAATGCAGATGTTACTTCTCCGGGATCTAAGACATCTGTTCTGCTCTCTAGGATCCTCACCCGCGATTGCAGGTCTTTCAGGGTGTCTTGTTGTTGTTGCACTTGTGGTTCCAGAGTGTGCAGCGTTGTTTCCCCTTGTTTTACCTTGTCCACCAATTTCCTATGGTCATCCCGGAGTAAATTAAGATCCGTTGCTAACTCTCCGAACTTGTGTTCCATGGTCACTCTCGAGTGTTCGATCGCCGCTAGGACTTTATCCAGTTTATTTGACATGGAGTCTGCACTTGCGGGCTCTCCTCCTGGTTGTGTGGTGTGGGATGTTGGGGATGTTGCCCTTGGGGGCCCCGAGGTCTGAGCTGTGCCCGTTGCGCATTGACGCCCCATGGTGATCATGTCCTCCGCCGACAGACCCCGGCTGCCACCCGCTGTGTTCCACCCGTGTGAGGGTCGCGGTACTTGTGGTCAGGTGTGGCTGCTATGATGCCTTGCGGTCTTCCTCGTTCTCGTTTCAATTGTGGTCCGCCGTAGTTACCTGAACTCTTCTCAGCGTCGCCCTCGGGCTTCCTGGAGTGTGTCCTGTTTGAATCAGCGGAGGGCCTCCGCCGCATTAGGGGAGAGTGCAGGGTGTCCCGTCGTCCCTCCGGTTCGACGTCTGCCTCGGTCTCAGTCGATTGGGGCCCGTTGATGGGCAGGCCCCGCTGGAATGACCCCCGCCCACGACCTCCCGGCTATCGGCCCAACCACTGCCGGCGGGACTCAAGGCCTCCCAGAGCGGGGACCAGCCGCGGTCCATGCAGGCCTCGCCACGCGAGGCAGCAGAAGTCCGGTTTCGGGCCTCTCCGGGATCTGTGCGTGGTGGAGGTCAGCCGCACACACCTGCTTCCCAGCAAATCATGCCTTCCCCCCCCACGGGTCTTAGCAGGGTCGTAAAATGAGCAGCGGGGCCACGGTTGGTCCGTAGCCTGTGGTCTGCCCCAGTCTGGGGGTGGGGGGTGGTGGCAATGTCGTGCTCCTGGGGCCCCCTGATTAGGCTGCCGATGTTTGTGCAAGTGTCACTCCGCACCCACCGGCCCCAGATCCTGGCCTCACAGCGTTGGGGGCCTTGTTGCAGTAAGGTGCTGCTGTCGATGTCTAGGGGATCCTCATCCAGTTGCCCCTCACTGTCCCTACCATTAGGCTCGCACTCTTGGGCATGTGCCCCCCCGCGTGCGCCTCGAGGCCCGGTGCCACTGCGGGGGAGGGCGTCGCTGCACAAGGCAGCGGTCAGCCCGCAGTCAATCCGCTGTCTTTGGTCGGCACCCTGGACCAGGGTGTCGTTAAGTCGTATCCCAGTGGCTCCCCCCGCATAGGCCGCCGATGCACCAGTCAGCCTCACTCCGCCCTACAGCCCACGGGTCCAGTCCCCGCGGAGCCGGGAGGCCCCCGCCGATGGCCAGGGGCACCACGTCTAGTTGCCCCTCTGTGTCTCGATCAGCAGGCCCGCAGTCTGTTCGTGTGCCCCCCGCGCGCCTCGAGGCCCAGCGCCGCAGCGGGGAGGGGCTGGTCACCGCACGGAGGAGGGGGTCTCTGCGCGGGCCCTCCAGGCCCACCGGTGTCGTTTGTAGTGCGATCCCTGCAGGGTGGTACTGTTAGGCTATGCGGGTGTTGCGGCGATCCTGGGTTTAGGCGCGGTGTCCCCGCCGATAGGGGTCACTCTCTCGAGCAGGAGTTTTAGCCACCCGAGGGGCTCCCAAGCGGCCGCTGTGACGCACTCACCTGCCCTCCTACGGTCGTTTCCGGCGTCTGGGCGGGCTCCGGAGCTCGCGTGGGGCACGCCGCCAGGCCTATGCGGCAGAAGCCTGATGTGCCTCGCTATCGGTCCCGGCCCAGATACGGGAGCGCTCGGGCCTCACAGGGTGCTGCCATTTTGGGATTCCGGCCGCAACACCGTCGGAGCCTCCGGCGTCTTCATTGTCGCCTCGCTGGTCGTTTCTTCGGGGCCAGCCCGTGCTCCCCACGATCGCCGCTGCTGTATTGGCTTTTATCGCCGGTTATTATGGCTGTGTGGCATATTATTGGCGGACTTTAGCGGGCTGCAGTGCGGAGCGCTAGATGAGTGCTGCCGCCATCTTGGCCTGCTTGTTGGACCCGGGTTCTAAGCGCTCCCCTCGTCTGTGTCCTCTGGGAGAGTGATCCCCAGCAGTTTGCTCGCCTCGGATAGGGAGCGGAGTTGGTACAGTTTGCCATCGTGCCGGAAGACCAGGCGGAACGGGTGGCCCCAGGAGTAGGTGATGTTGCGTTGACTAGGGCCTCAGTGATGGGCCGAAAGTTCATAAGTTTCTGAAGCGTGATGGCGGCAAGATATTGGTAGAGGGTGGGCGTCTGGTTGCGGAAGGAAATTTGCCGGAGTGAGCGGGCTTTACGCAATATTTCTTCCTTGGTGTGAAAGTCTTGGACACAGACCAGGATGTCAGCTGGTAGTGCCGTCGCTGCTCTGGGTGGGCCCACCCTATGTGCACGGTCTAGCTTCAGTTCAGCGTCCAGTGGGTTGCCCAAGATATGGTTGAAGAGTTCTCGCACGTATGTAAAGATATCACCAGCTTCTTCGTTGGCGCCCACCCCCCGGATCCTAATGTTGTGGCGGCGGGAGCGATTCTTGAGGTCCTCCAGGTGGGACTGCACATCGACCTGTTGCTCGTATATTCGAATTACCTCCTGCTGCATGGCTGCCAGCTCAGTATCCTGGGCGTCGTCCCCGTCCTCCAGGGTCGCCACCCTCTCCCCTATTTCATCCACATCTTTGCGAATGTCTTTGATCTCCGCTGTGAGATCGCGCTTTACAGTTTGAAGGTCGTCTCTCAGGGCAGCGAATAGGGATTCCAGAAAGGCCCGTGTCACTGGTGCTTCTGCGGAGGTAGCCATCTGCACCGGTGAGCTCGGCTGTTCCGTGTTCCCGTGTCCTCCTCCCTGTGCTTTAGCGAATAGGTCCTTAAGCGATTTTTCTCTGGTGGCCGACTTGTCTTTCCTACCCCTGGTAGATGTCATACTCTGCGTCCTCGCAGCGCTGGGTCCAGGAGCCAGGGGGTGGGCTAGGGCAAAGTCTCGGCAGAGCAACGTCGGCCACTTCAGCGAATGCACACTGTCTCCCAGTGGTCAAATCTGTGAGCACCAGCAGGGAGTCATGCTCTGTGTGGAGGGACGTACCCAGCAGCAGTCAGTCGGGTCCCCTGCGGAGGCCAAGGCGTCTGCGCTGGCGGGGCCCGGGGAGGGCCGTGGCACACTGTGGAAAAGGTCAGAGGGAAGCCGGGAGGCAGAGCCCGGAGGCACTCTTCTATACGTTGCCACCCCTGGGGGGACGGCAGATTGGAGTGGGGGGAAAATCCAGGCCAGGACAGTACTCGCCACCACCAACCCAACTCCGAGGAGTGCAAGGCGGCGCCACCAGCGTCGAAAGGGCCAGCGCGTCGTAGGGTCCGACAGCGAGGGGCCCGGTCCACCGCGTCCCCTGCAGTCCGTCCCAGCAGACCCCCTCCCGCGGGCCACGATCAGGAGCTCGATTAAAGGCCCAGAGCTAAAGAATGTCCGCTTTGTAGCATAGTGCGTCCTGGGTGCCTCCAGAAGGCTTCGAGCAGGCGGGGGTCACAGCAGGCCTCTAGCGTCTCGTTGTAGGGGATATCCCTCCAATTGCTGCGGGCCCCTTGCTTATCAGGCCTCTACTGGGTCGCCAGGGTTGCGCCCACCAATTGAGCCTCCGCGTGAGCCAGGTGCGGGCAAGGTGGTGAAGTCAGCAGGCCAGCCCCGGGTTGGGCCCGAATCTCCTGGGAGTGCAGTAGTGAGTCAGGGGGGGGGGGGGGAGGTCGCGTGCCTCCCCGACAGGTAGGCTGGCACAGCAAGATCCGCACGCCAGCTGGTGGCCTCAGGACTCCCTCGGTAGTGCAATGTGGGGCACCACCGGCGCCGCAGGGTGATGGACGAGTGTCAAAATGGCGCCGCCGGAGCCAGCCCCCCGCTGCCGCACCAGGTCACCACCGAAGGGGGAACCGGCCCGGTGGCTCCCAAGTGAGGCTTTTAAATGAGGCAAGTCAAGGCAGGGTTCTCCCCCCTCCCCCCCCACCCCCCGTGAGGCGCAGGGCGTCCAATTGTAGGCCCACACTCTGGGTCGTGTTGTCGCGTGCTCAGGCGGGCCTGTGCTGTGTCTCAGAAGCCCCGGGCGGGACACAGCGGTGGCAGCAGCAGTCAGGGGGGGGGTGAGACTCACCACAGAGAAGGACGTGGGCCGCACTCAGGGCGGAGGACGCAGCAGTCACCTGCGGATCGGCTCCACCCCCTGCCGGACCCGGAGTGCGTGAGTGATCCTTGACGGCCCAGTTCCGGCTCTCGGGTGGGGGGGGCCCGCTGCAAGATGACGTCGGCTCCGGCGAAGTTGATCGCTGCCCCTGGTGCACCGCTTTCAAGACCGGCACGACGAGGAGTGATCCGGGTCACAACCAGAGTCCTCGACCAATGGAAGCAGCTCAGTGGCAGGGTGCAGGCTCAGTACGCGTCGTCACGGCGGAGCCGCGTCCTCTTGCCGTCTCCACGCCGCCGGCGAGAGACCAAGGACATAGGGTACGGCCACAGAGCACCGGAGCCAAACCCAGGTTAGTGCCGTCCTCGCCTGGGTGGCGGGATAGGTGTCTAATCTCCTTCCGTGCTATGGAGGGCCCAAGGGCCGGTGCTAAATCCCGGTGGTCGGAGGAGAGGCGGCGAGGCACACCCTATCTCGCCACCATCTTGGCCACGCCCCCTAGTAAGCATTTTTAAAGGATAATCGAAGGGATGAATAATAAGGCAATGGGCAGGCTGTAAGCCCACAAAGTGTGTACAACATGGCTCAAAGTCCGTGCAAGCGCCGCCTAAGCTCGACTTAAAAACAAACCTTTTTTCAACCAGTGATTTGTGTTTCAAGGGAAAAAAAATTTATCTTTTTTTTTTTTTTTTACCTGTCTTGTTCTGAAGGTGTTTATAAAGTTGCTTATTATGTGTGTCCACTTGGAAAGGCATGTGGTACTGCAAGAACCTATGCCAGTAGTCTTGTATAGCCATTGAAAAGCTGAGAGGCATAGTGGCAATCCTTGTTCAAGTCCGCATCTAATGGTCTGGATTGAAGACTCCAGACCAATAGTAATCTTTTGGCTACATTTAGAGAGGAATGAGTGGGGACAGTGCAGAGCAAAGTTGGTTATCTGGTCCTTCTTGACAGGTGCTCCATATTGCTCTGTTTGGATATTCCTGCCAAAACAGGCGCACAATATCTGCCCTTGTTGGCACAGGCACACATGCTTGTGATACTGGTTAGACCTAGCTCACTCTCCCCTGAAACACAAATTAGGCAACTCCTATTGTAAATGAGAATTATTTGCACTTGGTACTAGAAAACCTAAGCTTAAAGCCAAGAGGTGCATGTTGCTTTTAAATATGCCTCTAACAAAGTCGTCTTTTAGCTGTCAGTCTCAGAACTTTATGGTGCCATTCTCTACACTAGTGTTAAAGTTCGCCTACCAATTTAGCCAATGACTGCTTTACAAGCATTGAGCAGATGTTCAAGGTATATCTGAAAAATGTAGATATTTCACCTATTACACATGGCTTTGCATCTTATTACAATCAGAATATCTCTGAGGCATGTAGTTATGTCGATCTGTCTGGACCCCTTAACTGTTAACCCTTTCTTATCCATAGTGTCCTTTCTTGGTGTATTGTGCAAGTGGCCGCTTCAGAGCTCATACCGGGATGAATCTACTGTTGCCGACCCCCTACCTGCCATCAATGTGTCGTTGGATTGGCTAAAACTCAGACCCAGCGTCTTCCAGGAGCCCACAGTTCATGAAAGGCAATAGTGAGTAGTAAAATGTTCCGTTGGTGAATGTGTCACTTTTTTCTGCAAGATGTTGAATGGAATGCACAATACTCACTTTATAAGTATACACACACACGTGTATATGTATATATAGATATATATGTGTGTGTATTTGTATATTTATTTATAGGTGTGTATGTGTGCATATATATTAGTAGAAGTGTGTATGTATAAATATATGTTTGTAGCATATGTGGTTGTAGATGCACATGATTAGCTTACTCCTGCGATCCAGTGTTGGTCTCGGACATTTGCAAGTTGTTTATCTTTGCAGTCTCTCGTGCCACTCAGTGACTCCTTTCAGTGTGCATTGAGCATGGGGACCGATATCCAGTTCGAACGCACAGAGTGGGCTATGAGTTTGCCATGTTCTCCACATGCCAGTTGTGGCCTTATCAATCTCTTGCATCGGGCTCTTTCGAGCTGCGTTATGACCCAAGAATTCACTGGAAATCCCTCCGACCTCAAGGTCCATAGTTGTCGAGTTTCACTCTGGGCTTAGCCCCCTTCCGGGGCCCAACACACTTCCAGACTCCATCGCCCGAGAATGCGTCATGGGTGATGGAACACACACCATTTCAAGTGTCCTCAATGCCTCACAAAATATCCATTGACTGAGAAAAGGTGTAACTTACCCCTGTCCCTAGACCAAAACAAAGCCACCTGTACCTTGTCATGACTTCCTGTCGAAGAAGATGCTCTGGTATAGGAAGGAACACCACAGGTTCCTCAGCAACATGCAGCAGTAGAACATGTCTGGCACCCCAGACACATTTGGGAAGAAAATGCCCTCTGCACTCCGCTACAAGAGTAATGGTCGCTGTGCCCCGGATCGCTCGCACTGAACAAGTGTGAAGAAGACCAGCCACATGATGTTGCTCCGGCACAGAAGACTGGGCCTCTGGTCAAAACCACGCAGAGAACCGGGAGTACCTCAGGGGCTCAGTAAGAGCATAAGATAGTACCTTGAACCGAGATAGAGCAACACTCCAATAGGCGTAGAGCATTGAGCTCTGAGCATGGTGGTCGAGGCAAATCCACAACAGACCACTGCTGACTTCTAGCTCTGGTTGTCTATGGGCCTTGTCACCCTTATGACGAGCCAATGTGGGAGGGGACTCTCTGATGACCCATTGGACAACTATAACGTAGCCTCTTCGGGGACCATTACTCGGACCATTATCGTTTCAGAACTTTAGCCCCAGCTTATACAGCTGCATACCATGAAGGTACACAGTGTGGGGGGGGCGTGGCCTGCAGCCGATGCGGACGGAAGTCCAGCTGAGGAGCTCCGACCGCCGCCACCCAGTAAATAAGTATCCTGACCCCCTAATAGGCTCGGGGGGAGCTGCCTTTTGGACCGGAGGGCACCCGATAATGGCGGCATTTGCGAAGGAGCTTTGATCGGACTTTCCAGCTGTTCCACGAGCTGAAATCGGTGAAAGTCGAGGCGGCAAGATGGCGCCCATATCAGGTGAGGCCTCCTGAGTCTGCTCGCTCCCATCAACGGAGGTACTGTGACCCGCAGCGGCGTTTACCCTCCACCCCAGGGATCCTCGGCACCCCACAGCTGAGCTGCGAGCCCCGTTATAGCAGCCGGGGAGCGGCGGTGAGTGGAGCGGTAGCAGCCACCGCAAAATGGCATCTGCGTCCTTACGGCCGAGCGCTGGCCTCACTGCCACTGGAATACGCATGCCATCCTGAAGTGCCCCGGCGTGGGGAAGACTGAGGCAAAGTGACAGGCAAGAGCTGGCGATCGGAGTACTATCGCGCCGCCTGCATAGACTGTGTTGTTGTTTGCACTTGCTGATGAGGCAGAGTGTCCTGAAGGCGGGTGACTGGGAGCGGGCCCGCGCATGTGCGAGGTCTACATCGCCACAACCTGACGGATGGGCCTGACGCTCGCCAGCGGGAGGCGGCACCATCTCCTGGGGGTCCCTGGCGTGCAGAGTGTCTACAGCCCCCTGACATGCATGCTGGCACAGCGGGCCTGCCTGAACCCCTGCGGGGCCTGAATAGCAGAGGAGTCCGGCGCAATACCTGCAAATAACTGTCGAGCTCCACATACCTGCACCGCCAGTGTTGACTCACCCGATCGTCGTCGTGGAGTCCGAGGGTCCCGAGAGTGCGTCAATCTGAGGGAGAACTTGCCGGGAGAGCTCTGCGGTGCTGGTGAACTTCCTCTGAGGGGAGGACGACCCCTGCCGCGACCCATTGCTGAGCTGTCGAGTGCGCGCTGCAGGGAGGGTGTGCACTGCGGACGCCTCCGGCGGCGCCTGGGGGCCCCCGCGTCCTGGTTGCTCCTTTGGCTCTGCTCTGGAGGCCTGGCAGACGCATAGGGGTACAGTGGAGACACCAGTGTGGGACATCGACCACCTACATCCAGCTCCAGAGGTGAGGAGGGGTTGGAGCGATCTGCGCTGAATGAACTGCCCGGCGGCGCGGACCCCCTAAGGGGATGCAGTGGAGGCGGCGAGGTGGCGGGCAGGCTGTGAGGGCCCTGCGGAGATAGCCATCTTAAGCCATAGACTACCTGCGGAGCTTCTCATAAGATCCCCTCAGGGAGTGGAGAAGGTCACCGGCCCTGTTGAAGCGCTGGGGATTATTGCGGCGTTGGTGGTCCGCTGCGCAGCCTGAAGAGTGAAATTAACAGAGCCGCTTGCAAGTGGGTGCTTGCTTGATGGCAACCTCCGCAACTCGTCGCCAACCCGGCCAGTGCTCAGGGCTAATGGTGGTTTGATTAGGGAGGCGGAGACCCCCGTCGCCCCTAGTTGCAGCTGCGGCCGGCGGCTTCCTTGGTTCCCCACTGCAAGACCTGGCCCATACAAAATTCAGGCGCGAAGTCGCGCAATTTGGTGCTTTAAACAAACTGTGTGCATGGGCACGTCTGCCCCTACGTCGGCCACCGAAAAAGAGCCGCAGGGGGTATCCGGGTCTGACGGGGGCGACCACGCAGCTGGGACTACCATTGAGACCCGCGGACCACTGAACAGGGTTTACTTCGGTGAGGCCACTCGGCTCACAAAAGGCACAGCGGAGAGGGATACTGAGCGTAAGTGCGACGACTAGCACGTGCGATTGGGGAAGTGCGCAGCAGCAAGAAATCCAGCAGACCGGGTGACTCTCCAACGTACTTACCGCAACGAGTACTGCAGCTGCCCAGACGACGCACCGCCGCGTAGTGACATTGAGATGGGGAGGACGCAGAAGAAACGGTGGTTCACTGCCCTTAGTGTGGACGCGCCGGGAACCCACTCTGATGAAGAAGACGACACACCTGAGACCAACGGAGACTTGACCTCCCGGAAACCCACCTTGTCCGATATCATGCAGGCAATAACGGCCACCAGGGAGGCACTGGAAGGGAAAATCGATGCCATTGGTACAGATCTTAGCCTGCTAAAAGATGATCATCGCAAGCTTAAGGACAACATGTCCAGCAATGAGAAAGAGATGAGTGGCCTGCCGGAGTCTGTCCACGAGCTGCGTCGTTCCCTCACTACCCTGGAAGCTAAAGTAAAAACCCTGGAAATGCGAGCTGAGGACAGTGAAGGTAGATCAAGAAGGAACAACATCCCCGTCATCGGGATACCTGAAAAAACAGAGGTGGCAAACATGGTCCGCTATTTGGAGGATTGGCTCCGAACTGAAGTGGCTCCCACGGGTCTATCCCCCTTCTACGCCCTGGAACGGGCTCACAGAGTCCCAGCCAAACCACCGAAACCGGGGGCTCCTCCCCGACCTATTGTGGCTCGACTATTACACTTTCGAGACAGAGACCATATTCTTCAAAGTGCCCGCCAAAAACAAGACCTACACATCGAAAATCGCAAGGTCATGATCTTCCCAGACTTTACCAGGGAGGTGCAGCGCAGCAGAGCGTCCTTCGCCGCGGTCAAGGCTAAGCAACGCCAATTACACCTGCCATACGCCATGATCTTTCCCGCCCGACTCCGGGTGGCAGACCCTGCCGGTGCTTCCTTCTTCAACTCGCCACAGGAGGCGTGGGACTGGCTCACGGCCCGTGGCCCGACGGACCATCATGTCTCGGCTCCTGGAACCCCACAACGGAGCCCCCGCAACCATGGAGTCGGATCCGGGGCCCCTTCGCCCATGGAACTCAGCCTGGAACGCCGCAGGGCCCTGCAGGCAGTGGCGTCCCACAGTCGAGGAGGTCCTGGTTCTTCTCCAATCGGCGCTGGACTCCGATCTGACAAGTAAGAAACCTCACCCGACCGTAGTGACAATGAGAGCCTAGAAGCGGGCCTGCCGCAGGTTACGCCCCAAACGGCTGACGACCTTGTGTGAGGGTTATGTTGTGCCACCACCCATGGGGGCTCCCGGGGACCCATCATCTCTATATCCATGGCGTAGTTTCTGAGAACTTATGGCCCCCCCACTACGAACTCTGAGGAACATTCATTTGACCTGGGGCTAGTTGCCTAGATCAGATACTGGGGTGGCAGCGCTATCGGACTGTCAACAAGGCACTAGTCAGGTAACCACCCCTACAACTGTCACTTGATGATGGTTTGCTCTCATAAGGTTTGGACAGGGATTCTCGTTTGGGTACCTGCCCTGGGGAGGGCGAGTTGGGATTGTTACTGCAGTTGGGGTTTTTTACGGGGATCCAGGTGTCACGGGGGGACAATTTTTTAACAGATGTGTCATGGGTGGAAGGTGTTTTAGAGGTCACACGTTGGTTTCGCCAATGGGACCCCCATTAGGATTGGCTTGTCTATCCTGGAATGTGAGGGGAATGCACTCCATGACCCGACGTCATAAAATGCACTCCTACTTAGTACGCAGAGGCATCCAAATCTCATTCCTTCAGGAAACACACTTGCTGGCACAAGAAGGGAAGGCATTACAACGTCGATGGAGGGGTCAGGCATATTACACTACCTACTCCGCTTTTGCGAGAGGAGTTCTGATATGGATTAGGGCCGGTGTTCCATTCCAGTGCATCACAGCTGACTGACCCGGACGGCAGATACGTGGTGGTGTCAGGGAGGCTAGACGGTCGAGACCTCACCCTAGGAAGTATTTATGCACCCAACACAGACCAGCCAGCCTTCTTTGCTCATTTATCGAGGAAATTGGCGACCGTCCTCACAGGCTCGATTTTACTGGGGGGCGACTTCAACTGCACTTTCGACGTCACATTGGACCGCTCACACTTCCCCCCCCCCCCTCCCCCCCTCCCTTCCTAATGCACCCGCACACAAATTGGCAGAGGCACGCCGTAGTTGGCAACAGTAATGGGGCTTAATAGACACTTGGCGGGCGCCACACCCTGACACCCGCGATTACTCCTACTTTTCCGCCCTTCACGAGTTGCATGTCAGACTAGACGCCATTTTAAGTTTGCTGCTGTTCATGAGGGGATTGGGTGCAGCGAATACCTTGCCAGTGCACTCTCCAATCATAATCCGGTCCTGGTGAAGTTACAATGGTCACGTGCTCGTCCGAAAATCCCCACCTGGCGACTGCGGCCTGAGGCCCTAGAAGACCAAGTCTTCCGCGCTGCGATAGGCTCAGCCATCACCACCTACTTCCAAGACAATGAGGGCACGGCCACATCCTCCCTTGTAGAGTGGGACGCATGTAAAGCAGTCATCAGAGGGAGGTGCATATCTAAGTTTGGTTGGGGTTCGGAAGGTACTCCTTCAGGACATAAAAGGGATGACGAACGCCTACGTGACCTGGAAAAAGACCGACCTGGCAACCCAGACAGACCGCAGGAACGTCATGAAGCTCGGGAGGCCGTAGCGACTCAAGTAGAACGATTGCGCTGCTTCGACTACAAAAATTACATTACTCGAGCACTCTCAGAGAGGGACAAGTCGGGAGCCCTTCTGGCTAGGCTGGCCAACCCAGCCAGACGCGGGTCGGTGGTTCTTGAGCTCCGTGACCAGAATGGGGTGCCCAGATACGACCAACAGGGTATCAATGACCTGTTTTTAATGTACTATACTGAGCTTTACAGGAGTCGGCTGTCCCCCACGGACGAGGAATTACATGCCTTTACACGAGAATTAGATCTGCCAGCCTTAGATGACGACACCGCGGCCTCACTGGGGCGGGAGATTGGAATTGGGGAGGTACGGGGGGCTATCAAGAGCATGGCCCGCAACAAAACCCCAGGTACTGATGGCCTGCCAGTTGAATTTTACCTCACTTATATAGTCCTTCTGGCTCCCAAACTAGTTCAGTTATATAATGACGCCAAACGTCTGGGCAAACTACTGGTTTCCACCAGGGAAGCAGTTATTATTCCCCTGCTCAAGCTGGGCAAGCAGGCACGGGATAAGATGGCCTACCGCCCGCTTTCCATGCTCAATTTGTATTATAAAATATTAAGCAAAATTTTAGCTACCCGGTTACTCCCCCCACATGACCACCCTGGTTCACAAAGACCAGTCCGGGTTCATCCCCACCAGAAACACAGCACTTAATGTCCGGAGGCTGCTGCGGGTCCTGGAGGCGGACACTTACTGCGCTAATGTCGCTGCGATATTCACAGTGGACATAGAAAAAGCCTTCGACAGCCTGGAGTGGGCTTTTTTATATCATGTGACTGGGCTCTGACTTCGTGAGTTGGACGGCTCTCCTATATGCTGATTCCACTGCCAGGGTCAGAACTGGGAGGCTCATTTCGGACGCCTGCGGTGTGGGACGGGGCACGCGTCGGGGGTGTCCCCTCTCCCCGCTCTGTTTGCCCTGGCGATGGAGCCACTGGCGGCACCGGCTAGGTCGGGGCGAGCCTACTGAGGGCTCAATGTCCACGGACAGGTCCATCACATAGCATTATATGCTGATGACCTTTTACTTTTCCTAGCTGATGCAGGGTCGGAACTCCGGGGAGCAAAATGCCTCCTCCAGGCTCTCAGCGAAGTAGCTGGATTGAAGGTGAATTGGTCGAAATCTTGCCTGTTCCTGGCACGAGGGGACCGTGTGGGACCTCCGAGTTCAGAGGGTGTGACTTGGGAGAACCGTTGTCTACCCTATTTGGGCACACAGATATACCACAGTCAGGAGGACATCCTTGAGGGTAACATTGGTAAGGTCATCAGGAGCGCTAAATCTAACTTTGAATTCTGGGGCTCCCTGCCGTTGTCTGTTGCAGGCCGAGTGGCCCTACTCAAAATGATAACCCTCCCGCGCCTATTATAATATTTTGGAACCTTGCCGGTCTGGATCCCGACAAAATTCTTCAAACGACTCCGTTCCATGATTTCGGCTTTCAGCTGGGGCACAGGCCGAAGACGGGTGGCGCTCAGTACGCTCATGCGACCGAGAGCGGAGGGTGGGCTGGCGGTCCCAGATTATGAGACCTACTACCTGGCAGCGCAATTCCAGTGGCTCACACAGTGGGTGGCGGATGCCACCAGGGGTGATGAGCACAGAGAGGACATTAGGACCCCATCATTGCTGTTCCGTATCGTTCTGCGGCTCCCGGTAGACGCTGCAACCCTAACCCTGGAACTTAATAAAGCGCGAAAATGCTGGAGCAGGTATCTGCGGCATGCCTCTCAAACGCCCTTATGCCCCGGAAATACCATTACTTATGTGTAGAGCTTTGTCACATGGAGGTAACTGGCGACGATTGGAGTCGTGGACGGAGCAGGGACTGACTTGCATGGGAGACCTTTATGAGGAGGGTGCCATGCTCCCGTTTCATGAGCTACAAGCCCGTTATGATATACCTGGAGGGGATTTTCTACAATATACGGCCTTCACTGCAGCTATTAGAAAACACTGGGGCGGAGGGCTAACAGAGCCGCAGACTTCCCTGGGCTGTCGGTATGTGGTGATGGCGGCTGGCACATTTAAGGCGGTCACTTCTCTTCCAGGGGATCCTCATCAAAGTCATAAGCACATGAATATTCCCGCCCATGCGCGGGACCCCGGAAACATATAAAACATATATGTGGAAACCATATATGTAGCTCTATATATATATCCATATATATATAAAAACACAATGCAGCCTTCCAATACTAGAAAACGCTGAGCAATGTTGTAAGAATTTCCCTTGCACAGAAATACAATTCCAATAAAGCAGGGAGAAAATAAAACACATTTGAAAACTGCTTTAATGCACAGCAGAAAACACAATCCTGCAAAAAGGAATGAAAGAAACATTGCCAGCACATAGGCTGCATTGTAGAAAACATCAGTGTAGAAAGCTGAAAAGCTAACCCACAGAACACACAGAATAAACTGGCACCGTGCCTTTAAGGCAGCCATGACCCCTAGCTTCCCATCATGCCTCAGGGGTGACAGTTAGGTCAGTTGTTTTTTCCGGCTCCTTCTGTCAGGACCCTGGTTACTTCAGCTCTTACTTTTTTCTGATTTCTATCAGAAAATACTTCTTTTTGTCAAAAGCTTTTTACTTCGACAGTTTTTTGTTGTTGAAGTAGATCTCTGCTGTTTTTAAGAGAGTTAAGCATTATTTTCCACCAAAAAATGCCCTCTCTTTTTGACTCTTGCCCTGCCTGTGGCAAGAAGAAGGCTAAAACAGACTCCCATTCTGTCTGTATTCTCTGCTTGCCTTCTGATCATAATGCCAAGACCTGTCAGCATTGCCAGCTGCTGTCCAATAGAACTCTTAAGGACAGGGAGAGGATTCGCCTCTATGGACTGGCTGAGAAGAAGACTCCTTCAAGAGGCAGGTCTCCGATGAAGAAGAGGAAAGAGAGAGCCACTACACCATCTAGAAGTAAGGTTCCAGTCTGCTCTCCATCGGCGTCGGGCTCGGCGCCTCAAAAACCTTCATCGGCAACGAAAACGTCGACGAGAAGACCATCGACGGCGGGCTCGCCGTCGAGAGAACACCGGTCGTCGACGAAGACAACAGGTACGTCGGATCCTCCGCCGTCGTCAACCCGGCGACGATCGGCGTCGAGGAGTCGCTCTCCGTTGGTGCGGGCTCGCACAACGTCGAGAAATAGATCTCCGTCGTCGCCGTCTGCTCGGCGTTCGACGTCGAGACATGCTCCGCCGTCGCCAGATCATCGGCGATCGGCGTCGAAGCAGGCGTCTCCGTTGCCGTCAACCAGGCGACGGTCAACGTCGAGACACGCCTCGTCACCTGAGGCAGGACACTCATCGCCTCCGTCGTCGTTCAAGCGACGTTCGACGTCGAAGGTTCGATCTTCGCCGACGTTGAGGAAAGATCCGTCGTCGAAACCCAGGGTGAGGTACACCAAGCGTCGTTCGACGTCGAGGCGGCGGTCTCCGTCGACGGCGAGAAGTGCCCCGATCTCAACTCCACTGGCTTCCAGTAGACGGTCAGCGTCGAGAGAGAGATCGAACAGGCAAGAAGCGACGTCGAGAAGGATTTCTCCGTCCATCCGTTCTTCGTTGGGGTCTCCTGCACGCTCAACGTCGAAGGCTAAGTCTGTGGGCTCCAGGGGTTCGACGTCGTACCATACAACGTCGAAACACACTGAGGGGTCGCCGTCGAGGAGAAAATCAGGCCCTACAGACTCAACAGTGATGGTGACGCAGAGCAGGTCGACGTCGAGGCACTCTCCATCAACGTCGCATCGATCATCAAGACGCCGATCACGCTCCAGAAGTCGCAGAGAGTCCTCCCATTCTATTCGGAGCTCACCCCAGACAATTGCGACATCACGCAGTTCTTCTGCTCATTCGCCTGAGCTTCCAAGACGCTCTCCAAGGAGACCACGATCTCCTTCAATCCATCTTTCGCCCAGATGGCTACAACCTCTCCATCATTGGCAGAAAGAGCCCTCAGGTCACACCCGGCGACCTACGGACTATTCCAGCCCACTGCACAGATCGCCGTTACAACGTCTCGTGCAGGAAGTGGACAGGTCCCCTACCACTCGGACAAGAGAACACAGATCTCCTGAGCGCAGGTCGACTCAGGGTCATCGCAAGAGACGACGAACACCATCTTCGTCCTCATCTTCGCACTCATCCAAAAGGGACTACTCTCCTACCCTTACGGATAGTCCTCCTTCTAGGGTGTCACCCATCGATGATGTGAACACTTTTCACGATGTTCTCTCCAGAGGAGCACAAAAGCTAGGTATACCCATGTTAACTCCTCAGACCACCACGTCCATTATTTTCGAGACCCTCCATCAAAGGTCTGCGACTAGGCCATTGCTTCCTTTGGTTCCTGGGATCATCGAGCCGGTAATGGACATCTTCCTCACTCCATCCTCGGCTAAAGCAGCCCCGGCTCGGATCCTGAAAAAATATAAACCTGCTGCATCAGATCCCCTTTTTCTCAAATCGGATCCGCCACCGGACTCTGTCATTATTGCAGCAGCAAGGAAGACACACGCAGTTGCTTCTTCCTCCTCAGCCCCTCCAGACAAAGAAAGTAGGGCGCAGGACTCTTGGGGTAAGAAAGCTTGCGGCTCTGCAGCGTCTTCTCTTCAGGTGTCTAACGCTGCAGCTCTGCTGGGCCGTTATGATAGGTCCTTATGGGATTCAATGGACCGTTTCAAAGACAAACTCCCAAAGGAGGATCAGCAGGATTTCTCTGAGATTCTCCAGGAAGGTGCGCTGGTGGCCAACCAGGTAATTAGCACTGCAGCGGATGGGGCGTCTTTGGCGGCTCACTCTTATGCACATGGCATATGTGCACGAAGATCTTCCTGGTTGCGCTTGACAGCGTTGAAACCTGAGGCGCAGCAGCGCATCTTGAATCTTCCGTTTTCTGGCAACTCACTGTTTGGATCACACACAGATGAGGAAATGGCCAGAATGAAGGCCGAGTTGGACACGTTAAAGGCTGTGGGCCTGGAGAAGAAAAAGAGTTTAAACGACGTTACAGGCCCTACAATCGTAAAAATTACCAACAGAGGGTTCAAACCCCTCAATGGTCGCAAAACAAACAGAACAAGTCCCAGTTCCAAGGCCGTCGTTCCTCGAGAGGAAGAGGAGGACACCAACAGCAGTCCTCTTCCACAGCAAAAACTCAAGGGAAGCAATGATTTTCTGCTTCCTCTAGCACCGTTGCACACTCCAGTGGGAGGAAGTATCTCAAACTACATTCAAGAGTGGCGCAACATCACCAAAGACCAGTGGGTGCTGAATATATTAAACAATGGGTACGCACTACGTTTTTGCGCGTCCCCAAGAGACATTCCTCCGGTAAAATCCCGTCATCTACACCGAGATCTCCTGCGTCAGGAAGTGTCGACCCTTCTCAGGAAACTGGCCATAGAAGAGGTCCCTCCGGCACAGAGAGGAAAGGGAGTTTACTCAAGATACTTCCTTGTTCAGAAAAAAGACCAACCGAACAAGTTCAGACCAATTCTAGATCTACGTTTGTTGAACAAGTTCATCAAAAAAGAAAAGTTTCGAATGTTGGCGCTCCATCAAATATTTCCACATCTGAGAAAAGGCGATTGGATGTGTTCGGTGGATCTCCAAGATGCGTACTTTCACATTCCAATCACACCACGGCATCGCAAGTTCCTGCGGTTCATGGTGGGCGCAAAGCATTACCAGTTCAAGGTCTTACCCTTCGGCCTAAAATCTGCCCCAAGAGTATTCACGAAATGCATGGCAGTAGTAGCAGCAGCATTACATCGCCAAGGTCTGTTTGTGTATCCATACCTGGACGACTGGCTGTTGAAGGGGTCATCTCCCAGCATAGTGCAGGAGCACCTTCACATCTGCCTGGATCTCCTTCGACGCTTAGGCCTGCATGTCAACGTGGACAAATCAGTGTTGCAACCAACTCAATCGCTCCACTATCTGGGCGCCACCCTAAACTCCGACCTAGGAAAAGTGTTTCCTTCGGAGGAGAGATTGTCATCAATGAGAGACAAAATCAACATCATCCTCCAAGCACATCAACCATCAGTAAGGCAAGTGGCTTCTCTGCTGGGGTCGATGGCTTCTTGCATTTTCTCATTCCCAACGCCAGATTGAGAATGAGACCGTTGCAGCAGGATCTGGAGGACAAATGGATCCAATCCTCGGGTCATTGGGAAGACCGAGTTCTCATCTCTCAGACTGCGAAGAAATCCATTCTCTGGTGGACTCAGCCAAAGAATCTTCTAGTGGGAGTACCATTCCATCAGCCTCTTCCAAAACAATCCCTGATAACAGATGCGTCTCTTCAGGGATGGGGAGCGCATCTGGGTCAACTGCAGACTCAGGGCAAATGGACCAGCAAAGAGCAGACCTATCATATCAACATGTTAGAACTGCGGGCGGTTCATTTGGCCCTCAAGGCATTCCATCCATCGATTCAGTCCGAGTCGATTCTGATACAAACGGACAATACAACCACCATGTATTACTTAAACAAACAAGGTGGAACACGCTCTCGCCCTCTGTCTCTGGAATCTCAAGCGATCTGGCACTGGCTGCTCGCCAGGAACCTCTCGATCACGGCGGTGCATCTGCCAGGAGAACAGAACGTGCGAGCAGACGCTCTCAGTCGACACTTCGAAGAACAAGAAGACTGGGTGCTCAACGACGAGGTAGTGGCGGACATTTTTCATCAATGGGGTCATCCATCCATCGACCTCTTTGCAGACGATCTAAACAGAAAATGCCACGCCTTCGCGTCCAGGTTTTACCGACCAGGAACGAGAGGGAATGCTCTTTTGATAGACTGGTCCGGGACGTTTGCATACGCTTTTCCGCCCCTTCCTCTCATCCCGAAGGTGGTGACCAAGATCATCCGATCCAGGATGAAGATGATCCTGATAGCACCGGACTGGCCTCGCCAATGGTGGTATCCAGACCTACTACAGCTCTCGATCTGTCCGCACAGGAGACTCCCGTGCAGGCCGGACCTTCTGACCAAAATGGGAGGGAAGATTCTGCACCCCAGCCTTCCATCGCTGAGCTTGGCAGCATGGCTCCTGAGGTCCTGCAGTACGGACATTTGAACCTTCCTCAGGATTGCATGGACATTTTGAGGGAGTCAAAAAGGCCATCCACAAGAACCTCTTATTCTTTTAAATGGAAAAGATTTTACTTGTGGTGTATGCGTAATGGTTGGAGTCCGACTAGCGGGCAAGAAGAGGTAATCTTGCCGTATCTGCTATACTTGGCCAAATCTGGTTTGAAATACACTTCCATAAAAGTTCATTTGGCGGCCATTACAGCCTATAGAAAATCACCCAACCAACTTTCTTTCTTTCAACTTCAGGTGGTCAAGGACTTCCTTCAGGGGTTGAAGAAGGTGTATCCCCCTGTCCGACCTCCTTCTCCTCCTTGGGAGTTGAATTTAGTTTTGTCAAAACTGATGGGTCCTCCTTTTGAACCCATTCATAAGGCCACGTTACAACACCTTACATGGAAAGTAGCGTTTCTGGTGGCTATTACATCAGCGCGCAGAGTGAGTGAAATCCAAGCACTCTGTTCTAATGAACCGTATACGGTTTTCCATTACAATAGGGTGGTTTTGAGAACTCACCCTTCTTTCCTACCCAAAGTGGTGTCTGACTTCCATGTCAATCAGACAATTTCTCTTCCCTCTTTTTTTCCCAATCCTGCTACACCAGCAGAAAGGTCTCTTCACTCATTAGACCTCAAGAGGGTTCTCAAATTCTATTTGGAGGGAACAAAATCCATTAGAAAGGCTGATCAATTGTTTGTAAACTACGGCTCTGTTAGGACAGGTTTTCCAGCCTCCAAACGATCCATTTCGAGGTGGATAGTGTCCTGTATTAAATTGGCTTACCAATTAGCGAACAGGCCACTGTTAGCCTCCCCTAAAGCTCACTCTACTAGGGGAAAGGCTGCTACAATAGCTTTCTTACACAATGTACCGATGGCCGAGATTTGCAAGGCTGCAACTTGGAAGTCGGTCCATACGTTTACCAGGCATTACTGTCTGGATTCTGACTCCAGAGCGGATACCCAAGTTGGCCAAGCCTCCTTGAGGAATCTGTTCCAATGCTAGTTTAATTGGAGTCTTTGAAATATTCTTTGACAATGTATGCTTTCTAGTCACTTGCCCGCAGGATGAGGGTATGGGCTTGCTATTCTATTCATGTGCTTATGACTATTGATGAGGATCCCCTGGAAGAGAAGGATAAGTTACTTACCTGTAATCCTAGTTCTCTTCCAGGGGTATCCTCATCAAAGTCATAAGCAACCCACCCGCCTCCCGGGCAAGTGATCAAGATACATGTCATCTCTTTTTGCCCTGGCCTTCGGGTCTCCGCAAAAAACAACTGACCTAACTGTCACCCCTGAGGCATGATGGGAAGCTAGGGGTCATGGCTGCCTTAAAGGCACGGTGCCAGTTTATTCTGTGTGTTCTGTGGGTTAGCTTTTCAGCTTTCTACACTGATGTTTTCTACAATGCAGCCTATGTGCTGGCAATGTTTCTTTCATTCCTTTTTGCAGGATTGTGTTTTCTGCTGTGCATTAAAGCAGTTTTCAAATGTGTTTTATTTTCTCCCTGCTTTATTGGAATTGTATTTCTGTGCAAGGGAAATTCTTACAACATTGCTCAGCGTTTTCTAGTATTGGAAGGCTGCATTGTGTTTTTATATATATATATATGGATATATATATAGAGCTACATATATGGTTTCCACATATATGTTTTATATGTTTCCGGGGTCCCGCGCATGGGCGGGAATATTCATGTGCTTATGACTTTGATGAGGATACTCCTGGAAGAGAACTAGGATTACAGGTAAGTAACTTATCCATTCTGTACAGGCGCATGACGCTCGAAACTCTGCTCCCCCTGACTGACCTCAAGACGAAGTGGGAGACTGACATTGGGGAAGACATCCCAGACAAGGCATGGGGGATGATAGTGGAGATAGCCTGGAAGAGCACTAGAAATGCGCGGTTCCAACTAGTACACTTCCATATATTGCACAGGGCGTATCTCACCCCGGAAAAGTTACACAAATATTTCCCGACCCACACAGCGGCCTGCCCGAGATGCAACGCAGATAGTGCAGACTTCAAGCATATGTTATGGGACTGCTCGTTCCTTGATAGTTACTGGGAGGAGATGGCGTCAGTCCTTTCAGACCTCACTGACCGGGGAATCGACCCGACCATGGCGCACTGCATCTTACACTGGTTTCCACACACATCCACGAACAAAATTACTAGCAAATTCATCGAACTGGGCCTATTACTAGCCAAGGGAAACATCACCACACACTGGAAGGCTACACAAGGTCCCACCATAGCAAGGTGGAAAGCAGAATTCATAAAATGGGCTGAATGTGAGGGAGTGATCCTGCTGCAGTTAGCGCATTGAGCCGAGAATGATAAGGCCCTGGAAAGGGCGAGAGCATGGGAAGTGCTGGTTGCTGCACTCAAAGCTCCCGAAGAGATAGATGATGGTGACCCCCTAGAAGCCCCTGGCGAGGATGCAGTATAACATGCGAATAGTCTTCTGATCCCCACGACCTGCCACCTTGGATACGGGGATGGTCCTAGACAACTTCGTTGGATCACACCCGAAGCCATGCCCCCATTCCAACACGTCCCATTGATATGGGCTTTGACCCGTTGGCCCCTTTTGCTACCTCAACTTAGTGACACGCCTGGGGGGTGGGAAGATTGGGGAAGGAGGGGGGTTAGTTTGGGATAAGGTTTTGTAATAGGTGCATTTATTCACTGAGCAGTTTGCATACTTTGCATAATTTGCCTGACGGGATGGCTTGGACACTTTTGCCATCTGATTTCAATGTCATGCTTGTAACTTTGTCTTCCACTGAGACGTGTCCCCGGACCCTCTGACTGTTTTTGTGCAAATCAATAAAAATCTGTTTAAAAAATAAATAAATGAAGGTACACAGTGCAGGCGGGTGCCGCCTGCACTGTAAAAACACGGAGCGGCTGCTCTGTGTTTTCACATGAATGCGCTGCCCCAGCACAGCGCGAGTTCGCGGCTGCCCTAGGGGCAGCACATACACCGTAATGGGGTGCATTATCACTGTTTGCGCCCAGCGGCACCTTTTGGTATTTGCGCTGGACGCAAACAGTGATGTGTAATACGGCCCCTGGTGCTCTATCAAATATGGTAGGGCACAATGGAAGGAGATGGAGGTCCTCCTTAAACACTGCCTGGAACAGTTCCAAAAGAAGAGTGGAAGAGATTGCCGGCGGGCTAAATCATCTCCAGTGTCAATATGCATTGTGCGGTGGATGCCGCAGACACAGCTTCTAGAGGAGTCCATGCCATTGTCATACTACTTCCCCACGCCTGGCTCTATCTCATGGTTTAAACCAGAGGTTCAGCAACATCTCATCAACCTCCCATTTTGAATGTTAACGCCTTTTTGGACCACAGTTTGATTAAATGCTCAAAAAAGATATGAAGACAGCCAAGTCCATGGGGCCCTTGAGGCTGTAACCTGTAAGGGCTCCTTTCGGAGACTCCAACGCGGGGCGAAAACCACCTCTCCTGAGCAGCCCTACTCCTATCGGAGGCAGCAGCAGGCATAAAATCCTCAAGGCATAAAAAGCTCAAGCTGTCAGGGATACAGTAGGGGGGTCCTATAGAGGAAACAGTAGAGGTAGAGTTAAGGGAGGTTCCAAAAAGTGGTCTTCCGCTACCAAACGCTGACCTGCCCGACCACACATTACCTTTGGGGATGGGATATTAAGCTTATTCCTCCACCAATGGCAGAAAATCACGTCAGACAAATGGGTACTGGCCCTCATCCAGCAAGGCTAGTGCCTCAGACTGCATTCCACCCCTCCCACCATCATAATGCTGGGTCAGTAACAAGCATCTCTCTCATCTAAAGGAAAGCAGTGCATGCACTTTTGTAAAAGGGGGCCAATAGAAGCCGTACCCCTGCGAAATCGAGGGACAGGAGTATGCTCGTCGTACTTCCTCATTCCCAAAAAGGACGGCTACCTCAGTCCTATTCTCAATCTCAACCCCCTCAGCTGCTACATCTTAACATTTTTCCAATTGGCAAACAAGCAGGAGGTCACACCCTCATCCAACAAGGGGATTTCATGACAGTGCCCAATCTCAAGGAGACCTGCTTTTATATTCCCATCCACCCTCCCCACTTGTACCTTTTTATTTTGTGGTAAATGGACATCACTACCAATTCAGAGTACACCCCTTTAGTGTCACAATGACCTCGAGTTTTCACGAAGTGTCTGGTAGTGGTGGCGGTGCATTTCTGCTTGGAACTAATCCACATCTTCCCCTACCTTAAAAATTGGCTGATAGAGAGCAGCAACAGGGTTGCAGTGTCTTGCACACATGCAAGTGATGGTGTCCTTGCTTCACGCATTGATCTTTACGGTAAACGCCACCAAATTCACCCTCAAACCCCTTCAGGTACTGCCCTTCCTTTGTTTCTTCCTAAATACTGTCACAGGCAAGGCATATCCCAATGAGCTAAAGGTCTTCTTCTTTTCAACACCTACAGCCTCTTTTTCAGCCTAGCAGTCCGATCTCAGTGCGCACAATTATGCGTCTTATGGAAATTGACATCTTGCACTGCAGTGGTTCCCCATGCAAAGTTTCACATGCAGCGTCCCTGCAAGATTGTTGCACTTTACAGTGGTCACAAGCCATGGGTCAATGGGAAGATCTAGTTTTGGATCAGGCCAAGGCACATTGCTCTCTGATGTGATGTAAACCACAACCTGGTGCAAAGCAGGCCTTTTGCTGACCCAGTTCTGCATGTGGCAATATTTGTAGCCTTGTATTACATCCAGGAGCAGGACAGCACACACTCCCCTCTGCTCTCTCACCAGCCCAGAGCATCTGGCTTTGGGCACTCCGCTACAACATTTTCTTCTGGTGGAGCATCTACCAGTGGTAGCCAACAATTTTGCCGACTTGCTTAGCAGGATGCATCAACCGGTCCATGAGTGTGTACTCCACCCCCAGGTCCTCCACAAATACATTCAGCATTTTGGCACTCCACAAATGGGTGTCTTCGCCATCCCATAAAAACAGATTGTTCAAGCTTTTCTGCTATGTACCCACACCAACAGTCAATGGAAAATGAAAACATCTCTAACTCTAATCTTAGTGGCTCCAACCTGGGCCAAACAGCCTTGCTTTTCCACACCTCTTGAGCTATCTATCAGCCTCAGGAGAGGCTTCCCCTCAGGCTGGACCTTCTCGCACAAAGACCAGGCTAGGTCAGGCATCCAGATTCAGGGCAGTCTTGTAATTTGGATACCTCTACCTTCCCTGGGAATGTATGTCATTCCTGAAGGAGGCCAGGCGTCCTAAAACCTACTTCTGCTATGCAGCTAAATGGAAGAGGTTTGTCCATTACAGCATTTCCAGCCGACCTGGACCCTGAAATCCTCCAATGCAGGAAAGTTTGACCTGCCCTCTGTATTTGCAGAATGGAGGCTTGGCCTACAAATCCATTCTGCTGCACTCCATTTCAGTCCCAGCTTACATGCGGAAACAGACGACACGCATCAGAATTCCAGTGGTTAAAGCATTTATGGCAGAACTATAGAGTCTTACCACAAAGAGCACCTTCTTCTCAAGTCTGGAACCTCAGCATAGTCCTTACCAAACTCTTGGGGTCACCATTTGAGCCTGTGCACTTATGGCCTCTGTGAGAAAGTGCCATCTTTCTGCATGGTAGCCCCCACTTTTTTCTGAACTGCTGATGTGCTTTGACTGAGTGTGCCCTGGGCTCCTGCCAGTCAGGTACCCAGGGCCTATGTTCTTTCCCTAAAACGGCATTGAAAACAAAACCCAATTGGCATCTCTGGCCACACGTCAGCCCCTGGTAAATGGTACCACAGGTACCCAGGGCACTGTGACCAGGGAAGGCCTCTAAGGGCTGCAGCACCTATTGTGCCACCCTTAGAGGTCTTCTACCTTTACACTCACACACTGCCTTTGCAGGCTGTGTCTTGGTGCAGAACAAAGTGAAGAGTAGACATGGCAATCTTAATCGCCTCCTCTAACTCGAGGATTTTCTTCAGGAGTTCCTCCCTCAGCCGTTTGGCCGTGTTAATGAGGATAAGCCAGTCCCGGGTGCACTTATTGGCAATATAACTCCAATCAACCCGGAACCTCTTATCCTCAAGAACAATCTTTGGCTCCAAACGTACTAGTAAACTAGCTGGTGCTGCCCCTGCTCGAAGATACTCTGTCATAAGAGCGCCATGGAGCGCAACCCTTATCTGGCGCTTCTTCAAATTACTCAATTTGTCCCATTCCTCTCGCGCTGTTGTTGTGCCTATCAAAGGAGCATCTGGGAGTAAAGACGGACCAGACAAAATAGATGCCATTTGATCCTCTGAAAAAAGCCAAACAGTTTCCTCATCCATCCTCTAAAGTTCCGTATTCATGTGAGCAAGTAACATGAGCTGTGTCAACCCCAGTATTGAATGTGTAATGCCAAGGATCAACCTTGCCTTAAAATATTTGTAGAAATAGCTCTCACGGCTGATCCGCCGTTCTCAATATCCTTCACAAAAGGAGCTATAGAGGGAATAACGCAGGTTGCCCTCCACTCACAACTCTTTCATCAACAAAACCTGCTTATGTCTCGGGATCAACATCATGAGCATACCCCAAACCCATTCATGGTTAAACTATTTCGGTACTAGCTCAACAATGCTGTACACACTGGGTGCTCTATCCCTATTTAAAATTCTCACAAGTGTCTATCTCCCCCAGGAATTAAATTGTATGTGTTTCTCTCATCCCCCACAATTTTCTCACATCCAACATAAAAAAATGTGTGAAAGGTGTGAAGGCACCTCACGGAAACACCAACCAGGGAGCTACTGATAGGTTCTCATCAGTGTGCTCCACTTATCATCATTGGCAGCCTCCACACCAAAGAATATATATGTGAAAAGATGTGCACAACTAAATTGAAATGAAAGTGTGAAAAAAGGTAAAATAGCACCCAGAAATACATTCATGTGCCTATCAACCCTGACCCCTTACTACAAGAGCAATAGAGAGAAATTTCTCTGGCTCCTGCACTATAAAAGCAGGCTAAACAGTCACTGGCACTATTTCCAGTTTTAATCACTGCTGTGTGTTTGCTCACGTTAAAAACAAGACCTACTGTCGTGCTCCATCAGTTTGATAAGAGAAGCCAACATGTTTCATTGCCTTTTAATGCTTTTCGGCAATTTCTTCCAGGGCTAGAGGTCAATCCTCGCCACACTGCAAATTGCAATCAAATACCTAGGGATAATAGACACAAACAACACAGCATAAAACACTGCGTTACACAATGCTCACATAGAGATCGCTCCACGCAGAGCGTGTATTTCTTTACATCACTGCTCACAAATATGGAACGTCAGGGATATTTGCCTGGAGGAGTTTGCCCCCTTATAGCATACCGGCCGCCACCTTCCCAGGAGTTTGTGTACGCGTCCACAATACCTCGTGTATTTATCCCAGTTGCTCTTCGTCAACCTGAAGATAAAATATGTAAAACATGTATGCACACCTTTAATCGCTATAGTTGCTCTTGCGTCAACCTTGAAGGTCAAATATGTAGAATATATATACACCCCTTCATCAAGCTTTTCAGGAAGGCGCAGCTTGACTAATTAAAGCGCGACCCACGGGTCATCTCATTCTGACATGCACCGCTCAAACGGGGACACTCACACCTCTCACCCCCAGCGGTCCGCGTCTATCACACCCCCTTCAAGTGAAGTGCTTCTCGCTATCTTAAATAGAGGCACTTCTGACCTCCTTGTCTAACTCATGCTGCCACCCATCAAAACATCTCCCGCTTACCGGTAAATCACCAGCGTTCGGCTTACTCACTCCGCGCTCGTCTGTGTTGAGCATTCCCGAAGTATTTGAAAGCCCGGGGGTGGGCGTGTAGACGCACCCATAAACTTCCGGTAGAGGCCGATCACCCGGCCTTAACTTCGGGCGCCATCTTTGAATTGTGTACTCCTCCATTAGCCTAGTAGCCCCTGATGATTAGTGCCTCACATCCGGCATTTCTCAAGGCAGCGATTAATTAATTCAATCATTTCAAATCTAATAATTTCCAATTTGAAAATTGGAAAATCAGACAGCATGTACTTTGGGCCCAACGTTCACAGGCAACAAATTAAATCTTGCTTCAACATCCAAAAGGACCTGATGTTACCCATTCATTCTCTCATTCTTACTTCGTTTTTTATATACAATGACAACCCTCCTTTTCATGTAGCTGTGACCTCATCCGATTGGTTATCACTTGCAGCGAAAAGATGTATGGCAATAACTGGAATTCACTATAATTTCAATATCTCCCTGCACAGTGCTTGGCCTCAAAAGGTGGACTCCACCACCGTTCACCTATTTGTAAGCAGTCTTAAATATACCTCACAATATTAGGCAAATGCTTGATCCCTGCATCTAGGTTCTCACTGCAACCTTATTCCACTCAATGACATCATTCAGGCCCTGTTGGTCCACCCGCTCCTGGTAGATCCAACGGGCCTCTTTAGTGGCAAATCTGTTCTCGATATTGAATGTGTCTCCCCACACCTTCTCTAACACAACCCACTTGATGTCCTTGTAGTGGTGTTTCTGTTCACGAAAGTGCCCTACCAAGCGAGTAGTCAGTTTGCCCGCCTTGATAGTGCTCAGGTGTCCCTGAATTCTAATCTTGATCTTCCGGGTTGTTAATCCAATATAATGCAACCCACACGGGCATGTCAATCGGTATATAACGTTTGTTGTGTTACAATTGGTGAATTTGTTTAGATACCACATTCTCCCATTCACCAATTGAACACTTTTAATCGTCCCTGTGAGTTCACACACAGAACACCCACCGCATGGATGGTGGCCTGAGGGGAGCCCTGATGTCTTAGATTCCTGCCTCGGGCGGGTATGTACCAATTGATCCCATAGGTTTCTTGATCTTTTAAAAGCAAACCTCGGGGGTGGCATTACAAAACTGCTTGTACTCAGCAGAGGCCAATGTTTCCTGATACTCTGTCGTATTCTTGTGGATAAAGGGTCAAATGTTGTAACCACCGGTAGGCAGTCCCCTCTCTCCTTGGCATTTCTCTCCAGCAAGGCTGCTCTAGGTGTATTTAATGCCCTTTTCCTAGCTTTGTTCACAATTTTCCTGGGGTATGACCGATTTTCAAGTTTACCTGCCAATTCTGCTGCCTGCTCAACAAACTTCTCAGAAGAGCTACAGTTCCTGCGATAACGCAAGAACTGTCCCACAGGTAAATTAACCCGAAGTGCTCGGGGGTGGAATGACCTATAGTGCAGGAGAGAATTTTAATCCGTAGGCTTCTGATGTACATTTGTACACAATCGATTACCCACTGCACAAATGTCCAAATCCAGATAAGTGGCCGTGTCCCTGCTGATATTCCATGTGAAGTTAAGACATTCATCAAGTCCATTGAGCCAACTCAGAAATTCCTGAAGGCTCGACTCGGTGCCAGACCAAATGCATAGCACATCATCTATAAATCTCTTCCAGAGACGGATGTTATTCTGGAAGGGATTAGATGAGTGATTAATGTAATTGGCTTCAAACTGGCCCACATATATGCATGCCAGACTGGGGGCAAAAGTTGCCCCCATTGAAGTACCAGATACCTGCAGGTACAGTTGCTCCTTGTACATAAAGTTTCTAGTCAAGGCTATTTCAATACATTGGAGCACAAAAGACTGAGGAGAGTCGTAGAACCACTCACATGCCCCCAGTGCATGCGCCGCTGCCACCAGCATAGCCTCCTGGGGTATGCTTGTGTGCAACGACTCCATATCAATCGTAATCAGGAATTGGTGTTCAGGGTCATAGTCAATGGTTTCTAGGATGTTCAATACATCCGTGGTATCCTGCAGATATGATGGTTGGGTAACTACACATTCCCTCAGAAAAAAATCAGAGAATTGCGACAACGGCTCCAGCACAGACTGAATCCCTGAAACTATCGGGCGGCCTGGCGGGGGCCGTTGCGCTTTGTGTATCTTTGGCAGTATATAAAATGCCGGTGTCCTTGGTTTCAAATTTGGAGTCTGGCCTGCATATATGTGGGCCAGTTTGAAGCCAATTACATTAATCACTCATCTAATCCCTTCCAGAATATCATCTGTCTCTGGAAGAGATTTATAGATGATGTGCTATGCATTTGGTCTGGCACCGAGTCGAGCCTTCAGGAATTTCTGAGTTGGCTCAATGGACTTGATGAATGTCTTAAGTTCACATGGAATATCAGCAGGGACACGGCCACTTATCTGGATTTGGACATTTGTGCAGTGGGTAATCGATTGGTACAAATGTACATCAGAAGCCTACGGATAAAATTCTCTCCTGCACTATAGGTCATTTCCACCCCGAGCACTTCGGGATAATTTACCTGTGGGACAGTTCTTGCGTTATCGCAGGAACTGTAGCTCTACTGAGAAGTTTGTTGAGCAGGCAGCAGAATTGGCAGTTAAACTTGAAAATCGGTCATACCCCAGGAAAATTGTGAACAAAGCTAGGAAAGGGCATTAAATACACCTAGAGCAGCCTTGCTGGAGAGAAATGCCAAGGAGAGAGGGGACTGCCTACCGGTGGTTACAACATTTGACCCTTTATCCACAAGAATACGACAGAGTATCAGGAAACATTGGCCTCTGCTGAGTACAAGCAGTTTTGTAATGCCACCCCCGAGGTTTGCTTTTAAAAGATCAAGAAACCTACGGGATCAATTGGTACATACCCGCCCGAGGCAGGAATCTAAGACATCAGGGCTTCCTTCAGGCCACCATCCATGCGGTGGGTGTTCTGTGTGTGAACTCACAGGGACGATTAAAAGTGTTCAATTGGTGAATGGGAGAATGTGGTATCTAAACAAATTCACCAATTGTAACACAACAAAAGTTATATACCGATTGACATGCCCGTGTGGGTTGCATTATATTGGATTAACAACCCGGAAGATCAAGATTAGAATTCAGGAACACCTGAGCTCTATCAAGGCGGGCAAACTGACTACTCGCATGGTGGGGCACTTTCGTGAACAGAAACACCACTACAAGGACATCAAGTGGGTTGTGTTAGAGAAGGTGTGGGGAGACACATTCAATATCGAGAACAGATTGGCCACTAAAGAGGCCCGTTGGATCTACGAGGAGCGGGTGGACCAACCGGGCCTGAATGATGTCATTGAGTGGAATAAGGTTGCAGTGAGAACCTAGATGCAGGGATCAAGCATTTGCCTAATATTGTGAGGTATATTGAAGACTGCTTACATATAGGTGAACGGTGGTGGAGTCAACCTTTTGAGGCCAAGCACTGTGCAGGGAGATATTGAAATTATAGTGAATTCCAGTTATTGCCATACATCTTTTCGCTGCAAGTGATAACCAATCGGATGCGGTCACAGCTACATGAAAAGGAGGGTTGTCATTGTATATAAAAACAAAGTAAGAATGAGAGAATGAATGGGTAACATCAGGTCCTTTTGGATGTTGAAGCAAGATTTAATTTGTTGCCTGTGAACGTTGGGCCCAAAGTACATGCTGTCTGATTTTCCAATTTTTAATTTTCAATTTTCAAATTGGAAATTATTAAATTTGAAATGATTGAATTAATTATCGCTGCCTTGAGAAATGCCGGATGTGAGGCACTAATCAGCGGCTACTAGGCTAATGGAGGAGTACACAATTCAAAGATGGCGCCCGAAGTTAAGGCCGGGTGATAGGCCTCTACCAGAAGTTTATGGGTGTGTCTACACGCCCACCCCTGGGCTTTCAAATACTCCGGGAATGCTCAACACAGACGAGCGCGGAGTGAGTAAGCTGAACGCTGGTGATTTACCGGTAAGCGGGAGAAGTTTTGATGGGCGTCAGCGTGAGTTAGACAAGGAGGTCAGAAGTGCCTCTATTTAAGATAGCGAGAAGCACTTCACTTGAAGGGGGTGTGATAGACGCGGACCGCTGGGGTTGAGAGGTGTGTGTCCCCGTTTGAGCGGTGCATGTCAGAATGAGATGACCTGTGGGTGTCGCTTTTATTAGTCAAGCTGCGCCTTCTTGAAAAGCGATGAAGGGGTGTATATATATTTTACATATTTGACCTTCAAGGTTGACGAAGAGCAACTATAGCGATTAAAGGTGTGCATACATGTTTTACATATTTTATCTTCAGGTTGACGAAGAGCAACTGGGATAAATACAGGGGGGTATTGTGGACGCGTACACAAACCCTGGGAAGGTGGCGGCCGGTATGCTATAAGGGGGCAACCACCGGGTAAATATCCCTGATGTTCCGTATTTGTGAGCAGTGATATAAAGAAGTACACGCTCTGCGTGGAGCAATCTCTGTGAGCATTGTGTAACTCAGTGTTTTATGCTGTGTTGTTTGTGTCTATTATCCCTAGGTATTTGATTGCCATTTACAGTGTGGCGAGGATTGACCCCTAGCCCTGAAGAAATTGCCGAAAAGCATTAAAAGGCAATGAAACATGTTGGCTTCTCTTATCAAACTGATGGAGCACGACAGTAGGTCTTGTTTTAACGTGAGCAAACACACAGCAGTGATTAAAATTGGAAAGTAGTGGCAGTGACTGTTTAGCTCGTTTTTATAGTGCAGGAGCTAGAGAAATTTCTCTCTATTGCTCTTGTAGTAAGGGGTCAGGGTTGATAGGCACATGAATATATTTCTGGGTGCTTATTTTACCCTTTTTCACACTTTCATTTCAATTTAGTTGTGCACATCTTTTCACATATATTCTTTTTGGTGTGGAGGCTGCCAATGATAGGTTCTCATCAGTGTGCTCCACTTATCAGTAGCTCCCTGGTTGGTGTTTCCGTGAGGTGCCTTCACACCTTTCACACACATCCCTGTGTGCCATGCCTACAACCAACTGCCCTGGCATTGATCAGTCACCCCTCTAGCTGGGTCCCCTATACCAGTGGTGAGGGTACAGGTGCATGAGCCCTGTACCCCTACAGTGTCTAAGTCCATTCTTAGACATTGTAATTGCAGTGCTGCCATTAAGAGTATATGGTGCTGGGAGCTTGTCATTACGAACTCCACAGCACCAAAATGGCTACACAGAAAACTGAGACGTTTTGTATCAAACTTCTCAGCACATTAAACCCACACTGATACCAATGTTGGATTTAATGAAAAATGCACACAGAGGGCACCTTAGAGATGCCCCCTGAAAAACGACCTAACACTAGCGTCCAGGCTCAGTGGCTGCTTTCAGCTGCCACCACCAGACACGTTTCTGGACCCCTGGGTCTAGAGTCTGCTGCTCTCGGGGGACTGAAACAATGCACTTCCTGGGACGAGGTGCCAAGCATCCTGCCCCAGGATGGGCAGGGTCCACGAAGGGGAAGCTTCAAAGGCTTGCTGCCTTTGTGAGCTTCCCCAGGCCACTTGCTGCTTTCAGCAACTGGTCCCCACTGGTTCTGACCCCCCCACTTTGGGTGGGAAAACCGGCGTGAAAAACGAGTGAGGTAGAGAGGTGTTCCCATCTCTGCCAACTCCACCTCTCAGGTGGGGGAGGCGAGGTGAAGCTCAACTCTGTCCCCGCCATCTTGCAGATGGGGGACCCAGCCAACCAGGGAAAGGCTTATGCCCCCTCCCACTGGAGGGTGGCATAATAGGGGGTGTACCCACCCCGGTGAAGGGACCCATTGGTCCCTGCCTTTTACCTACCTGTAACGCCCCTAAATCTAGTATTTAAGGGCACCTCTGAACCTTGCTTCCTCAGATAAGAAACCAGAAGAAGAAAAGAAGGACCGAACAGCCGTGCCGAAGCTAACAAGAGGACGACGCCTACTGACTTGGCCCCAGCCCTGCCGGCCTTTCCCCACCTCGAACCTGCTCCAGGGAAATCCCGGTGTGTCCTGCAGCCAGCAACCTCGAGAACCCCAGAGGAACCGCCTGCCTTCCATCCCAAAGACTGTCTCCCGTGAACACAGGATTTGTTCATCAACCGACTCCAGCTCCGCAAAGATCCGGGGGTCTGCACCACTCTGCACCCGGCACCCGAGTTCGAGTGGCCCAACACCAAGAGGAGGTCTCCCAGGCGATCCTGACCCGAGATCCGGTGACCCCTGACCTGCCTCAAGTCTCCAGCCGACGCCTGCAGCCTCAAACCGGAATGCCCCCCCAAACGCGACCAGGAGCTGGTAAGAAGATCCGACCCTAAAAGGCACCCCTGCACCCGACGCCCCATGGCCTTGGGTGGCCAAGCCGACGATGCCTAACCAACCCCCAGCATCTCAACTTACCTCTCCAAGTGGTGGTCGCCCCCAGAAGACCTTCGTCCCTGAGCCTGCAGTGTGTTTGCAAACCGGAGACTCCCCATTGAAAGCTACAGGGCTCACGACACCAAAACAGCACTCTACACCCGGCCGCCCCAGTGCCGCTGAGGGTGCATCTTTTGTGCTGGCTCAAACCCCCATTTGCCCTGAGCTTAAGTCCAGGAGCTTTGCTCCCACAACTCAGTGGCCTGCTGGTCAGCAGCCACCAACCGGAGGACCCCTATCCCCCATTGGATAATATTGGGCCTCTGCACCCGGCCGCCCTAGTGCCGCTGAGGGTGTAACAAGAGTGCATCCTTGCCCCTGGGGGGCCCATGAGTCTAACCCCAGAATACCAACTCCCACAACAAAGTACTTACCTGCTAACTGATAACACTATTTTCTCCATAGGATAACATGGACTGTTTTTTATGAAAAGTTTCTAAGTGTGGAGTTGGAAAACCTAAGAAATCCTTTTAAAATTGTACTAAATAACAAAAACGCTTTTACTCACCTGTTTTCAGGAAATGTCCCAGTGCAGTATCCAGGTATACTGTACTGTGTAAGAAAAGTTATCTGCAAAGTGATCTACTGGTCATTTTACTAAAAAGCCTATACAAAGTATATGTACTGTATTCCAAAGCATTGCGTTTTCAGTAACAATACTGTAATCAAAACAAAGTGCATATACAATTGCAATCCAAACTGTTACAACTGCATTACTACTGTGAAGTATTTATTGCTTACCTGTGCCATGCTTGCTTGGTTCTAGAAAATAAAATAACTAAAAGAATATTTTTATACAAAAATAATTGGTCTGAAGTTCAGTCTTTGAGTGTGTGAATTCCTTTGCTGACTGTGTGTACAACAAATGCTTAACACTGTCCTCTGATAAAGCCTTACTGCTCGACCACAGTACCACAAATAGAGAGTGAGGTGCTATCTACTTTACCTCTGCCTACCTTTTGGGTTCCACTGGACTCTGTACACACTATACCTCACTTTGGTATAGTATATACAGAGCCAGCTTCCTACAGCCTCTACAATTCTTTTCCTGGAAGGTAGCCTTTCTGGTGACTATCGCCACGCTTAGGCCCATTAGCGAACTGCAGCCCCTTACCACTCGGGAGCCATTCATAAGGCTCCACAGAGATAGGGTGGTTCTTAGAACCAGCCCTAAGTTGCTCCCTAAGATAGTGTTTCCCTTCCATCTTTACCAAACCATAGAACTTCAGGTGGTCTTCCTGCAGGCAGATTCTGTAGAAAGTGCTTTACACGCCTTGGATGTTAAGAAGTTCCTCATGTACTACATAGATGGGACCAAATTATTCTGCAAATCAGACCAGCTCTTTTTCTCCTTTGCTATACCTCACAAGGGGCTGCCTATTTCCAAGGCTGGTATAGTCTGGCGATTGCCAAATGCATTCATACTTGTTATCTCAAGGCAAAGAGTCCTCCACATCCCCTCCTAGGGTACACTGTGTTTGAGGCATGTGTGGCTGTTGATACAGATGTGTAAGATAAGTCCGCTATCTAGTGTTGATTTTGGATGTCTGCAATTTGTTTTTCTTTGAAGAAGTTTTCGATTCACAAGGTAGCGGCGACTCCTCTTGCTGGTTATGCGCATGGTCATCAACTCAATTATTAGATTTTCTTCCGCCGTCTGGTTCTGACGTGTGCTCTTCTGCTCTGGTTCAACACCATTGTGCTGTAGCATTATTGGCCTATACCTACTCCTCGTCGGTATTGTTTTAGATCGTGGTCTCTTTCACTTTCTACGGTTCGAGTCAACGACTTAACATCGTTGAGGCGACTCGCTGCAGCCCTTGAAGGGCCTTCGCCCTTTAGGGTGCTGATTTTCCTCCTTTGGCGTTCCAGCTGCAACATGTACATTTGGTGATAGAGCAGACACCTTTTCTATTTTGGCCACAATGTCGCACAAAGTTTCCACGCACCGACCTCCATCAGGTCTGTAATTGCTGCCCCTCTCCCGAGCACAACAAGGCTACCTGCGAGGCTTGCCGCTCTTTAAGATCCAAAAAGACTCTTCAGGATCATCTGGCTCGACGTCTCGTATCAAAGGAGCTTGCATGACACACCAGACCTCTTAGGGTCCGAGGACCTTCAGGAAGCTAGTCAGAGCATAAAGAGGACGAGTGCGCAGCTTGGGCATTATTAAAAAAACATGAAGACTCTTCGGACCCATAGGGATCAACGCCTGGCACACACCGTGGCACTGGTGGCCGAGACGGTGTTCTCGTACAACAGTGACGTGGAAAACAAAGCCGGTAGCGGTAGGAGCTGGGGTGGTCATCACCAGCCCCCACTACGCCGCTTCCGATTCATCTTTTGGGGAAGCACACGCTCCGGTGCATGAAGAGGTGCCCACATTGCCGAGGCACATCTCTGATTCTAGGCCAAGGACCCAGATTACGCCACTTTCTGTGAGTACAGTCGACCCCATGTAAAGAAAATATTACACTAACTTCCATCACCCTCGCCATGCCATGGTGCGCCACAGCCTGTGGACTCAGCCCGACACGGTGAGCACGCCTCTGAGCAGAGAAGGGACGAAGATGTACTCTATCCCATTCGGGCTAATGGGCCACAGCATGGGGACGGTTCCGGCCCTTTACCGAAGCATAAGTTGATGTCTTCTGAGCCACCAGCGCCTAAGCATAAGTCAGCACCAACCGACACACCAGTACCGAAGCATAAATCGGCACTGGCAAACGCATCTGCACCAAAGGATGCCAAGCAGGCTGTGACCCCAAGAACATCTTCTGATCCGAAAAAAACTCTCTGGCTCGAGCTCATCGGAACCAAAGCAGACCTTGGTTCAGAGGACTGAAATGGCACTGACACTCTTCTGACCAGAAGGAAAGTCTCAGCCATGGGGTTTCCAAGCCACACAAAGAGCTCCAAAGAAACAAAAGACTCATACCCAGAGAGTAAGTGATGAACAAGGCATTGTCTTTGAGGGACTGCAATAATTTATGCAGGAAAAGCGTAAAGAAAATGCCAAGAGGCAGGCTCAGGATGAATCCTTGCCACAGCCTCCACTAAAAAAGTGTCCCAGGAACACAGGGCTACATGTCCTATGTCTTTCAGCCCTCCTAGAGTCGCCACAAGCACAAGTACCCTCTCCACAAGAGGAAGTGCTGGTGATACAGGACACAGACGCCCATTCCATACAGCTGTCGCAACTAGAGCAGACTGTATGGAAATGGGCAAACAAACACAAAATATTCCTCCTGGCTCAATACGTACCAGGTCAAGAAAACTCCACTGCGTACCTGTTCAGCAGGACACAGCAGCAAGTTCTTGTGTGGGAAATGTACACTCCATTACTGCAACAATACTTCCACCGGTGGGGAACCCCTGTAAATAGACCTGTTCGCCACTGCCGAAAACTCAAAATACCAAAGCTTTGCATCCAGATACCCACACCCACTTTCCAAAGGGGACGCTCTATGGATGAACTGGTCAGGGATATTTGCTTACACTTTTCCTCCTCTCCCACTCATTCCATATTTGTTCAGGAAACTTTGATAACCCTAATACTAATTACTCCCACATGGGCTTGACAGCCATGGTACACAACACTACTTGAGTTATCCGTAGTACCTCGCGAGAAACTACCCAACTATCCAAACCTTCTCACTCACAGCAGGGGCAGGGTAAGACATCCCAGTGCACAACCGAGCAATCTTGCGATCTGGCTCCTGAGGTCATAAAGTTTGGATACTTAAATCTCCCTCCAGAATGTATGTCTATTTCAAAGGAGGCTACAAGACCAGCCACATGGCTTGATACCCAGCAAAATGGAAACATTTTGTTCACTACTGTGCATCCTTAAACATCAACCCTTAACCAACACAACCTCAACTAGTCTGTTACTTGTTACACTTACAAAGGACACATTTGGCATATACCTAAATACGTTTGCATTTAGCAGCCATTGCAGCACACTTAAAAAATAGGAAAGACCAATCACTGTTCCGTATGCCTGTCATCAAAGCTTTCATGGATGGATTAAAGTCATACCACCACGTACACCTCCAATACCTGCGTGGAACCTAAACATTGTCCTAACACGCCTTATGGGGGCCATCATTTGAACCACTTCATAATTGTCATACAATTTTTAACATGGACGGTGGCTTTCCTTGTAGCAATAACATCTCTACGAAGGGTTAGCGAAATACACGAGCTCCCTGTGGAAGAACCATAATTTCATGTGTTCCCAGACAAATTGTGTTTACGCACGAACCCAAAGTTCTTACCAAAGGTTATATCTCCTTTCCATTTAAATCAAACTCTAGGGTTACTGGTTTTCTTTCCAAAACCAGAGACCGCTGCAGAGCATGCCTTACCTACACTTGATGTTAAACTGGCACTTCTGTACTACTTGGAACATACAAAACCCTTCAGGAAAACAGCACAACTATTTTTCGTTTTCAAATCCACATAAAGGTAAAGGCTTTTCTAAAAGCCGGAATCACAAGAAGGATTTTCAAATGTATCCATATGTGTTATGCTAAAGTAAAACTAACATTAACAATCATGCCAATGGCTCATTCAACAAGGAAAAAAGGAGCAACCATGGCTTTCTTGGGAAATATCCCTCTTAATGGCATTTGCAAAGCAGCAGCATGGATGAACCCTGCATACATTTACTAGACATTATTGTGTGGATGTTTTCATTCCTACCTTAAGGCTTTTTTAATGATGATAAATGTGATATCGTTATGCAAATAAGATTGTTTTGAAAATGTCTATTAATGTGATTTTATTAGTAGTCTAATAGTTTTAATTAACTATGTACTTTATGAATAAACTTGAACTAGATGGAGTTGTTACTGGTTCCTGGTTGAGCTTCCTTCCCTTTGCTCCTTGTGACCATCTGTGTTTCCTCTGTCCACTGTACCTTGGTATTGTCTTTTTGTCTACCGTTTCCTCGTCCTCTTCCTAAAAAAAGGACTACCTCTTAGAAATGGGGGTCATGGGTGGGAATGGGTGAGACTCAATAGGCTATTACCCATGGGGGAACAACGATAATGGTGGGGGCCGTACATATATCCTCCATGGGTGTTCCTCACCACTACCACTTTTGTCTTCAGAACTGAATAACTAATTCTGCTCAATGGCTCTTCTGTGTGGATGCCTCCTGTTTGTGTAGGCTATCTGAAAGAGACAATTAGTTATAGATTCCTTACCTTAGAATTACCCCCAGGGCATCAGACTGGATCTGGAGAATTTTTCGTCAGCAGTACCCTTGCGCGTCGAAAGGTGGCGTTGGTCAGCTCCGCGTTCGTCGTTGGCGTTGTGGTCGCCGGGATGATGTCGTGGTAGCTACTTAGAAGCCGCCCTCGCGCGCTGACGTCAGTTCTTTATTTTTCCGCGCCAGCCAGCGCAGATCCGGAGAGAGCGGTACCTCCAGTCATTTTTTGACTGACTCTTTGCCGACTTTGTCGACACCGTTTTCGAGTCTTCGACTCCTGGTGCACGTCAGGGATGCCCGGCTTCAAGGCTTGCGGTTCCTGTAGCCGACTGATGTCGGTGACGGATCCGCAACGCGTGTGCCTGTTTTGCTTGGAGCGCGACCATGAATCCAAGTCGTGCTCCCACTGCCGGACCATAAATCCGAAGTCTGTGCGGGAGCGGTCCCGAAAGCTTCTCGATGCCCGGCAGTCGGCTCCGCGCCGTTGGGGGTCCCGGTCGCGTGGGAGGTCGAGGGACCGGTCGCGGAGTCGTCGTCGTCGTCGTCGTCATCATCATCATCATCATCATCATCATTCTTCTTCCAAGTCTTCACACTCTGGGTCAGGTGTAGGAAGCTGGCTCTGTATATACTATACCAAAGTGAGATAGTGTGCAGAGTCCAGTGGAACCCCAAAGGTAAGCAGAGGTAAAGTTAGATAGAACCTTACTCTCTATTTGTGGTAGTGTGGTTGAGCAGTAAGGCAGTATCAGAGGACAGTGTTAAGCATTTGTTGTACACACTGTCAGCATATGAATTCACACACTCAAAGACTGAACTTCAGACCAATTGTTTTTGTATAAAAATATTCTTTTAGTTATTTTATTATCTAGAACCAAGCAAGCCTGGCCCAGGTAAGCAATAAATACTTTACAGTAGTAATGCAATTGAAATACAGTTTGAATAATAATTGTATATGCACTTTGGTTTTATTTACAGTATGTTTGCAGAGAAATGCAATACTTAGTAAATGCAGTACATAGACTTGAATAGGCTTTTTAGTAAAATAGCAGGTAAGTAACTTTTGAGATTACTAGGCTTACACAGAGTAGTACACCTAGATACTACACTGCGACATTTCCTGAAAACAGGTAAGTAAATCGTTTTTGTTAGATTATGCAATTTTAAAGAATTTCTTTAGTTTCTCAAACTCCACACTTAGAAACTTTTCACAGAAAAACAGTCAATGTAATCCTATGGAGGAAAATAGTGTTATCGGTTTTGAGTTAAGTATTTGGTAGTGGGAGTTGAGGTTCTGGGGTAGACTCGGGGGTCCCCCAGGGTCAAGGATGCACTCTAGTTACACCCTCAGCGGCACTAGGGCGGCCGGGTGCAGAGTGCTGAGGCCCAATGTTATCCAATGGGGGATAGGGGGCCTGCGGAGGGTGGCAGCTGACTAGCAGGCCACTTGGTTGTGGGAGCATAGCTCCTGGACTTTAGCTCAGGGCAAATGGGTAAACAAAGTAGCACCAAAGGTGCACCCTCAGCGGCACTGGGGCGGCCGGGTGCAGAGTGCTGTTGTTTTCAATGGAGAACCTCCGGTTTGGAAAGACACTTAAGGCTTGGGGACGAAGGTCTTCTGGGTGCGACAACCACTTCGAGAGGTAAGTTGGGAAGTTAGGGGTTGGTTAGGCACCGTTGGTTTGGGCACACAAGGCCGTGGGGCGTCGGGTGCAGGGGTGCCTTTTGGGGTCGGATTTTCTTACCAGCTCCTGGTCGTGGTTAGGGGGGCCTTCTGGATTTAGGCTGCAAGCGTCAGCTTGAGGCAAGTCAGGGGTCGCCGGATCTCGGGTCAGGATCGCCGGTGTGACCTCCTCGTGGTGTTTGCCCTCTCGGGCCGTGGACGGCGGGTGCAGAGTGGGGTGGATCCGCGGTGTCCGGCCGGAGCCAGAGGTTGCAGATGAACAAATCCGGTGTTCTCGGGAGACAAAGTCTTTGTAGTTGAAGGCAGGCAGGTCCTCTGGGGTTTTTGAGGTTGCTGGCTGCAGGACACACCGGGATTTCGCAGGAGCAGGTTCGAGGGGGAGACAGGCCGGTAGGGAGGCCAAGTCAGTGGGCGTCTTCCTCTTGTTAGCTGCTGCACGGCTGTTCGGTCCTTCTTCTTCTTCTTCTTCTTCTTCTTGCAGGTTCTTGTCTGAGGAAACAAGGTTCAGGGGTGCCCCTAAATACTAGATTATGGGGCGTTACAGGTAGGTAAAAGGCAGGGACCAATGGGTCTCTTCCCTGGGGTGGGTACACCCCCTATTATGCCACCCTCCAGTGGGAGGGGGGCAGGAGCCTGTCCCTGGTTGGCTGAGTCCCCCCCATCTTCAAGATTTCATGGACTGAGAGTTGTGCTTCACCTTGCCTCCCCCGCCTGAGGGGTGGAGTTGGCAGAGGTGGGCACACCTCTCTTCCTCACTTGTTTTTCCCGCCGGTTCTCCCGCCCAAAGTGGGGGTCAGAACCAGTGGGGACCAGTTGCTGAGAGCAGCAAGTAGCCTGGGGAAGCTCACAAAGGCGGCAAGCCTTTGAAGCTTCCCCTTCGTGAACCCTGCCCATCCTGGGGGAGGAGGCTTGGCACCTCGTCCCAGGATGTGCATTGTTTCAGGCCCCAGAGAGCAGCAGGCTCTCGATCCAGGGGTCCAGAAACATGTCTGGTGGTGGCAGCTGAAAGCAGCCTCTCAGCCGGGACACTAGTGGTAGGTTAGTTTTCAGGGGGCATCTCTAAGACGCACTCTGTGTGCATTTTTCATTAAATCCCACACTGGCATCAGTGTAGGTTTAATTTCCTGAGAAGTTTGATACCAAACTTCTCAGTGTTTTCAGTTCGTAATGACAACCTCCCAGCACCATATACTCCTAATGGCAGCACTGCACTTACAATGTCTAAGAATGGACTTAGACACTGTAGGGGTACAGGGCTCATGCACCTGTACCCTCACCACTGGTATAGTGCACCCAGCTAGAGGGGTGACTGATCTATGCCAGGGCAGTTGGTTGTAGGCATGGCACACAGGGATGTGTGCCATGTCGACTCTTCACTTTTTTCTGCACCAAGACACGCAGCCTGCAAAGGCAGTGTGTGAGTGTAAAGGTACAGGACCTCTAAGGGTGGCACAATAAGTGCTGCAGCCCTTAGAGGCCTTCTCTGGTCACAGTGCCCTGGGTACCTGTGGTACCATTTACCAGGGGCTGACCTGTGGCCAGAGATGCCAATTGGGTTTAGGCTTCAATGCAGCTTTAGAGAAAGAACATAGGCCCTGGGTACCTGATTAGCAGGAGCCCAGGGCACACTCAGTCAAAGTACATCAGCAATTCAGCAAAAAGTGGGGGCAACCATGCAGAAAGAGGGCACTTTCTCACATCGGGTAAGTCGAAGCACAAGAAGAAGTCGAAGAAGCATTGTTGCTCTTCAACTTCTCCCCGTCTGTCGGCCGACGCGATGTGGGTGGTGCCCCTCCCGCGGCTCCGCGTGCGGAGCCTGAAGGGTCGACTCTGGGTTTCTCTCCCTTCCCGGGACCCGGAGCGACCCCTGCCCAGCTTCGTCGATTTTACGAAGCGATGCATGCCATCTTTATGCAGCCCGACTCCGCCGGCGTGCCTTCGGGCCCCGCGGACTTGGCTGGGGGTCCTGGGCCTCCGACGCCGGCGGCTCCGGCCCCGGCACCGCAGGGCCCCCTTGGATCCAGGCCTGGATCCGGATCGGCGCCGGTGGACCTCATTACACCTCCGGCGCCGATTCCACCGTCCCCTTGTGTGCAGCCGACGTCGGTTGTGTCCCCAGCCGGCGTCGACCCCGGCCTCCATCCCAATGTAGACACGGAGCCGGACCGGCGTCGGCCGACACTGGATCCGGCGCCAACGGGTACTTTTGTGCCCTTGTTCTACCCTGGTTCTTTTAGACCAGATTGGCAGCCAGAGGAGGGTGTGGAGGAATGGGAGGGGTCTGGAGACCCTTTAACTGACCAGTTCGGCTATGAACCAGACTGGAGAGAGGAACTGGGGGAAAGCCAGTGGTCTGGATACCTCACCAGACCTTGGCATGTTGTCTCCTCCTACCGTGGCTACGGAGGAGGAAGCGTCTTACGCAGTGGTGTTGCCGAGGGCGGCCGAGGCTCTCCGCCTCGAGCTACCTACGGTGGCGGTAAGGACTAACCTTCCTGACAGGTGCTTCAACCGGCAGCGAGCTCTTCCGAGCCCCTGCTGCCGTTTAATGAAGCCCTAACAGACATCCTTTTGGGCACCTGGTCCAGGCCCAACACAGGGGCTCCTGTGGATAGGTTGGTTGCCCGACGCCGCCACCCGGCCCCGGGCAACCCCACTTTCCTCTACCAACACCCCACCCCTGAGAGCTTGGTGGTCCAAGCCTCCACCTCCAAAGGCGCATTCCCTAACGCACCACCTGATAGGAAATCCAAAAAGCTGGACCATCTTGGGAAGATGTTTTCTTCCTCCAGCTTGAGACTGCGGTTGGTAAACACTCCGTGTGGGATACGGTGGTGCAAGTGCTGCCCCAGTGCCCGGAGGAGGCCCGGGCCGTACTCTCCCGTGCAGTTGCCGAAGGGAGAGACGCAGCAAAGTTTTCCATCCGCTGTGTGCTGGATACCGCCGACTCACTAGGCAATACGATTTCCACGTCGGTAGCCCTTCGACGCTACGCCTGGTTGAGGTCGAATGGTTTTTCAGGGGATGTCCAATCCACTCTTGACATGCCCTTTGATGGCCGTCCCCTATTCAGTGACAAGGCAGACAACGTGCTGGAGCGCTTTAAGGACTCTCGGGCTACGGTCCTTGGGCCTCTCCACCACCCGCCCTGCGCAGTCTGCTTTTCGCCCCTTTCGTGGCTACGGAAGGGGTGCCCCGCCACGTCCTGCCCAGAGCCACAGGCCAGCGCAAGCTGTTCAGCCCCTGCGCGGCCGGGGACGTGGGAACCACCGCCGTGGTTCTGGGGGCCAGCGGGCGGCCCAGTCCACCACAGCCCCCTCTGCAGCAGCCTCCAAACCGTCCTAGTCCGACCTTTCAGGGCCACCAATCGCCAGTGGACGGCAGGATTCACCATCACCTCCCCCACTGGCACACCATCACGTCGGACAGGTGGGTTTTGCAAATAGTCCGAAGGGGCTACTCCCTCCCCTTCGAGACTACCCCTCTATCCATGCCACCTCAGTACCATCGCATGTCGGGGGATCATCTGGCCCTTCTCCAACAGGAAGTTTCGGCACTCTTGGCCAAGGGCGCCATCGAGCGAGTTCCTGTCCCAGATGTAGGTCGTGGTATTCCCACTACTTTCTGGTGCCCAAGAAGGACAAAGGCCTGCGTCCTATCTTGAATCTGAGGAACGTCAACCGCTTCCTCCGGAAGGAGATGTTCAAAATGTTGATGCTAGCTCAGGTCCTGTCTGCCCTCGACCCTGGAGACTGGATGGTAGCGTTGGACTTGCAGGACACTTAGTTTCACCTTCCTGTCCTGCCGGCCCACCGGCGTTACCTGCGGTTCACGGTAGGCCACGAGCACTTTCAGTTTACTGTGCTCCCCTTTGGCCTTACCAGCGCCCCTCGGGTGTTCACGAAAGTGATGGCTGTGGTCGCAGCTCATCTGTGCAGATCAGGGGTTCCAGTCTTCCCCTATCTCGACGACTGGCTGTTGAAGGCGGGCTCGCCCCAGGCTGTCGTCTTCCACCTCCAGACTACAGCCGACCTCCTGCATTACCTGGGGTTCTCTGTCAAAGTGCCGAAGTCACACCTGACTCCCTCTCAGAAGCTCCTCTTTATCGGAGCGGTTCTGGACTCAACGCAGTTTCGGGTTTATCCTCCCGAACAGCGAGTCCGGGATATTCGGGCTATGATTCCGATCTTGCAGCCTATATCCCTGGTTTCGGTCAGAATGACCATGCGGTTGCTGGGCCTTATGGCCTCCTGCATCCTGCTGGTGGATCATGCCAGGTGGCATATGCGGGCTCTGCAGTGGGACCTGAAGTTCCAGTGGGCACAGCATCAGGGGAATATGTCCGATTGCGTCCAGATCTCGGAGGGCACTGCACGTCAATTACAGTGGTGGCTAACGTACCGGGATTGGGTCAACAGCAGATTCCTCTCCTTTCCCCAACCAGAGTTCACGGTGGTGACAGAGGCAGCACTGCTGGGGTGAGGCGGCCACATGGGAGAGGCGGAGATCAGAGGCCTCTGGTCTCCGGCGGAGTCCGGGCTCCACGTCAACCTCCTGGAGCTTCGGGCGATCCGTCTTGCACTAAAAGCATTCCTTCCCTCTGTCCGGGGAAGAGTGGTGCAGTTGTTCATTATCAACACCGCCGCCATGTGGTACTGCAACAAGCAAGGCGGGGTGGGGTCGTGGACCCTATGTCAAGAGGCTCTCGGTCTCTGGACATGGCTGGAACATCAGGGCATATCCCTGGTGGTTCCACACCTGGCAGGTTCACTGAACGCCAGGGCGGACGAACTCAGCCGCAGGTGCATGATGGTTCACGAATGGCGTCTTCACTCGGAGGTGGCGCAAGGTCTCTTTCAGCAGTGGGGAGAGCCTTGGTTAGATCTATTCACCACCGAAGGGAACGCGCAATGTCAGCAGTTCTGCGCGTTGGAATTTCCAAGGCGGCACTCGCGAGGCAACGCTTTTCGTCGCAAGTGGAGTTGCGGTCTTCTATACGCCTTTCCGCCTATACCACTTCTGCCCAGAGTGCTGAAGAAGATCAAGGTCGACCGGGCCCAATTCATCCTTGTGGCTCCGGATTGGGCAAGAAGAGTCTGGTATCCCGAGTTCTTACACATGGCCATCGATCCTCCGATCCGACTGCCTCTTCGGGAGGATCTTCTTTCGCAGCATCAGCGGACGGTCCTCCACCCGAACCTGTCCAGCCTCCACCTCCTTGCGTGGAGATTGAGCGGCGACAGTTGACAGCTTTCGACCTTCCTCCCGAAGTCTGTGATATCTTGGCAGCCAGGCGTCCCTCCACTTAGACGGTATACACCTGCAGATGGAACAAATTTGTGGCATGGTGCGCAGCAAAGGCTGTGGATCTCATTTCCGCCCCTCTTTTTGAGGTTTTCTTGTTCCTTCTTTCTTTGGCCCAGCAGGGCTCTGCTCTGGGCACTCTTAAGGGCTATCTCTCAGCCATTTCAGCCTTTCTTAGGCTTCCTGATCAGCCTTCTCTTTTCAAGTCCCCTGTTGTAAATCACTTCCTTAAGGACATTCCTCCTCGTAATGACTCAGTGGGACTTGAACTTAGTTCTTACATGTCTTATGTGCGCTCCCTTTGAGTTGCTACATAACTGTCCTCTCAGGCTTCTGACTTTGAAAATTGCCTTTCTGGTGGCCATCACCTCTGCGCGCAGGGTGAGTGAGCTCCAAGCTCTTTCTTCCAAGCCTCCCTTTCTGGCTGTTCATCCGGCCAAGGTCGTCCTCAGAACTAGACCTTCCTTTCTTCCCAAGGTGGTTACTTCTTTCCACATTGGTCAAACCATCACTTTGCCCACCTTCTTTCCGAATCCTTCAAAGGAGGAAGAGAGGCTCCACCGTCTGGATCCAAAACGTGCGCTTTCCTTCTATTTGGATCGCACCAAACAGTTCAGGGGTGGATGACCAGCTCTTTGTTGGCTACGTGGGCGCCAAGAAAGGTCGGGCCGTGCACAAACAGACCATCTCCAGGTGGGTCGTTTTGTGCATCAAAGCTTGCTATTCTTTGGCAAAGAAGGAGCCTCCAGTGGGACTGCGTGCCCATTCCACCACAGCGACGGCAGCTACCAGTGCTTTGGGATGGGGAGTCCCCCTTAATGACATTTGTCAGGCAGCTACATGTGCATCTCTGCACATGTTCACCAAACACTACTGCCTGGACAGCCAAGTCCGGAGAGACGGCTGCTTTGGCCGTTCTATTCTCCAGGACTTTCTCGTGTGAACTTAGTTCGCAGACCCATCTCCGGGGTTGTAAGAGACATAGATTAGTTATAGATTCCTTACCGCCCCGCCCATCCTCCCTGTTCTGTGAACTGATTTCTAGGGTTAAGGACTTCCTTTCAGGGCCCTAGTTTTTTGCACCAGTGGTCCGTGTCTTGCATGGCTCTGCGCTTCTTGCGTGGAATGTCGTGTAAAATAACTGACAGCGCGCGAGGGCGGCATCTAAGTAGCTACCGCGACGTCATCCCGGCGACCACGACGCCAACGACGAACGCGGAGCCGACCGACGCCACCTTTCGACACACGGGGGTACTGCTGACGAAAAATTCTCCAGATCCAGTCTGACTCCTGGGGGTAATTCTAAGGTAAGGAATCTATAACTAATCTATGTCTCTTACAGATATATCGTTACCGAAGGTAAGTAACTTTTTCATTAGAGTGTCTTGTAATATTCATCCAATTCAACATGTTTTCTAACAACTTGCCATTTATCATGGCCTTAGAGTTGTGTTCTTGCGGTCTTTCAGATATTTTAAGTGCTTTCCGGCCGTGCAGGTCTGTTGTGGAAAATATTCAAAGTTGCTGAAGAATTTCTTCCCTTCTGTTTTTAGGGATGTACAGCTGAAACGTGAATACCACTTTGGCTGTAGCTTTTTATAAATGTGAACTTAATACGTTTGTTGATCCCGAATCCTGATATAAACAGCTAACAGAGAAACACCACATGAGTCTGGTACCTATCCACCAACCTCTCCAAACAGCAATTCCTTTGAGTAACCCTCTTTCCAATTCGTCTTGGCCTGATGTATATATTAACCCTAGTCCATGCCTTAGGCTAGACCATTTATATTTTTTAAATGTTTTAATATTGTGGTGTATACAAACCAACAATCTTATTTGGTTCCAGATCTCATTGAATTAGCGATGTCAGTTCCCCTCGCTTGGGCAAACACCAAGGTGGCAAGACCTCACCTTTAAAGAAGTTCAAATCATCAGAGCATGATGCACTCTTTTGAGAATGCACGAACAACTCGACTCCACCCTCACCCGAGACAACCACACCTGGGCATCCGACGCAAACATCACAGCCAGAGAACTCCACACTTGGATCTCCACCTGCGCAGACGAGCTCGCCCCGCTACGCAACCCCAGGAAAGCCCCCCCCCGACACATCTACCACAGAGCCGCAGCCGCCATCGCACCCGAACTACAGCGCACCATCAACACCACCCTCCAAACAGGCACCTTCCCAGACGACTGGAAGCGCGCAGAAGTCAGGCCCCTGCTCAAGAAACCCACAGCTGACCCCACCGACCTCGAGAACTACCGACCCATCTCGTTCCTCCCCTTCGCGGCCAAAGTTGCAGAGAAAACAGTCAACAGGGAACTGACTCGATTCATCGAAGAGAACGCCGTCCTCGACCCATCCCAATCCGGATTCCGAAGCAACCACAGCACCGAGAGCGCCCTGCTCGCCACCACAGACTACATCCGCACCCTCCTGGACCAAGGCCACTCCGCAGCCCTAATCGTACTCGACCTATCAGTGGCTTTCGACACAGTCTCCCACCTCACACTAGTCACCAGACTACACGACGCCGGCATACAAGGAACAGCCCTGGAGTGGATCTGATCATTCCTCACCGGAAGAAGCCAAAGGATCAGACTACCACCCTTCCTCTCCGATCCCACGAAACTCACCTGCGGAGTCCCACAGGGGTCATCGCTGAGCCCGACCCTCTTCAACATCTACACGGCCCCCCTCGCAGCCATCGTACGACAACGCGGCCTCAACATCGTATCCTATGCCGACGACACCCAGCTCATCCTCTCCCTCACCAAAGACCCCACCACCGCCAAACTCAACTTCCAGAAAGGAATGCAAGACGTCGCAGCCTGGATGACCAACAGCTGCCTGAAGCTCAACGCTGAGAAGACAGAAGTCCTCATCCTTGGAGCCACCCCCTCAGCTTGGGACAGCACCTGGTGGCCGACCGCCCTCGGAAGCCCACCTACCCCTTCAGACCACGCCAAAAACCTCAGCATCGTACTAGACTCATCACTCATCACTCACCATGAACCAACAGGTCAACGCACATCCAGCTGCTTCAACATCCTCTGCATCCTCCGCAAGACCTCCAAATGGATCCTCCACTGAGTCAAGGAAGACAGTCACCCACGCACTCATCAACAACAGACTGGACTATGGGAACGCGCTCTACGCCGGCATCAACAAGTCCCTACTCCGCAAACTCCTGACAATACAGAACACCGCCGCCAGACTCGTCCTCGGCATTCCCCCGGCACGAACATATCAGCCAACACCTACGAAGACTCCATTGGCTCCCCGTGGAGAAAAGAGTCCCCTTCAAAATCCTCACTCACGCCTACACAACAACGGACCCAAATACCTCAACGACAGAATCAACTTCCACGTACCCGAAAGGAACCTCCGATCTTCCAACCTCGCACTGGCCGAAACCCCGCACATCCACAGAGCCAGAGCAGGCGGAAGATCCTTCTCTCACATTGCAGCCAAAACCTGGAACGAACTACCGGCAGACATCAGACGCACCCCCTCCCTGAACACCTTCAGGAAGGCCCTCAAGACCTGGCTGTTCGGCTAACAGATCTGCCCCCCCTCCCCCCCACTCTCAGCGCCTTGAGACCCTCACGGGTGAGTAGTGCGCCTACAATTCCCCTTATTGATTTATTAACCACTCCCATTGTTGTATTTGCTTCCCTTTGTAGCCAGAAACGTGGATCTTGCAGGGAAGCCGGCTACTGTAGCTTTAGGAAATGTCCCCCTTTTTTAGGTCTCGCCCTGAGCCAGCGCTTGCGCTGGTCTGGGCGAGACATTTTTAGTCAGTGGGCTTTCAGAAATGCGACCACAGCTTTTTGTGTGGCAAACTGCGCGCGGTTACGCGCACAGGCACGAGCGCCCTCGGGCTTTCCTCTCGCTCTCCCGCGCGCGCCTCGCTCTGCCTCTGTCTTGCTCGCCCCTCCCCCTCCAGAGCTGCCATCTGGCTTTCTCTGCACGCACCACTCGCGTGCTTGTTTTCTTTCACTTTCGCGGCCGCGTCACTTGCGGCTGCGCGGCCAATGCTTGTTTTTAAAGACAGAGTTTCTCTATGCTCAAAAAGGCGTAATTTCTGATATGTATATGTTTCCCTCGTTTCCATTGCTTTATTTTGCTTGCAAGAAAACATCACACATAGTTGTTGAAATGTCACTCGTAAGTACACTAAAATTATGAAAATGTCACACATAGCAATCTGAAACCTTGGCAGCAATGCAGTCTACTTGCATAGAATTGTTTGCCACAACACGTTGTGTTCTTATTTTGTCTGGGTGGTGTATAATGACCAGAAAGTACACTTACTGCATTATGCTGCCTCTCTGCAACAAAATATGTCGGAAATATCTCTTGACTCATAGCGTTTCTGAAAACCTTTTTAGTGAGAAATCCACACGACACTGGTGTCATTGCTTCCTAGTGAGTGGCCTGGTGTCAACAGAGCCCTCAGATTCTTCTGTGAGTACTTCTTCCGGGTCAAGTGTTTGCTTTGCATTCTGGGAATTGTAGCCCTGCTTTATAACGGCCTAAACAAGACTACAAGTTCCAGCATGCAGAGCAAACCGCTGGTTTGGAAGAAGCACTCTCACGTAGAGGCCTGGACTTTGGTGCAGTTTTCACACAACATAATGTCCATGGAACTACAAGTCCACGAAAGTAGCGGTCTTAAAAAAGAACCGGATTGACTGAAATGTCACACGTCACGTGCCGCGAGGCCACTTGGCTATAATAGTGTGTGCTGTCTGATACTAAACATTATTTTATTAGTGGTTAGGAGCTATTGTGCTGCTGTTGGATTGTCGCTACATTTATGTCTGCTGGGTGGAATATGACTAATTTGCTTAACACAGTTGTAACAGTTTGTTTTTGTTTAGCAGTTAACGTGGCAGTGTTTGGATTTTTAAGTGCTGAAAATTACCTACCTAGTATCGGCTACATTAAAATCGAAGTGTAGTTAATTAATTGAACAGTTTTAAAATTACAAATATCAGTGAGCTGAACAAAGTTGCGCACTTTTTATCGGCTCTTTCAGTGCACGCGCCGTTTTAGCAATCTAGATGCAGTAACCAACGAGACACACGCACACTTTACAAGGGGGCAGCAGTTCAGAAGGGCGTTGCCAACTGAACCTTACCTGTGAGTGTCAGCAGGCGTTTCTGCTATTTGTAGCGCCTCGTGAATGTGAACGATATTTGAGGCGCTGGAGTATCAGTATGTAAACATTTCGGCTTGTTAGAGCTTGTGGCTCTTGTCGAGGCCATTGAGTTTACCGTATGGCTTCACACTTCTGTGTCAAGCAGTGCGGGGCCGCCCTGGCTCTCTGTAGAGCCCCCCTCTCCCCCCCTGCTCTCTTTGGCAGGTTTGCTTTGCCCCACCAGCGCTTTCACAGCAGAGGTGGAAAGCGGGCGTGGTGTCTGCTCTAGGGCTTTGGCTTTTCGAACCAAGGCCACAGCTCTGCTGCTGGCTTGCATCTGACCGAATTCACTTTAAACCGTGGTGGAAAGCATTTCAGGCCCAGCAATTAAACGGCAAAGGGGTTAAACAAGCAAACTCTGGAGTCAATCGAACCCACATGCATGGCGAGCAAACCCCAAGTTCGGAGATTCATTACTTTGCTTCATAAAACCGCAACCCTTCGGTCCCCGCGAGGCTAGGCCAGGCGTCGGCGGGAGGGACACCTGCACAGCTTGCACCAGGAGAGGTGTTGTGACAAGGCCAGGCAGTTATGCAGGTGTGCAGGTATTCATGTTTTTATATAGATTCACATGTTACTCTGGGGTTAGTCTGAATATTAGTGGTTCTTTTTATAGCGCCGCATTCCACATTGAGCTCATCTCAGAGCGCTGCAGAGTGCATGCTTACACTGCAAGGTTACAGTCTTAGGGCTATTGCCATCAGATGAACCACGAGATTACGCAAGGTATAATGGTGTACGCTCAAATGTTCTTTGTAGTAACTGTGGTGGGACGGTCCCTCGCACAGGGTCACTGCTTTTAAATTATATATAATATGACATACAAATTAATTAATGTTCAGGATCTATTCATTGAAATTCTTTTATTTAATTTTGTCGCATTAAATGTGATAAACATATAAATGAATCTGGATGACCTCACGCACCTTAGAATATGTAATCTGTTTGGTTATATTCAATATCACATAGTGCAAATTAATGTGCCTGAAGTCATATACTTGAATAGAATGTACTTAGGTTGCCAAGCTTTGGAAAAGCAAACATGAATGGTGTAAGTCAAACAATTTACTGTTCCTTTCAGATTTATATTGCTAGTGATGGCTCTCCTTGTCCGTGCTTTAACTAGAAGCCCTGGCTGTGTGTGTGCCCCTCTGGACTTTCGCTTCCATTTCAAACCCCTACTCCCACCACCACCACCAACCACCACCCTTGGTGCCCAATTGACATAAACCAGAGAGAAAAAAGATTGACGTCCATCTTTACTGAGCCATGTCTAGCCTAAAAATGATTCAGGTTCAGATCATACATTTGTTGGCTCTGGCTAAACACTTATAAAGTCCCAAAGGCGAGACCTATTGGCTATGCCAATGCTTGTTTACATGTGTAGCACAGTCACTGAGAATCTGAAAGAGACACGTTAGTGACAGATTCCTTACCTTAGAATATCCTGGATCCGGAAAGTTTTTGCGTAGCAGTACCCTTGCGCGTCGGTAGGCGGCGTCGTGCGGCTCCGCGTCCGTCGTCGGCGTCGTGATCGCCGGGATGACGTCGCGGGCAGTACTTAGACGCCACCCCTGCGCGCTGACGTCAGTTCTTCTTTTTCCGCGCCAGTAAGCGCAGATCCGGGAAGAGCAGTGCCCTAGTCATTTTTTGACTAACTTTTTGGTGATTTTTTCACTGTTTTTCTTCGAGTCATCTAGGCTCCGAGGTGTCGGTAGGGATGCCCGGCTTCAAGCCATGCGACGCCTGTGGTCGAATGATGTCGATCACAGACCCGCACTTAGTGTCTCTACTGTCTCGGCCGCGACCACGACACGAAGTCGTGTTCCGACTGCCGGGCCTTACACCCGAAGGCTTTGCGAGAGCGGTCTCGAAAGCTACTCTAGGTCCGGCAGTCGGCTCCGCGCCGCACCAGGCCCCGGTCACGGGAGAGGTCGAGGGGCCGGTCGCGGAGTCCTCGCCCGTCATCGGAGTCCAAGTCTTCGCACTCTTCGGGTAAGTCGAAGCACAAAAAGTCTAAGAAGCACCATCGCTCTAAGACTTCGCCTCGCCGGTCTCGCGACTCGGCTGAGGCCCCTGTCTGCACCGCCCCCGCGGCTCCGGAGGTGCCTGTGGAGCCGCCCCCGCATTACCCGTCCTTCCCAGGTTCGGGGGCGACTCCGGCCGAGATACAGAAATTCCTGTCTGCCATGGCCCGCCTCTTCGGGCCTCGAGGCCCCCCGGTGCGCCTGCGTGCCCTGATGGGGTTGCCCCGGCGCCGCCGACGACTCCGGTCCCGGCGCCGCCTGTCTCACCAGCCTCGCTCCCGGCCCCGGCCTCGATCCCGGCTCCGGTGGTACCGCAACCCCCATCGACGCCGGTTGACCTAACTACGCCTCCGCCGATGTCCCCGGTGCCGTTCCTGACGCCGTCCGGGGCTCCGGGCGGCGTCGTTCCCCGGTTGTCTCCGGATCCGGACGCGGCGTCGGACCGACGTTGCACGACGCCGGCTCCGGCGCCAATGAGACCTTGGGTCCCTGACGTCCCCCCTCCTCCTTATTTTCTGTCGGAGGAGGACCAGGAGAGCTGGGAGGGGTCGGAAGACCCTCTCACACAGCAGTGTGAGTATGATCAGGACTGGGCAGAGGAACTTGGGGATGCCAGTGGTCTGGACACTTCTCCTGACACTGGTATGCTGTCTCCTCCTTCCGTGGCTACGGAGGAGGGAGCAAATTTCGCAACGGTGTTGCGTAGAGCAGCTGGAGCCTTACACCTCCAATTGTCTACAGTGGCTGTCAGGACTAACCTCCTGACGGAAGTGCTTGTGCCGGCAGCTACCTCCTCGGAGCCATTGCTGCCGTTTAATGATGCACTGTCTGACGTTCTTTTGGGCACCTGGTCCAAGCCCGCCACAGGGGCTCCTGTGGATAGGAACGTGGCCCGACGCCATCGCCCTGCTCCAGGCGACCCCTTGTTTCTCTCTCAACATCCCACCCACGAGAGAGCTTGGTTGTCCAAGCCTCTGCCTCCCAAACCGCCTTCCCTACCGCCCCTCCAGATAGGGAATCCAAACGCCTGGACCAATTTGGGAAGAAGGCCTTTTCTTCCTCCAGTGCTGGCTTGCGGTCCGTCAACACCGCTTGCCTTTTGGGCCGATACTCCCACTCTGTGGGATTCGGTGGTGCTCGTTTTGCCCCAGTGTCCTGAGGAGGTCTAGACACTGCTTTCCCGCACCATTGCGGAAGGAAGGGATGCGGCAAAGTACACCATCCGTTGTGGCCTTGATACCGCTGACTCGCTGAGCAGATCGCTTGCAACGACGGTGGCGCTGCGTCGCCACGCCTGGCTGAGAACAACTGGTTTCTCGGGTGAAGTCCAGAATACACTCATGGACATGCCCTTTGATGGAGTCGGTCTTTTTGGTTCCAAAGCAGACCATGCGCTGGAGCGCTTTAAGGACTCACGGGCTACTGCCAAGTCCCTGGGCCTTTCTGCTGTGCGCCCTCCCCTAACCTCTGCTTTTCGCCCCTTTCGTGGCCACGGAAGGGGCGCCCAGTCACGTCCGCTGCCCAGCCACCGGCCCGCGCAGCAAGCGTCTTCGCGTGGCCAAGGACGTGGCTTCCGCCGTGGCGGATCGGGCAACCAGCGTGCGGGTCAGGCCACCAACCCCGCCCCGTCCGCGGCCTCCAAGCCCTCCTAGTCCTTCTTTTCAGGTGCACAGCACGCCAGTAGGGGGCAGGGTCCGCCATCACCTTCACCACTGGCGTGCCATCACCTCGGACAGGTGGGTCTTGGACATTGTCCGAAGGGCTACTCCCTCCCCTTCGAGACCACCCCCAGCCATGCCACCTCAATTCCACCGCATGTCAGGGGATCACTTGGTGCTTCTGCAGAAGGAAGTAACGGCCCTCTTGGTCAAGAGGGCCATCGAGCATGTTCCGACCCCAGAAGTAGGACGTGGTTGCTACTCCCACTACTTTCTGGTGCCCAAAAAGGACAAGGAGGACATGCGTCCTATCTTGGACCTCCGGAACGTCAATCGCTTCCTCCGGAAGGAGAAGTTCAAGATGCTCACCTTAGCTTAGGTCTTGACTGCCCTCGACCCTGGAGACTGGATGGTAGCGTTGGACTTGCAGGACGCTTATTTCCACATCCCCGTCCTGCCGGCCCACCGGCGTTACCTGCGGTTCATGGTGGGCCTCGAGCATTTTCAATTCACCGTGCTCCCCTTTGGCCTCACAAGTGCCCCTCGGGTGTTCACGAAAGTGTTGGCGGTAATCGCAGCTCATCTGCGCCGGGCAGGGGTTCCAGTCTTCCCCTACCTCGACGACTGGCTGCTGAAGGCGGGCTCGTCCCAGGCAGTCGTCTCCCACCTCCAGACTACGGCCGAACTCCTGCACTCGCTGGGGTTCTCCATCAATGTGCCGAAGTCGCACCTGATTCCTTCTCCACAGCTCCTTTTCATCGGAGCAGTTCTGGACACGACGCAGTTTCGGGCCTATCCTCCCGAACGGCGAGTCTGGGATATTCAGGCTATGATTCCGATCTTTCAGCCTTTATCCTGGGTTTCGGTACGGATGATCCTGAGGCTGCTGGGCCTCATGGCCTCCTGCATCCTGCTGGTCGATCATGCCAGATGGCATACGCGGGCTCTGCAGTGGGACCTGAAGTTCCAGTGGGCGCAGCACCAGGGCAACCTGTCCGATCACGTCCAGATCTCGGAGGGGACTGCAAAACAGTTGCAGTGGTGGCTCTCAAACCGGCAATGGGTCATGGGCAGATCCCTCTCCCTTCCCCAGCCAGAGCACACAGTCGTGACGGACGCGTCCCTTCTGGGATGGGGCGGTCACATGGGAGAGGCGGAGATCAGAGGCCTCTGGTCTCCGGCGGAGTCCCGGCTCCATATCAACCTTCTGGAGCTCCGGGCAATCCGACTTGCACTCAAGGCATTCCTTCCCTCTGTCAAAGGGAAGGTAGTGCAGGTGTTCACAGACAACACCACCGCCATGTGGTACTGCAACAAACAAGGCGGGGTAGGGTCGTGGACCCTATGTCAGGAGGCTCTGCGCCTCTGGACATGGCTGGAACATCAGGGCATATTCCTGATGGTTCAACACCTGGCAGGTTCCCTGAACGCCAGGGCGGACGAACTCATCCGCAGGTGCATGATGGATCACGAATGGCGTCTTCACTCGGAAGTGGCGCAAGGACTCTTTCTACAGTGGGGAGAGCCTTGGTTAGATCTATTCGCCACCGAAGAGAACGCGCAATGTCATCAGTTCTGCGCGTTGGAATTTCCAAGGCGGCACTCGCTCGGCGACGCTTTTCGTCGCGAGTGGAGTTGCGGTCTGTTGTACGCTTTTCCGCCTATACCACTTCTACCCAGAGTGTTGAAGAGGATTCGGCGCGACCGGGCCCAAGTCATCCTTGTGGCTCCGGACTGGGCTCGAAGAGTTTGGTATCCCAAGCTACTCAGTATGAGCGTCGATCCCCCGATCCGTCAGCCTCTTCGGGAGGATCTTCTGTCGCAGCAGCAGGGGACGGTCCTCCACCCGAACCTGTCCAGTCTCCACCTGCTTGCGTGGAGATTGAGCGGCGGCAGTTGATTCCTTTCGACTTGCCTCCCGAGGTTTGTGATGTGATTCTGGCAGCCAGGCGTCCCTCCACTAAGGTGGTATACGCCTGCAGGTGGAACAAGTTTGTGGCATGGTGCACAGCAAAGGCTGTGAATCCCCTCTCTGCCCCTCTTTCTGAGGTTCTTCTGTTCCTTCTTTCTCTGGCCCAACAGGGCTCTGCCCTGGGTACCATCAAGGGTTATCTTTGTGCTATCTCGGCCTTCCTCAGGCTCCCTGATCAGCCCTCCCTTTTCAAGTCCCCTGTTGTTAACAGGTTCTTAAAAGGCATTACTCACCTCTTCCCTCCTGTTCCGTTTGTGATGCCTCAGTGGGACTTGAACTTGGTTCTTACCTTTTTAATGTGCGCTCCCTTTGAGCCTCTACATAACTGTCCTCTTCGTCTTCTTACTTTGAAGACAGCCTTTCTGGTGGCCATCACTTCCGCTCGGCGGGTGAGTGAGCTCCAGGCTCTATCATGCAAACCTCCCTTTCTGTCTGTCCATCCAGACAAGGTTGTTCTTAGGACGCGTCCGTCCTTCTTGCCAAAGGTGGTTACTGCCTTCCATATTGGGCAGACCATCACTTTGCCCACCTTCTTTCCGCCTCCGCATCCTTCCAGAGAGGAAGAGAGGCTCCACCGTCTGGACCCAAAACGTGCGCTTTCCTTTTATATCAACCGCACACAACACTTCCGGGTGGATGACCAGCTCTTTGTTGGCTACGGGGCGCCAAAAAAGGTCGGGCGGTGCACAAGCGAACCATCTCCTGCTGGGTCACCTTGTGTATCAAAGCCTGCTATTCAAGAAGGAGCCTCCTGTTGGGCTGCGTGCCCATTCCACAGGGCAACGGCTGCTACCACGGCCTTAGGCCGCCGTGTTCCGCTGCAGGATATCTGTCAGGCAGCTACGTGGGCCTCGCTGCACACGTTTACCAAGCATTACTGCCTTGACGGTCAGGTCCGGAGGGACGGCTTCTTTGGCCGTTCTGTCCTCCGGAACTTCCTTGTCTGATCTTTGTTCGCAGACCCACCACCGGGGTTGGTATTGCTGGGGTATCTATTTTAAGGTAAGGAATCTGTCACTAACGTGTCTCTTTCAGATGCACAAGTTACTCTCCAGCTCTCACAGTTAGCCCAGAGCATCTGGAGATGGGCCATACCTCAAAAAATATATCTCCTTGCAGAACACCTTCCAGGAGTAAACAACCAAATTGCAGATCTGCTCAGTCGCCAACGACATCAGATCCACGAATGGGAACTCCATCCTCCAGTTCTCCTCCCATTCTTCCAAATGTGGGGCTTCCCAGGTATAGATCTGTTCGCCACCCACCTAAACGCAAAATGCCCAAACTTTGCGTCCAGGTATCCACACCCATTGTCCAAAGGCAATGCACTATGGATGAATTGGTCAGGGATATTTGCTTACGCTTTTCTGCCTCTCCCACTCATTCCATTAGTGGTTCGGAAGCTCAGACGGCAGTCCCTGACGCTAATCCTAGTTGCTCCCACATGGTCCCGTCAACCTTGGTTCACAACCCTGTTGGAGCTATCAGTAGTTTCTCACCAAAATCTACACCTTACTCCCAAACTTCTCACTCAGAACCATGGAGATATAAGACATCCAGATCCCAGTCATCTCCACCTTGCGATCTGGCACCTGAAATCCTAGAGTTTGGCTATCTTAATCTTCCGCCAGACTGCATGAATATTATCAAAGAGGCTAGATGCCCTACCACAAGAGCATGCTATGCAGCAAAGTGGAAGCGGTTTGTCATTTACTGTAACAACAATCAAATCAATCCGCTAGATGCTTCAATCCAAAACATCATTTGCAATCTATTACATCTACAGCTTTTCAATTTAGCGTACACATCCATACGCTTACATCTTGCTGCAATAGCTGCATATCTACAAAACAGACAGCGTTTGTCTCTTAGTAGTTCCTGCTATTAAAGCATTTATGGAAGGACTGAAGTCATTCCCCCAGACTTCCACCTGCTCCAGTGTGGAATCTCAACATAGTTCTTACAAGACTCATGGGTCCACCTTTTGAGCCATTGCACAAATGTGAACTACAATTTCTCACTTGGAAGGTAGCCTTCCTCATAGCCATCACATCTCTGAGAAGAGTGGGTGAGCTTCAGGCACTAACCATAGAAGAGCCATTTTTACAAATACACCAAAACAAAGTGGTTCCAAGGACTAACCCCAAATTCTTGCCTAAAGTCATTTCTGCCCTTCATATCAACCAATCTGTTGAGCTGCCTGTGTTCTTCCCTCAACCAGATTCAGTGGCAGAACGTGCTCGTCACACCTTGGATATCAAAAGAGCATTACGATACTACATAGAAAAAACAAAACCTTTCAGGAAAACCAAGCAACTTTTTGTTGCTTTTGCTCCACCACATAAAGGCAATCCAATATCAAAATCAGGTATTGCAAGGTGGATAGTTAAGTGCATTCAAATATGCTACATTAAAGCTAAACGCACATTAACAGTTAACCCTAGAGCGCATTCTACACGCAAACTGGGGGCTTCTATGGCATTCTTAGGAAATATACCCATAGATGACATCTGCAGAGCTGCAACATGGTCTACACCACACACATTCACAAAACACTATTGTCTAGATGTATTAGCAAGACAGCATGCAGTGTGGGCCAGGCAGTTTTACGTACACTATTTCAGACCACTGCAACAGCTACAGGTTAGCCACTGCTTTGGGAGATAACTGCTATGTAGTCTATGCATAAGCATATGATCTACAGCTCATATGCCTCGAACGGAAAATGCTACTTACCCGGTATGCATCTGTTCTTGGCATATAGAGCTGTAGAGTCATATGCGCCTCCCCGGGTACCTTTACCTGTTGCAGTAACATCTTACTTAGATACAACATACATGGACATCTCTCTTTATTACTCTTACTAACTCCATCATCACCCTTTACGGCAAACCAATCTAAGGATGGAGTTGATGCCCATGCGCACTATCACCGAAAGGAGGAGTCACCTACCTCGTGACTGGAAAGACTTCTCCGAACAAAAGCAAAGTGCAAACATCCAGACCCAACACTAGATGGCGATCTATGCATAAGCATATGACTCTACAGCTCTATATGCCAAGAACGGAACTGGGTAAGTAGCATTTTCCTTATGATTGCATTGTGTGCTTACACTAAATTTTTTATATTGCAGCATCTGGCCCTGGCTGATTTCGCTCTTGAACAGTTTCAATGTGCAGGAGGAAGATCTCTCCAACACTATCTGTAAGTTTGGAGGTCAAGTTACAAATGGGGTATATTGGAAATTTTGCAGTGCTACAGTTTTAATGGCCACTTTATTGAAGGAAGCTATAAATGGATATTTTGTGTGGTTGTTCGATTGGCACACATTGTTTTGCTGGTGCCTTTGTTGCATATTACATACGGTATACAGTTTGGTATTTCAGATATTTTGTTCTTTCATGGTGTATCTAATTACTCGAAATTGTGTTGGGTAGATTTATGTGAGTCCTGTCCATAAAGTAATTGATGTTGTATTAACTGACCTGGAGTTCTGTAATAGGACTGGAACGGGTTGACATTTTTTTAATCTAAATTGATCCACAGTAACGCCACTCCCAGAGGAGTTTGAGCTTCAAGGATTCCTGGCTCTCAGACCTGCATTCAGGTGAGTGGTTGTTAAATGTCTGTGTGCGATTATTTTTATGATATTTCTAATTGTTTAGCATGTGTTTTTATGGCCTTGCTAACAGACCTTCCCTCTTGACCATATAGTACTTAAAAGTGTGTATTGGGATGTAGCTTGGGTATTTTGGAGCCATCCAAGATTCTCCTGTAGCTGTGCACAGCTACTCTGGAAGAATTTGTAATCTCCCTGGGAGTAACACACAGATATGTTCACTGTGTTTTAAAAATATTCAACGGCCCATTCAGAGTCTGTTCTCTACATGTCACTTTATATTGTGCCGTCATGAGCTTTCAGGGAAATTTCTGCTCTTGCGGTACCTGATGGTCCTCACATAATCCTTGACAAATTTTCAAAAATCTGAAAAGAGAAGCAGCACAACCTTTTTGTTTAGAAACATATGAAACTGTCTTTTTTACTTGTTTTTTTTTTTTAAAGTTCCTCAATTCAGTAACATATTTTGGACATCATTTGTTTTTCAGTGTGTAAGTGTGCCATCTAGTTTTACTCTTCAAGCTTTTATGGCATTTATATATAGAATTCGCACTGTAATCCTAATGACATATCCTAAAGTGTTGAACATGAAGAAAAGCCATTTTACCCCTATGCCTCATTATTGGTATCTTTATTTTAGCAAGTTATATGAAAATGCTTAGCTAATTAACGAGAATTCTTCTAAAAATACATTGAGTATGCCTCACAGTGATATTTTATAGGCTAAATCGCATGGCTTTTTTAAAGAGGCGCTTTTGCTGTGTCTCACATCATATGCACATTTGGTAATGGGTTGTGGGTGGAGGAAATCCTGCTTAAGAAATCAGTGATGTCCACATTTCAATACCCCAAAGCCTTACCAGAATGGAGTATCTTGTCCCCATCACCTTTATTTTTTGACCTAGGCAGATCCTGTTATGGAGCGAATCCCCTTCCAATTCTGCCCTAGTGTAACTCAAAATTCCCCTGGTTTGACCAGCATTGTGTGTGCAACCTCTCCTTGTCTCCTGAGCATGAGGATGGGACTTGTTCAGCATGCAAGGAGTTCAGGTGAAAAAGGCTATCCAGAACCGACACAAACAATGCTGGGCATACTGCAAAATGCACCATAACGGATCACAAACACTGGACATATTCGGCTTGAAGGACGTAGCCCCAAGGACATCATTAATGCCAAGGATGAAGAGCCAGGATCTTCAGGTATTTAGCTGTTGCAGGAAGAGCAAAGCCCTGAAAGTTATATCCTCTGGCGTGTCCTAGGTGAAGCAGCAGGAGTAACTCCATTGTGCCACAGTAAAGACCCTGGGACAAAAACAACCCCTAGAGCCTCCATTCTCTCACACTCGCTCAAGGATCAGTCTTCCAGTAGCTGACCATGTAAATGTCCTTATGTCAAGCCGAGCACCACTCCCATGGGAGTCCGGCATTGAGACCGAAGACCATCCACAAGAGGCACCACCTTTGGGTCCAGCTCCAGGCTCTAAAACCTCTCCACTCAAAGACCCTCTCTGCTCCAGGAAGGCCTCTGAAGGGAACGGTCTTGGCACCCACCTATGCTGTTATGACCCGAGCCTTAGAAAAACCTCCTTTTAAGCCCAGATCAGCTTTAAAGCAGACTCTGAAGCCCACATCTTATGTTCTAAAATAGGCCTGGACACTAAAATCTGACTTGAGTCAAGACCCTCTCACATTTGAGCTTCTTGAGGAGGCTGTGGAAGATTTTTGTCCACACATCCACAGGGAAAGTTAGTTTGGCCATCCCCCTGGGGCCACCCCACGCACTTTAGTTACTAAAGAAGAGAAGGCTCACCTTTGAGTAACCAATTGGAGGAGTGTTGTAAGCTGCTCTGTAAATGGTATTACCACTAGGTGGGTATACCGTGCACAGAGTCCAGGGGTTCCACAAAAGTGTACAGGGCTCAATGTAAAACCGAAAGTGCTCTATTAGTGGTAGTGTGAGCGAGCAGCCTTAGGCCTAACACAGAGGAGTGGAAGACAATTGGTGCACAACATTGGCCAATAATTGACATACGACTCAAGAAGGAGATCCAGACCAATTTTAGAAAATTTTACTGTGTATTTTATTCTAAAACCAAGCTCTTCGCAATATGGTAAGTACGTTTTAAAATAAAAATACTTTTCATATTGAAAAATCGACACTTAGAAACTTTTCAGAACAGTTGAATGTTATCCTACGGGGAAAACAATATCGCTGCTAAACAGATAAGTAGTGCACTTACAATTCCAGTCTTCGGGACCAAAAGTCAGCAAGGGTCAGGTGAGTACCAAAACTGCAGCGGCACAGGGGCGGCCGGGTGCAGAGGTCAAAGTCTGAGTTCGGCCCAATTCTTTTCAGTGGAGACTGGGGCTGCCTGGAGCCACACTGCCAGCAGGTAGGAAAATCAGTTGCAGGGGCCAGGCTTTGGGGGTTGGCACAAGAACAGGGGCGGCCACAAAGCAGCACCAAACATACACCACCAGTGGCACAGGGGCGGCCGGGTGCAAGGTGCAAATTCAGCATCCGGCGTCCAATGCTTTTCTATGGAGATTCTTCTTTTGGCAAACAAGCTGCAGGTGTCGCACTTGAGATTGCAGGAGGTAGACCAACAACAGCCCAGATAAGTAGAGATGTAGGGGGTCGTGGGGGCACCATCGGTTGAGCTAACCAAGGCCCAGGGGCTTCGGGTGCAGGGGTGCCTTTCGATGTCGAAGTCTTCTTACCGGAGCCGGTCGGGGGGAGCCTCTGGATTCACACTGCAGGCGCCGCAGTGCAGTTCAGGAGAGGACAGCCAACGCTGGACATGAGGTCTGGATAGCTGGGGAGACTTCGCTGCACAGGTGAACCACTCAGACTCTGGCCATGGGAGTCTGGTGCAGAATGGGCAGGGATCGCAGTTCCAGCTGGATCCGGAGCCCTTGGAGTCCATTTTTTCTGGACAGGTCCGCTGTCCACTGAAGATTGGAGTATTTTTCGAAGGCAGCAGTCCTCCCAGGGTTTTCAGAGATCGCTGGCTGCAAGACAGGTTGCAGGTTCGTAGAAGCTGGAGACAGGCCGGTAGGGCTGGTGCCAAGGAAGTCGTCTTCAGTCTAATCTGCAGGGTTGTCTTCTTGCTTCTTAGGTCGTCACAGATCTAGTTTCTAGGTCTGGGGAACCACCTAAACACTTGATTTATCGGTGTTTTGGGGGAGTAGCAGGTAAGGCCAATGGGAACATTACCTGGGGTGACTACACCCTCTGTTATGTCACCCTCCTGCGTGAGGGGGCAAAGACCTAGCCCTGATTGGAGGGGTCCCCCCATCTTCAAGATGGCGCTGACTGAAAGATGTACTTCACTTCGCCTCCCCCCACCTTAGGGTTGAAGTTGGCAGATCTTAGGTTTTTAAGAGCCCTCACATACTACATTGTTTGTATGATGTCATTCTGTTCCGGAAGTGAACGGAGCACCATATAAGCGCCACCTGTATGTGCTATCTTCAGTTCCTTTCTTTGCATGGTTTCAGACACATCCCAGGAGCTCCGTTCCTCTTAATTTCTTTACTTTGTGAAGTGATTTAAAAAAAAAATATTTTTCAGTGTGCAAGGGATTTTGTCAACTCCCTAGACTACAGGTTTTAAGCCGTGTAGGGAATGTCAGTCGCCGGTGACTAATCCACACGAGGTGTCACTTTGGTGGTTGGGTTCTGCGCACGCTCAAAGACCTGTAATGACTGCGCCCATATGAACCCAAAGACAATTTGTGAACATGAAGCTTTGTTGTGAAGCACCGCAAGACTCCACCTAGGTCCGTCTTCAAGTTGAAGTCAAGAGTGCTCTTCCAAAGTCGTTCCCGCTACTGATCAGCTTTGCAGTTGAAGGCCAGGCAAGATTCTGCCCCTTTCTGCAATTCTGCAGAGAAGATGCAGGGGTTTCACCGTGCCTCCAGGTCTCACTCCTGTTTTATTCAGTCTTTGGTCCCCACTTTTCCGGGTCCATAGTCCTTGCTGCTAGTTGAAGCCTTTCAAGGGACCATGTTGAGATTCCACCGCTTGGACCCCCAAAGGGCACTGAGCTTTTGCATACATTGTACCTAGAAGCATTGGGTGGACAATCAGCAGCTTGTGGGGTTCTCTTGTGCAAAGAAGGGCAAGGAAGTGCAGAAGTGGACGATCTCCTGATGGACAGTTCTCTGCATTAAGATCTGCTGCTCATTGGCTAAGAAACACTCTAGAAGGCCTGAGGGATAATTCCACCACAGCTAAGGCTGCTGCCACAGTGTTGGCATGCAGAGTGCCTGCCCTTAATATCTGTCGGGCTACTGTGTGGCCATCTATGTTCATGTTCACCAATCACTACGCCTTGACAGCCACCCCTGACAAGAAGGGCATTTCCCTGGTTTGGTCCTGTAGGACTTTTTGATCTGAGTCACTCAAAAGATCCACCACCTTGGGAGGTTCTGCTTTGGTCTCAACTCACTCTCAAGATGAGAAATCGGCAGTTAGAGTTTCCACCAGAAAGTGTTACTGAAGACAAGTAACATGTTCTTAAAATCCGGTCTTGCAAGATGGATAGTCAAGTGCATCCAAGGGTGTTATGCTAAACACTTCATACTGTTCATAGGGCACAATCCACCACGAAAAAGGAAGCCAATATGGCTTTACTTGACAATATCCCACTTGCAGACATTAGTATGGGTGCAGTATGGTCAACAACTCACACTTTCACAAAACATTTCTACTTGGACACAATTGCCTGGCAAATGTTACAAGGTGGGCAAACTGTCCTTAAAACTTTGTTAAAAACCGCTTCCAGTACTGCTCACAGGCCACTGCTTTTCAGTGTATGCAGAGCATGTTATCTATAGCAGCGCATGCTGGAAACTTTTTACCTGTAAAACTCGGTTTGCAGCTTGTAGTGCTATTGGCTCACATGCTCCCTCCCACCTTGCTTGATGCAAGCTTATAGTGCCATGTTTTAACGAGTACATATCTATATAAAGTTCACAATACTTCAATACATAAAGACTATCCTGCTTAACAATACAACGTATATCTGATAGACGTCTAGCAGCAGATTCCTTACCTTGGAATTATCCACAGGCGCCAGACTGGATCTGGAAATTTTTCTTCAGCAGTATCCCTGCGCACCTCCTCCGCACGGGGTTCATTGGCACTTGAGGTGACGTGCCCTGTGCCTATATAGGCGTCACTCCAGCACGCTGACGACCGTTCTTCTTTTCTTTTCATCAGTTAGCCCAGATCCGGGAAGAGCTACCCCAGTCACTTTTTCACTACTCTTTTATTTTTTTTTTATTTTTTTGTTGAAGTGTTTTGAGGTTTTTCCTCCTGGTGTGGCAGATTGTCATCCAAGAAGGCCATCTTCAAGCCCTGTGGCACCTGTCACTGCTCGATGTTGATGACTGACCTGCACCTTGTGTGCCTCTGGTGCCTCGAGCGCGACCACGACCCCAAGGCCTGCTCAGATTGCCGTGCCACGCATCAGAAGGCTTTGAGGGAGTGATCCCTCAAGCTCCTGGCGGCTTGACGTGCGACTCCGCAACTATCAAAATCCCGGTTGAGAGGAAGGTCCTGGGAGCGGTCGTTGAGTTCTAGGAGTTTGTCGCACTCAGTCATCTGGTCATTCGGATAAGTCCCACCACAAGAAAAAGGTAGTCGAGGGGTGCTTCGTCTTCTCATCCATGGGCTGACGAGATGAGGGAGTCTCTCTTGAGGCCTAGCTCCACTCCTCCTCGAGTTTTCGGGAACCAGAGCGACCACCACCCAGTTAAGAGTTTTATAAGGCTATGCACCTCATCTTTGGGTGGCCCGATCCCCTGTGTACCTTTGGGCCCTACGGGTTCAGGAGGGGTCCCTACTGGATTACCGTTGGCGACTCCTGCGCCAGTCTCAGGCCCCAGGGATCCACAGATTGATCCAGATCGGTGCTTGTCGTGCCATGTCGACCTTCCCCGGCTCCGGTCCCGTTTGCATCCCTGACTCCCACACGGAGGGGCGTTGCCCAATGCAGACTCGAGCGCCGACTGGAGCCAGACCGAAGCCTGAGCCCTATTCCTATGGGCTAGGACTCGGGGAAGAATGGGTGCGGTCGCGGGACCCTGAAGAATACAAGCCTTATGAATCCTTCGACTGGTGAGAGGATCTGGATGAAGCCAGTGAACTGAACTCTTGCCAGATACTGGCATGCTTTCTCCTCCTACCGTGGCTATGTAGTAGTGAGCTTCATTCACTATGGTGGTGCGGAGGACAGCTGAAGTCCTGGTCCTAAATTAGGTACTTTACCACTATCCCATTTATCATACGCGGACAATGTTGTTTTGATGAGCCTAACTAAGATCGGCTTACGAAGATCACTTGTAGCAATGCAGGAATTTATAGCCGACAACAAGCTAGCGATAAACATTACAAAAAGGAAAACAATGCTGATTATCAGACAGCTAAACAGCAATTCCAGCTAGAGGGCAAAAAGTTAGAAGAAGTGTCTAACTAAAAGTATCTGGGGTTCTACATCGACAACAGTCACAACCACCGGGAGCAAAAAGCTTACATGACTCAGAACAATCGCCTTATCATTCGCCTTCAGGTCCTTATCAAAAAATCTTAAGGGGCCATCATTTAAACCCTTACTAGCAGTAATAAAAGCCAAAACGCTACCAACACTATCATATGGCAGCACAGCTTTATACGGGAAAGATGCCGACCTGCTAAACAAATCTCAAGTTACAATCTACAAAAGAGTCTTTCAAATTCATCAGGCAGCATCCCCAGCACAGGTTAGACTAGAATTTGGGGTAACCAACGAAATGCTGGGGAGAATATATGCAACCATCAAGCAATGGTACAGCCTGAAGCAAAATACTGTAGACTCTGAATTGAACAAGGCTCTGTGGGACGAATTAGAGAAAGATGAAAAGTCCCCATACAATCAATATCTAAAAAAGGCATTATTAGAAACCTGTACAGGTGAGCTTTGGGAAACCAATCTGCCCTACTCAGCCTTAAAGCAAACTATAAATAAATCGGCAAAACTTCACTCGTTGCTAGTTGATAAAAATACTTTCAGTACGAGAAAACACGCTTGGATGGTAATGACTAACTACAAGACACTCACTCCAGCGCCATATTTAAATATCACGTTCTCTGCCTACAGAAAGCTACAACTAATGGCCTTGCGCCTAGGCAAACTGCCGTCCATTGCGGACCAGCCAACTTGGGTCTACAAAGGGTCGAAAGAATGTAGACTATGTGGGGGCAGCAAAGAGGACCTTGTACACTTAGTCTGCATCTGTCCTAAATTATCACAAGCACGAGCCACTTTATTAAAACACGCCATGAACATTAGAGGTATAAGGACGTGCAGATCGGCAATTATAGCCGGCTTGGATCCAACAGACACTTCATTGAACTGCCAACTATTAAAGTTCCTCTCCGTGCATGCGCAAGCATTAAAAAAAAATCTTGTGCTCTGTTCCCTAACATCAAATAAGACTGACTGGTCAGTGGCAGATCGTGTTTTCCGCATACCAGGGAGATCAATGCAAGATCACTGGGAGGGACATTTTCAATTTTTTATAGCGTACTACGTGTCAATTGCCCGGATTTACTAACTGCAAACTACGTACTTTGAAAACGTCTGCACTTTATTAATAATTAAATCGATTGAACTATGATATTTCTATATAAACCTGTGTTAATAACTGTTAAACAAAATATTTCTTATGACTTTTAGGAAAACAAAACTTTTATTGTAGTTCTTTGTTTTAGTAATTGTATTGTTATGGTTTTAATTAACTGAAACAATAAAAAAAAAAAATTTGGACTGGTGTAAGAAACTGGCTCTATATATATTGCACCAAAGTGAGGTACAGTGTGTATAGAGTCCAAGGGTCTCCAGAGGTTTGGCAGAGGTTAAAGTTAGATAGAACCTTACTCTCTAAAGTGGTAGCTTGGTCGAGCAGTAAGGCAGTATCAGAGGACAGTGTAAATTTGCACACGCAGTCAGCAAATGAATCCACACACTCAAGAACTGAACTCTAGGCCAATTGTTTTGTATAAAAAAATATACTGTTTTATTAAAGAACCACAGGTTTGCATAAAATACTTTCTCAAGGTAAGATGCTGTTTGTTGAATACTTTCAATGAACAATAGACTTTAAATGCAATGTAGTACAGGGGTTGCAATAGGCAACACAATACTTTGTATACTATAACATTGAGCTCAATGGGATTTTTAAGTAAACCGTAATAGAATTACTTTACGAACGTTTTTCTTACTCAGGGCTGGATCCTGGATTCTGCCCTGGTGCATTTCCTGTAAACAGTTGAACGAAATTGTTTTTGTTACACAGGCGATTTTTAAGGAATATTTGTATGTTGCAAAAATCGACACTTAAAAGAATTTCTGGCAAAAACCAGGCAATGTTATCCTATGGAGGAAAATCAAGTTATCGGGAAATCACAGTTGTAATCACTTTCTAATCAGTGCTGGGCCCCTAGATCCAGCACTGGGATCTCTCCTGAGAACAGGTGAGTAATTTCGTTTTTGATATTCGGACGATTTTTAGTGAATATTTCAAAGTTCCAAAACTCGACACTTAGAAGAATTTCCAAGTGAAAACCAGTCAATGTTACCCTATGGAGAAAATGCAAGTTATCGGCTTTCAGGTAAGTACTCGGCTGACAGAATTAAGGTTCTGGGGCAAGACTCCGGGGTCTCCCAGGTTCAGGTTTGTACTGTTGTTACACCCTCAGCGGCACAGGGGCGGCCGGGTGCAGAGAGAGTAGGCCCAACGTTAGCCTATGGCGGGCGGGGGCCTTTGGTTGGTGGCTGCTGGCAGGCAGGCCACTCCGCTGTGGGAGCAAAGCTCCTGGTCACTTACTCAGGGCAAGTGGGGAAGTCGAACAGGGTAGTTGGTGCACCCTCAGCGGCACTGGGGCGGCCGGGTGCAGTGGGCTTTTGGGCCGTCGGGCGCCCAATGGATTTCAATGGGAAAGCTGCAAGACGAACAAAGGCTGCAAACTCTGGGACGGTGATTCTTCAGGTGCGACCACCACTTTAAGAGGCAAGTTGGGATGCTGTAGGAGGGGTAGACACCCAGGAGTTGGGCACAGGGGGTCGTGGGGCGCCGGGTGCAGGGGTATTTTTAGGCGTCGGGAAATCTTACCCTCTGCTGGTCGCGGTTGGAGGGGTCCCTGGTGTTGAGGCTGCAGGCGTCGTCAGGAGCGTCGAGGTGAGTCCTTGGGTGCTGGATTCTTGGTCACAGTCGCCGGGGGGACATCCTCGTGGTCTTTGTCCACTTTGGCTCGGGCCGGGTGCAGAGTGGGCAGGATCCGCGGTCTCAGGCCGGGGCCTGGGGTTGCTGATGTTTGAGCAGAACCACTGCTCATGGGAGTCCCAGTCTTTTAGTTGAGCAAGGCAGTCAGGTCCTCCGGTGTTTTCGAGGTTGCTGACCACTGAAGAGGCCGGGGTTTAGCAGGAGCAGGTTCGAGGTTCGACAGGCCGGTAGGGCTGGGGCCAAGTCAGTTGGTGTCGTCCTCTTGTTAGCAGCTGCACGGCTGGTCTTCTTTCTTCTTCTTGTTGTTTCGGGATCTGAGGAAGGAAGGTTCAGGGTGCCGCTAAATACTGAATTTAGGGCGTTACAGGTAGGTAAGGGCAGGGACCAATGGGTCCCTTCCTGGGGTGGGTACACCCCTACTCTGCCATTCTCCAGTGGGAGGGGGCAGGAGCCTGTCCTTGGTTGGCTGGCTCCCCATCCTCAAGATGGCGGGGACTCGAGGTTGTGCTTTACCTCGCCTCCCCACCCTAGGGGTGGAGTTGGCAGAGGTGGGCACACCTCTCTTCCTCACTTTGTTTTTCCCGCCGGGTCTCCCGCCCAAAAGGGGGGAGAACCAGTGGGGACCAGTTGCTGAGTACAGCAAGTGGTCTGGAGAGGCTCACAAAGGCGCTATGCCTTTGAAGCTTCTCCTTCGTAAACCCTGCCCATCCTGGGGGAGGAGGCTTGGCACCTCGTCCCAGGATGTGCATTGTTTCAGGCCCCCGAGAGCAGCAAGCTCTCGACCCAGGGGTCCAGAAACATGTCTGGTGGTGGCAGCCTCGGCAGCCACTCAGTCAGGTCACTGGAAGTTGGTCGAGTTTCAGGGGGCATCTCTAAGATGCCCTCTGTTGTGCATTTTACATTAAATCCCACACTGGCATCTGTGGGTTTAATGTGCTGAGAAGTTTGATACCAAACTTCCCAGTCTTCAGTGTAGCCATTATGGTGCTGTGGAGTTCGTAATGACAAACTCCCAGCACCATATACTCTTAATGGCAGCACTGCACTTACAGTGCCCAGGAATGGACCTGGGTACAGGGCTCATGCACCTGTACCCTCACCATTGGCATAGGGCACCCAGCTAGAGGGGTGACTGATGTATGCCAGGGCAGTGGTTTGTGGGCATGACACACAGGGATGTGTGCCATGTCGACTCTTCACTTTGTTCTGCACCAAGACACGCAGTCTGCAAAGGCAGAGTGTGAGTGTCCGGGTACAGGGCCTCTAAGGGTGGCACAATAAGTGCTGCAGCCCTTGGAGGCCTTCTCTGGTCACAGTGCCCTGGGTACCTGTGGTACCATTTACCAGGGGCTTACCTGTGGCCAGAGATGCCAATTGGGTTTAGGCTTCAATGCAGTTAAGGGAAGGAACACAGGCCCTGGGTACCTGATTGGCAGGAGCCCAGGGCACACTCGGTCAAAGCACATCAGCAATTCAGCAAAAAGTGGGGGATACCATGCAAGAAAGAGGCACTTTCTCACAACTGGTCCTTAGTTTGCCCTCAGAAGTCAAGCCTATCATCCTGACTGCAGTGCTTCAACTGGGAGTGATCCCCTTCCACTCCACTTCTCCCATTCAAAGTAGCTCTTACTGATGTCCTGCTTGGGACCTAGTTCAAGCCCAAGACAGGAGCGCCTGTGAACAGGACAATTACCTGCCGCAATTTCCCTTCTCCAGGGGACCCCAAATTCCTCCGAGCTTGGTGGTCCAAGTCTCCACTTCCCATTTAAATCCTGGTGATTTCCCAACCGGTCAGCCGGATCGGGAATCCAAGAGGCTGGACAATTTAGGTAAGAACATGTTTTCTTCCACCAGCCTCGCATTGCGGTCTGTGAACACCGCATGCCTTTCTGGCTGCTATTCTCACGCCCTATGGAGTACGGTTACGCAGGTGCTGTCAACGGTCCTGGAGGAGACCCGGGCCGTGCTCTCCCAGGCTGTTGTCGACAGGAGGAATGCAGCTAAGTTCACCATTAGATGGGGACTAGACACCAACGACTCACTAGGCAGAGCGGTTTTGTCGACAGTAGCCCTGTGATGCCACGCCTGGTTGAGGACTGCTGGCTTTTCTCAGATATCCAAACATCACTCATGGACAGGCCCTGTGATGGCTTCCATCTCTTCGGAGATGAGGCGGTTTTGGCTCTGGAGCGTTTAAAGGACAGCAGGGCTATGGCCAGGTCCTTGGGCCATCCCATGGTCCCTCATCACCCTCAAACAGTCCCCCTCCCCCCCCGGACCCCCTCCTCGCGTAGCCACAGCCTCCAAACTCTCCAAGTCTGCCCATTTACCATCATCGGCACCCAGTGGGTGGCAGGATTCGCAATCACCTGCCCGACTGACAGTCCATAACATTGGACAGGTGGATTTTGCAGATTGTCTGAAGGGGCTACTCCCTCTCCTTTGAGATTACCCCTCCCTTCATTCCACCTACTTACGACAGGCTGACGAAGGACCACTTATCTCTTCTCCACCAGGAAGTGACTGCTCTCTTGGCCTAAGGAGCCATAGAGAGAGTGCTGATGCCAGTAGTGGGTTGTGGTTGTTATTCTCGCTACTTTCTCTTTTAGCAGTGGGGAGAGCCTTGGTTAGATGTTTTGGTCACCAACCAGAACGTGCAATGTCAGCAGTTCTGCGTGCTGGAGCTTTCAAGGCTATTCTCGCTCGAAGGTTTTGGGCTCGAGTGAAGTTCAGGCCTTCTGTATGCCATTCCACCCACAACAATCCTGCCCAGAGTTCTCAATATGATTAGGAAAGACCGGGCCCAAGTCATCCTTGTGGCTCCGGATTGGGCCAGAGTGTCTGCTATCCCAAGTTGTTGCTCAAGGCCATCGGTCCTCCGATCAGTTTGCCCCTTCGGTAAGATTTTCTGTCACAGCAGCATGGGAGGGTTCTTTATCCGCACCTGTCAATGCTCCGCCTTCTTGCGTGGAGATGGAACTGCGACAGTTGACAGCTTTCGACCTTCCTCCCGAAGTCTGTAAGTTATCTTGGCAGTCAGGGGTCCCTCCACTAAGATGGTTTACACCTACCATTGGGGGATCATTTGTGGCATGGTGTACAGAAAGACAAATAGATCCCCTTTCTGCTCCCCTTTCTCAGGTTCTCCTGTTCATCCTCTCCCTTGCCCAGCAGGGCTCTGCTCTGGGCACTCTGGCTATCTCCCCGCCATTTAATCTTTTTTGTGGTGGCCTGATCAGCCATTCCTCTTCAAATCCCCTATTGTATATAGGTTTCTGAAAGGTTTACATTTGTTTCCACCTTCTCCCTTTATTATGCCCCAGTGAGACGGATGTTATAGGGATTTGTTTGCACTGAATAAATTCCTTTAACATAACACGTTTAACAAACACTACTGCCTGGACAATCAGGTCCTTAGAGATGGTTACTCTGCCTGTTCGGTCCTGCAGGACTTCCTCGTGTGAAAGTGGTCCGCAGACCCACCTCTGAGGTATTGTTTGGGTATTTATTCTAAGGTAAGGAATCTGCGTCTGGAAGTCTCTATCAGATGAAGAGTTACTTATCTTCAGTAGCACATTGTCTGGTAGAAACTCTGTCTGGCTGCAGTTTCCTTACAGACCCACCCATCCTCCTCGCTCCGCGAACTGATTTCCAGGGACAGGTATTTCCCCTATCAGGGACTTAGTGTTCCATATCGATTGTCAGTATGCTTCATGGCTCTGTACTTCCGGTGTGGAAAGTCGTAAAAAGTAACTGACGTCAACGCTCTGGGGTGGCACCTATATAGGCACCGCACATGTCACTTCCAGCGCGGACGATTCAGACAATGTCATGTGGAGCTGAACTACTTCACTTACCGTCGCTTAGGGGTACTGCCCAAGAAAAATGTCCGGTTCCAGGACTGACGCCTGGGGAAAATTCTAATGTAAGGAATCTGCAGCTAGATAGTCTCTACGAGATAAGGCGTTACTGAAGGTAAGTAACTTGTTAATTTTGTCTCTCCCCTAAGCGAAAAACATGATCTAAGATGGATTTGTTGTCCTGGTGCATTTTGCATTTCTGGGAGGGATAACAAGTCACTTTGAAAACAAATCCTTTGCTTTGAAGAACCTGCAACTTTTGCACCCTACACCAGACCGCAGGAATCTGCAGAGCTTGTGAATCTACAGCACTGTAGGGTGCAAACCGTTTGTTACAGGCAAGTAACTCCCTCCCTCCTTCCTTCTGAGCAATTCCACTTCCAAGGTGCTCGTTCTGGCCAGTTTTTCTTCTACTTCTCTTCATTGGTGCAAACTTTGTGATGTCATGATCAATATTCTTCAGCTTCCCAGTAAGAGCCAGCTGCTGCTTTTTACAGTTCCGTCTATGCTCCTAAAAATGTAGGAAATCTGAGCCAGTCCTCCCTTAGCATCCTCCACCCCTTGGCCATAGTGAGCACTTTAGGTGTACACTTGATGGCCAATAACTTTGACTCTTCACTTAACCATCAATATCTCCCATTTCAGATGAAGACTGCAACTTTTTGAACCATATTTCAATCAAATATGGAAGGTTTGTTAATAATTCTTCTTGTACTTTCCGTTACTACCTTATGGTAAAAGTGAGAACTTAGCCTAGCTGTACATTGCTCCCCTAGCAGCCTGTTTTCTAGGTTATCTCCAACTCTTGTTAAGCTTGGGACAGCACCTTCCTTTCTTATTTTTCTTATCACATTGTATTTATTTTTCAAAGCTCAATAGGAATGCATTTTGTGAAGGTAACAGTCAATCAATCACAGAATTTGTAGAGCGCACTACTTATCCGCGAGGGTCTCAAGGCGCTGGGGAAAAAGAAAGGGGGGGGGGGTGCTACTGGTCGAACAGCCAGGTCTTGAGTAGCCTCCTGAAGGACAGCAGGTCTTGGGTCTGTCGTAGGCTGAGTGGAAGGGTGTTCCAGGTCTTGGCGGCGAGGTGGGAGAAGGATCTGCCACCGGTGGTTGTTCTTCGAATGCGAGGGACGGTGGCGAGGAGAGGTCGGCGGAGCTGGCGGTTGGGGACGTAGAAGAAGAGTCGTCTGTTGAGGTAGGCTGGGCCGGTCTTGTGGAGTGCCTTGTGTGCGTGGATGAGGAGTTTGAAGGAGATTCTCCTGTCGACGGGGAGCCAGTGCAGGTTTCTCACGTGGGGGGTGATGTGGCTGTGGCGTAGTACGTCGAGGATCAGACGTGCAGAGGCGTTTTGAATGCTTTGCAGTTGCTTGATGAGCTTGGCCGGGGCTCCCGCGTAGAGGGCGTTTCCATAGTCGAGTCTGCTACTGACGAGGGCCTGGGTGACTGTTCTTCTTGTATCTGTCGGGATCCACCTGTAGATCTTGCGGAGCATGCGGAGGGTGTTGAAGCAGGAGGAGGAGACTGAGTTGACTTGCTTGGCCATGGAGAGCGTTGAGTCGAGGATGACTCCCAGGTTGCGTGCGTGGTCGGTGGGTGTAGGGGCTGCCCCCAGTGACGTTGGCCACCAGGAGTCGTCCCAGGCTGAAGGGTTGGAGCCGAGGATGAGGACCTCAGTCTTGTCCGTGTTCAGCTTTAGTCGGCTGCTCTTCATCCAATCGGCGACGGCCTTCATTCCTTCGTGGAGGTTGGCTTTGGCGGTGATGGGGTCCTTGGTGAGAGAGAGGATCCAGTTGAGTGTCGGCGTAGGAGATTATGTTGAGGTCGTGCTGTCTGGCGATGCAGGCGAGCGGGGCCATGTAGATGTTGAACAGTGTCGGGCTGAGGGATGATCCCTGGGGTACGCCTTAGGTGATCTCGGAGTCTTCAAATCGGAATGGGGGGAGGCGGACTCTGGGTTCTGCCGGAGAGGAAGGAGGTGGTCCATTCCAGGGCCTTGTCTCGGATCCCTGCGTCGTGGAGGCGTGCGCATAGAGTGTGGTGACAGACGGTGTCGAAGGCGGCGGAGAGGTCCAGCAGGATGAGGGCTGCGGTCTCACCGTTGTCCAGCAGGGTCCTGATGTCATCGGTGGTGGCGATGAGGGCAGTCTCGGTGCTGTGGTTGCTGCGGAACCCTGACAGGGATGGGTCCAGGATGCTGTTTTCTTCGAGGTAACGGGTTAGCTGTCTGTTGACGATCTTCTCGATGACCTTGGCTGGGAACGGAAGCAGTGAGATGGGCCAGAAATTCTTGAGGTCTCTCGGGTCCGTCTTGGGTTTTTTGAGTAGGGCGTTTGATCTCGGCGTGTTTCCAGCTCTCTGGGAAGGTCGCAGTTTTGAAGGAAAGATTGATGACGTTGCGCAGGTGGGGTGCGATGGAGCTGCTGGCTTTGTTGAAGATGTGGTGCGGGAAAGGGTCTGACGGAGAGCCGGAGTGGATTGTGCTCATGGTTTTGATGGTGTCATCGATGTTCACGTTGGCCCAGGCTGGCAAGGGGTCGTGGTCGATGGTGTGCGGCGGGTCTGGTGTGTTGGTGTCTGTTGGGGCTGTCTGGGTGTTGAAGCTGTCGTGGATGTCGGCGATCTTGCGGTGGAAGAAGGTGGCGAGGGAGTCGCACAGGGCTTGCGACGGCAGGATGTCGGTGTCTGTTGGGGCTGGTGTTGGAGAGTTCCTTCACGATGTTGAAGAGCTCCTTGCTGTTGTGTGCGTTGTTGTCGAGGCGGTCTTTGAAGGAGATCCTCTTGGCGGACCTGATGAGGTGATTGGGGTTGCGGATGGCGTCTTTGTGGGCTGCGTGGCTGTCCGGTGTCTTTTCACTGTGCCATTTCTTCTCTAGTTTCCGGCAGGTACGCTTGGATGCTAGGAGTTCCGGGGTGAACCAGCAGGCTCTTTTGCTGGTGTCTCTGTAGGTGGGTTTTTTCAGCGGGGCGAGGGTGTTGGCGCAGTCGTCTAACCATCGTCTGAGGTTGCGGGCAGCGTCGTCGGTATTGGAGGGGTCGGTGGGTGGGCTGAGCGTGAGGTTTGCCTGTAGTTGGTCTTCGGTGACTTTGCTCCAGCAGCGGCGTGGGGTCTGTTGGGTGCGGTGGTGTGTGGTGGGTTTCTGGAAGGTGAAGTGGATGCAGCGGTGGTCGGTCCAGAGGAGTTCGGTGTTGTGGCTGAAGGAGAGGTGGGAGCTTGAGGAGAAGACTGGGTCGAGCGTGTGGCCGGCGGAATGGGTCGGCGTTGTGACGAGCGGTCTCAGTCCGAGGTTGGTGAGGTTGTCGATCAGGGTGGCGGAGTTGCTGTCGTTGTTGTTCTCCAGGTGAAAGTTCAGGTCTCCGAGGAGGATGTAGTCGGTGGAGGTCAGGGCGTGCGTGCTGAGAAGTCGGCGATGGAGTCGCTGAACTGGGGTCGGGGTCCAGGGGGTCTGTAGACGAGGGTGCCTCTAAGGGTGGTGTTGGGGTCCGTGTGGATCTGGAAGTGCATGTGTTCGGCGGTGCAGAGAATGTAGTCGGTGCTGGTCGAGACCCTGATGGTGTTCTTGTGGACGATGGCGATTCCTACTCCGTTGGTGCGGTCTCTGCGGGTGATCTTGTAGCCGTCTGGGATGGCTATGGCGATATCGGGTGCGGAAGAGTTGTTCATCCAGGTCTCTGTCAGGAAGGCGACGTCCGGTGATGATGTGTCGAGCAGGTCCCAGAGCTCGACGGCGTGTTTGCGTGCTGAGCGGGTGTTCACTAGGATGCATCGGAGGTGGTTGAGGTCCTTCTTGGCGGGCGCTTCGGCGGCTCTGAGGCTGGTGTAGCTGGAGTTCCGGCAGGTGAAGGGACCATGAGTGCGTTTCGGGGCGGCCTTGAAGCAGGTGTGTGTCCGTCCGGAGTTGAGAGCGTGGAGTGTGGTGGCATCGTAACGGCGGCGGTCGTCGTGGCTGGCGCGGGGGGCGCGTGGACCAGGGCTTCTGGCACTGGGCGCGGTCCAGGCGCGGACGGGCTTGCCTTAGGCGCATCCGCTGCGCGGCCGCCATATATGGGGGGGAGGGAGGAGCAGCTGGGAGGCGGGAGGCAGGGGCAGCGAATGGTCAGTCAGGGGGCTGGGGCCGCAGGGGACGCAGCGGCGGGAACGGGAGCGGTGCGACTAAGGGAACAGAAGGCAAAAGGGCACGGGGATTACGGGGGCAGCAAGGAACAGAGGGCAAAACTGGCACAAAATCAAGGGGATAGCGAGGGATACAGAAGGAAAAACCGGGCACAGAATCAAGGGGACAGCGAGGGATACAGAAGGAAAAACAGGCACTGAGTCAAGGGGACAGCGAGGGATACAAAAGGAAAAACTGGGCACAGAATCAAGGGGACAGCGAGGGATACAGAAGGGAAAAATCGGGCACAGAATCAAGGGGACAGCGAGGGATACAGAAGGGAAAAATCGGGCACGGAATCAAGGGGACAGCGAGGGATACAGAAAGGAAAAATCGGGCACAGAATCAAGGGGACAGCGAGGGATGCAGAAGGGAAAAACGGGCACAGAATCAAGGGGACAGCGAGGGATGCAGAAGGGAAAAACGGGCACAGAATCAGGGGACAGCGAGGGATACAGAAGGAAAAACTGGCACAGAACAAATATGGGCACAGGGGGAAAAACAGACAACAGCAGTCACAGACACTAAGTGACAAAACAAGAACAGAAGGGATACAAACCTACGGCCTACCACTGGCCACCAGGGATGAGGCGCAGGTGGTAGCCTGCGGGTGGAGGAGGGCCTCGATCTTCCTCAGCAGCGGCAGCTGGGGCAGGGGCACACAGGCGGTGCTGTGCGGAGGAGGAGCGACCTACCTAGCAGGGTCAAGGGTCCGAACAGAACTATATAGATAGTCTGTTTATCTTACAGAATCAGTTATAAGTGTGCAAGAAATCCAGTGATTTTTGTCTTTTGAGGTGAAACATAGAACACCTCTATATTCTACTAAAATGCAACCAAATGTGAATTTCAGGAAGAAAACATGCTTCTTTTCATTCCCCCTCGCTAGTGAGCGGAGCCGTTCTCAATCGGAGTGCATTCGTAATTACAGGCAAGTGTAGTTAATGGAACAACTTCATTTGCCAGTACAGTCTGTCAAAACCAGTGCCCCAGATCCTCAGCCCACCGCTGCTCAATATCCGAAGACTATCACAGTGAGTACCACAGAGCACCAAGGCACCAGTGTCCCTTCAGGGGCTTTTGAACCCACATTCCGGGACACAGCCTTCCAGTCCGCCACTGCCTCACAGCACTGACCTAAAGCTTCAGAGCCGACTCCAGCACCAACCCAGCCGCATAAATCCCGGCCTGCCTCGACGCTTACAGCTCCCTGTGTGCCGTCTGGTGGATCGATGCCAGCTTTGAAGGACTCCTCGAAGCCGAAACAGATTGATGTCGAAAGCAGCCTTGGCGCGAAAGCAAACCTGTGTGCCCATTCGTCCGTCGACTGTGACAGCCAGGAGCTCCCTAAGTTACAGCGCCTGCAGAAGTAGCTGGACTCTCTGCAGTGAAGGTTGTTTATTCATTGTAGGAAAGTGCCCCTTTTTGCATGGTCACCCCCTAACGTTTTGCCTGATATCTGATGCACTTTGACTGAGTGTGCCTTGGGTCCCTGCCAATCAAGTTCCGAGGGCCTGTGTTCTTTCCCAAACTGTACCATTGCCCCCACAATTGGCACTCTTCTGGCCCACCTATAGGTCCCTTGTAATAGGTACCAATGGTACCAAGGGCTTGGTGACCAGAGAGGGTCTCTTAGGGCTGCAACATGTATTGTGCCACCCTAAAGGACCAAATACATATACCCTGCCATTGCAGGCTATGTGTTGCTAAACTAAAAGAGTTGACATGGCACACCTTCCTGTGTGCCATGCCTACACACCACTGCCTGTGACATAGGTAAGTCACCCCTCTGGCAGGCCTTACAGCCCTAAGGCAGGGTGCACTATATCACAGGAGAGGGCATAGCTGCAAGAGCAATATGCCCCTACAGTGTCTAAGGCCATTCTTGGGCACTGTAAGTGCAGTGAAGCCATTTTGAGTACATGGGATGGGAGTTTGTCAACACAAACTCCACAGCTCCATGAAGTTTGGTATCAAACCTCTCAGCATAATAAACCCACACTGATGCCAGTGATGGATTCATTACAAAATGCACCATGATGGCTTCACTGATCCCAGGAGTGTTTGGCACCAAACCGCTCCTTGTAATAAATCCACACTGATGCCAGTGTGAGATTTTCTAAAACGTGTATTCAGAGGACACCTCAGAGGTGCCCCCTGAAACCTCTCAACCCTGGTGTGGTCTCTGACCAGCTGTAGGCAGCCAGCCACCACCAGCCATGTTTCTGGATCCCTGGGTAGAGAGCCCCTGCTCTCTGGGAACAGAAACACTGCACATCCTGGGCAGAGGTGTCACACCTCCTCCCCCAGGATGGGCCAGTGCTTGAAGAGGGAAGCTTCAAAGGCCTGCCACCTTTGTAACATGACCCCCAGCCTCTGCTGCTAGCAGCAGATGGCAGCCCCTGGTTTACACCCCCACTTTGGGCGATTAACCCGGCAGGAACACTTAGGAGAATAGTAGGTGTGCCCACCTCTGCCAACTCCACCCCTAAGGTAAAGAAGCTGAGTTGAAGCACAACTTTCAGTCCCCACCATCTTGAAGATGGGTAGACCCCTCCAATCCGGGCTAGGTCTATGACCCCCTCTCACAGGAGGGTGGCATATTAGGTGTAGTCACCCCAGGTAAGGTGCCCATTGGCCCTACCTGCTACTCACCTAAAACGCCTCCTAAATTTAGTATTTAGGTGGCTCCCCCTTACCTAGAAACTAGATCTGTGACGACCAAAGATGACCCTGCAGAGAAGACTAAAGACGACTGCCTTGGCCCCAGCCCTACCGGCCTGTCTCCAGCTCCTCTGAACTGTCTTGCAGCCAGCGACCTCTGAAACCCCTGGGAGGACTGCTGCCTTTGAAAAAGACTCCAATCTCCAGTGGACCACAGACCTTTTCAAGAAGAAACAAGCTCCAAGGACCCCCGGATCCAGTCGGATCTGCTTCTCCTGCCCACTCTGCTCCTGACGCCCACGGCCCGAGTCTGAGTAGCTCACCTGTGCAGCGTAGTCTCCCTGTGATCTTGACCTCATGCCCAGCGTTGGCTGACCTCTCCTGCCCTCCACGACTGCGCCTGCAGTGTGAATCCAGAGGCTCACCACAACCAGCTCCGGTACGAAGACTCCGACATCCAAAGGCACCCCTGCACCGGAAGCCCCTGGGCCTTGGTGAGCTGAACTAATGGTGCCCCTACGACCCCCTACATCTGCTTCTGCTGTTGATGGTCTTCCTCCTGCAACCTCAGGTGCCATGCCTGAAGCCTCTTTGCGGAAAGAGGAATCCCCATTAAAAGCATTGGGCACCTGATGTCGAAATTTCACCCTGCACCCATCGCCCCTGTGCCGATGGTGGTGTATGTTTGGTGCTGCTTTGTGGCACCCCCACTCCCTGTGCTTAACCAAACCCCCAAAGCATGGCCCCTGCAACCAATCTACTTACCTGCAGGCAGTGTAGCTTCAGGATCCCCCAGTCTCCATGGGAAAGCATTGGGTCGAACTCCGATTTTGACCTCTGCACCCGGCCGCCCCTGTGCCGCTGGTGGTGCAGTCTTGGTACTCATCTGACCCCTAGCCCTTGCTGACTTTTGGCTCCGAAGACTGGGATTGTAAGTACAATACTTAACTGTTTAACCGCAATATTGTTTTCCCCATAGGATAACATTAAACTGTTCTGAAAAGTTTCAAAGTGTCGTTTTTTCAAAGTGAAAAGTATTTTTTTTTAAATTGTTTTACTTGTATTCATTATGATACACAACAAGCAAACATTTAACACATAGAAAGTCACCTTGGATTGCACATCTCTCCATTGACTACACAGTACTTGTGGTTCTAGGCACATCAATATACACACCCTTGAGAACATGGCAGTGAGTCCCCACCGAGCACCTCATCGCTCCGCCCCGCTGATATATGATCATTAGTATTCATTTCTTCCTGAAGTCTGTGTGGGTTCGCAGACCCACCTTGGTCATCCTCCAGCTCTAGTCCATAATATCTGAGCCAGGGACGCCAAATCTTGAAGAACTTTTTGGGGCATCCCCTCATTTTATATGTTACACGTTCCGCCCCCATGTACATATCCATTCCCGCTCTCCATTCCGTCAAAGTAGGGAGTTCTGGTGCACCCCATCTCTTAGCTATATCCCTCTTAGCTACTGCCAACCCTAAGTTACATAAGACCAGGCTCCTCCTGGGCAAATCTATATCGGACGGTATGCCTAACAGCACATATTTAGTCTTTCGGGAGCTGGTAACCCAGGATTTCGCTTAACTCTCTCAGTATCTTTGTATATGCGCACAGTCCCATAGTGTGTGTACAAACGTACCAGTCTCTGTCTTACATCGTAAACAGTTCGGGGAGTCTGCTCGCCCCATTTTACAGAGACGGGCTCTTGTTACGTATGTTCTATGAAGAATTTTAAATTGAATTAGCCGTAGTCTCAATTTAATGGCTACCTCTCTCGGGTACATTAGCGCCGCCTCCCAATCTGTCTTCCAGGGTACCCAAGGAGGTCTCCCACGTCTTTCTCAAAGCTACCAGATTATCTGGGATGTTATTAATAAGCGTCTTGTAGGTCCAGAATATCGCCTTTTCCCATATCTTTTCCTGCAGGAGCCTGCCCTCCAGCAGTGCAAATTCAGGGATACCCGCAATGTCTATCTTTTCTGCATTCCAAGCATGTCGCAGTTGCACATATTTATACCTTTGCCGATCGTCTAGTTGGAATTCTTGCTGTAAGGCAGCAAAGGAGATCTGCGAGTCGTCTTTTATTATATCCCCCACAGTTGAAATGCCTATCCTATCCCAATCTTTGAAACCCTTCAATTTCCCTAGTTCTGGGAGACGCATGCCTTCCCACAGTGGGGTCTGCCTCGTTATTTTCTTGTCCCATCCCATTTGCCTCTCTGCCGCCTTCCACCCCTCCAATGCCCTCTGGGTGGCTGGTAGCAGACTTCTAACTCTCCTCCCTCCATATATGTAATGTAAATGGGAGCGTGTGTATGTCGGATGTGTTCTCGATAGGTGTCCCCACTCATTGATTACTATAAGGTCCGCGGCACGATAGTACGCTCTAATATCCGTGAGTGCTATGCCCCCGTTGTATGGAGTGCGCTGCAGAGTACGAAGCGCGATGCGTGGTTGTCCCCCATCCCACAGGAGTGTGCGGATCCCATTATCTATTGCTCCGAATACATCCTCCGGAATTTTGTAATGCGTATTCTGTAGAATATATAAAAGCTTGGGGAGCGTGACCATCTTGTACATTGCCGCTCTGCCCAACAATGTTAGGGGTAGCCGTCTTCATCTTTCTACATCTGCACAGAAGTCTGCCACCACTCTACGAATATTGCGCGTGAGACATTGCGTGGTATCTGTGGATATATACATCCCTAAGTACTTAAAGCCTTCCGTAGATATTTGCAGTTCCCTGGGGAGGTCATATGTCTCATGGGGCCCGCCCACCTGATATAGGACTGATTAGTTCCAATTAGTCTTATAACCCGCATGTTCTCCATATTTTTCTAGTGTCTGGAAAAGGGTTGCGATCGTAGATGAGGGGTCAGTGACGTATAGAAGAACATCATCTGCGTATAGTGATGTACGTTCTTCGATCCCATGTGCCGTGAATCCCTGTATCGCTGAAGTTGATCTTATGATGCATGCCAGGGGTTCCAAAGTCAATGCAAAAAGCATCGGTGATAGTGGGCATCCCTGTCTGGTTCCCCTTTCTATTTCAAACTCCGCAGACATCGTCCCATTAACCCGCACCCTTTCCTTCGGTGCCCTATAAAGTAGCTCGACCCATGAAATGAAGTATGGGCCAAACCCCAGCCTCTTTAATGTCTGCCACATGAAAGGCCAGTGGACCGCATCAAATGCTTTCTCTGCGTCCAATGACAGCAGCAAGTGTGCCTCTGGCCTGTCTTGGACCTCACTTATCCAATTTGCTAGTCTGCGTAAGTTAAACCTCGTTGCCCTACCTGGCATGAATCCTGATTGATCTTCGTGTATAAGGGAGGTAATAACTGCGGCCAACCTATTTGCCAGAATGGATGCCAAAATCTTCACCTCCACATTTAGGAGAGAGATTGGTCGGTAAGCACCACAGTCTGTAGCCGATCTCCCAGGTTTATGAATTACAACTACCGTCGCCTTTCGCAAGTCGCGGGGCAGGGTACCCTCATCTCGGGCCGCTAGGAACATTTCAAGAAGGTGCGGGCCCAGGAGTGCAGAATTAGCCTTAAAGAATTACGCAGGCAGACCATTGGGTCCCGGGGTCTTTCCTGACCTTTGTTTATAAATAGCCCCTGTGACCTCTTCTAGCGTTAGCTCCCCTTCTAAATCCTCCCATTGCTCAGGGGACACGGCTGGCAGGACTACCCCATCAAGGTACTCTTGGATCTGAGCCTCTCCCACCTGCCACCTGGCTTTGTAATGGGTGGCGTAGTATCCCGTAAAGGCGTTAGCTAGGTCCCTTGCGGAGGTGAGGTTTTGCCCCTCCCCCCTGGATAGTATGTATCCACCTGGCATCTCTCTTTTTTACCCAACCACGCTAACAGCCTTCCCGCCCTATCTCCTGTTTCGTAAAGGCAATGTCTCGAAGCCAGATACATCAACTTCGCTTCCTGATGTGCCAGCGCTTGGTATTCTGTCCGTGTTACGCCTATCTGGCGAATAATGGATTGGGTGGGTTCTTCCCCCATCTCGCGTTCCAAATGCTGAAGTTTATTTTCCAGCTTCTCCATATCTTGCCTTTCTTGTTTTTATGTGCGATCGCATTTTGTGCCCTATCTCTTAGTACTGTTTTAAATGCCTCCCATAGAACTGCTGCTGAAGATACCAATCCTTTATTTTCTAAAAAATACAGCTCCGATTCTACCCTCAACTCCTTTGCTATTTGCGGGCCCCTGGGTTCCCAGGCGTTCAATCTCCACCCACCTTGTTCACTGCGGGCTCCTCGGCCGACCGTTAACCACAAAGGTGAATGATCCGAGAGTCCTCACGCTAAATAATCTATACCAGTCACCGTAGATAATTCACCCGCCGGGGCAAAAAAGTAATCCAGTCTAGACAACACCCGATGGGCGCCCGAAAAATAGGAATATGCCTGGTCCATTGGGTGGTGTCTACGCCAAATATCTTGCAAGCCCAGGGTATGAGCAAATTCGGCCAACATTGTGGTCCCAACCCCTCCGGCGGACCCCCCTGTTCTGTCCATGCCAGGGTCTAGCACATCATTAAAGTCTCCTCCCACTACATGCAAGGGAGAGTCAGTTGACAACAGGATTTCCGTCACCTTCTCCAGTGTCTGCCGTTGCAACCGCGGAGGGGGGCATAGACACTAATGTAATGTCCCTGTGACCCCAAAGCCCCCGAAACGCAGCATATGAGCCATTAGAGTCAGTCCATATGTTAGAGATGTGGAATGGCACCGTTTTCCTTATAAGGATTGCCACCCCCCTTGACCCGGAAGTGAACCCCGCATGGGCTAGTGTGGTGTACATGCCCCTCCCCAAGAACGCACAACGTGTCCCTCTCAAGTGTGTCTCCTGGAGGAATACTATATCTGGCTTCAGCCTCTTTAAATATCTCGCTACCAGGCCTCTTTTAATTTGGTTCCCTAGCCCATTGACATTCCATGTCAGGACTGTATACTCTTTTTCAGCCATTGTCCCAGAGGTTGTTCCCGTCAAACCCATCCTGACTGACGTGCCCCGGTGCGCAGTTAGTGTCTAGATGTGCACTAGTGTACCTCGCTTCATCATTGCTAACGCAAGAATTCCCTCCATATGTACCTTCCCGTAAAGACTTGCCCCCCAACTCCCACGCCCCACTCTCCCGCTTCCCACGCAATATCCCCCAAATGTCAACATGACAATTTTGCCGTAGGATCAGCCTGAGAGGTCTGTGTCCCCTCCCCAACAATAAGTCAATTAACAATCAAAATAGAAAAGTTGCACAGCGTCTAGCCCGGACCAAGACTACCCAGCCAAGGCCCTGACAGACTCAACTGGCACCTAGTGCGTTCTTACTGTCCCTTGGCATCCGGCATGCCCCGGATCTTCAGCCTACTTCACTCTCCACTGGCGACACAGGACGCTGAGCCCCCTCGACATCGTCTGCGACTTCTATCTCCTCTTGCCGCGTGATTTCTTGTAGTAATGGATGTGCACTGTCAGATTCCCCGACCGATCAGGATCTGGTGAGACTTGTCTCCTTGGTCGACCACCTGTCCGCAGGATTTTCCTGGGTTCTCCCGTCGATTCGACCCCTGAGTCCGAGTCTGTTTGATTGTTCCTTTAGTTCTCTGGATCCCCTAGGGGTAGTATCCTGGGATCTCAGCCCACGACCCAAACGACGTTTGATCTTAGCTCTCGCGATTTTGGGCCTCACAACTGTTTCTGGGGTACGGCCCTGTGAGCCTCGCTGTTCCGTATCTCGCCTTCTGGGAGGGTGCTCCTCTATCCACGACCAAGGTTCTTCAGGTATGTGAAAAAATAATGTTTTGGATTGAAACATGACTTTGAGCTTGGCCGGGAAAAGTAACATGTATTGTATTTGTAGGCTTCTCAATTTTTCCTTGACCGAGTCAAAGGTTGTTCTCAATTTCTGTACTTCTCTCGAATAGTCCGGGAACACCATGATTTTCACGTACTCCAACCGGACCTCGCCCAGACGTCTCATTTCGCGTAATATGAGATCTCTATCTTGATAATTTAAGAAGCGAGCTATGACTGGCCTGGGGGCGACCCGGCCGGCATTCTGTGTGCTCGTTCAATCACGAAGCAGGTGGAGAAGTGGACATTTGTGAGGGTATCTGTTAGCCATTTAAGAAGAAATGCCCCTGTATCCGCCCCTTCAATACCTTCCGGAAAACCAATAAAGCGCAGGTTGTTCCTCGCTCGATTTTCAGCATCATCCACTTTCCACATGGTTTCCTTCAAGGCACTTTTTAGCTTGGTAACATCACCCTGGAGATTGTGCACGGTATCTTCCATTTCTGAAATGCGTTGCTCCGCTTGCATCACCCTCTCTGCTACGTTTCGTAAATCCTGTCTCAACAATGTCACGTCGGTACGGACTTCAGCGATTTTTCCCTCCAAAGCCTCCCAAGATGCCTTTATTGCCTGTAGGAGGACAGCATTATCTGGCATGGAAGAGGACTGTCCGGCTGCCTCAGTCAGCGTTGCAGACACTTTGGTATAGCGGTCCATTTTCCCTTGTCTTTGGGGCTTGGGCTCTTTATCCTTGGCCATCTTGACGCTGCGCCCCGCACCACTATGCCACTGCTCAAGCACTTCTGGGGTGTCCACCTGACCAACAGGCTTTGGGACCTAACTCACGCCAGTGGGCCTCTCACGGTAGCACTCTCTATGACTCCACGTGTCTCCAGCACTGCAGTGTCTACGTGTGGCGTAAGTAGATCCACTTCTACTCTTCACCTACTAGAATTTAGGTTTTGCGATCTTGGGATATATGGGCTCCCAAAGTAAGCGCCTGCCTGGCTCTGTGTGCCTGTTCCAGGAGCTCCGGGTTAGTCTATGGTCGCACTCTGGGGGGGAGCTCTGGCCTTCCTCCACCGTATACTAGGGTCTCTTCTCTTTTAGCCTTTGTTGTACTGCAGTCATCGGGCCCTCTTCACACCCCTTGTGGCCTGCTGGGGCGTCTCACCCTCCACGTCTAATTGCCTCCAGCCAACCAATTATGGGCCCCTCGAGAAAAGATCCACTCGGCCACCGGTGTGTCATGAAATCACCCTAACCTCTGGCAGCCTGTGTCTCGGGTTCCCGGAGCAGAGCCTCCTCACCTTCCCGGCTTCTGGCACCTCGACTGCCGGTCTCGCTTTCTGCCACTCCCCAGGCCTCGCTTAGGGAGCCCCTCTGCAAAGTATCCTCATTAGGTTGTAGGAGCGATGCATATCCCGCCGCATTCTGGGGCCTCCACTGCTTCCCGTCCGCCGCCCTCAACAGCCGTCGGCAGGAACCGATGCACCGGGCGGACTTCTTGGCTCCCGGCTTGCCGCCTCAGATCTCCTCCGGGCGCCCAGCCTAGCAGCCACCAATCCACGTCACTCCCGGTAGGCCGCGACCGGGGCCCTCTACTGATGTCTCTCCCCCAACGGGCTCGAGGGAGGGGCTCTGCTGGTCGTGTCGTAAGGCATCCGCCAGCCAGCAATCACTGCAGCTCACGTCGGGGGCACCACCATTCGGCTTGATCTCGGCCCCTCAGCCTCCGCCGTCACTGCTGCCGAGCTCCAACGTGCAGAGCAGCCGATTTCCTCGGGGCCACCTCGTAGCTTCTCGTTATGGTATGGAGCCCGTCGCCATCTTGCTCTGTCCGCGTCGTCCCAGCACGGAGCAGACCAGCCTTCTTTTGCGGCTTCTTTCGCGCCGGTCACCCTCCGCCGCCGTGGTCTCAGGCAGTACAAGTCCCGGGGGTAAAGTAAATTATCTTTTCGAGTGAGTTAAGGCAGGATTATAGTGCGGATTACCTTGGGGCAGCCGGAGCTCCGGCGGACACGTCTAGTCAGCCATGGTGCTGGCCACGCCCCCTTAAAGTATTTTTAATTTAAAATGTACTTACCTTATTAGAAGACCTTGGTCTTAAAATAAAAACAAAGTATGTTTTTCTAAAATTGGTCTTGATCTCCTCCTTGAGCCGTGTGTCCATTATTGATCATTGTTGAACAATAAATATCTTACACTTCTCTGTTAGGCCTAAGGCTGCGCACCCACACTACCACTAATAGAGCACTTTGATTTTTACATTGAGCCCTGTACACTTTTGGGGAACCCCTGGACTCTGTATATGATATTACCACTAGGTGGTAATACTGAGCACAGAGCCAGCTTCCTACATCTATTGCATGGACATCTTTATGCATTCTCATGCTCTATCTCCATCCTAGAGTATGAACAAATGTATGCCGTTCCTAGTAAAATCTAAAGACTAAGGACTGTTGAGGATGGTTTTTTAGGGAGGAATATGCTGTAATGGGAGCAAGGGCCCTCACACACTTGAATGAGTGTCATGCCTAATAATTGGGCGAGCTCCTCGTCGTGCCAGTGTTGCATTGCCCGAAGAGCACCCACAAGTGGATTACCAATCTAAACCACATTATTAGCCCACACACCCTCACTTCATCAAACTACTGTTCTAAAAAGATCCCCAGCAAAGTGCCCGCTTGTGGGTGCCCGTCTGGCATTGCAGAGCCAGCCCAATGAGGACCTAGGCCAATGATGAAGCATGATACCCATTCAGGTGTGTGAGAGCCTTTGCAGGATGGTTCTTAATTGAGGAATATGTTCCAAAATGAGCAAAGTCCTTCGTCTTTAGTTTTCACTAGCAACTGCATACCTTTGTTCATACTCTAGATCGGATAAGGGGCTCATATGCTGGGCCTATAACGCTCCTGGTTCCCCCTCTTTTGAATGAACTATCTCCATCCTCACCTGCCTGCTTTAAAACAGTCTAACCTTGTAGTCGATGCACATGCACATTGCCCATTAAGGGAGGAGTCACTGCACCTTGTGACTCAAAAAATTCTTCGAACAAAAACAACTTGTACACGTCCGAGCCCAACACTAGAAGGCAGGAGTATGCAGAGCATGTGAATCTACAGCACTACATGCCACAAACTGATGCTTACAGGGTAAGTAACACACACAACGTCGGGAGGCATTTTGGACTTATGGTCAATCATATTCATGCTCTACCTGAGTAGACACCCATCCAAGAGTGGGAAAGTGTTGGCAATTCAGCACTTCCGAATCCAACCACTAGATGGTGGAATAATGTACAGCATGTGAATCTAGAAGCACATCAAGCTCAAACCATTATTAAGGTAAGTAAATGATTTCTTCTAGATTCCTGTGCAGCAATTTGCTTTAAGCATGTTTTTTGCCAGTTGTTTGCCTTTCCTTTCTCAGTTTGGTAATCTGTTTCCACTTATTTGGGAATTGGACTAAAATACTGATGTACAATTAAGGAAAATTACCCTTGTGATGATTCCAGAATTCATAGCTCATGTGTTTCTAATTACCATCAAATACCAGTAATCCATGGCTCTGAAAATTGCGAGCTTTGTTAGTAACTAGTCTAGAAAACTAGGTTAGACGCACTGGTGATGAATTGGAGGGGGGACGGCAGAGGTTTGTAAATAAGATTTGTTAAAGGTGATGGGAATAAACATGCAGTACGAACTCCATTTATTAATAAAAATGTGCATCTTAGGCGCCACTTTCCTGTGCCTTGGTGAGGTAGTAAAACTTCCCACCAGTATTTAACATGAAGGAACCTGGAGAAACGAGTACTGGAGACACTGACATTAACACTTGCTATTTTTAATTAATTTCAGAAACCTGGATTTCTCCAAAGGCCACCAGGCAATCACTGGAGAGAAGGAAGTGCAGCACAAATTGATTCGACCTCAGCGTCTGGTTTCCATGGGCAAATGGATGTGTGAGACCCTACCAAGGTATTCTTTCTTGGTCTTATACACCAGCTCTTCACCATCCCTTATGTACTGCATCTTTCAGTTCTTACACCAAATCAATGCATTATCCACTATCTCCCCGCATTGATATGCAGAATACTATGGGTTTTACATAATAGTGATGCTATCATTGCCTTCCTATATTTCTTTATTGTAAAAAGATTGAAATGCAAGGTTTGACGTAGTGCTACACATGTAAAAGGTGCATTTATCAATGTAATTTGTTTAATTGATAAAGGCAAGTAGACATAGGTTAAGGGCCATCTCGCTTGATAATAGTAGTATGGCCATCTATGTGCTATTTACACATCTCCATCTACTTGAAAGCTCACTCGTTAGCTTGGTAAAGCTGTGCCACCCTGCTCTAAAATGTTTTTCCCAAGAGCCCTGTACTTCGCCTTCATTGAGTGTGACAGATATGTAAGCCCACTGGAGGTGCACCACCTACTGGGGTTTTGTTTTCCACCTTACAGTGGTTCAGGAACACCTAAAATATAGCGCATTTCTGAGATACTATCTCTTCAGCCATGGCTATGTAGTGTTCAGTGGTAGTGTTTATAAAGCTGTAGCGCAGACCTTTTTACCTGTATCGCTCACTCTATACTGCCTACTGGTGTTTCCAAGTTAAAAGGTTTGGCAAGCCCTCATAAATGGCAGTATCTGGCTTAATTGTGTCTGAGGAAGTGTGTGTGAGCGATTCAGGTGGTGTGATCAAGCTGGTGTCCCTCTTTGCTTGTCAGTCAAGATGATGGTTCCTCTGTGAAGGGTGTCAGTTCTGTGTGTGTGTGTGTGTGTGTGTGTGTGTGTGTGTTTGTGTTAGGTAGCTCAAGGAGATGTCATCCCTGTATTCCTTTGCTCACCATATGGTTTCCCTGGCCTTACTAAAACTTAAGCATCTCCGGTTTCCTGTATTAAGACAATATCCCTCAGCAGTAGGAACAGATGGCGGCTGTGAGAAAGCCTGGTACATATCTGACCCAAAACCAGTCCAATCTAGTCTGGGAGCTCTTTGTTCAGAAGCCTGTTAAATGGGGCCAGGATCAGGGAAAGGTTCTGGATTGGAGTAGTATGGGGACTTATTAAAGTTGCAGACCCTCTGCTTGGCTCCAGCTTCCTGCCTTCACCACCACAGGTGTATTACTATTGAGCCTCTTTTTGGGTAGTTATTACTCCTCATCTAGACTTGGATGAGACGTGCACAGCAATGTAGGACAGAAGATATGGGGCCAGGAGGTGAAACTCTGCTTAGTTGCCAATCTGTCAAGACTGATCCCAAGTCTAAGAAGCCTGCAAAGTTGCCTTGCTTTTGTGATCTTTGGAGCCATTCAGAGCTTACCTACCCGCACGTTGAACTGCACTGCAACTAATAGGAGCAGCAAGCTTCAACCCAGAAAATAGCACAAGACCCAGCTGACTGGAACATTTGTAGGGATCACATCTCTGTGGCCTGATGTCACCCAGAGGTCTTCATAGTATACCTGGAAAGGAGGAAGAACTTCACCTGGGGCATTAAGCTGCATTGCTGCTCTTCTTTTGCGAGGGAGAGCCTCTACCATCCTTATTACAACATTTAGATATTGTGTATCCTTTTCCTTACCCCCCATGCTATGGTCCAGCAGGATCAGCAGGCATTCAACACTCCAGCTCCCATAAGAGAGCTGGTTGTGCTCTGTTGAAGAACTTGCCTCTATTCCATACCTATTTGAACCATCCTTCTTGCCACTGCGGTTACCAAGATATTGAATGTTAAGTCTGTCAAATCTAACCCGAAGTACAACAGTTTCAATTGGGAACTGGTGTTACTAGTACCTACACTGAGTTCCCAGGAGCACAGCGACTGAATTTCAAGATACATGTTCCAATACCTAAAAGGCACACAATTTGGATCCGTAGAAGGAGCTTGTCTTCTATTTACATCTGTCCCATTAAAAATATGAACACTTTGGTTTATAACCAGTCCATGGAGTACATTTTTCTCAGCCACTGGAACCAAGCAGCACCCAACTGATTAGCCCCAATCAGATTAAAACCAGTCTTAGGTTGTTTGTGTTCCAGTTGAAGGAGGTTCTGGCCTGGGAGTTCAAGCTGGACTGTTCCTTTTGGAGCAGGGTCAAGAACTTATTTGCTTATGACTGTGTCCAAACTGAGTTGGCATGGTGGGCAAAAGAATTATGGGTTGGAATGCTATCCTGAGCGATTGCCAGTAGTTAGACTTTTTGCAAGCATTCCTTTCATCACAGTTTGTGTGTTTGATGTACTTTTGACAGAGCCTGTTCCTTTACCTGACACCAGTCACTATAGCCAGGGTAACTTTGACTCAACCAGATTTTCAAGAAAACCTTCATTGGTTTTGGCGGTTCTTGTTTGGGTATCGGGTTTTTGGGATACCTTTTTTTGGGATACCTTTTTTAGGAGTGACGCTTTTTATTTTTGGCCTAGAGTGTAGGGAACTCAGATCTTCAGGCTGTTGAATTGTCCACTCTTACCCATGGTTGACTCAGGTCCACAGTTGGGCCTATTTCCCACATCGGCATCCCTTACCCATTTTTAGGGCACCTGGCACGATGAAAAACTGCAAAAAAGTACGGATCTGACTGTCCATGTCAATCAAGCCCTTTTTGATACCATTGAATATAGGACCATTGAGCCAAATCTAGCACTTGCAAGCAATAGAAATGTTAACGGGTTGTGTCTCAGCCACTGATTTGCATTTGTTTACTGTAGGAAGCTGGCTCTGTATATACTATGACTGACTGATATCTTGTAAAGCGCACTATTGCCGAGGCGTCTTGGCGCTGAGGTGAGTGGAAGCCGAGCTAGCGCTGAAAGATCTAGGTCTTAAGGAAGAGCCATGTCTTTATCAATTTTCTAAAAAGAGCTCTGTTCGGCTGTAGTCTGATCAGAATGGGGAGGGAGTTCCACAATTTGGCCGCTTGATACGAGAAGCCCTTTCCTCCCCATCTGGCTCTTTTTATCTTAGGGACCAGGACCAGTCCTGCATTGGCGGACCTGAGACAACGTTGCGGCGAGTACCGGGAAATAGGGGTTAAATGTCCGCAGCTCCTCCTCCATGCAGAGCCTTATGCACTAAACGGAGTGCCTTAAAATCCACTCTCCGCCGAACTGGAAGCCAGTGGAGCTGCTTAATACTAGCAGACGTGGGGTGATGTTTAGGTAAATCAAGCAGTACTCGAGCAGCCGCATTCTGAAGTGACTGAAGTTTGGTAATCTGCCCTTTATCAGCTCCTAACTATAAAGCGTTGCAGTAATCAACTCTGGAAAGAACCAGGGCTCCGACTACTGTTTTCCTGAGTGGTAATGGGATAAATGGCAGAATTTTACGCAAAACTTTCAGCGTAAAGAAGCAGGCAGAGGAAACTTGATTTATTTGTGGAGCGAGCTTTAGATCCTTGTCAAACATAAAACCAAGGTTCCTAGCCTTGGACACGGGGACAGGACAGTTCCCAGCCTCAGGGGGCCACCATAATTGGCTCCATACAGAGGGTTTCTGACCAAACTCGATGACCTCAGTTTTTTCGGTATAAAGCTTCAAAAAATTTGAGTTCATCCATACCATCACATCAGTAAGGCAATTGCGGAACCTGACAGCTGTAGTGTCCACACTTTGCGTAACCGACACCACTAACTGGGTGTCGTCCGCATACGACACTAGCATAAGACCGTGATCTTTAATTAGTCTTGCTAATGGTGTGACATAGAGATTGAACAGTGTCGGGGACAGGGCCGACCCTTGTGGGACTCCACACGGGAGGTAGAAATTTCCTGACTGAAGGCCGTCCCAATGAATCAGTTGTTCCCTGGATGCCAGGAAGGATGTAAGTAAAGTTAACGCCTTATCTCTAATACCTGCTGCCCTCAACCGCCGTAGCAGTACCGCATGGTTTACGGTATCAAATGCTGCGGTCAGGTCAAGCAGGATGAGAGCGGCTCTTCCCCCTCCATCCATCACTTTACGGATCTCTTCAGTGGCCATAATCAAGGCTGACTCGGTGGAATGCCGAGATCTGAAGCCGTGTTGGGTGGGGTCAAGAATGTTATTGCGATCCAGGTAATCTGTCAGTTCCAAATTCATAGCTTTTTCCAGAATTTTTGAAGGTAGAGGAAGACAAGATATTGGGCGATAATGTTTCGCCCCCGTGGGATCTAGAGTAGCTTTTTTCAAGATAGGTCAAATACAGGCCTTTTTCCAAAAGTGTGGAAAACCCCCCGAACTAGTGATCTCATTTAATAGGGGAGTCAGGAAAGCACTGACCTCCTCGGGAACCAAATGCAGTATGTAAGGGGGACAAGGGTCCAGGGGAGAGCCTGACTTAGTTTGTAACAGCAAGTCTGCAACTTGTTCTGCCGCTAGAACAGAAAAACGTGACAGACTACACTGAGTTAGGATGTCCTCCAATAATTCTTCACTGTTCCCCACAGGATCATGTGCTGTGTTCAGGAGTTCATTATAGACTGTTTGTCCACAAAGTTTTGATCAGGCGAGAATAGACTGTCTTGCGGGCACTTTGATAAGGCTGTCACAGTTTTAAATAGCTCCTTAGAGGAGTTCTTGGCCGCCTGAATTTTAGTGGTGAAATATACTGTTTTAGCATGTTTTATAGCTGCCTTGTATTCTTCTAAGGTTATATTATAGTCCTTTTTATGTTCAGCACTGTAATCTGAGTCCAGTGGAGCCCCAAAGGTAGGCAGGGGTAAAAGTAGATAGCACCATTGTAGGAAGCTGGCTCTGTATATACTATACCAAAATGAGGTATAGTGTGCACAGAGTCCAGTGGAACCCCAAAGGTAGGCAGAGGTAAAAGTAGATAGCACCTTACTCTCTATTTGTGGTAGTGTGGGCGAGCAGTAAGGCTTTATCAGAGGGTAGTGTTAAGCATTTGTTGTACACACTCAATCAGCAAATGATGTCACACACTCAGACTGAACTCAGACCAATTTTGTTTGTATAAAAATATCAAGTTATTGTCTTATCCCAAAGGGGCTAGCTTTCCCCGAAGTAAGCGTTCGCACTCTCTTGGGTGTGGTCAAACTATATTTATTGGTTAAGTCTTGGGTTTATAACAAAAAGGAAAGAAAGGAGTCCAGTTTTTGGGAGCTGCTCCTGTTTTTCACCGGTCCCAGGAAGGTTAGGAGGGGCGGGGAGTCCCAGTCGGTAGTCCGAAGACGTCCAGGAAGATGCGGGCAGGATAAGACAAAAAAAAAAAAAGAAAACAAGCCGCGGGTCAGTGGACGATATCCGATACTCTGAGCAGAGGTAGGGGAACGTGAGGGATCACTGAGCGTAGCCGATACGTGGAACCCAGAGAAGACAGTGATGAGCGGTGACCACCCCACAGAACTACCCATTCCCTCCCCGTGACTGTGTGAACCCCTGTATGCGATAACGCACCTGTTCCAGCCACCCTCCTCCTGGAGTGTGGCGGGGCGTAGCGCGGTGCTGTTGTCCTCTGGGTGTGTGTCTGCGACCAGGGACCTCCGCTGAGACGTCTGGTTCACCGGCAAGCGGGCCGCCTTCCGAGACTTCCTTCCGCGTCTTCTCTTCCTGGTTCACTCCTCTCGGCTCTTCGGCGTGCGCCCCAGTGCTGTTGGTCACTTCCTTTTTCTCCCAGCCGGTCTCTCCCGATAGGAAACCCGAGGCTGACGTCACACCCTCGGTCTCCTCTTCCTCGCCGCCTCCACGAAAATTTAAAGGGACCGTCCTCGTCCCGTACCTGTAGCAGCAGGATATCGGCGTCAGCAAGAGTCCCCGAGTCCAGTTCCCCGGGCACCTCCCGACAGTTATTTTATTTCTAGAACCAAGCCTGGCACAGGTAAGTGAAATAAATGCTTTGCAAAATATTATGTAGTGTTTACAAGTGAATGCAAGTTCAAATGCAGTTGTTTGAAATACAGGTAAGTCAAGGTATTGAAATACTGTACAGATTACTTTTTAAGTTCCGTTTTCTACTCAGTGTGATATACCTTGATATCACACTGGGACATTTCCTAGAAAAAAGGTAAGTAAAATCAGTTTTGCTCAATTGTAATTTTTCAGATTTCCATACAAATCAACTCCACACTTAGAACATTTTTCAGAGAATAACAGTCAATGGATTCCTATGGAGAGAAATTAAGTTATCGGTTACCAGGTAAGTACTCAGTCTTTGGGGTTGAGTTTCTGGGGTTAGAACAAGGGTTCCCCCAGGGTCTAGGATGCACTCTCAAAACACCCTCAGTGGCACTAGGGCGGCTGAGTGCTGAGTGATGAGGCCCAATGGGGGATAGGGGGCCTCCGGTTGGTGGCTGCTTACGAGCAGGCCACTGGGTTGTGGGAGCAAAGATCCTGGTGTTAGGCTCAGGGCAAAGGGGGATCCGAGTGAACACCCAAGGTACACACTCAGCGGCGGCTGGGTGCAGGGTGCTGGTTTGGTGTCGGGTGCCCTGTTGATTGCAATGGGGATTCTCCGGTTTCAACAAAGTCTGCATGCTCTGGGCGAGGATCTTCTGGAGGTGACCACCGGTTGGAGAGGTAAGTTGGGATGCCTGGGGATGCTGGGACACCGTCGGTTGGGCCACCCAAGGCTGTGGGTCTTCAGGTGCAGGGGTGTCTTGAGGCGTCGGGTTTCTCTTACCAGCTCCCGTCGGGGGGGGGGGGGGGTCTCCAGAAAGAGGCTGCAGGCTTCGCTGAGAGGTTTGAGGCAGGTCCTAGATAATCATATCTCACGTCAGGATCGCTGGGGAGACCTCCTCCTGGTGTTGGGCCACTCGAACCCGGGCAGTGGGCGACGGGTGCAGAGTGGTGCAGACTCGTGGATTTGGCCGGAGCCAGAGTCTAAGGGTGAACAAATCCGGTGTTCACTGGAGACCAAGTCTTTTCTTTGGAAGGCAGGGCAGGTCCTCGGGGGTTCTTGAGGTTCCTGGCTGCAGGAGACACCGGAGTGGGGGGAAGAGAGGGGGGAAGAGAGGGGGGGAAGAGAGGGGGGGAAGAGAGGGGAGGGAAGAGGGGGAGGGAAGAGAGGGGGAAGGGAGGGGAGGGGGGAGAACACGAACACACACGGCCTCTGAAGGTGGCACAATATGTGCTGCTTTCTTTGGAGGTCTTCCCTGGTCACAGTGCCCTTGGTACCCATCGTACCTTTTACAAGGGACTTGCATGTGGCCAGAGAGTTGCCAATTGGGTTTGCAACAGTACAGTTGTAGGGAAAGAACATAGGCCATGGGTACCTGGTTGGCAGGAACCCAGGACGCAGTTGGTCAAAGAGCATCAACATCAGTCAAAAGGGGGGCAACCATGCAAAAAGGGGCACTTTCCTACACCACCTCCTACTGAAAACATTGAGACCAGTAGATATCGTCATTGGTCTGTGACAACGTGAACTTTGTACAGCCTGGACTCTATGTAACATTTTAGTATTGTACACCATTAGTCTTTACACCCAAAACTATTTAGTTTACTTAGAAGGGATCCTTGTAGTTTGTGTGATACTTTTCTTATTTAAATAGTTTAAATGTGTTTTACATATCATTACAAAACATAATGAGAAGTGCAGCATAGCTGAAGAAGGCATGCAATGCATTACAAAACAGTGTAATGATTGTGTTATAACAGTGGTATTAGTGATTAGGATAGGAGCCCATTAAATGTGGCAGGAAGGGGAGTGGTGAATATAATGTCCAGTACACAATGCAGATGAGAAGTCAAGGAAGAAAGCTGTTGAATAAAACTAAGGGCGCACTGAGGAGAAAACCCTGAAGAAAACACTCAGTATCCTTAATATAGAATATTGCAGCGTCCGGTTGCAGTTGGTGGCAGGAGGACCTTTTCTGCATAAGGTTGGCTTCTGATTTGTCTCTTTTAAGATAGTGGTACTTTTCTTCATTTGCTGTTAATGTTTGTCCTGTTTTTTTATGTAGCAGCCATACATAAAGGATGGATGCATCTACTAATTATATCCTGCAAACTTGTTCTCATGTCTGTGGAGTTTACAGATTGAGTTCCAAAATTGGATATATATATATACTTGTTCATAAGTCTGAACTCGTAACAAATTCAGTCAGTTTAATATTGTTAATCCTTTGCAGATATGCTTTTAAGTGTTAAGATTAATAGAAGATGGTGTTTCATTCTGGGTGGGGGAATATTATTTGTAACGACTGATGCCTAAGAGTTTGTCTAAAGTTGCTTGGTGTAACTGATCATTTTTCTTTATATTCTTTGCCACTCAAGTGACATGATATGCCCAATTCACTCTGTCAAATCTTTATCTGCTCACTATTAAGCGGGCAATTTGGTAGCAATTTTGCTTCTTTGCATATTTTTTTTGCAACATCTGCCATAATTACCTGCATTTTTTAACATTATAGTAAGCATGCCAAAGTCCTCAGATCACCGAAATGCTCAGATCTATGTGATTATGTTGGCCAAAGAGCCAATGTAAAACAAATTCTAATGCCATGTATGTAAATGCTACAAAAATGTTTGGTTCATGTCTGTACCAGCAGTTACTACCCCCCTTTGGTTTTGATTCTACTATACCAGTGTATTATGACTTAGCTGTAAATACGTCCTTTTGCTTTTCCAAGATAGTGGCTGGATATTAAGCTTGACCATTTAGTGTATCCTGTTATTCCTGAGTTCGTATCCCATTCCACCTACTGCAGTAAGGGCTTGACTGCACACCACTGCTCCCAAAGAGATTCAAACGCCCAAAGCGAGTGACTTTAGTTTCCAATTGGAAATGTAACCATATTTTGGTTCTAGAACATCAGTGCTAAACTACATTAACCATGCTGCATGCTCTGAAGTAGCCACTAACTGCCCTCGACGCAAAGAAAAGGCTTTGGGTCCTCATTCAAAGACATTCCTTGATGCATAAATTGACTAAAGGGTGGTACGATGGGGGGATTTCCCTCCCGGACATACAACTTTATTATTGGGCGTCGCACCTAGTGGTGGTAAACCACTGGTTGTATCGCTGTCAGTTAGATCCGGCCTACATGCTTGACGGGTATCAGATGGGGAGGGGCGGATACCTTGGTGCTCTATATACAAAGGTCCGGAAGGGAAGATATCTGGGCCCCACGGCCTGCATGGTGGAACTCTGGCACCAGGCGACTAAACGTTTAGGTTGGACTGACGTACTGACTCAGTCCACTCCGTTGTGGTACACCCAGAAGTTAGGACTCTTGTGCTACCAACCAGGTTTTGATAAATGGGACGCAATCGGACTCTCTAATATAGGCCATCTTGTAAAAAAAGGTAAAATCCTAACGTTCCAGGAACTACGGGAGAAATATGAACTGGCTCAGGGAGAGACGTTTCGGTATTTACAGATCCGCCATGCCCTAACGACCGCTCTCCCGGATATGGGTAGTCTACCGGAATCCTCCCCACTAGAAGACCGGCTGCTTTCTGAATCAATCCCAGACAAAGCTATTTCTTTAACGTATCGCAAGCTATGCAATAACTTACCTGATCCTTTCCAAGCTCTCCGCACTCTGTGGCAAGCTGACATAGGAGACATCGAAGACGGAGATTGGCAAACAGCGCTGATGTCACCAAGGGAGGCAGCTATCTCACTTCGCTTCTGTTTGATCCAATTAAAAATCCTACATAGAACATACCTCACTGGGGTTACACTGGCAAGAATTGGGACTAGACCGGATGCATTTTGCCTAAGGGGGTGTCACCAAGAAGCAACTTTCTACCTTACTATATGGGACTGTCCATTCCTGCGACCCATATGGGAGGGGGCAACTACACACATGCAAGATGCACTTGGTAAAAAGATCAGCCTCACTCCACCATTGGGGCTTCTCAACATTTGGGACGGAAGTGGAACAACAACTGGTCACTTTGGGCTACACACTAGTTAAAAGAGCAATAGCAATGAAGTGGGGGGCAGCAGGGCGACCATCGACCAAAGCCTGGGCGGCTGAACTGGATAAGTGCATGATTGCAGAAAAAGAAGTGTTTAAATCTAGAGGATGTCCCAAGAAGTGGGACAAAAAGTGGAGTGGGTGGAATGCATATCGAGGAGACTTATGTATATCCCCGACTGTGGAAATGGAAATGTCTAGGAATAATCATTATGCACCTGACATGCTTGATTGAATATATGTCTGCTGTTAAATAATATACACCCGATGTTATACGGTCGAAATGTCTGTAAATTACTGCATGTGATGATTGGAAGTTTGTAATTAATAAAAACATTATTTTTTTTAAAAAGACATTCCTTGAGGAATTCTGAGCAGAACATCACATAAGCTAGATATGGCACCATTTTTCATTTTAGGTACAGTTACCTGATATAAGGAAGTGCCTTTTTATGGTCACCCTTAGAGTTTTAGACTGATGCTGCTGGTTTTTCGACTGAGAGCACCGAGGCCTGCTAATCAGACCTCTGTGCCAGTGCCCTGACCTTAAAGTGCATGTTTGATTGGCTTATACCCAATTGGCATAAGCTGGCTAACTTGAAAGTCCCTAGTACATGATACCCAGGGCCTGTAAGTTACAGGGTCATTCCAGGGATTGCAGCACTGGCTGTGCCACCCTGGGTGCCACTGCAGACTGGAAGGACCGTATAAACTGCTAACTCGACTTTACCATTTAAAGTAAAAGCAGAGTCCAGTCTTCCCTTTAAAAAAAAAAAAAAATGTGTATGTATATATGCATGTGTATGTATGTGTGTGTGTATAGTGGGGGTGGGTGTGGTGGGGGGGTGAGGGGTGGGGGTGGGTGTGGTGGGGGGTGAGGGGTGGGGGTGGGTGTGGTGGGGGGTGAGGGGTGGGGGTGGGTGTGGTGGGGGGTGAGGGGGGTGGGTGGGTGTGGTGGGGGTGAGGGGGGGGGTGGGTGTGTGTGGTGGGGGTGAGGGGGGGGGTGGGTGGGTGTGGTGGGGGTGGGGGGGTGTGGGGGTGGGTGTGGTGGGGGTGGGTGTGGTGGGGGTGGGGTGGGGGGTGGGTAGAGAGAGGTACAGGGCCTCTAAGGGTGGTACAATAAGTGCTGCAGCCCTTAGATGCCTTCCCTTGCCACAGTGCCCTTGGTACCTGTGGTACCATTTACAAGGGGCTGACCTGTGGCAATTGGGTTTTGTTTTCAATGCAGTTTTAGGGAAAGAACATAGGCCCTGGGTACACTCCGTCAAAGTTCATCAGCAGTTTAGCAAAAAGAGGGCACTTTCTTACAATGAAGTAGCTAGAAGCATACTGAACAAGTTCTTGGAACTACGATCTTTCCCACCCGAGCTGAAAATCTACTGTTAGACCACAACTCACGAAAAACCTCAACCCATCCAACCCAGAAAACAGGTAATATCTAATGACCCATTCTCAGGTAAAATTTTCAGAAGAGCAGTTTTTGATCAACTCCCCTATTTTTACTGAAGAAGGATTTTACCTCTGTCAATGAACAGCACATCTTCTCTTTAAGCAAAATTAGGCACTTGGGTGCACAGAGCTATAGCTAGTACATGGGACATTGTGCTGCCAGAGCCTTGGAATCTCAGCATTCATGGCAGATCGACGCTTAGCTGTCCATTGGTGCTCTACAGCTAATAGTATTCTTCTGACATGGGTGCATTTTATTGAGTGTAAATTGTTTTTATTGAGATGTTGAGGAACTATTTTGTGTGTTTAATTCCAAATGACTATGATATAAACTATGTAGAGGTGAATTTAGCATTGTAGTTTGACAAAATGATTTTTTTTGATGAAGCGCCGATTGTGTGCTTATAAGCAGTTTGTTCCCATGCACTTTTCTGAGGCTTCCACTAACCTTTTGTATATGTTCCTTTCTTTAGGTTAATTCAGTGTCAGAACAACGGAGGAAAGCTATTTTTTGTTACGGATATCCCAGAATTAAACATGGATGAGCCGAATGACTTGAAAGACACCATTGTCCTTCGTGAAACTTCCCCCCTGGAGTCTTTTTCCACTGATGGCAGCGCAGGACTTAAATCTGTGCTATCCACAGGTCGAACCCAGGGTACCAGCTGTGAAATGTCAGAGAAGCCCATGGTCACCTTTAAGGAGAACATTAAACCTAGGGAGGTGAATCGCGAGCCAGCGCGTAATTTTCCCTCACGGGAGTTGTGCAAAAATGGTAGGGACTTTGGAAAAGGACTGAATGGACCCACCAACAAGAATGATGTCAAAAAAGACAACAAGCGGAAGAACGATATGAAAAGGAATGGCCTTGATAAAGTCCCAGATGCAGGAAAGCAAAGTATTGCTGTGCAGGTAAACCATAGTACATTATTATCTCCTACAAATTTTCTTGTTATTGTTTTTGTGCACCATCTCTCCTTGCTCAGGTTATCCCGAAACCTTCACCAGAAGCTGATATTTGCAGTACTGTAGTTTGAAGCACAGGATGATAATGACAGTAGCTCACTATTGCTTTTTGGCAAGGCACAGATGTGCTGATGAACACTTCTAACATTCCTCAACATTTGTATTTCGCCCAAGTTCAAGAGTGGATCCTGAACAGTTCAACAATTGCTCCCACGCATCAACATTTGGCCAAGGTCATACCTTGTGACAGCCTTGCACAGACTCCAGAAGTGATGGCAGGGATCCACATATAGGCGCCACCCCTGCACATAAATGTTCGTTCCTTTTTTCTGCTTCCTTCAACGTGGATTTAGAGTGCCACTCCTGCACTTTTGTGGTTTGTTTTTTTACTGACAAAAATCATTTTTGTGTGACAATGTACCAGACTATAAATTACTAAACTACAGTCTTCAAACTGTGCCCCAACTGCATGAACCAGATGTCGGTCGTGGACCTACTTGACATCGGTCTGTGGTGTTTAAGGTCCCAGCATGATTATGTCCCTGATGCACCCGAAGGCCATCACAGAGCACAAGGCAAAGCTGTACGTCACTGAGCACAAGCAACAAAGGTAGATCACACCCCAGTTTTGGGCCCAGGCATGCTCCAGGTCTCTGTCCCGAGTTAAATTGAAAGACAGGTTGTATCATAGACATAAGTCCAAACGTTATTGCTGCCCTTCCGTCACTCCCACTCCAGCAAGAAGTTGCGCAGTCTGCACTTGAAGGATCTGACCCCTCCTCCATGTGCGATTTAGAGCCTGTTCCTAATCTGGTTCCAATTTGCCTGACTTGCTGTAGCTGTTTGGAATGATTCTGGGTCTCTATGGAGCACCTTTGGGTCCCATGGATCTGCCATGGTCCCCAGTCAGGCTTCTCCTAGTGGGACCTACTCTGGTCCCTGCTCGACCACCAGTGCCAGATAAAACCAACACCTGTGTTGAATGCCACACAGGTTCCAACTTTGAACGCCTGTCTCCGCTCCCGAGGTGTCGATTCTGGATCAGACCCAAATGCCAAATTTGGATCTGCAAACGTTTTCAGCCCAAACCCAGTGAACACTATGTTAAGAGATAACAAAAGTGCAACTACTGGTGTGGGAGAAATCCCAGACAGTGGCATGACATTAACACCAGTTTTACCGAAGACCAGATTCAGGCCTCAAAAAATGTTCTGCATGATGAGGAGTAGGCAGACCATTTGCTTTCCCCCTATTATAATGATGATGACCTTCTAAGATATTAGAAGCGCTGGATACTTCTAGACAGATCTGGGCTCCCAACTTGGGGCCCCATGCAGAGGAGAGGGCCTCATTTGTAGCGATAGCCTGCAAAGCTGCAGAAGTGATTGACCTTTGGTTCCCATGGTGGAAAATAAGGCAGATATGCTAACTGAGATCTTGCAGCGTGAGTCTGCAACTTCAGAGCCCCTGTTGCCCTTCGAAGTGACTTACAGAAGTTTTGACAATAACGTGATCTAAGCAGTGTTTGGCTTCTCCAGTGAGTCCTGCAGCTGAACATCATAGGCCTGTCATTGGCACTTGTATGCGGCTGCACTTCTGAGGCGAAACGACACCCTTGAGGTGTTGCCGGGTGTCTCCTAGAGTTGAATGTGAGTGCACTGCTGTGAACTCCTGGACCAGACTGGCACATGGGGAAATTCTAAAATTGAGTAATCTGCAGTTAGACTATCCACCAAACAGAGCGTTACAATGGGAAATTGGCAGGGGTAGGAATCTCCTTGGGGCCTCACCACATACAGGGGAGTCAGTAACAGCAGACTGCACGTTTGTACGGATCTTGTTGATACTGTTAGAGGATGTCTCACAAATGCAACTTACAGTATTAGAGGAACGAACATTGCGACCAAATGTCTGGGTGTTCTACATGAGCTCTCCTTATTCGAATCATAACGGTTTATTCAGGAGACCATCTCCTGCATGCTGATCATATTTGTTTCAGATCTAGGGACTACCTGCATCAATGCATCATCAATTGATAGGGAAGTGGCAGGGGTAGGCATATTAACACAAAATATGGGCGATTTCAAGTTTGGAAGATGGATAGATTGGGATGGTGGCTGGCAGTGAAAGGCATGCAGGGTGGGACATTTTTTGCATTAGTGTTGCACTATACCCCTAACCAGGGTCAGGATTAGTTTTAAAAAGAAATGCAGACCCTCACAGCGTGTGTAACTGAGCCTATTATGCTGAAAATGGTAAAGAATTGAGGCACAGACAGAACACAAAATTAATTCGGAGGAGCAGTCAACTCCTCTTCCGGGAGGACTTTATTAGGATACTTGGGACTGTTCAACTTTTAACAGTTAATGCATCCATTGTGGCGTGACTTCACACATTACTCAGTGGCTCACAGGAGCAATGCCCAAACAGAATACTAGCTCCTGGATAAGAGACTGTTTCAAGAAGTTCAGAATATAACTCAAGACATCTAGCACATAATGACTAGGAGGAGACTATCACAGTACGGGATGGACCTTGGGTGATATTGAGCTGTAGTTTCATATTGGAGGCAGCACAGTTAAAGAAAATAAGGGAAGCTCTCCTGAGTTAATGAGCGATGTCTGTGGGGGGGGGTGGAGGGGGGTCACAGAAAATGTACACAAGCGTAGACAGTCCAAAAAATTATGGGAAGCAGTAATCTGCATAAAGGGGCAGATAAGAGCCCTGAAAATGGACAGGTGAATCACCTCATGGCTGAATTGGATTAGCAATATTTTCAAGCAGGTAAATAAGCCAGGTAGACTCTTAACAAATCTGCTTAGCATGAGACAGGCTTGTTACTGTGTCACTGAAATCAGAGACTAGGAGGGTAAGGTGTATGCAGAGGAAGGTTACACAGCAGAGTGTTTCCAGCATTATTATTTAGGGCAGTACATGTTGGAGCCCACAGATCCCTCATGGCATTAGGAATACTTAGCCATGGCGTCCCTCTCCAAGCTCTCAGAATTGGATAGAGATAAACTTAAGGAGCTGATCACCAACTGTGAGCTCCTTAAAACCATTAGTAGCCTGCGTCCGCCAAGAGCACTGGCACCTGATGACTATATGGCAGCCTTTTAGAAGCCCTTTGGCACCCAGCTGATGCTGTTGTCTTTCAAGAGGTAATACATGAAGAAAAGGTCACCCCCACGATATCAGAATCCATTGCCTCACCTGTACTAAAACCTGAAAAGCTACCCACCTATTGTACCAATTCTTGGCTGACCTTGTAGCTCAATGCAAATGCCAAAATAGCCACCAAAATGCAATCATGTCATACCCAAGCAATGAAGAGGGACATAGTACACCATGAGCAGTCTGGCACTATGAGGAATCTGCAGTGGCTTTCTGATTTTGTATACACACACACATACATTATATGCATAAGCAGCTACAAAATGACCCAGCACAAATTGTTTATATTCGAGGCATATGAGCTGTAGATCGTATACTTGTGCATAGATCACCATCTGGTGTTCGGCTCGGATGTTTGCACTTTGTTTTTGTCTCGGAAGAAGTCTTTGTAGTCACGAGGTAGGTGACTCCTCCTTAGGACGATAGTGCGCATGGGCATCGACTCCATCTCCAGATTGTTTTTTCCGCCATCGGGTTCGGATGTGATTTGCTGCGCTCCGGGTCGATATCGGTTTCGAATCTTCCTCGACCGCGCAATCCCTCTCCACTCGAGCGGTATTGTCTCGATCGCGTTTCCCTTTCTACGCGTATCTTTAAAAACAAACTCCTCGATCTACATCTTCGACGCGGGCCGTTGGGCCTATCCGCGCCGACCACACCTGCAGTCAATGGAAAGGACTCCTTTCAAAAAATGCCCGGGTGTGGTGCTAAGTTCCCACACATGGACTTGCACGAGGTTTGTAATCTCTGCCTCTCCCGGAGCACGAAGACCAGAACTGCGAGGCCTGTGCATCTTTCAGATCGAAGAAGATCATCCGTGATCGTCTGGCCCAACGTCACGAAATGTCTCGCGGGAGCAGCTCGATTCCGTACATTTTCGGGGCAGATCCCAATGCCCAGCCGCGACAGCAGAGTGATGAACACTTCTCCGTTTCCGAAGCCGACGACTCCAACATCGAAGAGGAGACAGTCACGCCGGCTCAGCGGTCCGTGAGTACCGAAACTCCCCTCCCCAAAAACAAACCTAAGGCTCCGGTAACACCCTCGCCCTCTTGCTCAGTTCGACACCAACACGTTTCAGATGCCCCACCCTCGGGCCCGGCTACGAAACCTAAAGATAAGCCTTCCGGCTCGGGCTCGAGCCAACCCCATTCCGGTGCCGAAAAGTCATCTTCGGCACCGAAGCACCAGACCAAAGATGTGCCACGCCCTTCTTCGTCGACGTCAAAAACAACCTCGACACCGAAGCCCTCGGCGTCGAAGCATACCAAACACGCCCATTCGGACCCGAAAAAATCTTCGGAGCCGAAAACTGCTTCCGAATCCAAAAAATCATCGGAGCCGAAAAAAGTTTCAGAGCCACAAAAATCTAAAGAGTCCAAGACTCCACAGAAAGTCTCAGACACTCGGTCCAAAGAACATTCTAATACAAAATCTTCGGAACCGAAAAAATACTTTTTACCCACACAGACTACGCCTCAGTGTTAAGATCCGAAACAAAACACTCTTTTCATTGATCCACAGACTGGCAAAGTTTTCGCCAAGCCTCCAAAAAAGAGGAAGTTGGACACTTCACAAGAAGATGCAGTACCAGTAAAACAAAGGGAAATAAGTACTAACACTTCCCCACCTCTTTCTCCTTCTCCTCCAGTTGATCCAAATCTTCTGATTTCTCCACCACACTCCCCACAACCTACACGTTTACCTCAAACACCAGATCCTGAGGATGATCATACAGATGGGGGTGGGAATATAGATCCACATGGGGTGATGATGCTGCACACACCATCCCACACGACATAGACCCTTGGGATGACTATAACACAGATCCTGACCTAAATAATGGCCCGGACCTCTATCCATCTAGGCCATCACCACCGGATGACAACATTGGTTTTGCGCAACTGATCAACAGGGCTGCCCAATACCACGGGGTACAATTACATTCTGATCCTGTAGAGGATGATTTGTTACTCGAAACCTTTGCACCCTCGCAAAAATTCACACACACCCTGCCAATGTTAAAAGGCATGCTCAAACATGCCCCAGAAGTTTTCAAGGACCCTGTCAGGGCCAGGGTTATCAACAGTAGAATAGATTAAAAAAATACAAGGCAGCTCCCAATGATCCAATTTACATTAAGGGTCAGGTCCCATTGGATTCTCTTGTGGTGTCCAATGCACGCAGAGTGCAAACTCTCAGAGTACAGGCGACGCCCCCCCTCCTGATAAGGAGTCCAAATTACTAGACGCATCTGGGAAACTGATTGCGTCACAGGCCGCAAATCATTGGCGCATTGCCAATGCCCAAGCTTTATTGGCCAGGTACGATAGGGCTCACTATGACGAGCTCGAAAAGCTCATGCAACACCTTCCCACCCAGTACCAACAAAAGGCCCACGACCTTATACAGGAAGGGAAATTGATCACAAACCCCTCAATTAAATGTGCACTTGACGCTGCTGATACCGCATCGCGCGCCATTAATACTAGCGTTTTGTTGCGCAGGCACGCTTGGCTCAGAGTCTCCGGATTCAAGCAAGAGGCGCAATCTGCTATTTTAAATCAGCCCTTTGATCAGGAACATCTTTTTGGGCCCTCAGTGGACACATCTTTAGAAATGATGAAAAAACATACAGAGACAGCTAAATTCATGGGGGCCTTACAATTCCCTTCTCCTAGAGGCTCCTTTCGCCGCTCCTTCTACAGGGCTGGCTCCAAAACCGTTGGTTCAGAGCATCCTTCGTCATCCTATAAAAGCCCCACTCAAACGTCCCCCAGAGGATATTTTCGTGGGGGCTACAGAGGCAACCATAATAAAGGAAGAGGTTGCGGTAACAACCTCACCTCCACTACCACTAAACAGTGACTTCCCCGCACTTCACCCCCGATCATCCCACTCCTGTCAGGGGACGTCTCACACAGTTCCTACCTGTCTGGAATTCAATCACAACAGACAGGTGGGTAAGACAAATCATACAGTATGGTTACTGCCTGGAACTCACCTCTACTCCCCCAAACATTCCTCCCAGAGAACGTCCAATGTCCTCAGAACATTTAGCACTTCTCAAACAAGAGGTTCTTTCTCTATTACAAAAACATGCAATAGAACCAGTCCCCTTGCCTCATCAAAGCACAGGGATTTACTCCCTATATTTCCTAATTCCAAAAAAGGACGGCTCTCTCAGGCCCATATTAGACCTCAGACCGTTAAACCTCTACATTCAGTCGGATCACTTTCACATGGTCACTCTCCAACAAGTGCTCCCACTGCTTCAACAGGGCGACTTTCTCTCCACACTGGATTTAAAAGACGCCTACTTTCATATTCCCATTCACCCCGCTCACAGGAAATATCTCAGGTTCGTGGTATACGGTCAACACTACCAATTCAAGGTCCTCCCATTCGGAGTAACTACAGCACCCTGTGTCTTCACCAAGTGCGTCGCAGTAGTTGCAGCCCACTTAAGAAGACCGCACATTCATGTCTTCCCTTATCTAGACTGGCTCATAAAAGCCAAGTCACACAGCAGCTGTGTGCAACACACACACAAAACAGTCCAGCTGCTTCACCGCTTGGGATTCACGGTAAACCTCACCAAATCCCACCTCCAACCGTCCACCATACAACAATATCTAGGGGCTACAATAGACACTTCAAAAGCTCTTGCATGCCCCAACCCAGTCAGGATAACAGCCATGCAAGTTCTAATAGCAAACTTTCAGCCTCAACACTCACTACCAGCAAGAGTGTTCATGCAGCTAATTGGGATGATGGCCTCTTGCATTCTCATCGTCCCTTACGCAAGACTCCAAATGCGTCCCTTACAGGAGTGTTTGGCACATCAGTGGAACCAGGCTCAAGGTCATTTAACAGATCTGGTGTTGGTAGACGACCGCACCCATCACTCTCTGCAGTGGTGGAACACACAAAACCTTTCCAAAGGGCGGCCGTTCCTAGACCCAGTTCCACAGATCGTGCTAACAGCAGACGCATCGCTCACCGGCTGGGGAGTTCATCTTCAAACTCATACCGTTCAGGGCATATGGACCCCTCAACAAAAACAATTCCACATAAATTACCTAGAATTGTTGGCAATATTCCTAGCGCTAAAATCTTTTCAACAGCACCTCCTAAACAAAGCTGTCCTCGTCCGTACAGACAACATGACAGCACTGTATTACATACAGAAACAGGGGGGGACACACTCTCTCCAGCTTTCACACCTAACTCAGAGCATATGGAGATGGGCCATTCCTCAAAACATATATCTCCTTGCAGAACATCTACCGGGAGTACACAATCAAATGGCAGATCTACTCAGTCGCCAAACACAGCAGATCCACGAATGGGAACTTCATCCTCAAGTTCTGCTTCCATTCTTTCAAATGTGGGGCCACCCAGAAATAGACCTGTTCGCCACACACCAAAACGCAAAATTCCCAAGCTTCGCATCCAGGTATCCACACCCATTGTCCAAAGGCAATGCGCTATGAGATGAACTGGTCAGAGCAAATTTGCTTACGCTTTTCCGCCTCTCCCGCTCATTCCGCTAGTGGTTCGGAGCTCAATCAGCATTCCCTCACAATGATCCTGATTGCTCCAACAAGGGCCCGACAGCCATGGTTCACAACCCTCTTGGAACTATCAGTAGTTCCTCATCAAAAGCTACGCCTCTCACCCAAGCTTCTCACTCAGAACCATGGAGAGATAAGGCATCCAGATCCCAGTCAGCTCAACCTTGCGATCTGGCACCTGAAATCTTAGAGTTTGGCTACCTTAATCTAAAGTGATTCTTAGGACTAACCCAAAATGTCTACCTAAAGTCGTCTCTGCTTTCCACCTTAACCAGTCTGTAGATCTCCCAGTCTTTTTCCCTCTACCAGACTCAGTAGCAGAACGAGCTCTTCACACGCTAGACGTAAAAAGAGCCATATTTTACTACATTGAAAGAACAAAATCCTTTAGAAAGACTAAACCACTTTTTGTGGCTTTCTCCCCATCTCATAAAGGCAATCCTATCTCAAAAACAGGGATTGCAAGGTGGATTGTTAAATGCACCCAGATATGCTATGCCAAAGCTAAACGCACCTTAACCATTCCCCCTAAAGCTCACTCCACACGTAAGCTCGGGGCATCTATGGCATTCTTGGGGAACATTCCCCTAGAGGACATCTGCAAAGCAGCAACTTGGTCTACACCACACACGTTCACAAAACACTATTGTGTAGACGTGCAAGCAAAACAGCAAGCTAGTGTGGGCCAGGCTGTATTAAGAACACTTTTTCAAACTGCTGCAACAGATACAGGTCGCCACCGCTAACGAGGTAACTGCTGTATAGTCTATGCACAAGTATACGATCTACAGCTCATATGCCTCGAGACGGAAAATGCTACTTACCAGTATGCATCTGTTCTTGGCATGTAGAGCTGTAGATTCGTATACGCCCACCTGCCTCCCCGGATACCTCTATCTGTTCCAGTACTATCTTACTTAGATACATTACACATGGACATCTTTTTCTATTTCTTACTAACTCCATCATAACCCTCCATGGCAAAACAATCTGGAGATGGAGTCGATGCCCATGCGCACTATCTTCCTAAGGAGGAGTCACCTACCTCGTGACTACAAAGACTTCTTCCAAGACAAAAACAAAGTGCAAACATCCGAGCCGAACACCAGATAGCGATCTATGCACAAGTATACGAATCTACAGCTCTACATGCCAAGAACAGATGCATACTGGTAAGTAGCATTTTCCTTACTGGTCATGGATACATTGGTAAATTGAAAAAGAAAAAAAGTTACAAGTAGTATGAAAGCTTTTTTTTTTTTTCTTTTTCTTTTTTTTTTAAGGTGGGGACTTCAATTTGCTACTTGACCCTCCCCACCCCCAAATCTAAAAAAAAAAATGGCAATGGAAGAGCAGGTGGGGGGAGCAATGGAAAATGGGCTCGGGAGGGAAAAGTAGTATATGGGAAAGCCGCATTGGTGGACAGGTACAAAGCACACGAGAGAGCTTGTTACACAAGGGAGACACAACATTGAGTGTAGGGGTGCACGAATTTGGCACGGAAAAGCACACCGAGAGCTCAAACATATGCACTCATAGTTATGTTATGCTAATGGATACTTAGTATAGCGCAACGATTCACCCCCGAAGGGGTATCTTGGCACTGAGACAGCAGACAAATGGAGAAGCAGCCATTAAAACAGTCAGGTCTTGAGATGGTTTTTAAAACCTGGGAAATCGGTACATGCCCTAATGAACAAGGGAAGCCTGTTCCAGTGGTAAGGAGCGCAAGGTAAGAAAAGGCTCGGCCACGGTACCTAGACGTCCGAATACACCGGGGTTTTCTAGGAAGATAGAGGATGAGTTTATCGCTTAAATATTTGGGTCCATTGCCTGACAGAGCTTTATAAGTCAGGCAGAGTAGTTTGAATAATGCTCTTTTCCTTATGGAGAGCCAATGAAGGGCTCTGAGCAAAGGAACTGACGGTGTATCTGATGGCAGCTTGTTAACCAAACGAGCTGCAGTATTTTGTACCACCTGCATTTTAGATAGCAGGGACTCATTGGATGCTACAAGAACATTTCCATTATCAAGGTGGCTGATCATCAATGCTTGGATAAGGGTTTTTCGAGAATTCAGTGGAAGCCACTGAAAAATCCTCGTAAGAAGGCGCATTGTCCCGAAGCACATGCCACAGGTAGATGTAACCTGGTCCTTCATTGATAAATTGTTATCTAGCAGAATATCCAGGTTTCTGACTTTAGTAAAGGGAACCCTTTTCTTCCCTTCACCTTGGAATACATTTACTTAAATGTGGCCTTTTCTTCGCATGTTTCTGTGCATTTGGAATATTAGGAAACAAAAATAAATAATAACCTTGAAAGCTCCAGGATTTCACTCGTATAGAGATATTCAAGCTTTTAAGAATTTAGGGGGAATACCCGTTGTAAAGCACTAGTATTGCAAGTAATTACCTATTGCGTCATGGACCAGTACAACCCCACAGACTAGTGCTGCCAGACCCAAAACCAGCAATTATTTGAATCTGCTGCTAACTCCGAAACCCTACACATGCAGTTGAAAATGACTAAGTGGAGGAGCTAAAGACAAGGAAAGCAGTTTAAATTTATCATGAAAGTGGTCTTTAGTCCTTGCCAGTGCATGCCTGGAATGGCCTGTTATATGATGCTGATGTCAAGTGACCCTATTAGCAACTACATATTCACATAAGAAGCTTTGCTAAATGAATGTTTGACATAGTCAATAATATCTTCTACCAAATATAAAGAGGCACTATCCACAACCAACGTTTGAGGCTTGAGGGTAGCTCAGTGCTTTTTCCGGACCTTCCTAGCTAATATTGCCCTCCTCCGCCACCTGAAAATAACCAGGTTTGTTGACATTTCAGCACTAACTGTTCATCCTTCAGATGCTGGTGCCCTTGTGATGACGTAAAAGAAAGAGGAAAAGAGCTCTAGTAAGAGTAGGACATTTTATTAATATAAAGCCTTGGCAACAGAAAATGTCCAGGTCACTGGCTGTGCTCCGATTGATAAGTAGGCACAGTTTTTTTTTTGTTTAATCTGTCTGGAGACTTTAACTATTTGTTTGTGTTCTCTTAAATGGCACTTTTGTCTTTTTCTTTATTCTTTCTAAATATTTTGTAACACTTGCATAATGGGAAGCACAAGAAACCTACTGCTCCAAATGATACTCTGACTTAAAATGTCTGCAAAGAACCCCAGCTTGGGTTTTACCCCCTCAAGCATATGCCCTTCACTCATGCCTCAACAACTGCCCCAAACTATCACTGTCAGGAAGTGTTTCTGTTACTGGTGCTTCATCATTCTCTGTACACTTCTCTCCTTCCTGGAAGGATTTTATTTTTAGTGTTTTCATGTTTATTCCTTCTCCCGCCGTGTATTTTGTTAAATTTGTTCATTTTAACTACGTATTGTCTGATATAGTGTGTACTTTACCCGGCTGGGTTTTAAGAGAGCTGTACAGGCAGAATGCAGTGCTTTTTAGTGAAAGCAAGGTATAGTTTCTTTTCGCCAACTCATACTCGCAAGGTGTGTCCTTCTTGCTGCCCTTTAATCTTTTGAGTTGCTGTCTGTAGGAAGCTGGCTCTGTATATACTACACCAAAAGGAGGTATAGTGTGCACAGTCCAGTGGAACCTCAAAGGTAGGCAAAGGTAAAAGTAGATAGCACCTTACTCTCTATTTGTGGTAGTGTGGGCGAGCAGTAAGGCTTTATCAGAGGGTAGTGTTAAGCATTTGTTGTACACACTCAATCAACAAATGATGTCACACACACAGACTTAACTGAGAATTTTGTTTTTATAAAAATATTGTTGTTGTTTTATTTCTAGAGCCAAGTCAATCCTGGCACAAGTAAGTGAAATATTATGCAGTGTTTACAAGTGAATGCAAGTTAAAATGCAGTTGTTTGAAATACTGGTAAGTCAAGGTATTGAAATTACTGTACAGATTACTTTTCAGTTACTTTTTAGATTACTTTTTAAGTTACTTTTTCTACTCAGTGTGATATGCCTAGATATCACACTGGGACATTTCCTTGAGAAAAGGTAAGTAAAATCAGTTTTGCACAGTTGTAATGTTTCAGGTTACCATACAAATCAAGTCCACACTTAGAACCTTTTTCAGAGAAAAACAGTCAATGGATTCCTATGGAGAGAAATGAAGTTATCGGTTACCAGGTAAGTACTCAGTCTTTGGGGTTGAGTTTCTGGGGTTAGAACAAGGGTTCCCCCAGGGTCTAGGATGCACTCTCAAAACACTGTCAGCGGCGCTAGGGCGGCCGGGTGCCGGGTGCAGAGTGCTGAGGCCCAATGTTATCCTATGCTGAATTGGGGGCATCCGGTTGGTGGCTGCTTACGAGCAGGCCACTGGGTTGTGGGAGCAAAGCTCCTGGTGTTAGGCTCGGGACAAAGGGGATCCTGTTTAGCACACAAAGTGCACCCGCAGGGGCGGCTGGGTGCAGGGTGCTGGTTTGGGGTCGGGTGCCTTGTTGATTTCAATGGGGAGTCTCCGGTTTCAACAAAGACTGCAGGCTCGGGGACGAAGGTTTTCTGGAGGTGACCACAGGTTGGAGAGGTAAGTTGGGATGCCTGAGGATGCTGGGACACCGTCGGTTGGGCCACCCAGGCCGTGGGACTACGGGTGCAGGGGTGTCTTTAGACGTCTGGATTCCCTTACCAGCTCTGGTCGCGGTCGGGGGGGATCCTCCGGAAAGAGGCTGCAGGCTTCGCTGGGAGATTCGAGGCAGGTCCGAGATCACCAGATCTCAGGTCAGGATCGCTAGGGGGACCTCCTTGTAGTGTTTAGCCACTCTAACTCGGGCCGTGGGAGACTGGTGCAGTGTGTTGCAGAGTCTGTGGGTGAACAAATCCAGTGTTTACGGGAGACAGTCTTTTCTCTGGAAGGCAGGGCAGGTCCTCTGGGTTCTTGAGGTTGCTGGCTGCAGGACACACCAGAGTTTCGCTTCTGCAGGTTCGAGGTGGGGACAGGCCGGTAGGGCTGGAGCCAAGTCAGTGGGCGTCCTCTTCTTGGCTTCAGCACGGCTGTTCAGTCCTTCTTCTTTTCTTCTTGGTCGTTTCTTGTCTGAGGAGGCAAGGTTCAGGGGTGCCCCTAAATACTAAATTTAGGGGCGTTACAGGTAAGTGAAAGGTTGGGTCCAATGGGTCCCTTCCTTGGGGTGGGTGCACCCTCTATTATGCCACCCTTCAGTAGGAGGGGGGCATATGCCTCACTCTGGTTGGCTGGGTCCCCCATCTGCAAGATGGCGGGGACTGAGAGTTGTACTTCACCTCGCCTCCCACACCTGAGGGGTGGGGTTGGCAAAGGTCGACACACCTCCCTTCCTCACTTGGTTTTCCCTCTGATTCTCCCGCCCAATGTGGGGGTCAGAACCAGTGGGGGCCAGTTGCTGGAAGCAGCAAAGGGCCTGGGGGAGCTCACAAAGGCGGCAACCCTTTGTAGCTTCCCCTTCGTGGACCCTGCCCATCCTGGGAGAGGAAGCTTGGCACCTCGTCCCAGGATGTGCATTGTTTAAGACCCCCGAGAGCAGCAGGCTCTCGACCCAGGGGTCCAGAATCAGGTCTGGTGGTGGCAGCTGGCGAGCAGCCACTCAGCCTGGACACTAGTGTTGGGTCGTTTTTAGGGGGCATCTCCAAGATGCCCTCTGTGTGCATTTTTCAATAAATCGCACACTGGCATCAGTGTGGGTTTAATGTGCTGAGATGTTTGATACCAAACTCCCAGTCTTCAGTAAAGCCATTATAGTACTGTGGAGTTTGTAATGACAAACTCCCAGCACCATATACTCTTAATGGCATTACTGCACTTTCCATGTCTAAGAATTGGTCTAGACACTGTAGGGGTACAGGGCTCACACTGCTTCCTCCTGCGGTAGGCAGAGGTGGCCGCAGGCAGAAACTGCTTCCAGGTGCAACAGCTGCTTTTGTGGCTCCTTGCAGTAAGTTGATGGAGCAGGGCAGTGCTGCAGGATGGCTTCTGACCTTGCTTCCAAGTCCCTCTTCTAGTAACAGGTACTCCTCTTACACGGGCGACAGCCCAAACTATCCTAGTGGCCACCTCTTGGCATACGGGGGTTATGAGCATTGGCAACGGCCTGATCGCGGTTGGGGGCGACAGTCCTAATGGGCCACCCTCTGGCGTACATGGGCCACGGTCGATATCCCCGACAGTCTCAGTTGCAACGGGTGACAGCCCTAGCAGGTTTAGTGGCAAAGGGCGACTAGTCCAACAGTTCCAGTAACATACAGCATACCGGGTTGCCAGACATAGACAACTGCCCCAATGTTGTCAGCTGCACCAGGCGATGGCACGGAACTTCACAGTACCGCCTACAGGGGTTACTGACTTTTGCCAGCAAGAGACCTGACTGCTCTCTAGCAACACCGGTCCCACCTGGACCAGGTGCCTCAGACTCTGCTCCGCAGGATGCTCGCTGGGCCTTGCTCCCTCCAATCTTTCTTCTCCTCCTCCTTCTCACAGAGAACACTGGTCTTGGTAGGCAGGCAAAAGGCTGGTGCTCCAGGCACAGGGCAAGTGTTCTTGGCTTCCTTGGTGAGGGCCCCCCTCACCCAGCTGGCAGACCTTGGCTCCCAGTCCTGGTTGCAGTAGCTCGCAGTGTTGGCAACCTTCTTTCTCCTGATGAACAGTGCTGTTGAACAAAGTGTGAGACTCCGGCTCCCCCTTTTATAGTCCTTATCTAGTCACATTTGTGATTTAGTGTCTGAGCCTTAGAAATTCGGGTTGTAGGTCTCGGCTCCTTTAAAATGCCTTCTCCTCTGCCCTGTCCATTGTCGAAGGGAAAGTCTACCACAACAGGAGTGGCTCCAATCAGAACACAGTCCAAGATAGTAACCGGGGATCACACCAGGCTGTCTGCCTCCATTGAAATATGCCTTATAAAGGTTTAAAGGCCTAAGCCATCCTCTCTATCAAGATTCCCTGGTCCACAATGCCAACCTAATCAGTCTCGCCATCTCTCAGTGAGCCCAGACCCACCGACCCGTAACTCATCCTGGAGTCGGAGAACTTTGATGTTAACAGACGGTGCTCTTCTCCCTTTTGTTCAGTGTGTGTATTTCTACCCCAGCCCTCAGAAATGTCGACAATCCACATCTTCTGTCCGGGGGTTCCCCTCCACTAGCATCTTCAGCCCTTGTCTTCCAAAATGGAACCCACTGGCCTCCATGTTATGTATTATGCACAGGTGCACAAACCTCTCTGCACACACAAGCAGGTATAACCCACTGTCTAGAGCTACACACAACCCAAGGGAGAACTTAAGTACACAGCCACAGAACTTTACCCAAGTTGGCCAGTAGGCACACAGATAAATAAAAAGGACTGTTCACACTGCTGGTTCCTACGAAACACAAAACTGGTATGCTGCCACCACTGTGCTCCTGCCACTTAACTCGAGGTAAGGGCATTAGTCCTCTACCACTATGAGGGTAGCACTAGGTGTGCACCCGTCCTGGTCTGACAAGACCGCATTACCATGAGACAGGCCTAGGTCATGGCGCACACACCTAATCCGTTTTCGCCCATGACCAAAAATCATGGTGCTTTCTGTTATGTGCAGCAAATCTAGGTTCAAATTACAAAATTAAAAAGTGAAAAAACTGAACATTTCATAAATGTGAAAAAACTGTATTTGACAATTATGTTAAAAGCCAAACGTTCTAAATGTTGTCCATTTTTTTCTCTTTTGTTTATTACCCAATGCTTGCTGTGAGGTACTTTAACCCTAATTTCTACAACTGAACCTAATGTTAACCCCATCAGTTAACCGTTACTGTTATGTACCCTAACCCGTCACTCCTAACACTAATCAAATCATTTACCCACTCCAGTATAATTTCTAACCGAATCCACTGCTGATCCGAACAGTATACATTATTCTCACCGTAGTTCAATTTGCTACTCCTGCCTAATTTTTTTTTATTGAACTTTTTCGTATCAGTAAGCTATGCCATTATCCAGACACCTTGCCCAAACAATATGCATACTCTCAACTCTAGCTCTAACCCATACTCTTGCACTACTCCTACTCTAACCCAATCCTAAGGAACAGCCATACCTATTATCTAACCTCAGTCCATTTTAAAAAAAATTGTACATTTTTTAAAAATATTCAGACTGCTGCTTTTTTTTCAAATTTGTTTTTCAGATTTTTGCTTTTTCTAACTTCTTTCAAAATGTTACTTTTTTTTCACTTTTTATTTAAAAATGTAGGCCTAGCTTTAAGAAAGGGAAAAAGGTTTACCGCCTTCTCCTCCCTGAGTATAATGAATGGAAAAAAAGTGAGAAAATGTGCTTCTAACCATGAGGCAATCAAATTCTTCCAATGTCACTTCCTGCTAAAATTTACTCAATCAATGCATCAAAAAATTTGAGATTCTTTCTCAGAGTAACAGAAGAAACTCCCTTCTGGTCTTCAAAAGCTAGAGTTTGTCTCCAATATCAGGTAAAAGAAATGACAGACAATACAGCCAGCATGGTGCAGACATGCTAGTGCAGACATGCTAGTTCAGAATGTTACCCTTGTACACAGACATGATAACTGATAAGGTAAAGCTTTTCTTTCTAGTGACTAAAGTCTGGAATGCAAATGGCCAAGGTCTCAAGTTTCCTAACTTCCAGCCTACAAAAGAATACTTGCCATGCTTCTAAGACTTAAGTCAGTACACATTTTAAAATGGAAACAGTTTTATTATTCCAATGCTTCCTGAAGAAAGTGCTGATTTTGACACAAACATAATGTAAGCGTAGCTGAAGTCTCAGCTAAAGCGTTGCCAGACACTTAAGTCTATTTTGATTCATCTGGATACTTCTATGGAAATGGCTTATGATCAGTTCAAGAAAGCAGAGCCACTGAAGCAAGCGATCTTCCACTTAGCATAGAGATATCAGCATGGTGAGATGCTGGAAGCCACAATGCCTAATAGCCTAAATATGGCTCCTCTGGCTCGTCTGCAAATTAATACCTTGCAGTACCACCTGACTCTTTTCTAGTACCAACTATGAGAGCTGCGGTGGAAGAAAAAACTGCTCTGAATAAGTTCTGCGTTCTTCTCTGGTGGCTTCAAGAATCCAACCTTGTCAATGGTTATTAGTTTGTCATCATTCCACAAATAATGCCTGATCAGATAGAGTCCTAACTGTCAGAATCTGAACTCGTACTAATTATGTTCACTTCAAGCAAAGACACTTCATGTGAATTCTCTGCAGTTGAGAAATATAATTTTGGAACTGATGTATTTTCTTACTCTTTTCTAGGGTAATATAGGCTGCTTACTGACGGAGTTCCGAGCTCCATATTCTATTTGAACAATGTGTTTCCCTGTGTCAGTTCACTCTCCATGTTAGACTTGGTGCGTTAAAGCAACATTTTCCCCTTGGTCTTTGAATTGGAGGTAAAAGTGAATATCCAGTGTGACATCCTCAATAGGTTCTACTGTGCTGCTTACAAATGACAGATTGTGTGCTTCAATCTTCTGTCCATCAGCAAGCAGGGATTGCCTCCGATAGATGAGCATATGACCATTACTGGTGTCTTCTCTTACGACGACGGGAAAGGATTTTTTGGTGAATTCTCTCCACCTGAACTGAGCAGGAAAGCTCATCTAATGATAATCTCTATAGCCTAATTTTGACCAAGACGTATTTGCTTTTCTGACTTGAACCAACTCCATCCCTCCATATTCTAGCTGAAATTGAGTGTGCTGTTCCTTATAAATTTCTATACACGTGTATACAACTAACAGTGCTGTTGCATATGCTGCCAGGAAGGGCTCTAATAGGCATCAGCATAACCTCAAATGATTCCACTTTTGCCACGGTGCACTTGCAAATCACTTAATCCCTTCACAGGTCTGCCTTCATTTATGGTCCTTTAAATGTTGTCTTACCTTTCATGACACTGCTAACTATGGAATCCATTTTGTCTTCTCAAGAATGATCTCTGCATTCGCTGCTTGCCTCAATGGCCTGGAAAGGACTTCGCTTTAACAAATTAAGCAGTTTGGTATAACTTTAGTCCTAACTGCACACAGAGTCCAATCGGTGACCTTTTGCATAGTTTGATGTCGGTGTAGTCCTCTATAATACCGATTCCTTAGTGTGTAAAACTGCTTTCAGTCAAAGCCTTAGCAAGGACTTTTGAACTTCTGACTTTTTCCTTGAAAATCCTTTTTTTTATTTTCCGTAATTAGGGTGATACTTAAAACAAGTCATCTCTTCTGTTTCCAAGTTTTTAACAATTTCATCTTGACTAGGAAATGATTTGTTCATGACGTGGAGCTGTAGATGAACATACTCTGCACACTCCTGCCATGTAGTGTTGGGTTCGGACCTGTACAACTTGTTTTTCTTCTAAGAAGTCTTTCGAGTCACGAGGTATAGCGACTCCTCCTATGACTGGTAATGCGTACGGGCATCGGCTCCATTTTTAGATTTTTTTTTTTATTTCCCTGTTTGGGTTGAACGTGCTTCGCCGAGACGCTGAGTCGACGCCACGTGACTTTCTTCATCGGGTCCCGTCGAGTCTTCTGTTCCAGATAGTTCTGGATAATCCTTTTTTGCATCGCTTTCTGTGCCTCCCTCATGGACCTTTCTTCATATCTGCGTCTTTGGGTTTGTTGACATCCTGCTGCTCGGGGCCTCATCCCTCTCGGGCCTATTCTTTTGGGTCCTGTCCTCGACCATGCGAGCACAGTGATGGGGGGGGAAAACTACTGTTCACAGTGCCATTTGAAGTACTCGTGGTCCGATTAACAGTTTGTAATCTGTTTGTCGCCTGAGCATAAAGAGGCTGCCTGCTCCATCTGCTTAGCCTTCTGCTCAGAAAAGACTATTGGGACCGTCGTGATCGTCTGCTTGCTCAACACGCCATGGAACAACATCGTGATGATGAGGATACTCCCGACAGCATCAGGGAAGACTAAGAAGGAGAGTCCGAGGTCAAACAAGTTGTGGCCTTCAGCCCGGAGCTCCATTCGCCCTCGGACTCAGAGGTGCCAGACCCGCAGACCACACCAGGCCAACATCAGAAGACCTCAACTGTGAGTACCAGTCTCACCATCAATTCACCCACCATCCCTCCGAGGGTCTGGCGTTGCGCCCACAATCTAGGTCACAGCCTTCTGAGCCGCCACTGCATCCCAGTCCTGGCCTGCACTGACCTAAGGCTTCGCAGCTGAGACTCCACTCCCTGCACCGAGCCAGCTGCTCATGACTCTGCCTGACTTGACGACGACCGCTCCCTCAACGACATCTGGGCTTTCAGCGCCGGAAACAGCCTTCGGTGAAAAGTTGATCATCCATGGCAGACTCAGAGGATCGGGAGTTGCTGATTCTACAATGCCTTCAGGATTAGTTGGACTCTCAACTAAATCACAGCCAAGCCACCACCTCTACCCTACGAAGCCTTCCCCTCCTGACGAGACTACCTCTTGCCACAAGGTCAATCACAGGGCTGCCACCTTTCATAAGATGACCTAGACACCAATGCGGAGGAGGATGACTTCCTGGTAGAAACGCTAACACTCGTTTCACACAGTTTTTGCCCATGCTTCAGGTGATGCTTTCAAAGAGCCAGTCAAGGCTAGGATAGTCACCCCGAGGGATGATGAAAAATACAAACCCGCCCCCTATGACCTGCCCTACATCAGAGGTCCACTCTCGCCAGTCACGTTGGTAGTGCACACCGCGCGTAAACGGACAAATACTCAGGGTACTGGGGAAGCCCTGCCGCCAGACGGAGCAAGTCAGTAAATTTATGCAGCGGGCAAAAGGGATGCCTTACAATCTGCAACTCTGGCGAATTGCCAAATCCATGGGGTTGCTGTCCAGATATGACCGTGCCCAGTGGGGCGAAATGGGAGACCTGATCTACCATCTTCCAGATCAATACAAACAATGGGCAAAGGACACGCCTATAGGCTCTGTGGAGTCGGAGGGTACCCCATCTGGTTCCACACCAGCGACTCCGGCCCCACTCCAATGAGCTGTCATGGATCCGGGCCAGCGCCATTCGTGCCATTTCCACCTTCCCTGGCGCCAGCCCCAATGCTGATGCTCCTGGCGGCGCCAGCCCCATTGTGATCCCTGATTCCAACACGGAGCTGGATCGGCTTTGACTGACACAGATTCCAGTGCAGGCAGGGCTCCTGTGTCCCAAGTCAGAGCCTGAGCCACATTCCATAGCGGAGTTCACTAAACACTGTGGCTTGGACACTACTGACTCGCTGGGCAGAGCAGTTTCGTCGACACTGGCCCTCAGACGCCGCACCTGGCTGAGAACGTCTGGCTTTTCGCGGGATGTCCAGGCTTCCCTCATGGATATGCCCTTCGATGACACCCGTCTCTTCTGGGACAAGGCAGACACTGCGCTGGAGCTCTTTAAGGACTTGCAGGTGACGTCCAAGACTTGGGCCTCTTGGCTGCCCCACATCATCCCCAGTCTGCCTTTCACTTATTTCGTGGCCTCGGAAGGGGCTTTCAACAGTACCAACCCTATCCCAGCCACCAAGCCGCGCAAGCTTCTCAGCATGGGTGAGGGCGTGGGTCCTACCGACCTCTTGGGGCGGCTAGCCAGCGGTCTGGTCCAGCCAGCACCCCCCTGGCAGCTGCAGCCTGCAAACCTTTCTAATCTTGCCCTTTTAGATCGTGGGCGTCCAGTTAGTGGCAAGATCTGCCATCACCGCCACCACTGGCAGTCCATAACATGGGGCAGGTGCTTCTGAAGGGGCTACTTCCTCCCCTTCGAGACCACCTCTCCCTTCATGCTTCCATCTTACGACCGGCTGACGGAGGATCATTTGTCACTGCTCCGCAAGGAAATCATGGCTCTCTTGGCCATGGGAGTCATAGAGAGGCTTCCGGTGCCAGAAGTAGGCTCTGGTTGCTATTCCCGCTTCGTTCTGGTCCCCAAGAAGGACAAGGGTCTTCTTCCTATCCTAGATCTCTGAACCCTCAAATATTTCTTTAGAAAGAAGTTCAAGATGCTCTCGTTGGCTCAGGTCTTTCCCGCTCTGAACCCAGGAGACTGTATGGTAACGTTTGACTTGCAGGATGCTTATTTTCACATCCCCATCCTGCCTGCTCATTGGCACTACTCGTGGTGTACGGTAGGCCATGAGCAATTTTAGTTCACTGTGCTCCCTTTTGGCTTTACCAGTGTCCCTCGGTGTTAACCAAGGTGATGCCGGTGGTCGCTGCTCATCTGTGCAGGTCATGGTTGCCAGTCTTCCCCTATCTCGACGACTGACTGCTGAAGGATGGCTAGCCCCAGGCTGTCGTCTCCCACCTCCAGACTATGGCGCACTATCAGCGTACTGAAGTCACACCTGACTCCCTCGGAGATGCTCCCTTTCATCCAAACTGTTCTAGAAACTGCAGTTTTAGTCTAATCCTCCAAAGCAGCGAGTCCAGGATATTCAGGTTATGATACCGATGTTTCATCCTCTATCCTGGGTTTCGGTGAGACTGACTCTGAGGCTGCTCGGCCTCATGGCCTCCTGCATCCTGCTGGGGGCGCATGCCAGATGAATATGGGGCTCTGCAGTGGGACCTGAAGTTCCAGTGGGCGCAACATCATGGGAATCTCTCCGACATGGTCCAGATCGTGGAGGGAACTGCAAAGGATCTGCAGTGGCGGCTAGCGAACCGCATTTGGGTCAGAGGCAGACCTCTCTTCCTTCCCCCAACCAGATCTCACAGTAGTGACAGATGTGTCACTCCTTTGATTGGGTGGCCACCTGGGAGAGGAGGAGATCAGAGGACTCTGGTCGCCGACGGAATCCAGACTCCACATCAACATGCTGGAGCTCTGTGCGATCCGACTGGCATTGAAAACATTACTACCCTCCAACAAGGGAAGTCTAGTGCAGGTGTTCACAGACTACGCCACCACCATGTGGTACTGCAACAAATAGGGCAGGGTCGGGTCGTGGACCCTCTGTCAAGAGGCCCTGCGTCTCTGGACCTGGCTGGAACAGCAGGGCATATCCCTGTTCAGACCTCGAAAAATCTACTCGCCCACTCGTAATTGCAAGTAAAATTTTATCAGGTCGAGCTATTTTTTAGCACCTACTAGTCCCATCTGGTGAGTGAACTTTGGCTGGAAAGGAACAGGTGTTCTGTTCATTCAGAAAGTGAATGAGCAATAAAGATGCCATTAATTCTTGTTTTTATCTTGACATATTTGCTATCTGTTCAAGGAAAGAGGTCAAATGTCAGTTTGTCTTTATACTAATTGCTGCTTGGAAAATGGAGTTTATTTTTCTCTCTTACTAGTTAGAGGTTTTTGTCAAGTGAGCTGTCTGAAGATGTCAGTTATTTTTCTCTAACACAACATTTAAGTAAGTTGCCTGCAAATTATTATTACAAATATTTCAAAATAGATCAGGAATTACAAAAGCACATTTTGTTTGTAATTAAGACGTGTGATGCAAGCAAAGAGTTAAATGGGAGCAAAACAAACCAGAACGCTTTACTTGGTGTACAAATGACATATTTGCAGAGACTCTATTTCCAAACATTGTTTGCACACTATATAGTTTTATCAGTAAAACTGCATTTCAGTGGTAAAGTTTGAGGCCATTTCAATGCAACATCTGTTGATTAGAAATGACCGTGTGCTACCACGTCGTGCTTTAGTTATGTATTTATTAAAAGTGATCGTTTTTATACATGATTTGAGAAACATTCCTGCCCCCACCCTGATGACAGTGCTGTTAATGAACTAAGAGGCATGTCAGGGGTCATGTGTATCCTATATGTAACTACATTTCTATTATATATGGAGAAAAAGTTCAGTCTATTAAATCAAACAAGTTTTTTGTACAGCCAACCTGCTGAACTCGCACATTTGAAGGTGCTCTCATATGTGATAATGAAGAAAATGGCAGCTCAATGAATTAAAATATTTGCCAATGATCACCTCATTTGAAACCAGTTTATGGGTCAAGACCATTACAGATAGGTCGAGTAGATTATTTAAGTCACTAGACCTGCAGGTCTAGTAACATCTTTGATTTTTCAAAGCCTGCCTGTTGGTTCAACCATCTCTGCATTTCTGTGCTTGGCAGATCAGCCATCCCTGTTCAAATCCACTATTGTACGTAGGTTTTTAATGTCTCTAAAACATGTTTTCCTTAACCTTTTATCATGCCTCGTTGGGACCTAAATTTAGTACTCCCCTTTCTCATGTGTGCTCCCTTCAAGCTGCTATACAACTGTTCTATCGGGTACTTACCACCAAAATTGCCTTTCTGGTGGCCTTAACCTAGTGAGCTCCAGGCTTTGTCATCTATGCCTCCGTACCTCAACATCTTCCTGGACAAGCTGCTCCTTCGCACTAGGGCTTACTTCCTTCTGAAGGTGGTCACTCTTTCATGTAGGCCAATCCATCACCCTGCCTACCTTTTTCACTCCGCTGCATCCCTCTAACGAAAAGGAGTGACTCCACCGACTGGACCCAAAAAGAGCATTGTCATTCTACCTTGACCGCACAAAAGAGTTCCAGGTGGACGACAAACTCTTCGTGGGGTTTGTCGGAGTCAAGAAAGGGAAGGCCGTTCAGAAATGGACCAACTCTCGATGGATTGTGCTCTGCATTAAAATCTGGTACGCATTGGCCAAGAAGCAACCCCCAGAGGGTTTGCGTGCTTATTCCACCAGAGCAAAGGCTGCGACCACTGCGTTAACACGTGGAGTCTCAGTCCTGGACATCTGACAGGCAGCAACGTGGGTTTCTCTTTACACGTTTACAAAACACTACTGCCTGGACATTCGGGTCGGTCGGTATGGGCACTTTGCTCGTTCAGAACTGCAGGATTTTTTGGGGTCAAATTGTTTCACACACACCCACCTCCGGGGAAGTATTGCTTGGGATCTATTCAAAGGTAAGGAATCTACAGCTAGAAGTCTCTTATCAGATGATTAAGTTACTTACCTTCGGTAACGCCTTATCTGGTAGAGACTTTAGCTGCATATTCCTTACTGATCCACCCATCCTTCCCGCTCTGCGAACAGATTTCTACAGACAGGATTTTTCACCTTTCAGGGCCCTAGTTTTACACACCAGTGGTCACTGTTCTTCGTGGCTCCACGCTTCTGGTGTGGAAAGTTGCGAAAAGAAACTGATATCAGCGTGCTGGAGTGGTGCCTATATAGGCAGGTGTATGTCACTTCCGGAGCGGCCGACGATGCTACGCGGAGCCGAATGATGCCGCCTACTTATGCGGAGGGGTACTGCTCATGAAAAATTTCTGGATCTAGTCTGATGCCTGGGGATAATCCTAAGGTAAGGAATCTGCAGCTAGATGGCTCTACTAGATAAAGCGTTACCAAAGATTAGTAACTTGAATGTTTCACCATTAACATGTGCAAGTCCCACCCCCAACACCTACAAATGCAGCCTTCCCTAGGAGCAAATCTGAACTCAGTCACCAGGAAAGCTTATCCCAGCTCTGCACGAGTCCAAGCCTTCCAGCTCCTGCTGACTCTTTTCAGCCAAATAGACCACTAACAGTGAGAACAGTATTGCTCCTTCTCAGCATAATGCAAAAAGAACAAATGATGGATGGAATATTGAACAAGTCAAACTTCTTCACCCCCAGTCACAGATCTGGGTTAAATCGTTTTTGCTCGCCATGCCATTCAGTTTTGACCCAGCCATATGCAAATCAGTCTTGACCCTGCTCCCCATAGGAACAATCCAGCCCGAACAGTTAAGCCAGGTCCTCCGCAGACCAGAAACAAGCATCCTGGGACTGGTTTCGGGGTATCACCCCTCTTCAGCCAGGCCAGCTTGAATCTGATGGCTTAGAGAGCAAGGGACCCACGTCTGGGCATACCGTTCCCACTTAGGGCGACAAATGCAAAAAGAGCAGATGATGGACGGAATGCTGAACAAATCAAACATTCTCCCCCAGTCACAGATCTGTGTTAAATCCAGCAATTGCCATATGCAAATCAGTCTTGACAGTGCTCCCCATAGGAACAGTCCAGCCCGAACTGCTAAGCCAGGTCCTCCCTGGATCAGAAACAAGCAGACGTGGGTCCCGTGCTCACTGTGCCACTGGATTCAAGCTAGCCTTGGTTATGATGGCTGATACCTCAAAACTGGTCCCAGGATGCTTGTTTCCATCATTTGTTCTTTTTGCCCTCCTCGGCATGATGGCATATTGCATCGCCTTTGTTCCCCACACCCGCTCACACATGCGTGTGCTCTAAGAGTGCCTGGTGGCACAATGGTCACAAGCGGAGGGTCTGTGGAAGGATCTAGTGTTGATTTGGGCCGGAACGCATCGCTCTCTGCAGTGGTGGAACGGCAGCAATCTGTTGAGGTGTAGGTGTTTTCTAGCTCTAGTCCCATCACTACGGACGGCTTCTCTCACAGGCTGGGGGGGGGGGGGCACATCTACTGTTCAAAGTCTGTAAACACATTTTCAGCAGACCCTCCACATAAACTATCAGGAGTTATTGCAGTTCAATTGGCTCTGAAGGCTTTCTTCTGCCAAGTACATCGCAAAACGTCCTGGTCAAAACAGACAACATGACTGCCATGTATTACCCGCAAAAACAGGCAGGCATACTCCCTCCCCAGCTCTCGTTAGCGTGAAGCATTTGACATTGGGCGATCCACCACGGAATACATCTGCTAGTGGGGTACCTTCTGAGAGTGGACACTGACTTCTCAGACCTGCGCATTAGGATGCGGCAATTAGTCCACGAGTGGGAACTCCACCGCCAAATCTTGCTCTCTTACTAGCAATGTTGGGGTTTTCCCGACACACATCTGTTCGCAACCACCAAAGACTCCAAATGCCCAGGCTTCACTTCCAGGTTCCCACACCCACAGCCCATGGGCAATGCACTATGGATGAACTGTTCAGGGATATTTGCCTATGCCAACCACATACTTGATAGCTCCCAGAACGGTTTCCGACCACGATACAGTACCGAGTCTGCACGGTTGACGGTTGTCGAGCAACTAAGATCCGCCTTGGATGCCGGCAGAACCTCTGCTCTGGTTCTGCTGGATCTGAGTGCGGCATTTGACACGGTCTCACACGAAATCCTGCTCCACCGTTTGGAGGAGATGGGGATCGGCAATAAAGCCTTATCATGGTTCTCTTCCTTTTTGGCCGACCGGACCTTCCAAGTGATAGCTCCACCTTTTGCCTCCCGTGTCCACCCACTCTGCTGTGGGGTTCCCCAGTGCTCGGCACTGAGCCCCACGCTTTTTAATATATATATGAGCCCACTGGCACGGTTGGCCAAAGCGTGGGGAATTTCCCTGGTGTTGTACGCAGATGACACCCAACTGGTGATCACCTTGTCTAACAATCCCAGCCAGGACAGAGCGAAATTTAAAGAAAACATATTGGCCATTGCAGAGTGGATGACAGCTAACTTCTTGCAGCTGAACGCTGCTAAATCTGAGATTCTTCTGATTGGCAAAGACTCCCATCTTTGGAATAATGACTGGTGGCCTCCGGCCCTTGGAGCCCCTCCTGCCCCTAAACCCGCAGTGAAAAATCTGGGTTTTATGCTTGACAAAGATCAGTTTTGAGACGCATGCCAAATCAGTGGCCGGAAAATATTTTGGGCTACTGCGCGGCCTTAAACCGATACTTGGTCTATTTGACGCCCAAACGCGTCAGCTGATCATCCAAGCTTCTATACTGGCCCGATTGGACTACTGCAACGTGCTTCTCTTGGGCTCCAATAAGTCCGTGCTGAACCAACTACAGCGGGTCCAGAACGCTGCAGCACGCGCCATCTTCGCCCTCCCCAAGTACAGCCATGTCTCCAACCTCCTCCATCGCCTGCACTGGCTGCCCCTTGAACACAGAGTGCGTTTTAAGGCGCTCTGTATCATGCACAAGATTCTGACAGGTATCGGCCCAGATATTCTGAACGACCTGTGTGCCCTCTACTCTCCACCGCGAGCGCTGCGCTCGGCAAACCAGATCCTCGCACGAATTCCACGCATACGAAGGACCAGATCGGGCGGGCGCTCCTTCAGGCGACTGGCCCCCGCCTTATGGAACTCTCTTCCTCTACACATCCGCAGCAACTCTGATCACCAGGCCTTCAGACGGCTTGTGAAGACCTGGCTTTTCTCTCAACTTTAACTCCTCGCTGCTCCCCACTTTGTCTTGCTTTAGCGCTGGAACGTCTCATTGCCGAGGCAGCCATGCGCTCTACAAGTATTCTAATCTAATCTTTTCTGCCTCGCCCACTCCTTCCATAAGTGATTCCGAAGCTCAGGCAGACCTCATCCTAGTAGCTCCTAAGTGGGCCAGGCAGCTGTGGTTCACAACCCTCATCAAGTTGTCTGTAGTCCATCACAAGAAGCTCCCCCAACAGGCCAGATATTCTCACTCAACACCTGGGCAAAGTCAGGCATCCAAATCCCAGTCAGTTCAACCTGGCATTCTGGCTCCTGAGATCCTAGAGGTTGTTTACCTCAGTTTGCCTCCTGAATGTATGTCCATCCTCAAAAAGGCTCTCTGTCCCACTACCCAAGCCTGCTATGCGGCAAAGTGGAAGAGGTTTGTCCACCCAAACACATTGATCAACTAAAGCCCACAGTACAAGACATTGTCTTTTACCTTTTTCACTTGCAGCTTTCAGGCCTGCCTTACTCATCCATTAGTTTGCATTTGGCTGCAGTGGCAGCATACCTACAGAACAGGGAACACTCTTCACTATTCAGAATCCCTTTCTTCAAGGCCTTTATGGAAGGGCTAAAGAGTTATCCCTGCCAGGTTACCCCATGTCCCGTCATGGAATCTCAATGGAGTCCTCACTAGGCTCATGTGACCCCCTTTTAAACCACTTCATTTTTGTCATCTCCAATTTTTGTTGTGGAAAGTAGCAGTTTGAGGCATGTGTGCTGTAGATACACATGCTTTGCATACTCCTGCCATCTAGTGTTGGGTCCGGATGTTTGCAAGTTGTTTTTCTTGGAAGAAGTCTTTCCCAGTCACGAGGTAAAGTGACTCCTCCTTTCGGTAATAGTGCACATGGGCATCGACTCCATTGTTAGATTGTTTTTTTTCGCCATCTTGTTCGGACGTGTATTGCTGCACTCTGGTTCGAAACAGTCTTTTGGGTTCCCCTCAGTGCACAATCCACTGTACCCTCGATGGTATTGTTATCGTATGCGTTTCCCTCTCTGTGTATCGACTCGATCGGGATAGTCTCTATCTTTGGTCGAAAACATTGTGGGCGGCCTTCGGGCCTAGCCACGCCGGTCCAACCTTCTGCCGATAAAACGGTCTCTGTTTCAATTCTGTCCTCTATGCCACTCGTAGTACCCTCGCTCCGATCTACACCAAGTCTGCAATTTGTGCTTCTCACCGGAGCACAAAGAAGAAAATTGTGAGGCTTGTCGGTCTTTTCGATCGTAAAAGACCCTTCGAGATAGTCTGGATTGACGACGAGAAATGCAGCGCCAAAGCACTCGGCATACTCTGGATATCTTCGGACAAGAATCCGAGCAGGAGGAAGCGACAGCTGCGGAAGAAGAGGGGGCCTTTTCGGTCCCAGAATTGGATTCCGACTTGGAGATCGAAATGGAGTCTGACGTTCCAGTGGGACAGGGTGCCATAAGTACTAAAGCCCCTTTACCACATAAACTCTCTTCCACCAAACATAAGGTTTCTGCACCACCTCTGCCTTCGGGCCTTGGTCGGCACTGAGACAGTGTTTCCGACGCCCTGCCCTCAGGCCCGGCACCGAAACAAATAGTCAAGCCTTCCGGCTCGGGATCGAGTCGAGACAATTTGTATTCGGATTCGTAACATTCCACTCCGAAAGACAAAGCTGGTTCGGAGCTGAAATTGACACCTTCAAAACACAAGTCTGCTTCGGAACTGAAACCACCTTCTTCGAACGATAAAAAAGACAAGTCCGGTTTGGCTCTGAAAACTAAAGAGCCGAAATCAAAACAAGATCCCCCAGATCCTATCTTAGAGGACATGAAGGACAGATTGGACCCGAAACAGAAGAAGCTATACATCAATCCAGCTCCTGGACACATTTTAGCTAAAACTCCCTCAAAAGGGTTAAGTTCAGAGGACTCCGGATATAAGATTCCTCTTAAGAAAAAGCATGTGCATCTACAGCACACATGCCTCAAACGGATTGTTACTTACCCAGTCAGCATCTGTTCTTGGCATGTAGACCTGTAGATTCACATGCGCCCTCCCACCTCCCCGGGCACCAGTAGTTGTTGCAGTTCTCATTATTTACATTACATACGCATAGACAGCTCTGTTCTACACTAACTCCATTCTCACCCTTTTGCGGCAAAACAATCCAACAATGGAGTCGATGCCCATGCGCACTATTACCGAAAGGAGGAGTCACTGTACCTCGTGACTGGGAAAGACTTCTTCCAAGAAAAACAACTTGCAAACATCCGGACCCAACACTAGATGGCAGGAGTATGCAAAGTATGTGAATCTACAATTCTACATGCCAATAACAGATGCTTACTGGGTAAGTAACATAATCCTTTCTAGTCGCGATCACTTCCCTCAGGTATGTGAGCGAGATTCAGCCTCTCAGGCTTGAAGAACCCTTTTTTAAAGTTCAGGCTGACAGGGTTGTCCTTAGAACTAGTTTAAAGTTTATACCCAATGTGATCTCTCCTTTCCACATTAACCAGACAATTGAACTCCCAATGTTTTTCCCAAACTCAGTAGCAGAGAGAGCCCTTCACACACTAGATGTAAAGAGGGCCCTAGTACTGCATTGATGGACAAAATCATTTAGTAAAGTTTGTCTCCTACACTAAACCACACAAAGGCAATGCCATTTCAAATGCCGGGGTAGCTGGCAGGCTAAAAGGCCAAAAGGTAGCTCCCTGCTCCTCCAAGGTCTAATTCTACCTGTAAAAAACATAAATAAAATTTAAAAAAAAGTTCTGGGTATTAATCCCAATTACTGATATCTGTAAGGCAGCTACTTGCTCAACACCACACACGTTCATCGAACACCTACTGTGTGGATGTCCTAGCACGACAAACTCAAGTGGGCAAGGCTGTGCTATGTACAAGTTTTCAACCTTCTGCAACATCCTCTGGCTAGCCACCGCTTTGGGGAGAACTGCTTTACATTCTGTGCGGAGCATATATCTGCAGCTACATATTCCACAAACTGAAATTTTTACCATGTAAGCATATGTTAGTGGCGTGTAGTGCTGTAGATCCACATGTGCCTACCCTCCTCCCCGGAAGCTTTTTCTTTTTGTACTTTCCTTTTCTACCTTTTTTCTTGCATGATCATCCTTGTGCATTTTCATGCTCCTCTCCATCCTCACCTGCCATGCGGGAAAACAATATAACAATGGAGCCCATCCGCATTACCAATCATAGGAGTCGCCGCTACTTCGTGGCTCAAAAGACTTCATTGAAGAAAAACAAGTTGTACATGTCCAAGCCCAACACTTCATGGCATGAGTATGCAGAGCATGTCCATCTACAGGACTACATGCCACAAACAGATGCCCCCCATGGGAAGTAACCGTGTCCTTATTTACTGCATACAACTTTATATATAGTTTTCTATAAAACATTACAATATACTGTAAAAACATGCACAGTATACAGTGCAGAATATAATTCTTTTACTTTTCAAACCAAAATTTCACAATTACTTGACTGAAGCTATGAAGGAGGAAGAGCAAAGACTAAGGGCCTCATTATGGCTGGTCCATTAAAATCTACGTTATTTTCCCTTTTCCCAGAATTACAATTAATGTGGGTCCCGGTAATTAGGGGAGGCCAGTGGGGGGAAAAAACTGGGTTTGCCCGTTTGTGGAATAACATGCGAAAATTGGCGTTTCCGTGAGAACGCTGCAAGTTTTCTCCTGAAGTTTCACATAGATTTTGACTGTATTTAGCAGCTGACCTTTGTGTATGAAATACCAACACTCATAATTGCGGTTGGCCCTATAACTCCCATTTCTTGGCCCATCGGAAAGTATCATCTTGAAGGTCATTTTTATTGGGCTTTTTTCTTCTTCATGCAGGTTAAGTCCCAGAATGAACTGAGGAAGACACCAGTCTCGGAGGTCAGAAAAACTACTGTAACACCAACTCCAGTTAGCACTTCGCAGTTCATCCCCATTCATCATCCAGGAGCGTTCCCTCCTCTTCCCAGCCGACCAGGTAGATACATCATGTAATTTCTGTGACTTGTATGTATGTAGTCCATGCTACTGCAATCTGCTTCGCCTTAAATCATGGCAGATTTTGACATTTGTAGTATGATTCTACTTTTGCTTGTTTGTGTCATGTAAGGGAGAAAAGACATCTGTTCTGATGAATGTTTGGCGGCCGCATGTTTGAATTCAGGATTTGCATAAAAAACAGCACCATTTTGCGAGTGCCTTGAGTCTTTTTCCAAACTACTGATTGAGCGACGAGGACCAAATGCAGTAGTTACGTTTATTAGGCCCAAGGCTGTTTCCCGGAATGACAATGGATTGGCTCATGCATGCCCTAATTGAACAATGAAGATGGAGATATGTGGCATTCTATTTTGTCAAGTCTTCTCTTTTAACCTTGCCTCTGTGTGTTAGAATGCAACCATTCTCCATCAGTTATCACTCCTAGTCTGAATTCTCTCATAGTCTGTGGGGTCACGCTTAAACATGAAAATAAAAAGAAACTCAAATACGGTGATTTTGCTGTGCTTCAAGTTCATGTCAAGTCCAGCTATCCCACTCTATACTGTTGAGGGCTGATGATTTATTGCAGTTCGCATCAGTTGGGTTTCTTTGTTCACTAAATTCATTTTGTGCCATTTTTTTACTCCTTCCCATTTTTTCTGGATCGAAGGCTCAGCCATTTGGATTGTCTGTTCATGTTGATCCTGAAGGCCGGGGCAATGTTGGAAATTTGTATAGAACAGTGGTGCAGACAAGCAGCCTGCATTTCCAGACAAAATCCTATTTAAATTGTTAGACAGAAAATAATTCTTTAGCAGTAGATACTGCCCTGTTTAATAAGCTTTTGAGTGAATCTCTTCTGCTAGACTGGCCTGTCGTAGAAGGGAAATGTTGTAATGAATCCTCACTTGATATCCTTGCTCTACAAGTAGTTGCAATTGGGATAATCTTTTCGTTGCTCACTCTAGTCCACCTGTGTCAATGTTTTTCCATGGGTGGTTACCAGGTAGGCCCTTGAACTGGTTCTCTTGGGCCTCTACCCAGCTCTCAAATGGGGGTCCGCTCCCTCCATTCAAGTTCTACAGACTGACATCCTTTGGGGTACAAAAAGTAAGGAGTCATTTTTCACTGTTTCAGGAATGTGAGAAATACTGATCACAAGGATAAGTTGTAGGAAAAGACAAATATTTATAGAGACCTTGAGGTTTTGAGGACGTTTGGTCAAAGTGCAATGCAGAAGTGTTCATGTTAGGCTTGAGGGCAGTGAAAGCTAAAGCGCACATTCAGGCTGTGCAGGTCTGTCCTTACATGAACCTCTGATCAGGACCTCGTTTTCAGCATAGGCCCTACTCAGCCATGCTTGCTCTTGAAGGCATCTGACTGGGGTTTGTGAGCCAGACTATTGCTTTTAGTCGGTGCATATGGACCTTATTTTTGGGATTCTCCTAAACACTGGAAATGACAGTACCATATCTTTGAATTCTGAGTCAGCACTCATGATAGTTATTTTTGTTGTGCCTTAGAGGTAAATTGGCCTTCTTCTTTGAGGTATTGACAGAAGATGGAAGGTTTAAGGTTATTGCTGTGAAAGTTATTTGGTATGATTAGGATCTAGAAAAAGACTTAAGAATAAACTTTCTTTCCCATTGGAGATATTGACCGCCATTATGTTACTTCTGCAGTGATGAAATGTCATGTACAGTGCAATTTGAACATTGTTTCAGCATACCAGTGAATGATTTTAAAGTGTCTTTCTCGCAGACTGACCTTTTAGTACTGTCTCCTCTGTTTTTGCTATCCTTGTTCTTATCCAGACACGGCATAGAAGGAAAGGGTGGAAACTTGACATTTAATATCATAGTGCCATCAGATTATTGCTTAACCATGATTGCTTTCTTGTTTGAAACCTATGGGACTGCGGAGCAACTTCAAATGTTTTATTTGGATACAACAAAGCACCCCTGCCATTCAGTCTGTTATTTGTTGCAGAGATGTCACTGTGAATCTTCTTAGATGCTTATTATCCCCAGTTGCTTTTTAGTGCTGCGTGCAAACCCATAAAATAGCTAGGGCAGTCAAAACTTCAGACATGCTTTTATACGAACTCTGGTCCCCATCCCATTTTCCCAGCATATATGCTTTTAAAACGGGTAGCTCTAACCATCATAACGCACTATTGCTGCTACTATTCTAATTTTATTTTTCCAATAACCACCCTTATTTGGAGTACGTGGGCACTCATTTATTGCTTTGTGTTGTCTTGTAGATATTCTTGTTTAGAAGCTCCTTTTATCTCTTAGCTTTGGCTTAATTAACACAATCATACTTGTTGACAATTGGCATAAAATAGTAAGACTGGGTGAGACATAAGGCAAATGTAGGTAGTCTATTACACTTAGGCTTTTTTCATGCAATTTATGTCTACCATTTGTAATGTCAACCACATGGTGGGCCTGTGCATAGTCTGTATGAATGGATAGTGTTTTTTTTTTTCCAGTGCATGATATGTTGCATCCTGATACCTTCACTCCCAAAATCACATGCTTTAATAGTAGTTGGAACATTTGTTTTCATATTTATTTGGCTACTTCAGAATTCTAAGAAAGTTAAGAAAAGCAAATGAGGAGGTGAAAGAGAAAGGGGAGTTAGAGGTGCTCTGAAAAAGCAATTAAGTTCTGATGTCCAAGGTTGATGCATGGAGCACCACTCATAAGTCAACAGCATAATTCTGAACGTCGGCGAGTCCAGTTTTAAGTTAAGATGAAAGTTTCAGAGAGATGCTGAAAGTGCAAGGATCTACCCACCAGTGAATCTACTTCTGACTTAGCCAGACAATTTTAGGAGACAGATGTTTCTCATTTGATCTGCTGTTAGTGCTGGATTGGTCCAGTAGGTTTACAGAATACCTAGCCATGGAAAGCTTGGTGGGGGTCAGGCGTACGATCTTGAAGTCGTTGTTTGGTTAGCAGCCACATTGTTTCTTTGGCCTGTGTGATGTCCTCAGATGTTACAAAAATAATGAGGCAGGTAGCCTAGTTTTAGGCCTGCTGCTTTTTGTTCAGAGTTTAGGCAGAGAAACTTGCATAGTTATTTATATCACGAATTCAGCCGGAACATGGCTACTACGATTACCAGTGTGAACCTTTGGGTTGGGGGGCCCAGATGGCAAAAGGCCGACTGTGTGGCTGCAGTTACTCATTACATGTAGGATAGATAGGCATAAAAGGTTTACTGACACGTTCCGGAATTGTCTCTTTGGGGTCTGAGGTATGCCCATGGGGTTAACTATGTGAAAAGGAAGGCACCTTAATGCACTTGCATGCCTTCCAGCTAAGAAGAGATCAGGCAAAGGTGATTTGCTAATTGAATATGATGAAGGCCCGGTGAAGCTGTTTAATGGAGATAACTGAAGTGCATAATGTATCGTCATTCTTTTGCTCATTATCGCCACTATTTTCCCTTTTTGCACTTATGTTTAGCGGTTCATCACTGTTTAAGGTCTGTCGTACTATATGTCCTAGTCACCCATGTTATGTAGCTGGGGATATGTAAAAGGGAGATTGGGACACATTCTGTTCCATGTTTGCTCCCTGATGGGCGATGTCATGGATTCAACATGGTGACCGGCATAAGCATTAGAACTCTGGATACATTTACAGGCCATTCAAATATTACAGGTGGCAGTAATGGAAGGATGACCATCTGGACAAAACCATCTCTAGTTTGTGTGATAACTTTGCAGAAAGTCTCACTTCACCAACGTTCCATTTTCTCCTGAGGCTGTGTAGATTTTGCCTTCTAGAATTTCCCTGTCATCCATTTTACAAGGGGTGCAAATAGATGTATTGCCCGGAATTCAAAGGCCTTGTACAATCACTTTTCCATTGGTTGTCTTTTTTTTCCTTGTTAAATTGACACAAGAAAACAACTAATTGTTACATTTTTCTCTATCAGGTTTTCCACCCCCTGCATATGTCATTCCTCCACCTGTCGCATTCTCCATGAATTCCAGCTATAACTTCCCTGCAGGAGTCTCCGTCCCTGGCTCCTACATGCAGCCTTCACCTCACTCTCCGGTTGGGAGCCAAGGGCAAGGTGGGAAACCATCCCACATTCCCTACAGCCAGCAGAGGCCCTCTGGGCCTGGGCTGATGAATCAAGGACCCCAGCCTTCACAACAGCCCCCTTCAGTCTCACCAGCTCAGCAGACTGCACAGGTTTCAAACCAGCTGAAGCTCCAAGCTTTGGCGCAGCAGCAGCAACAACAGCAGCAGCAGTCCCCCACCAAACAGGGGCAGTCTCTGGGGAAGAGCCCACCACACCACACCGCTCTTCAGCAGGTATGTTGGCTCAGCTAGAACTTAAATTTATTATATTGAAATCTCTACAGTTTCTTTTATGACAATCCCTTCTGCTTTTATGGTCAGATAGACAAGCAGCATGGGGAAAATAGCCTCTACACCCATTTCTCTAACAATCTCAAACAGACCATCTGTATATGCCAAAGCTGCCCTTCACGAAGGCCTAGTGTTATACCACATAACATTTTTATCTAGATCCAATTTTGGTGTTTGTCAAATTGCACACAATTGTCAATACAGTGAGTGTACCTATCGAATTCTAGATAAATTAATTTGGTGAGCATGAAAGGAAAATGTTAATGGCATGAATACACATCAGAAGTATGTAAACCTGCTAAATTAAGAAGGAACATCAATACCTTTGGATGACAAACTTTAATTTGAGGCTGTTGCAAGGGTTTACTGATACTGACACTATAAAGAGTAGTATCCGAGGGGTGCATGGTCTGTTGTGTCTTCTCCTGGGAGTTGAATGTTCTAATTTATGGGTGAATTAAGCAGTTTAAGTACAAACTGCATCAACCTTTTCTGGTTAATTTCAATGACAACCATTTTCAGCGTAATCGGAGTGCGAACTGATTGCAATCTACATAACGCAAATGCAATACTTTCTTTTTTAACTTTTATTGAAACCATTCTCTTCATTCAGTGTATACAGGCACATACATGGCAATTAAGAATTGACAGCAGCAAAAGCAGAACATGGATAATAGTGGCGCTTTGACGGCCCATTATACTTTATACATCAGGCTTATGCCTTCCATACAGCATAGCGTGCCGTCTGTCCCCTAGAAGACCCTCCCCACCCATTGGCACCCTCTATAGGCTTGCCAGGCTCCCCACAACTTCTCCCACGTCTTAAATGCAATACTTAGAAATATTCAAGGACCTTAGTTGTTGATAGTAAATTATACTCTTGTTGAGCTGTAATAATTCCTTAAATATACAAGAGCGTTCTATTTTGCCAATTTGAACAGTACACTCGGACTATTGAAGGAGTGGGATAGTATCCAGATCTTGCATGCTTTTCATTTCCCTTCTGTCTGCATTGCAATAATATAGATAGGTTTGTCTATTCCTGTAATGGAAGTCTGGTGTCCCATTGCCAGAATGCGGTTTGCTTCAAATTGGTTAGCCATATTACAGCCTTCAGGCTCTTTGAGAATCGCAAGGACGAGCAGTCAAGACTTACTCATAGAGGTGGGTGGTTAGAAAGCTAGATTCAGTGTGATACAATAAATTAAACTTATTTACATCAATGTCCAATTAGTACTTCACTTTAAAAATGAAAAACTATTTTATTTAACAGGCAAGTGAATAGTTCATTTATAATGAAGATGCATACATAGAATAAGGTGGTGCAGGCCTGAGATGTGACCCCAGACATTATTATTGCCTCTTGTAGCTATTTGTGAGACTTGTTGATATTGGCTCAGAGACTGTTATCCTGTGGTGCTTGGTTAAGACTGAGTCTATATGTATGGTCTCTGGTTCTCATTGTCAGTTAACCTCTCACAAAATTATTTGAGAGATGGGTATGAGATAAAGATGTGGGGCCTGCAGACCCAAAATTGGTCTTTGTTACGACTGTAGTAGCAAAGGGGTTGATTAAATGGTGTTATTTCAAAAAAATAAATAACAATAAAGACTTTAATATGATTAAAAAAAACTCACTTCCCAAAACAGATAGGATCCCATGCAATAGAGTTTCTGGTGGTGATGTCCTGATGACCTGTAGTCCAGTCACTAGCGCCTGGTTAAAAACATGGCCAACGATTATCTGGAGCTCACAGGCCACTCATTGACCTGTGCTTTGCAAAGAGATTGTTGGTGATCATAGCAACCTCTCTGTTGGAATGTCTGCGAATCTACCATTCATGTTAAAAAATGTCAGTGGTGTGTGAAGCCACTGGTGGTATGGCACCATTCCCAATTGATAAATTGTGTTATAGTATCAGCTAGTGGGTTGCAATTTAATTTGATTCTGTGTCAAGCAAACCCAGTAGCTAAAACGATGAGTCAAACAGTTCTGAAAAGAGGACAATCTCTGCAACCAGTGAAGTTAGACTGCATGCTTTGAGGTACGAGGGCCGACTGACTCAATTTCCTCAGGCGTTGCAACATTATAGGAAACCTACAAGCATGGATCGTGAACCAGGCTCACCTTTGTGTCGATGACAAGTGATTCAGCCACTCCATACGCTGATGCTCATCTTGCTTTTTCCTGGACAGCTGGACTATGGCAGTCTGTCAAGCTGTCCTGGTATGTCTTCTCGTCCATTGGGCATACGTGTGATCCGGCATATATTGTTAGGAACATATGCCTACTTTTTCAAAATTCAACATCTGCTTTGGACATTCCGAATCCTTCGCTTACGCATTTACTACCGGTACGCTGTGCTTTGGGGGTCGGGTTTCTTTGCGTATACCCCCTAGCCTTGAAAAAGTCTGTTGGACGAAACGCGTGTCTGCTGCCAGTGTGTTTTTTTATATGAATCTTGGAAGAAAAGATTAAGAGAATAAAGAAAAAGGAATATCTTAACAGACTCTTTGTGATTACTGCATTGGTTACTGCCTATTACAATATGGACTAAATTCTGTGTGCCTCGGCAAATGTGCATGTCATTTGGGAACTCTACTGAAACGCTTTTCCCTAGGGTTTTATGTCTCTTTGAGGGTGGAAGGAGACTTATTGCTTTGAGAGCACCACATTGTACTGTATAGATACACATACGACTTTCCGGCTGATTTGTTCATATAGATGTGCATTCGCAAATAGGCATCGCCACCTCTGTGCTTTTGTGAAATAACATTAAACAGTTTGTAGGCTTCGTCAGTTCTGGAGGTTCCTTCTGCCCCTTATGCTGGCCAGATTTTACATCACTGTGATCCTGGAGATACCATGTAGACCATTTCAAGATGTTGTGCATTCGCCTCGTGCTGAAATACTTTTTTGCTCCTGTTGCCCTGGGCAATGAGCATAACTTTGGAAATGGAGGGTAGGTGAGCTTTACTGAGGACAACAAAAACCTACACCAGCCAAAGAGAATAGACTGAAATACTTTTTTTGCTCCTGTTGCCCTGGGCAATGAGCATAACTTTGGAAATGGAGGGTAGGTGAGCTTTACTGAGGACAACGAAAACCTACACCAGCCAAAGAGAATAGACTGGGCCCCAATACCATGTACACAGATTTTTGAGCAGGGGGAACAATAAGAGTTTGTGTGCAGAATGAGGTGTCAACGATGGTCATCACTAGCTCAACACAAAAAAGACCACCATGATATGAAGGGTAAAAGCATGTTTTCCAAATATACTCCACCATTCACCTGCCAATTTGTGTTAAGCACACACACACACACACACACACCAAACAAACGCGTAACATTAAGCACACATTCACAGCAATACATGCATATTACACATACTTCAAACATGCCCCAGACCTGAAGAAGGAAGATTAGTCTATTATGGGGACTGGATAGTCCTATACTGTAGCGAACCCATAGGCAGTCTTCCTACAGGGGCGAGTCTGAACTATAATCATGCTGCCTGCCCCTTGGCCATAATCATGCTGTCTCCATTCCCAGTCACTGCACTGAGAGGGTAGTTGGCACTCTTAGAAATGGTGATCACTTCATGTGTGAAGGATTCTGTCTGAGCTACACTCTTTTATCGTCAGCTAAGTGATTGTTTTCATCTTTATCTACAAATATTTACTTTTTCCTACCCTGAAGGCATTCTTCTGAATATGGGGTTGTCTGTTGTGATTCAAGGTTTTGGTTATGTGAGCTTCTTCCAAGAAAAGGCACTCGAAGCCTTGTAGTTCATGTGGGAAGCGGAAGCTCTATGCGCAGGACCTTTGTAAGGCCAGCATATATTGCTTCTCAGGAGTCCAAAGGCTGCTATGTTTGCAGGACGTTGTCTTCAAAAGCTTTTAAAGGCAGAGTATGTCGTATTTTACTCTGTCTTCGGAGATGCTTCTTGCTCAGGCTAGTGCAGTCAAAGTGCTTTTCAAATGCCTAAAAAGCACTTGGAGCATTCTGAGCACAAAGCGTCAACCAGGGCTGCTACTTCAGAAGATATTCTCTCAGCTTCCAATTTGCCGCCTCAAAAAATGAAGAGGGAAGTGGAGAAGAAAACTGATAACTTCCCAGTCCATCTACTAATGTGCTATGTCACCTTGAGATTTCAGCCAAAATAGACTTCCCTAACCCGTTGACACCTAAGGCACTGAATACAGTTTGATATCGACAACTGTCTATAGACCGGCACAAACCAGTTTCGTCCCTATCATCTACACATAAGTTCCTGTTGATGAGCTAAATAATAGCCACCTTCTACACTCTACCGTCATTGAAACAATCCGCATTGTCACTGATTGTTTTGCTGTTGATAAACAGTTGAATAAATTGCTTACAAGGACCTCTAAGTTGACCTTTATCTCTGAGAAGGGACTTCTCTAGTCCTGGTCACACCTCAGTAAACTAGGTATTGCTGGAACCACCACCCAAGCTTTAATATGAAGACTAATCAAGGACCTAGTAGACCAGCATGCATCCACCCTCAGCGGCAAGCAAAATGTCAGGATTCTAATGAGGAGGAGACAACCAGAACCATTGTGACAGAGAAGAATATGGTCCTTTGCTAGCCATACCAGGGTCACCATAAGGAAAGATTCAAAATGCTCACACCAGCATAAGTCGTGTCTAAGTCTACTCTCGACCCTGGAGACTGGATGATGGCATATTTGCAGGACGCCTGTTTCCATATACCCATCTTGCAGACCCATCAGCGCTACATACGGCTTGGTTGGAACAGGAGCATTTTGAATTTGCTCTGCTCCCCTTTGGTCCCACTATGCCCCTTGGGTTTCAGAGAAAGTGATGCCAGTGGTTGCAGTACATCTTCAGAGGTCAGGGATGCCAGTCTTCCCTTACCTTGACGACTGGCCGTTGAAGGCGGACTTGCCACATGCAGTGGTCAACCACATCCAGACTACGGCAAACTACCTGTCATCTTTTAGGTTCACTAGCAACGTTCTGAAATCACACTGGACTCTTTCTCAGACGCTCCCCCTAGTTCGAACCAATCCGAACATGGTTCAGTTTCAGCCTTTCCCCCCTGGAAAGAGCCCAGGACATTAAAGCTATGATCCTGGTCTTTCAGCCTTGTTCCTGGATTTCGGCTGATGGGACTGATGGGCTGCTGCATTGTGCTAGCCAAGCAAACCATGTGGCATATGCGGGCTGTGCAGTGGGATCGGATATCTGTGGGCCCAACATCAAGGGGATCTCTCCGACCACATGCAGATTTCTGAGAAGACTGCAAAAGATCTGCAGTGGTGGTAACTGGACCGCATTTGGGTCAGCTGCTGACACTTCACTGCACCACACTCAGCTAACAGTGATGACTGATTGTGAGAAAGTGCCCTCTTTCTGCATGGTTGCCCCCACTGTTTGCTGAATTGCTGATGTGCTTTGACTGAGTGTGCCCTGGGCTCCTGCTAATCCGGTACCCAGGGCCTATGTTCTTTCCCTAAAACTGCATTGAAGCCTGAACCCAATTGGCATCTCTGGCCACAAGTCAGCCCCTGGTAAATGGTACCACAGGTACCCAGGGCACTGTGACCAGAGAAGGCCTCTAAGGGCTGCAGCACTTATTGTGCCACCCTTAGAGGTCCTGTACCATTACACACTCACACTGCCTTTGCAGGCTGCGTGTTTTGGTGCAGAACAAAGTGAAGAGTCGACATGGCACACATCCCTGTGTGCCATGCCTACAACCCACTGCCCTGGCAGAGATCAGTCACCCCTCTAGCTGGGTGCACTATACCAGTGGTGAGGGTACAGGTGCATGAACTATACACACAGGGGCTATAAACTATGCTCAAAATGTAGCTCCTCCGGTACAGCTGATTCAGTATTCCTCTGAACAACTGTTGCATCTTCGTGGTAAGCACCACTCTGATTGTAGCCTACTCTGTCCTATAAAAGACACTATTACGTGTTCTTGTTGCAATTTCACCATTTGTACCAACCTTTTAAGTGAATCCAATAGTACAATCACAGTTAGTGCCCCATTTCAACAAAATTATGGCCTTTCTTCTAACAAACTTTTTAATTTTTGGAACATTAATTGTCGATCCCTCCCTAAACATAAGGAGGATATTTTTAATTTACTAAGTAGTGAAGAACCTGATGCAATTTTTTTAACTGAAACATGGTTACACGCTAGTTCTGGACCCGATGTGGCCATGGCTTTACCTGCCAATTATGCCATGGTCAGAAAAGATAGAAATTTAAAGGTAGGAGGAGGCATTGCATTAATCTTTAAAAAATGTTACTCATGCAAGTTTGAGGACCTGCCTTTTGACGGTTGTGAAGCAGCCCTATTTAAACTCACCTTGACTTCACAGTTCACTCTCTCTGGTATGTTGGTTTATCGGCCCCCAGGACCAGCTGGTCTCTGGGCGTCGTCGTTCCCAGATTTGATTGCCCCCTATCTACTTAAAATGGCTAACTTCACCATTTTAGGTGATTTAAATCTCCATCTTGATAATACTGAGTGTACAACTAGCAGCGCACTGATTGCAGACTTTAATGCAATGAATTTATTACTTTGCAATAGTGGCCCAACGCATATGGCTGGTCACTTAGATCCTATTTTTTCTAATTTATCCCACATCCAAAGCTTTCCTGCTCTTCCATTATGCTGGTCAGATCATTTTGCGATCAAGTTTCAATGTACAGTTCCACTGAACCTGTTCATACCTGCAACTGGAATACAATCACAATCCAGAAAATGGGGAAAACTGGATATGGAAGTTTTTAATCGAATCTTGTCTAATAATATTCCAAGTATTGGCTCAATATCATTATCGTCTTTGGAAACTATTTACAGCTGGATTTCTAATGCAATCAATGACTGCCTTCCACTCTGTCAAAAAATTGTATAATTATCGTCCCCCTGCTCCCTGGTTTACGGAACAATTAAAAACCGAAAAAAGTAAATGTAAAGCATTGGAAAGATGTTGGAGGAAAAACTATTCCATTGATTCTAAAAATACATATAAAACTGCTCTAAAAAAATACCACGTTTTATGCAAACTAGCTCGAGCGGAATATGTCTCCTCTATTTCCGATGCACAAAATTGTTCCCGTACTTTGTTTACAATGGTTAAAAAACTGGCTGGCTCGGACACGCAGCCCATTTCTCCTATTCTAAATGAATCACAATGTAACACCCTTGCCAACATCTTTATAAATAAAGTGGAGCAAATATATCTGACATTGGATAAATTAGGCCAACGGCGCCTATTCAGTCAGTTTCCCCTCTTGAACTCACCTTTACAGTTGAACCTCCCATGAAATTGGAAATGTGGGCGCCTCTTAATATTCTTTAAAAAAAAATGTAGGCAGCATCAAATCAGGATCTCCCTGTGACCTTCTTCCTGCTCCTGTACTTCTACAAATTGAGCAGCCATTATTGGAAATTGTTATGGAACTACTTAATGCCTCACTTCAAGAGGCTTTGGTTCCGTCCGATTGGAGACATGCTATGGTCCGCCCTTTGTTGAAAAAGGCAAATGCTGATCCTGATCAGTCCTCGAATTTTAGGCCTTACTTCCTATATGTTCCAAAATCTTGGAAAAACATGTAAATCTACAACTATCCAAGCTTATTGAATCTTCGAACTTTTTACACTCCTCCCAGTCCGTTTTTAGAGCGGGCTTTTCGACCGAAACGCCTCTTCTTGGTGTTACCGAAATGTTGCGACAACGTTTAGACACAGGTAACACAGTGGCCCTCATATTGTTAGATTTGAGTGCCCCATTTGATACGGTTTCTCATACCGTGTTAATTAAATCTTTGCAGTCACTTGGCATCACCGGGACAGCACTTGGCTGGCTGACTTCTTTTTTATCTAAACGGACCTTTCAAGTCTTTTCATCTAGGGCTACTTCTAAAAAAAAAAATTCTCCTTATGGGGTACCTCAAGGGTCAATTTTAAGTCCCCTTCTGTTCAATATCTATGTACAACCTTTGGCCGTGATTGCAGAAGAGGCTGGGTTGTCTCTTTTTCTTACGCTGATGACACCCAAATAATTTTTCCCTTTCTATGGGAAAGCTGCAAGGTCCTTCAACTCTTCAAGTGGGCTTGAGTAACATTGCATCTTGGATGCAAACCAATCTACTCAAGCTCAATGGTGAAAAAACGGAGGTCCTTATTTTTGGGAAAAATAAAGACCTCTGGGGTCCCCAACATTGGCCGAGTGAAATGGGGCCTCTACCCTTGCCCACCTCTCAAGTCCGCAATCTGGGATTTATTCTGGATAATAAATTATCCATGAAACAACATGCGGTAAAAACTGCAGCCACCTGCTTCACCATTTTAAAATGGTTGAAGAAAATCATCTGGATGCTCCTAATGCTACCCAAAAGACTGTAGTCCAGGCACTTGTCACATCTAGACTGGACTATGGGAATATCCTTCTTTTGGGAGCAAACAAGGATGTGCTACGTAAGCTCCAGGTGGTGCAGAACTCTGCCGCTAGGCTGCTTTGCAAAATCCCAAGACTGTCTTCTACTTCTAATGCTTTGAGAGACTTACACTGGCTTAGAGTTGAAAATCGGACTAAGTTTAAAGCCCTGGACTATATGTTCAAGATTAAGACTGGCACTGCCCCTCAATACCTGCAAAAACTTGTCCGTCTCTATCAGCCTTCTCGCCTGTTGCGCTCTACGACTCAGGAAAAATTTATGGTTCCCAGGGTCAAACTCACAAGAATGGGTGGCCGCTCTTTTTCTTATCTTGGCCCTCTCTTGTGGAACTCTTCCCATAGCGATCCGTAAAGAAACACTTCACCTAAATTTCCGTAAATTAGTAAAAACTTGGTTGTTTAATCAATAATTTTTACTTCCTTTCTATTTGTTGTAGTTCCTCTAGGTCTGTGCTGGGAAACCCTTTTTGGGTACCTATGCGCATTATAAAATCAGTTTAACATAACATAACATGAGCCCTGTACCCCTACAGTGTCTAAGTCCATTCTTATACATTGTAAGTGCAGTGCTGTCATTAAGTGTATATGGTGCTGGGAGTTTGTCATTACGAACTCCACAGCACCATAATGGCTACACTGAAAACTGAGAAGTTTGGTATCGAACTTGTCAGCACATTAAACCCACACTGATACCAGTGTGGGATTTAATGGAAAATGCACGCAGAGGGCATCTTAGAGATGCCCCCTGAAAACTAACCCACCACTAGTGTCCAGGCTGAGTGGCTGCTTTCAGCTGCCACCACCAGACATGTTTCTGGACCCCTGGGTCGAGAGCCTGCTGCCCTCTGGGGTCTGAAACAATGCACATCCTGGGACGAGGTGCCAAGCCTCCTCCCCCAGGATGGGCAGGGTTCTCGAAGGGGAACCTTCAAAGGCTTGCCGCCTTTGTGAGCTTCCCCAGGCCACTTACTGCTTTCAGCAACTGGTCCTCACTGGTTCTGACCCCCACTTTAGGCGGGAGAACCGGTGGGAAAAACCAGTGAGGAAGAGGGGTGTGCCCACCTCTGCCAACTCCATTGCTCAGACGGGGGAGGCGAGGTGAAGCACAACTCTGTCCCCGCCATCTCGCAGATGGGGGGACTCAGCCAACCAGGGGCAGGCTCATGCCCCCCTCCCACTGGAGGGTGGCATAAGAGGGGGTGTACCCACCCCAGGGAAGGGACCCATTGGTCCCTACCTTTTACCTACCTGTAACGCCCCTAAATCTAGTATTTAGGGGCACCCCTGAACCTTGCTTCCTCAGACAAGAAGAAACTACAAGGAGAAGGACCGTACAGCCGTGCAGCAGCTTACTAGAGGAAGACGCCCACTGACTTGGCCTCAGCCCTACCGGCCTGTCTCCAGCTCGAACCTGCTCCTGCGAAATCCCGGTGTGTCCTGCAGCCAGCAACCCCGAAAACACCGGAGGACCTGCCTGCCTTCAACCCCAAAGACTGTGTCTCCCGTGAACACCGGATTTGTTAATCTGCACCCTCTGGTTCACGCCGGACACCGCAGATCCGCCCCACTCTGCACCCGCCGTCCACGGCCCGAGCTCAAGTGGGCAAACACCACGAAGAGATCTCCCCGGCGATCCTGACCCAAGATCCGTCGACCCGGGATCTGCCTAAAACCTCCAGCCGACGCCTGCAGCCTAAATCCGGAAGGTCCCCCCCCAACTGCGACCAGGAGCTGGTAAGAAGATCTGACCCCCAAAAGGCACCCCTGCACCTGACGCCCCACGGCCTTGGGTGGTCAAACCGACGGTGCCTAACCAACCCCTAACTTCCCAACTTACCTCTCGAAGTGGTGGTCGCACCCAGAAGACCTTCGTCCACAAGGCTGCAATGCCTTTGCAAACCGGAGATTCTCCATTGAAAACAACAGGGCGCCCGACGTGGAAACGGCACCCTGCACCCGGCCGCCCTAGTGCCGCTGAGGGTGCACCTTTGGTGCTACTTTGTTTCCCCATTTGCCCTGAGCTAAAGTCCAGGAGCTTTGCTCCCACAACCAAGTGGCCTGCTAGTCAGCAGTCATCAACCGGAGGCCCCCTATCCCCCATTTGATAACATTGGGCCGCAGCACTCTTCACCCGGCCGCCCTAGTGCCGCTGAGGGTGTAACTAGAGCGCATCCTTTACCCTGGGGGACCCCTGAATCTACCCCCAGAATCTCAACTCCCACTACCAAATACTTGCTTCAAAACCAATAACACTATTTTCCTCCATAGGATAACATTGACTGTTTTTCTGTGAAAAGTTTCTAAGTGTGGAGTTTGAGAAACTAAAGAAATTGTTTAAAATTGTACTGTTTAACAAAAACGATTTTACTTACCCGTTTACAGGAAATGTCCCAGAGTAGTATCCAGGTATACTACTCTGAGTAAGAAAAGTAATCCAAAAGTAACTCACCTGTAATCTTACTGAAAATCCCATTCAAAGTATATGTACTGTATTCTGAAAAGCATTGCATTATCAGTAACACTACTGTAATCAAATCAAAGTACATTTACAATTGCAATCCAAACTGTTACAATCTGTATATTTACTGCAAAGTACTTGTCACTTACCTGTGCCAGGCTTGCTTGGTTCTAGGAGATAAAATAACTAAAAATATTTTTGATACAAAAACAATTGGTCTGAAGTTCAGTCTTTGAGTGTGTGAATTCATTTGCTGACTGAGTGTGTACAACAAATGCTTAACACTGTCCTCTGATACTGCCTTACTGCTCGACCACACTACCACAAATAGATAGTGAGGTGCAATCTAACTTTACCTTTGCCTACCTTTGGGGTTCCACTGAACTCTGTGCACACTATTCCTCACTTTGGTATAGTATATACAGAGCCAGCTTCCTACACTGATGCATCATTTCTGGGTTGGGGTGGCCATCTGGAAGAGCTGGATTTCAGAGGCCTCTTGTGTTCGGCAGAGTCTCGGCTCCATATCAGACTCCTGGAGCAGAGTGCCATCTGCTTGCCATTAAAAGCCTTCTTTCCATCCATCAAGTAGAGGCTGGTGCAGGAGCTCACGGACAACACCACCGCCATGTGGTACGGCAACAAACAGGCTGGGATGAGGTCACAGACAATGTTCCAGGAGGCCTTGGGAATGGCTGGATCACAAAGGGAATCATCTTAGTGGTGAACCACCTGGCAGGATCATTTGATGCCAGGGCGGACAAGCTCAGCTTTCAGTGCCTAGCAGATCACAAGTGACAGTTACACCTGAAAGTGGCGCAATGTCGCTAGAGAATGGAGAGAACCTTGGCTCAAGAACACGCAATGCACTTATGCACATAGGAGTTTCCAAGGAGCCTGTTTCTCTGAGACCCATTCTGCCATGAGTGGAACTCTGGACTTCTGTATGCCTTCCCACCGATACCACTCCTACCCCATTTTCTCAAGAAAATCAGGATTGACAGAGTCCAAGACATTCTAGTGGCCTTGGACTGGGGAAAGAGTATTATATCTGTCCTCTGATCAGGCTGCCCTTCCCGGAGGCCTGCTGTCACATCGGCAGGTCAGGGTTCTGCACTCAGGCCTCCACGATTGCCACCTTCAGGGAAACGGCATGTTTGAGGCATGTGTGCTATAGATTCACATGCTTTGCATACTCCTGCCATCTATTGTTGGGTCTGGATGTTTACTAGTTGTTTTTCTTCGAAGAAGTCTTTCCTAGTCACGAGGTAAGGTGACTCTTCCTTTCGGTGATAGTGCACATGGGCATCAACTCCATTGTTAGACTGTTTTTTCCGCCATCGGGTTCGGACGTGTATTGCTGCGCTCCGGTTCGACACCATCTTTCAGGTTCCCCTCAGTGCGCAATCCACTGTACCCTCGACGGTATTATCGTACGCGTTTCCCTCTCTCTGTTTATCCATTCAATCGGGAAGGTTTCATCTTCGATTGAAAACATCGTGGGTGGCCTTCGGGCCTAGCAACGCCGGTCTATTCTTCTGCCACTGGAACGGACCCCGTTTTAATTCTGTCGTCGGTGCCACGCTAAATACCCTTGCACCGATCTACACCAAGTCTGCAACTTGTGCCTCTCCTTCCGGAGCACAAGGAAGAAGATTGCGAGGCCAGTCGGTCGTTCCGATCGAAAAAGACTCTTCGAGATTGTCGTGCTCGATGATGAGAAATGCAGCGCCAAAGCACTCAACATACTCCAGATATCTTGGGAGAAGAATCAGAACATGAAGCGACAGCTGCGGAAGAAGAGGAGGCCTTCTCGGTCGCAGAATCAGATTCCGACCTAGAGATCGAATTAGAGTCCGAAGACATTCCAGCCGGACAAGTGGTCGGGAGTACCCCATAAGCTATCTTCCACTAAGTATAAAGCTTCGGCACCACCTCTGTCTTTCGGGCCTTGGTCGGCACCGAGACGACGTTCTACACAATCTTTGGGAACATGTATACACGATTGGTTACGGTGATGGTGTACAGTGGTGTGTTTAAAAGTTACATTAATGCATATGTTTGATATGTGCATATTTGTGATCTCTTTTTTAGGGCCACTTGACCCACTCATCAATCTGTTGCCACTGTGCACTGTTGGTCAAGATATAGGCTTGAGTATAATTTTGATATTTATAATTTCCACACATTTATGTAGCAGAATGCCACTACATTATGGTCCTGAAGAATGCCTGGAACATCCAAGTCACATATGGAAGAAACATGTTGACCGTGTACAGGGTGTATATCCATAACCCTGTCTCACTATGCTTTTAACCTCTATCCATTAGGACACAGGAATAAAGTTGTTTTGTCCTCATTGAGCTAGTTTTAAGCCACTTTTTCTGTTGCACTCTGACCCTCACCTTTACCCTAGAGGGATTAAACTTAGAGACGTGCTTGTTCTAAAAAACACTCCTTCTCCTTTCCTGTGGGAAAGTTGTAGCCCACACTGGGTACCTTGCGGTCCCAGTGTGTGTAGGGACCCAATGATGAAGCACCCTTGGGTGAGTGAGGGTTCTCGTCCAAACACCTGTAGTGCCTCCACCTTCTGTTCCCACTTCATTTGTTCTTCTTGCACTACTCTATACTCTGTGTGAGCATAATAATTTCTGGAAGCAGTATAGGACTGATCAGTCTATTTAGTAGCATACACTTCCCTTTGACCCCTTGTGTGAGATATGTATTCGCATGGATGTGTTCCTTGTCAACTCCTCACTTTGTTCTGCACCAAAACATGCAGCCTGCAATGGCAGTGTGTGCAAGTCTGGGTACAGGGCCTATAAGGGTGGCACAATATGTGCTGCAGCCCTTAGAGGCCTTCCCTGGTCACAGTGCCCTTGGAACCCATGGTACCTTTTACAAGGGACTTGAATGTGGCCAGGGAGGTGCCAATTGGGGGAACAAGGTACAGTTTTGGGAAAGAACACCGGCCCTGGGAACCTGATTGCCAGGGACCCAGGGCACAAAGTCAAAGTGCATCAGTAGTCTGGCAAAAAGTGGGTAGTTACTGCAACAGAAACACAGCTTCCTACACAGAGGTACTGCAAAAATGTTTCCGAATCCAGTCTGACACCTTGGGAATTTTCATAAGGTGAGGATTCTGCGGCTAGATAGTCTCTACCAGAAAGAGCTTTACCGAATGAAAGTAGCTAGTTCAACTGCAAGATTCAACATTACAATTCAATATCTCTGCACTAATCAGAATGACTCCTAAACGCAATGAATTTTCTATTTATTCATGCCAGAGGATTGCTGAGATACTGTCTCAATCCAAGTCGTTATCTTTCACAGCCAAGTTGATAAGATTGTGCATGGTGTTTTGGTCATGGACTTCGTTCATTGAATGCCCTGCCTCACCAAATACCACTGTACTTGCTGCATTTGGCCTAGTCTAGACTGAAGCGCACATCAATGAAAGTGGACCTTTCATCTATTTTAGGCTTTAAATGTGCCTCTGGCAGACCATTTCTATGGACTAGCAGAGTTATTAGAGCATTTTCTCAGAGGCCTCTTTAGGGCTTTTTCTCCACTGATTTATCCACCAAGCATAAGGCAGCTGAATACCATACTATTGCAACTTACGAAAATTCCTTTTGAGCCAAAGCATGGGGCAGAAATCAAATTCCTCCACTGGAAGCCTGTGCTTCTGCTAGGCGTTACATCAAGTAGTTGTCTGTGAGGCCTTCACCATGAACGAACATGTAGTAGCATCTGTGACTTTAAATGCACTTGCTCTACACACTGTTTGGCTTGTACATTTACATGTAGTTTTTCATTGAAGTCTTACGAGTCGTGAGATGTGCTATGACTCCTCCCTTGTTTCTCAATGTGCATGGGTATTGACTACATCTGTGATTTTTTTTTTTCCTCCTTTTTAGCCACCAAACCAGCAGCCCACTGTTTGTGATCAGATCTAGACTGTGAGGGCTCTTAATTTATCATGTTTTTCACATGCTTTTGGGGCCCACAGGGTTCTATTTCAACATTGTTTTGAAATAATGGTCCATGCTTTGACTCCACATCGCTCTAGTTCACCAGACACCAAATGCGGACTGCCTTCTGATGCCCTGGATGCCAGTGCCTCCCCCCACCCTTTGGAAGGAGGGGGTATAGCCGGAACCCTGTCCACGGCCTCGGAGTGGACCAATTCCCGGGTCCGGACCGAGGCTGGTCACACCCCCAAAGCGACTTTCCCCGGCGCCGAGGTCCTCGGCGTTGCCGCCGCCCACCAGCAGCGCCTCCCCAATCCTCATTCCCAACGACACGGAGCCAGCCGGGCGGCGCAGAGGCTGGCGCTGACAGAGCCGTACGGCTCCATGCCGGTTTTTCTGCCCTATTCAGAAAGGTTAGGAATGGAGGAAGAGGATGTGGGGGGGGGGAGCAGGATCCCTTAGAAATCCCGCAACAGCAACAAGATTTGGACTGGTATGAGGAATTGGGTGAGGCAAGTGGTCTGGACACCTCCCCAGACACTGGCATGCTTTCCCCTCCTACTCTGGCTACGGAGGAGGGAGCATCTTTTGCCATGGTGGTGCGTAGGGCTGCTTAGGTCCTTGACCTGCAGCTTCCTACAGTGGAAGTCAAGACAAATGTCTTGACGGAGGTCCTGCAGCCTGGGGTCTCGAGTTCGGAACCCCTACTGCCTTTCATTGAGGCCTTGACGAACCACGATTGGTTCCAGGGCAGATGACTCTCCCTTCCCCTCCCAGATCTTACAGTAGTGACGGATGCGTCCCTTCTTGGATGGGGCGGCCATCTGGGGGAGGTGGAGATCAGAGGACTCTGGTGTCCGGTGGAAGCCAAGCTCCATATCAATCTGTTGGAGCTTCAGGCGATCCTACTGGCACTAAAAGCCTTTTTGTCGTCGATAACAGGAAGGCTCGTTCAGGTGTTCAAGGACAACACTACCGCCATGTGGTACTGCAACCAACAGGGCGGAGTGGGGTCGTGGACTCTGTCAGGAGGCCATGCGCCTCTGGACGTGGCTGGAACAACAAGGCATTTCCCTGGTGGTTCAACACCTGGCCGGTTCTCTGAATGCTAGGGCGGACGAGTTCAGCCGAAGGTGCCTTGCGGATCCCGAATGGCGTCTCCATCCGGAGGTGGCACAAGGTCTCTTTCAGCAGTGGGGAGAGCCTTGGTTAGATCTGTTCGCCTCCAAAGAGAACACTCCATGTCAGCTGTTTTGTGCGTTGGAGTTTCCAAGGTGATGCTTTTCGTTGCGAGTGGAGCTCAGGTCTCCTATACGAATTTCTGCCTATACCACTCCTGCCCAGAGTGCTCAAGAAGATCAGGAGCGACCGGGCACAAGTTATTCTTGCGGCTCCAATCTGGGCACAGAGAGTTTGGTATCCTGAGTTTCTGGAAATGAGCATCGATCCTCCGGTCAGGCTGCCTCTTCGGGAGGATCTTTTGTCGCAGCAGCAGAGGAGGGTTCTCCACCTCAACCTGTCCACTCTCTGCCTCCTTGCGTGGAGATAGAGCGGTGACAGTGGACTGCTTTTGACCTTCCTCCTGAAGTTTGTGAGGTTATCTTGGCAGCCAGGCGTCCCTCCACTAAATCGGTATACGCCTGCCGATGGAACAAATTTTGTAAATATTGTACGGACCAGTCTATTGACCCCTTATCTGCTCGATCTCAAGTCCTTCTGTTCATACTTTCGTTGGCCCTGCAGGGCTCTTCTCTGGGCACTTTGAAAGGCTATCTTTCGGCCCTTTCTTCATTTCTTCGGCTGCCTGATCAGCCTTCTCTATTCAGATCTCCTATTGTTCAGAGGTTTTTGAAGGGGTTAACCCATTTGTTTCGTCCTTCACCCTTCATCATGCCGCAGTGGGACATTAATGTGGCGCTCACTTTCTTGATGTGTGCACTGTTTGAGCCGTTGCATAATTGTTCTTTGCGGTTGCTTACCATCAAGACTGCTTTTTTGGTGGCTATATCCTCTGCTAGGAGAGTGAGTGAACTGCAGGTACTGTCCTCTCAGCCTCCTTTCCTGACAATCTTTCTGGACAAGGTAGCACTCCGGACTAGGGCATTCTTTTTGCCTAAGGTGGTAACACCCTTCCATCTGGGACAGTCGGTTACCCTTCCCACCTTCTATGCACCCCGCATCCTTCCAAGGAAGAGGAGCGTCTCCATCGTCTGGACCTAAAAAGAGCGTTGTCGTTCTACCTTGACCAGACCAAAGAGTTCCGGGTGGATGACCAGCTTTTTATGGGATACGCGAGTGCAAAGAAAGGGCGTGCTGTTCTGAAAAGGACCATTTCGCAATGCGTCTTCCTCTGTATTAAAATGTTACGCCTTCGCGAAGAAGGATCTCCCTGAAGGGCTTGGAGCCCATTCAACCAGGGCAAAGGGGTCCACCACGGCCCTCCAGCGTGGTGTTCCCGTCTCGGACATATGCCAAGCTGCCACGTGGGCATCTCTGCACATGTTTGCCATACACTACTGCCTGGATTCTAAGGTTCGCAGAGAAGGCCTGTTTGGTCGCTCTGTTTTACAGGATTTTCTGGTATAAGCCGTTCCGCAGTCCACCCTCCGGGGATGGTATTGCTTGGGTATCTGTTCAAAGGTAAGGTGTCTGCGGCTAGATGTCTCTATTAGATGGACTAGTTACTTACCTTCGGTATCGCCTTATCTGGTAGAGACCAGATCTAGCCGCAGATTCCTTACCGACTCAACCATCCTCCCCACACTGCGGAATTGCTTTTAAGTGGCAGTGACGTTCCCCTTCAGGGCCCTAGTTGTTCATTTTTTGACACACCTTGGTCACTCACTTCATGACTTCGTGCTTCTGCTGTGGAAAGTCTTGAAAAGTACTGACGTCAGCGCGCCGGAGTGGCGGTTATATTGACGAAGCGGACGTCACGACGACGGCTAACATGACTCCCACGACGTCGTGCACAGTCGACCGATGCAATCTACCGGCGCGCAGGGGTACTGCTGTGAAAAATATTCCGGATCCAGCCTGATGCCTGGAAGTTCAAAGGTGAGGAATCTGCGGCTAGATCTTGTCTCTACCAGATAAGGCGTTAACGAAGGTAAGTAACTTGTCCTTTCTTACCCCAGTTGTACAAATGACCCCATCGACCCACATGAGCAGCCTGTTGATGTCCCTGGGGAAAGTCTACAGTGTTGACCTCCAGGTTGATCCTAACTTTACATTTAGGGCATCTCCGCCAGGTGATACCATGGCCTACCATGAGGACATCCATGGGGCTGCCAAATGCCAAAAACTGGAAATGCATGTCATTCAAGAGGCAGAGGACATCTTAGTGGTGGCTTTCAAGGTCTGAACTCGCAATCCAGTTTCTGCCCATGCTCAAAGACAATCTTAAATCTGCCCCAAGTCATTTTAAGGAGCCAGTAGATGCTAAAGTGGTAACACTCCACCTCCGCTTGATGGAGAGTAAAAATTCGATGCGACCAAAAGAATGACGTTAGGGGCAGTCACTCAGTGGCTCGTTGGTCTCAGTGGGAGGAGTTCCTGGAACTCATCAAACACCTTCCAGACGAGTACAGAAAGAGTGGAGGAAATGGTGCCCCCGAGCAAGACATTCTCAACTCCAGCATTCATTGTGAGTTGGACTCTGTTGACACAGCCTCCATGGCTGCTAATACTAGCATCCTACTCAGGCATGCCTTCTGGCTTCGCATCTTCTGGTTCAAACCTCAAGTCCAGCAACCTCTCTTCAATGTCCTGTTCGACCGAGAGCATCTCTTTCGCCCCCCAGGCCAGTGAGATGCCCAAAAAAAGTAAAAAGGACACATTGTCAAGTCAATTGGTGCCCTGCAAACTCAAATTGCAAGAGGCAGTTTTCAGAAACAGCCCAGTGGAGGAGCCAAGGCTACATTGCAAAGAAACTGCAGTCTTACCAAAGACAGCAGCACACCTTCCACTAGCAGGGGTTACACAAGGGGTGCATACAGAGGAAACAGACACAAGAGCAGAGGTGGCTCTGGTAAAAAAGCACCCATTTCTAAGCAGTGACTCCCCCCACATTATCACATGACACCTGTCGGAGGGAGAATACAAGATTTCCTCTCTCGCTGGGAGGAAATCGCATCAGACTAGTGGGTTTTAGAAGTGGTGCGCTACGGCTAATGCTTAGGATGTTTCACAAACCCTCCCAACATTCCAATGCGCTGACATATCCTCAGCCAAGACCATAGCTGCCTTCCAGAGAATGAGGTACAAGTACTCCACCAGACAAGGTCGATAGTGCCTCCACACCAACCAAGTTCTCATTACCAAAAAAGATTGCCCCCTCTGGCCCATCCTGAACCTCCGGCCTCTAAACAAATACATCCTTTCAGAACATTTCCATATGGCAACCTTGAAGGATGCAATTCCCCTGCACTGACAAGGCAACTACTTGACAGCGCTCAACCTCAGGGATGCCTACTTTCACATACCCATCCACCCTACCCATCAGTGGTACCTTCACTGTGTATTCAGTGGACATCACTACCAATTCAAAGTACCTCCTTTTGAGGTCACCGCAGTCTAAGGGTATTCACGAATTGGCAAGCAGTATTAGCCGCCTGTCTGTGACTGACAGGTACTCACGTCTTCCCCCTCTTCGATGATTGTGTGATCATGAGTGGGGGCAGAGATCAATGCCTAGCGCACACTCAAGCGGCAAATTCTCTGCTCCACAGCTTGGGATTCATCATAAATGCTACCTAGTCCCACCTCAACTGATCCAACCCTTCCAGGCATCTATGTTGAACCTAGTTACAGGAAAAGTGTAGGAAAGCGCCCCTTTTCGATATGGTCACCCCCACTTTTTGCCTGGTAAATGATGTGATTTCGACAAAGTGCACTGGGTTCCTGCTAACCATGTCGCCAGTGGCAGAGCTCTTTCCCCAATTTGCAAAACCTTTTGCAACCTCTAAGTCCCTCGTAAATGGTACCCTGGTACCTAGGGCCTGAGATACTAAAGAGGGTCCCTGTGGGCTGCAGCACGAATTGTGCCACCCTAAGGGACCCATCACCAAGCACGTGCAAGACTGCCATAGCAAGCTGCGTGTCTTGGTGCAGACAAAAGTGAAAACACGACAAGTCATCCATGCCGGAGTGCCATGTCCCTAACACTACCTGTAATGTTTGTAAGTCACTCCTATAGCAGGCCTGACAGCCCTAAGGCAGGGTGCTGAATATTATCAGTCTGATTACTGCCAGTACAATTGACCAGGAAAGCCATTTTAAAACATGTGCTGGACACTGGTGAAAACGAGTTCCCCAGCTACATGATGGCTTCACTGAACATGGGGATGATATGGTATCAAACATCTCGTATTGGTAAACCCACACTGATTCCAAGGATGAGTTTACCAAAACATGCACCCAGAGGGCACCTTAGAGGTGCCCCCTGAAAACCTACCAGCCTCTGGTGTACTTGCTGACTGGTTTCTGCCAGCCTGCCACATGAGACGCTGTTCTGACCTAGTCTGAGAGCCTTTTGCTCTCAGGAGACCCAGAACAGGGAAGAGGGTGTAACACCCCTTCCCACAGGATGACCTGCTGATTAGCCTCTTTGGGCCGGCAAGGTTCAAAGAGCTGTCGTCTTTGGAATGCAAATCTGGCTCCCCTCACGAGAGGAAGCCGACCCCTTTTGTCCAGGATCCTCCTTACACCTGCACAAGCGGGAAAATTAGCTAGTCAGTTGGGCGTGCCACCACCAGGTTAGTACCACCCCTAAGATTGGCTACAGTGAAGTGGACACAATATTTCAGAAGTAGCCATCTTTGTGATGGCATACTTTGGAATTCTGGGACGGGGTTATGCCTACTTCCCACGAGAAGTGGTCATATAGGGAGCTTAGTGACCGCAAGTGTCAGTATCCCATTGGCTACTACACTACACTCTAACTCCTCTAAATTCTGTGTTTAGGGGAGCCCCTGGCACCAGAGTAGCAGATCCTGATGATCTAAGACGAGAGAGGACACTGAAAAGCTGCAAGAGCAGAGAGAAGAAGCAGCTGACCTGGTACCAACCCTGCCGGCCTGTCTGCATCCCTCATCGAAAACTGCAGCAATGTCAACTGGTCCGGCAGCTGTTGACCCAGATAGATAAAGACCTTGGACCTCCTGTGAACAGCGGACCTATTCTCCTGCATCCTGCAGGAACTCCAAAGCAATGACTCTGAGGCCTCCAGAACTGCCAAAGCCCGACACCTGAAGCCACCACTGCACCGGTCACCTCCGGTCCGAGTTGAAGTGGCCAACTGGTGTCAACTAGGTCCTCCAGAGCTCGTGTCCATTGGGGTTTCACCCCTCGTGAACTCCCCAATGTCGCCTGCATCCTCTGGATGCAGGCCCACTCAACCTCAACTGCTCCCGGTACGAAACCTGATGTCTTAAGTCGCCTTTGCATAAGCCGTCCCTGGGCTGTGGAGAAGAGGACCCCAGGTGTCCCTACACCTGAGTATTGCAAGATTTGAACCCCCCATTTGGCTCACCCCGACTGGCCTTCTAGCCAGAGCCTGCAGCTTCTTTTCTAAGTGACCGATCTCCATAGGAAACCATTGCGCTCCTGACGCGGTTTTGCACACTGCACCCGACCGCCCTCCTGCCACTGGTGGTGTTTTGCTGGTGCTGCCTTGGACCTTGCCTACCACTCACCTTAACTCCCCGAGATTGGTCTTGTACTATACCCGTTTGCAGATCTTGTTTTTCCTTCCATAGGATAACATTGCAGAACTCAAAAATCGTATTGTGTGAAAAGAATTTATATTTAAAAACGTACTTCCCTGAATGATTTTTCTCTGATGCCTAAACATTTATAAAGGTACTTGCTATTTTTATAAATTAGTGTGGATCTCCTTCTTGAGTCGTGTCATTTATTGATCATTGTGTGTATTTGCAAATGTCTTACACTCCTCTGTTAAGCCTAAGGCTGCTAGACCACACTACCCCCTAACAGAGCACTTTGGGATTGCCACAGCAAGCCCTTGTCCGCTCATAAGGGAACCCCTAGGCTCTTTACATGGTATATCAGATTTTTGATATACCACATAAAGAGCCAGCTTCCTCCAGAAAGCCTACCCCAATCACTAGTTTCGGCATTCCAGCAGCAGCTGCCTCTTTTTTCACCCAGTCGACAGCTCATGTCTGAACATGATGAGCCCTAATAAGGGTGAAACCGGTCCTAGGTTGCTTGTCTTCCATTTCAGGGAGGACCTGGCCTGGCAGTTTGTGCTGGACTGTTCCCATTGGAGCAGGTTTGAGACTGATTTGCATATGTGTTAGAAATGGGATCTCTAGTTGGCAAGGGATTGCACCTTTGTCCAAGTAGGGACCCTTCTTCCTAGTCAGGGTAAGGGTTGTTACACTCGTGAAGTAACCCCTGCTCACCCTCGTGGTAGCTTGGCACGAGCAGTCAGGCTTAATTCAGAGGCAGTGTGTAAAGCATTTGCACATAACCAACAGTAATACAGTGTAAGCACTACAAACGGACACCACACCAGTTTAGAAAAATAACCAATATTTTATATACTCAAGACAAGACCAATTACGACAAAAATCCACAATACGATACTTTAAAAATGAATGCTTGATACGTTAACTTCTTCTTTGCAGGAATAGCACAAAAGCAAAGTTCGTACGAGTCGGTAGCTCCGTCCGAGCCTACCGTGATGCTGAAAACCCCAGAGTCTAACAGTTCCAGCCGACCGCGTCGATACGGGCCAGCAGAGTCGTGAACAGACTCGGTCACAGTACCTTTCTCGTTGTGGCTGGTACGGAGTGTACGAGCCGGTCGGCGTTCGTCGCGGTTGCGGTGCAAGACGGAGCGATGCAAGGTGCGGTGTCCCTCGATGCGGTGCAGGCAGCGGCTCGATGAGCGTCGTGCAGACGGAGTCGGTGAGTCCAAGGCGTGCGATGCAGGGCGAGACGGTGCTCGATGCGGTGCTGACAGGTTGCGATGCAGGCGACCTAGCCGGAGTGCTGGAGCTGGCGTCGGACAGCGGTGCGAGTCGGAGCGGTGCGTCGCAGACGTGCGAGCGGTGCCCCAAATGCGGTGCGGTCCCGACTCTTGAGCCAGTTGCAGCGACAGTGTCGGTCTGGTCCGGCTGGCGAAGCGATGCGATGCGAACTGCGGTGCCCACAGGTCACGGTGCAAGCAGCGGCTCGATGTTGGCGGCGTTGGACGTCGCTCACGGTGAGACCAGGGTTGCGATGCGAAGCGGGGCGATGCGGTCTGCGGTGCAAACAGGTCACCGGCCAGGGATGGATTCGGTTGACGGAGTCGGTTGCAGTTCCCTTCCTCTGTGGCAACTGAAACAGCGTTCCAGAAGCGGTACCCAGAGGCTTGTGAAGTCTTTGCAGTCCCTGAGACTTCTTAACAGGAGGCCAGCTCGGTTTCTGGCCCTTGGAGATACTCAGCACAAGTTTGGAGAAAGTTCAGTCCAGTCCTTTCACTGCCCAAGACAGAAGCAGCAACTGCAGGCCAACCCAACAAAGCAACAACACAGCAAAGGGGCAGTACTCCTCCTGGCAGCTCTTCCAGCTCTTCGTCTTGGCAGGTTCCTTGATTCCAGCGAGATCTAAATTCATGGGGTCAGGGCCCCAATATTTATATCCCAAATTCCTTTGTTCTCTGAAGGCAGAGAGGCCTTTGCCTAGTCCAAACCAGTTCTGGAGCACTTTGTTGACAAGTCTCCGTCCCTTCTTTCAGTGAGCAGGCCAGGGACATCAGACGCACCACAGGAGGTGGAGCCAGCATTGTGGAGGGAAGGCACTGTCCTATTCAGGGCCCAGGTGCGACCCCTCCCACCCATCTACAGGTCGATCTGGCTATTCAGCCCTGCGCTGACTCACCCTGTCTCCTGGCATCCCCCAGCCCCTGTCACTCACATTCCAGACACGGAATACACAACCTCGCGGGAGGTCAGAAAGCAAAAAGTCAGGGGAAACACGCCAAAAGATGCCAAGTCTAACAATATGGCAGAGTCCAAACTGAGAGGCATGGTGTGCAAAATAGTGATGGACTGGAATGCAGCCCCATGTAATTACAGTGGCTGAGATTAATTCAAGCATTCCATCCATTACTTTTCATATGCCTTACTGTTGGTGAAGTTCAGCACTCACCTCCTTCACAAGCTTGAGAGCGCATCTCAATGTCATAACTGTGCCAGGGGTGTGGGCCTCTGAACCAGGGGCAGCTACATCATTTACGTAGACCCTCTGACCATACACTTAGACTTCAAAGCTTTCTTCAGTGTCATTCGGTGAGTGAAGGTAGTCCTCATCAAGATGTCTACATGACAACCATGTATTACTTGCGGAAACCGGGTGACATGCACTCTTTACAGCTCTCTGTACTAGCGCAGTAGATTTGGCAATATGCCACTACACAACTCCTAGCAGAGCATCTTTCGATTGTGGACAACAACTTTGTGGACTTACTCATCAGGACGCAACAACAAGTGCATGAGTGGGAACTCTATTCTCAAGATATACACAGCTACTTCCAGCATTGGGGAAGTCCGCAAATACACCTGCTCGCCACCACTGAAAATGCAAAATACACAACCTTTGACTCCGGGTACTCCTAGCCTATGGAAAATGCACTATGGATGAACTGTTCAGGGATCTTTGCCTACACTTTTACTCCTCTACCTCTCATCCTGTATTTGGTGAGGAATATGAGGTGGGTGTCCCCGACGCTCATCCTGGTGGCCCCCACTTGGCCCAGACAGCCCTGGTACTCCATGCTTATGGAATGTCCACCAGCCCCCACAAGAAGCTTCTGCCAAGGCCAGACATTCTTTCTCAGAAACTAGGCCAGATCAGACTCTCAGACCTCCGGCAGCTCAACCTAGTGATCAAGCAACTGAGATCCTAGAGTTTGCTTATCTAAACCTCCCCCAGGAATGCGTGACCCTTCTGTGGGATAGGTGGAGGTACACAACCGGGACCTGCTACGTGGCAAAATGGAAAAGGTTTGAACATTACTGCAGAGTCTCAAATCCCAGCCAAAACATTTCTACGACTTCTAGGCATGATGGCATCTTGTATTTCAATAGTCCCACATGCCAGACTACAAATGAGACTTCTCTAGGAACGTCTCTCTCATCAATGGACACAGTCACTGGGTCAACTTCACAAACTAGTGTTGATAGACAGCTGCACACATCACTCTCTTCAATGGTGGAATCCACATAATTTATCCAAGGGGCAGCGGTTTTAAAACCCTGTTCCACAAATAATTCTCACAGCAGATGCTTCCCTAATTGGTTGGGGTGATCAACTCCAAAACCTCACAATTCAGGGGATATGGGACTCCAAACACAGGGATTTCCATATCATTCACCGATAGCTGCAAGCTATTCACCTAGGAGTGAAAGCCTTCCTACCACACCTACAACACAAATTTATCCTAATTCGAGCAGACAATATGACAACTATGTATTATTATGTACAAAAACAGGGGGGGGGGGTGCACTCCAATTATTTCGGTTAGCACAGAAAATATGGAGCATAGCAATACATCAAAATATTCACCTCCTAGCAGAACATGTCTAGGAGGGGACAAGCAATCAAATTTCAGACTTTCTAAGCAGGACGCAGCAACAAGTCTACGAATGGTACTCCACCCCGCAGTCCTCTTACCATACTTTCAAAAATGGGGGTTCCCACAAATTGATTAGTTTGCAACGGAAGAAAATCCAAAATGCCCAAATTTTGCAAGCAGGTACCCATACCTGCATTTAAAGTGCAGTGCAGGTATGCTTTTCCTCCTCTCCCACTACTTCCATTAGTGGTCAGGAAACTCAGGCAAACATCTCTTACAATGATACTTATAGCAACACCATGGGCCCCCTAACCATGGTTTTCAACAATGTTGGACCTATCCCTAGTTCACACAAGAAGCTTCACCTCAACCCGGATCTTCTCACAGAACAAAGGAACATTAACACAGCCCAAGGAATTGAATCTTGTAATTTAGCTCCTGAGGTCTTAAAATTTGGGTACTTAAACTTAATACAAGAATCCATGGACATTCTTAAAGAAGCTTGCAAACCTACCACAAGACAATGGTATGCGGTAAATGGAAAAGATTATTATATACTGTCAAAAACAAAACATCAACCCTCTTAATGAAAACGTCAGACAATAATTACTTATTGCATTTGCAGGCCACTTGATTGGCCTACACTTCAATACGCTTACACCTAGCGGCTGTTGCAGCCTACATGCAAAATAGACAGCACTTGTCCTTATTTAGAATACCTGTTATTAAAGCTTTTATGGAGGGACTTAAAAGCATCATTCTTCCCAGGCTTCCACTTGCACCAGCTTGCAACTTAAATGTTGTACTAACAAGACTCATGGGTCCTCCTTTTGAGCCACTCCACTATTGTCAATTGCAGTACTTATCATGGAAACTCTCCTTTTTAATCGCTATCACTTAGAAGGGTCAGTGAAATTCAGGCATTAACCCTTGAGGAGCCTTTATTCCAACCACATAGGGATATGGTATTACTTAGAACAAATCCTAAATTTCTTCCAAAAGTGGTTTCCAATTTTCATATTAATCAATCCATTGATTTACCGGTTTTCTTTCCGCACCCAGATTCCGTTGCTGAAAGAGCTTTACATACTTTAGTGTTAAAAGAGCTCTAATGTATTATATTGACAGAACTAAAACATTCAGAAAAACAAAACAATTGTTTGCCTTCACACCTCTTCGCATTTCAGAATCTGGCATTTCAAGATGGATAGTTAAATGCATCCAAACTTACTATGCTAAAGCCAAAATGATTTTACCTGTTCCTCCTAAAGCGCACTCCAATAGGAAAATTGGAGCTTCTGTGGCCTTTTTACAGAACATTCCTATTGCTGATATTTGCAGGACAGCAACATGGTCCACTCCACACACATTCACAAAACATTATTGTGTGGATGTATTTGCACGTCAACAAGCCAATGTTGGCCAAGCAGTTCTAAGAACTGTTTTTCAAACAACTGCCTATGGAGAGGGACTGCTTTACAGACTATGGAAAGCATGTGTATCTACAGCACACCTGCCTTGAACGGATTATGTTACTTACCCTGTAGGAATCTGTTCTGGGCATGTAGTGCTGTAGATTTACATGTGCCATCCCTTCTCCCCCAAAATCCTGTGTAGGTTGCAGCTCATTTACTTTATGTACTTACATCATAGTACTGCATGGACATCACCTTACTAATACATATCACTACTCCATTCTCGCCTATCTACGGCAGAACAATTTGGAAATGGAGTCGATGACTATGCGCAGTATTACCAAGAGGAGTCGCCGCACACCCTTGTTGTAAGAAAGTGGCTCTGTATATACTGAACCAAAGTAAGGTTCAGTGTGCACAGAGTCCACAGTCCCCAGAGGTTTGGCAGAGGCTAAAGTTAGATATAACCTTACTCTCTAAAGTGGTAGCTTGGTCGAGCAGTAAGGCAGTATCAGAGGACAGTGTAAAGCATTTGTTGTACACACTCAGCTGCAAATGGTCTCACACACTCAAGAACTGAACTCTAGGCCAATTGTTTTGTATATAAAAATATATAGTTGTTTTATTTTTAGAACCAACAATAGGTATCAAAATACTTTCTCAGAATCAAATGCTGTAGTTGTATACTTTCAATAAGCAATAGACTTTTAAATGCAATAGTTACAGTTGTTGCACTAGGCAACACAATTCAAACACAATTATAACATTGAGCTCAATGGGGAATTTTAAGTAAATGCAATATCAATTACTTTACGTATGATTTTCTTACTCAGGGCTGGATCCTGGATTCAGCCCTGTTGCATTTCCTGTAAACAGTTGGAAGAAATCGTTTTTGTTACACAGGCGATTTTTAAGGAATATTTGTTTGTTTCAAAAATCGACACTTAGAAGAATTTCTGGAGAAAACCAGGCAATGTTAACTTGATTTTCCTCCATAGGATATCGGTAAGTACAGTTATAATTGCTTTTCAGGGTCAGTGCTGGGCACCAAGATCCAGCACTGGGATCTCTCCTGATAACAGGTGAGTAATTTCGTTTTCGTTGATCGGGCGATTTTTAGTGAATATTTTAAAGTTTCAAAACTCGACACTTAGAAGAAATTCTGGCAAAAACCAGGCAATGTTATCCTATGGAGGAAAATCAAGTTATCGGAAAATCACAGTTGTGGTCACTTTTTCTAATCAGTGCTGGGTACCTAGATCCAGCACTGGCATCTCTCCTGAGAACAGGTGAGTAATTTCGTTTTTGATATTCCGACGATTTTTAAGGAATATTTGTAGTTTTCAAAAGTCGACACTTAGAAACTTTTTGGAAGAAAAAGTGTCAATGTTATCCTATGAGGAAAAACGAGTTATCGGTTTCAAGGTAAGTAATCGGTCTTTTGAGTTAGGGTTCTGGGGTTAGACTCAGGGGTCTCCCAGGGTCAGTGATGCACTGTTGTTGCACCCTCAGCGGCACTAGGGCGGCCGGGTGCAGAGTGTTGAGGCCCAATGTTATCCTATGGAGGATAGGGGGACTCCGGTTGGTGGCTGCTGGCAAGCAGGCCACGGGGTTGTGGGAGCAAAGCTCCTAGGGTTAAGCTCAGGGCATGTTGGGGACCAAGTTAGCACCAAAGGGGCACCCTCAGCGGCACTGGGGCGGCCGGGTGCAGGGTGCTGTTTTGAGGTTGGGTGCCCTGTTGATTTCAATGGAGATTCTCCGGGACAAAGAAACACTGCAGGCTCGGGGACGAGGACCTTCCAGGAGCAACCACCACTTCGAGGGGTAAGTTGGGATGTAGAGGGTTGGTTGGGCACCGTTGGTTTGGGCACACAAGGCCGTGGGGCGTTGGGTGCAGGGGTGCCTTGGGACGTCGGATTTTCTTACCCGCTCTGGTCGCGGTAGGGGGGGTCCTCTGGATTGAGGCTGCAGGCGTCGTCAGGAGGCTTGAGGCAGGTCAGGGGTCGCCGGATCTTCGGTCAGGATCGCCGGGGGGACCTCCTCTGGGTATTTGCCCACTCGAGCTCGGGCCGGATTCGGCGGGTGCAGAGTGCGGGATTCGCGGTTCCTGGCTGGCACCAGAAGCTGCAGTTCAAACACGTCCGGTGTTCCCAGGAGAAACAGCTTGGAAAGTGAAGGCAGGCAGGTCCTCCGGGGTTTTTGAGGTTGCTGGCCGCTGGACACGCCGGGGTTTTGCAGGAGCAGGTTCGAGGGGAGACCGGCCTGTAGGGCTGGGGCCAAGTCAGTGGGCGTTGTCCTCTTGTTAGCTCTGCACGGCTTCTTGTCCTTCTTCTTCCTTTTCTTGTTGTTGCTGGATCTAAGGTAGGAAGGTTCAGGGTGCCCCTATATACTAGATTTAGGGGCGTTACAGGTAGGTAAAGGGCAGGGACCAATGGGTCCCTTCCCTGGGGTGGGTACACCCCCTATCCTGCCACTCTCCAGTGGGAGGGGGGCAGGAGCCTAGTCCTGATTGGGTAGGGCTCCCCATCTTCAAGATGGCGAGAGCCCGGAGATGTACTTCACCTCGCCTCCCCCACCTGAGGGGTGGGGTTGGCAGAGGCTGGCACACCCCCTTTCCTCCCTTGGTGTTTCCCGCCAGTCTTCCCGCCAGAGTGGGGGCTAGAACCAGTGGGGACCAGTTGCTGAGTACAGCAAGTGGTCTGGGGAAGCTCACAAAGGCGGAATGCCTTTGAAGCTTCCCCCTGCCCATCCTGGGGGAGGAGGCCTAGCACCTCGCCCAGGACGTGCATTGTTGCAGGCCCGGGAGAGCGGATGGCTCTCTACCCAGGGGTAGTAACATGTCTGCTGGGTGGCAGCCTAGGCAGCCTCTGAGGCAGGACGTGGATTGTAGGTTAGGTTCAGGGGGCAACTCTAAGTTGCCCTCTGTCGTGCATCTGACATTAAATCCCACACTGGCATCAGTGTGGGTTTAATGTGCTGAGAAGTTTGATACCAAACTTCCCAGTCTTCAGTGTAGCCATTATGGTGCTGTGGAGTTCGTAATGAGAAACTCCCAGCACCATATACTCTTAATGGCAGCACTGCACTTACAGTGCCCAGGAATGGACCTGGGTACTGTAGGGGTACAGGGCTCATGCACCTGTACCCTCACCACTGGCATAGGGCACCCAGCTAGAGTGGTGACTGATGTATGCCAGGGCAGTGGTTTGTGGGCATGGCACACAGGAATGTGGGCCATGTCGACTCTTCACTTTGTTCTGCACCAAGACACGCAGTCTGCAAAGGCAGAGTGTGAGTGTCTGGGTACAGGGCCTCTAAGGGTGGCACAATAAGTGCAGCAGCCCTTAGAGTTCCCTGGGTACCTGTGGTACCATTTACCAGGTACTGACTTGTGGCCAGAGATGCCAATTGGGTATAGTTTTGGGGAAAGAACACAGGCCCTGGGAACCTGATTGGCAGGGACCCAGGACACATCAAGTCAAAGTGCATCAGTGGTCTGGCAAAAAGTGGGGGGGGGGGGGTTACTCCAACAGAAACCCACTTCCTTACACTTGTGACTCGAAGAAAACTTCTTGGAACGAAAACAACTTGTAGTCATCTGAGCCCAACACTAGATGGCAGACTTATGCAAGGCATGTGAATCTACAGCACTACATGCCAAGAACAGATGCTTACAGGGTAAGTAACATAATCCTTAGTGCTCACGAGGCTCATGGGACCACCCTTCGAACCTTTACTCTCATGTCCCTTACAATTCCATTTCTATAAGGTAGCCTTCTTAGTAGCTATAACCTTCCTTAGGCATATTGGTGAGCTGCAAACACCTTACAAGAGCCTTTCATTCAGATTTTAAAAGATAGGTTTGTTCTCGGGTCTAATCCCAAGTCCCTTTCACATCAGTAAGACCCCATAGAGCTCCAGTATTTCCACAACCAGATTCAATAGCAGAGCTTTTCACATGCACGATGTTAAAAGAGCTTTTGTGTACTACATTGACAGGACCAAGCCTCTTCGATAGTTTGCTCAGCTCTTTGTAGCCTCTGTGAAACCTTACAAGGGTCATTCCATCTCTAAAGCAGGTATAGCAAGATGGATAGTAAAGTGCATCCCAGACTTATCACCATAAAGCTATGAGTCTTACTGAAACCCCAGGTCACAATCCATCTCTAAGAAAGAGGCAACCATGACATTGTTGGGGAATATTCCACTAAATGGTGGCCACCTGGGCAATACCATACACCTTTACCAAGCACAACTGTGTGGATATTGTAGCCTGCCAGCAGTTTGTGGTTGGTCAGACAATTTTAAGGACTTTCTTCTGGACATCTGCATTATCAGCTCGCTAGCCACCACTTGCTTGCTCTAAGGTCTATGCAGAGCTTGTGTAGCTATAGCCACACATGCTAAGAATTATAAATACTTCTTACCCTGTAAGCATCTTATCTTTGTGTGTAGTGCTGTAGATTTATATGCAACCACCCTCCGCCCAGGAAGCTTTTGATGACTGCAGATCTTCTATTGTTTCCCAATTGGTACTGCACAATGAGCATGATGCACCACACTAGGCTCGCACGACCCTCCATACACATTCTCACCCCCTGTGCGGTGCCCATGTGCATTGTGGACCAAGAGAAGAGTCCTAGTACATCTCGTGACGTGAAAGAATCTTTGAAGAAAAAACAACGTCCGACCCAACACTAAACACTAGGAGTATGGAGAGCATTTGAATCTACATCACGAAATGCTACAAACAGACGCTTACAGGGTGATTAACATTTTCACTTCTAGGATTCCTCAGAATACCTCCTGGAAACTAATCTCTCATACTTGAACCATTTATTGGGAGGTTGAAGACGACAAAAAATGATTTTGGGAACCTTATCCCTGTGTGTGTGGGCACATGAACTCTCTGTAATGACAGGTGCTAAAAAGGATGCAGCTGCTTCAAGTCATGTGACTTGACACCTCTAGCTGAGGAAAACAAACAAGTTATGGGTGGATTACTTGAATTCATCTCAGCACCTGGTAATCACTCTGGGCTGCAATCAAGCCAATTTTGGTTTTTTTCCCCACCATGCCACCTTAGGAACTAGCCAGCCATAAGCAAATCAACCTTGATCCTGCTCCAATAGGAACAGCCAAACGCAAACTGCTAGGCATGGTCCCCTCCGAACAGGCAACCTGAAACCAATCTGGGTTGCTTGTGTTCCTATCTGGAGAGGACCTGGCTATTCAGTTTGGGCTGGAGTAGGATAAAAACTGATTTGCATATAGTAGCTCTGTCTACAGTGGCATAGCGGACAAAAATGATGATCTGGACTGCAGCTATGAGTGATTGCTAGTGACTGAGATTAATTGAAGCATTCCTTTCTTCACTTTATTTGTTGCCGTAGATGCCATAAGTGCAGCGGATACGCCCACTCATGGGTCCCATGCTCACTGAGCCACAGGACTGAAACTGTACCTCACTGAAACCGAATTAGTTTGAAACTGGTTGCTTTTGTCCTTCTAGAAAGGACCTTGCCTGACAGTTTAGGCTGGGCTGTTCCTATTGGACTAAGGTGGACGAAGCATGTTATGGGGAGGCTCTATGGCATGGATCGGCAGCACAGCCTGGACTTCTGAAGATGTTGTGACATGATAGAACTATGGGGGGGGGGGGGGAGAAGAGAGAGAGAGTACTTCCGCTAGCGGTGATGGTGCACACCCAGTGTTGTGCTCCTGAGCTGCTGCATGCAGAATGAGACCCATTTCAGAGAGGAAAAGCCACGGTCAGGTGAAAGAACGTGCCCCATACATCAGGAAATGTGGACAGGGGATCAGTGTGGCCACTTCTAAGTTTCAGAAATGGGATTTGTTTTGAGTCACTAAGGGAACCAAAATAAATTATTGGTCAAATAAAAGGAAGTGCCTCCCATTCAGCTTGCTTCTGATGTATGCATTTATGGCAGATAAAAAGGGAACTAACAATGATTTTTGTGAGGCTGCCAAGCAGCTTAGGAAGAGGCAGAAGAACAAGTCTGATAGGTTATTATTGGAACTTTTTTGCTAGGATTGCTTGTCCTTTGTAATGTTTCAAATTTTGAACCCTGTGACCTATAGGTATTGTAGTTGGTGTATTGTCAGAGGCTGAATTTAATGAAGCAAGATAGATTAGCAAAATCCTAGCCCCCCCAGTCCTGACCTAGAATTACTGTGACAGTAGTCATTGCTCTCGCTTCACAGCACTCAGCTCCCCGATTAGCATGTTCTATATTTTGTTTGCAAAAAACATGTAAATGGACTGCAGCATTTGATGACCCTGTCTTGTGGGTCGAACCAGCACATGTCCCAGTATTGGTAGTGAATCAGGATCGCTTATGTAAGTTCTCCATGAAGAGTTTTAAAGCGATTTCTTTTCTTTAGGGTATTTTTGGGCTTTGCCTGCAGGGCTGACAATCCTCAAGCAGTTGAGATTGATGAAATGCTTGGACTAAGTAATACAAACACCATGAAGATCATTTTCTTTAGGGTATCTAGTGTATTTCTCTCAGGTCTCTTGCTTCATGCTTTGCAAGATACCAGGCCGGTAATCCCAGCACTAAGTTATGTTTGTTAGCCTACAGCACTATTAGACATCATTGTTTGCTGGTCATTATCCCTTGCCGTATTGGCATGTAAAGTACATATTGGAATTTTTAGCCGTATAACAGTTACAATAGGAAATAGAAAAAGATGACAAACTAACTGACCTATAGATGCACTTACAGGACACTATAAAAAGTGTAAAGATAATTTAAATATTGCCAAATAGAATTTCTGTGGTGTGGGTTTCTAGAACAAAAGATTGTGGTTTTGCCACTAAACTCGGCTACCTAAATGCCATCCCACACATTCTCTTCATTTAATTGTTTAGTGAGTACAGAAATGTAGCCAATTAAGTCTTTATCCCTTGAATGTTGCTTGAAACATGTTTTTCTCTCTAGTACCAGCAAATGGATACATCCAAACAGCTTTGGAATCCTACTCAGATGTCTGGCCCCATCGGGAAACTTCTGCCCATGAAGCAGTCATACTACATGGCCTCACAGGAACCCATGAAGCTCTTCGAGCAGTCTTTGCAGCACCCAAGCATGCAGCAGCCCCTGGAGAAGAAGATGAAGCCCTTCCCCATGGAGCCTTATAACCAGGTGCCGTCTGAGGTTAAGGTAGCGGACATGTTCTGGGGCGAAGCTCCTGCTAACACCTACAGCATGGCTGAAACCCGGGCACTTATGGAGCAACAAGCCAGCATGGACCGCAGGAGCAAGCGGCCACCAGGAGTCTTCCGTCCAGACCAGGATCCTGTAAATAGGATGGCTTTTGAGGTAATGCAACTGTTCTACTGTATCTTGTTGATTGTTTGGGGTGTTCTCTACATAGAAAGTGAATATTATAGTCCATAGTAGTTTTTATTGAGTTGATCTAGTTCCTTTTGAAAAGGTTGCGTTTGCTTTAAAAAGATGTCTGGGTTTGGTGCTAGTGGCCTCCTGTTCCTTTATCTAGGTGCTCTGAGATATTGTTTTGTTATACTTGTTTGCAGATCTGGGCTATTGCTCGTCAGATATTATGAATGATGCTGTACTGTTCATTGGTGCAGCAACTTGTGTAGTCTGTAATGTGTGTACTTACTGTACGGCTATTACCGTGGCTAGCTTGCTCTGCGTGTCAGGCTTTGTTTTTTCCCCCCTCATTTGATGTAAAGTTGCATCTAGAATCTGTTTATAGCATGTGCATCAGGCTTTAGTCATTGCCCTTTTATTTCTTACTGTGTGGGATTTGCTCATCCTCCTTCAGACTGATATGCAATGTTATTGGTGTCATTCTATGTGGCTTTCAAGCTGATTTCTTTGGGGAAGTTTTACTGTTCTCTGCCAGTTTGAGTTAACACTTTGTGCCTTTTTCAGTCTTTGCTATCACTATGTTGTGTTAGAGTGCCATTTGCTCAGTCACCCAGTGCATTATCAAGCGGGGTTGGAGTATTGAATTGGTAATTTCATAGGGTTTAATGGTATGCATTGTTTGTAGGTTTGTCTCCTGTTGAGAATGGGAAAAAGATTGTTGTGCAGTGTGTTGTATAATTCTGCATCATCTGTGGGATGGATTGACTGAGCAGTCTCTTCAGTCACTGCATGAATTGGCAGTGGGATTCGGACTATATTTATGTAGTACTTGTTACCACCCATGGCCTTTGAGGAATATCTAAATACACAGCCTTTATAAAAAGAGTAATCTTTAACAACTTCTTCAGTGCTGCTGGAGAAGAGGAATATCTGACCTCTAGTGGGTGAGAGTTAAAAACATTGGGGACCAGTGCTGAAAGGAGTGTCCACTTCTGGTACTGAGATTGAAAGGGGTACGTTAAGTAAGGCCTAGTGCATACTACTGAGAGTTTGCAACAGTATAGGTGGCAAAACTCTCGGAGCTAAATCTGGTGCTAGGTGGTGTAAATATTTCTAGGTCCGGAATGATATTTGGAAACTAGTACATTCTGTCACGGGTAGTTAGTAAAGCAATATCTGGGCCAATAAAACATGCTAAGATGTTTTGTAGCCTGGATGGCTGCATTATGGGCCCTCAAAACCTAAATGTGATTTAGGCAGAATGATGTGTGGGGCATTAAAGATGGTAATCTCAGGTCCCTACTGTCATAGTACTGTTCTTCCTTGAGAGAAAGATGAGAATGGATTTCATTTTATATAGTTGACCACTAAAACTGTATAATATTGTTTTGGTCTTGGTAGTCAGTCCTCAAAGTTAAATGCTACTCCATGATCTTTTTCTTTTTTACTTTATCTGACACTTCAATCTTAAGCCCGAAGAGGTTATAAGATTTCAGAGAAGACCATGTTGACCTGGCATTTACCCCAGAATGATAATCTCCTTTTGAGCCACTGACCTGTAAAGTTAGTTGTCATCCTTATTCTCTTGGGCACTCAGTCTCGTCTCTTCAAGCAGAGTTAGACTTTACTGTTTCTTCTCTTAACACGTACATAGGGAATTTCACCTCTTAATGGTTTCCCTGGATTACATTTTGTGGCATTGTAAATTAGCTTCTCCTTGTACTCTGTTGAAGAGAAGGTAATTTGAGTTGGACCTCAGTCTATATTTGATGCTTCTGGATTGTTACATAACATGGAGCAATGTCATATTGCCTCATTGGCTTGACATTGATTGACTTCCTTTCATCATGTTGTCTTTTGTAAGGCTGTTGATCACTTTTCTATGGATTCCCCCATATATGTTTCCATTCCCTTCCATGGTTCTTGTTCACCCTGCCTTTGAATGGCCCTAATCGTGCTCCCGCCCCTAAAGAATTTCCTCATTTATGCATCTGCTTCTGTGCATTCTTTACCCCTTATCTAGATTTCTTTCTGGTACTTTTGATCTCATGGACACTGTTTTTGAGGCTAGTTTCTTTACATCTGGTTTTAAATGAATTGTTGAATTTTTGAGCCTGCTGGTTATATTAAATTGGAACTGTGGAGATGCTGTGGTTAGGTCTCCTTCTTATGTTTTGATCTGTGCTCTATTTAATAATGATAATAAAATTGAATAAAAATGAGTTTTCAGCTCGTGCAGCTGTTGAGCGCATTCCTCTGCATACTCCTATCTTGTGTTAGGCACAGACTTTGCAAGTTAGTTTTGAGGTGACTTGTGATCCCTACCCGAAACGCACAATCTACCAGGTCAAATACTCTATGGAGGTAGGCCTGTCACTGGTAGCCTGCCACCCTTACCCTGCGCACTATCACCCATAGAGCATGGTTCCTATCCCCAGCATTTCTGTCTCTTTTCATACATTGTAGGAGATAAGCACACCGTCTCAAGATTATTTGCAGGAGTAAATCCCATGTACCCAGTTTTGTGACGTCACTAAATGTGGCTTCAAATAGTTTGGCGGTAAATGCCACTTTCCCTGTTTCACAACAGATGGCAATTACTCCTTCTCATAGTTCATTTTTTTTTTTTTAAATTAATCTTTTTATTGAAACACAAGCAACAAAAAGAAACACATGACATTGATATTATGCCGTGCATGCATACGGTTTTAAATATATAATTACTTGAGACAGGTAAGAACTTCTCATAGTTCTGTAATTCATACTCCTGATGCATGGCAATTAGTGAATGCTCATCCTTTAGATTTGTTGGAGGGTTTGGAGCCACCTTCCTATATATCTTAAGAGTTTTCAAAAGCCCCTTCTAGTACTTCGTAAGTGGCAACATCCCATCCCTGAAGTTAATAGAAAATTGTAAGTGTCCATTTATATTTTGTTGCAGGTGGTATACCCTCCTCTTCATACTTCTTAGCTGGTAAACCTCTCTACGTTCATGACTTGCTGTAAATCCCCTTTGACCCATTTGTTGAGTGGTGCAGTGGAAGCTTTGCCACCATAATGGCAGGGTCTAGTTTGCATCTAAGGCACACAAACCACCCCTAACCTCACACCATTGCCACCAGGCAACCCACAAAGAGCTGTTAGTCATAGTGGTGGCCACTCTTAGACATTTGATGTTTTTTCAACAAAAAATTTTAATTCTCAGGAAAAATCCATGAATTGCTTTAGGGTTCTGGATAAGTGAAATGTAAGCCCGAAAAATGGGGCTCTGTAGGCTGTAGCGTCAAGAAAAGAGCAATTTTCTTTTTCAAATGTTACATGTGTGGACACGCAGGTCTTGTTGAAGGAGTTGTTTAGCTATGTCATAGTTCACCGTGGCTTCGGTGTGTGGTACTGATTGCGGTTCACTGTTATTTTGACTTGCACATGGGTCGGCCACGGATTTACCTACCTGTATATCATTGCTTGACCTCCTCAGATTTGTCTCTAAAACTTACTTTTTGTCCTGAATTTTGACCTTTTTTTCTGAATGTTTACAGTCCCTGCACAGAAATTGCACCATGCCAGGCAAGTGGTCACTCTTATCAGTATGTTGTGAAAAAATGAGGTGGGCACTCATGAGGCTCATTCTAATCGCTCCCACTTGAGCGAGGCAACCATGGCACTTTCTGCTAATGGGCACATAAGTTCATTCTTACCGAAAGTTATCCTAGCATGGAGGCCTGCTCACACAGCATCAGGGTCAGTTGTTGCATTCAAATCTCAGGACTCAGTCTTGCGAATTGACACCGAAGGCCTTGGAGTTGAGGTAATTTCCGTTCATTGAACAGTGCATGCTCGTTCTCAAAGAGGCTTGCAGACCCACTACACAGTGGCATGTTACGCCACCAAATGGAAAAGGTTTGTCCACAACTGTTTTACTAGGAGCTAACAGCCCCATCATGCCTCAGTACAGACCATCATCTATTTGTGGCATCTTTAGAAGTCTGGCCTACCATATACCCCTATTAGAATTTTGCTCCCCTCCCCCAGTGCAGAGTAAGTAAATGTACCCCCCTCACCCTCCTGCCTGTGAGGGAGTCTGTTGGTGGCCTCATTACCTGACGGAGCCAACGGAAGGCTTGAATCGCATCTGCGAGTAAAATTCAAATTTGGCGTCCCATCGGAATTGGGCGTCCTCAGCACCTATCTGAATTGGGTGGCATTTGAGCTCTGGCGCGGCCTAATCGGTGGTGCTGGGCTGATCCCTCCCAGCTTACCCTGACTGCTCAGGAGCAGAGGAGTGACACTACTTTGCCCACTGCTGGAGTCTAACAAAATGCGAAGAGTGCTGGCTTTTTCAGACTGCTGGCCTGCAGAGGCTTGCCACGAGCAAGTGGCAGGCCCTCGCCCACTACTACTGTAGGGCCCACATCTCATAGAGAACTGCTGAGCTGGTTGTAAGCCATTGTTGAGTTCCCCCAGAGTTCGAGGTGACGAGGAGCCATAGTTGTGAGAGATTGAATTGGGGGTGACGAATGCATGTTGCAGGTGAGCATACACCCAGAGGATAGGGTGCCCCTACTGCTGAGTGCCTCTAACCAAACTGAGGTACGATTTTTTTGCAGAACAGGCATGCCACGTACTGGAATCACTTGCTTGTCCAACACAGAGTGTGCCATCAGCACACCATGGGCAGGCACTCTAAATGGAAAGCATTAGACAACAATATGCAATCATCGACTTGCTCAAATAGCAACACTGAGTAAAGAGTTACTTGCCAATGGTGTAACAATAACTCCTGCGGAGGGCCCCAAGCTCCTGCGGGCCCTCTCCAGCACTGTGCACAGGCGGCACAGAGCTCCTGACTGGGTTTGCAGCGTAGGGGGCCCCCACCATGTCCTTTGCAGGGGCCCTCCCTTAAGTTTCGTTACGCCCCTTTACTCGCTCCTCACAAAACACAGATGACACCAATACGGCCACACTGGACTCTATACTCTTGTCAATTAAAGACACTAGGGAGGCCCTACAGCACAAAATGGACACTTTGTTCAGTGACATTGGAATCTTGTGAGATGATAATTGCTAGATGGCAGAGAGGATCATGACAAATGAGTCGTCTCTGGCTGACCTGGCGTCAGTAGCGGGAGAGCTGAAAGCACAGATCTTGGAAATGGAGGAAAGGATCTGTGCATTGGAGTACAGGGCCAAAGACGCTGAAGAATGAGCCCGTAGAAATAATATCCATGTAACTGGGCTACCAGAGCTTGTTGAAGGTACTGACTCGATCACCTTTCTGAAAACTTAAATTATAGAAACAATAGCACCAGAGGGCCTCTCTTCCCTTCTTTACCCTTGAATATGCGTACAGGGTCCCGGCTATACCCCCTCCTTCCGGAGCATCACCTCACTAAATGGTGGCTTGAGTTGCAGCACTGTCGAGATCAAGACTGTATTTTGTGGCAAGCATGTGGGAAAGGAGAGACAAAGGGCATCCTTCCTGGAGGTTAAAATACTACCTCGCTAGCTGGGCGTCCAATATGCAATGTTCTTCCCTGCAAAACTGAAAGTTGTCACGGGCACATGAACTAAATTCTTCATCATACCACAGGGGGTTTGGAAGTGGATCGAAACGCAGCCACAAGTCAACAGATCACCAACTGCCCAACAGCAGGGCCATGCATCTCCGCGAGCCTGCTCCCGAAACACTTACTTGAAGGAACTTTCCTGCTAAAGCTCCGTCACAATGGAACAGATTGAATGCGGTGGCCATAGTGGCGAATCTAAACACCTCCAGATCAGTATGGCTCTCGGATCATGGTGGAGAAGGGACAAATGGGTCAGATACGGACCGTCAATCGGACTATACACTGGACTCTGGCTCCTGACCATGTCTACGATAAGTTACCCTGCGGTCAGTTGATGACATTATCTGAGGCTTACTGCTAATGTTTGCAAAGTTGCAGGGGCTGTGAGTTTGCAACCGCTGATGGGGTGTGTTCATTATACGCTAATGACATTATATTGGGGGGCGGGGGCGAGGGAACAGGATGCATCTCCTGTCTGCACTGCCTGGGCCAGATGGTAAGTTGCGGAACCGCCACCAGCGGCGAGTGACACCCCTTATGTTGACCGTGTGTTTTGAGGTGTTCTGTTTGGTTTGGATGTGGGAGATGTGGCATTTCTATCCTGGGGCTGGCGCGATGGGGTTGTTTGTTATGGTCCATAAAGTTGCCAATCCACTGTATGCCGCTACTGACTATTGATGGTGGAGGGAGGGGGGGGGAGACCATCACCAAAGCCTGTCATGCTGCACCGCTTTTCGATCTAGATAAAAGAGCACACTGAATAGAAGATTGTTGTAGGAGGCTGGGTTTCTGTTGCAGTAACCTCCCCACCCCCCACCCTCCACACTTTTTGCCAGATTTCTGATGCACTTTGACTTGATGTGCCCTGGGTCCCTACCAATCAGGTTCCCAGGGCCTGTTTTTTTTTCCAAAAATGTACATTGGTACTCACAATTGGCAACTCTGGCCACATGCAAGTCCCTTATAAAACGTACCTTGGGTATCAAGGGCACTGTGACCAGGGAAGGCCTCTCAGGGCTGCAGCACATATTGTGCCATCCTTAGAGATCCTGTACCTTAACACACATTCACACAACACTGCCATTGCAGGCTGCATGTTTGTTTTGGTGCGGAGAAAAGTGAAGAGTCGACATGGCACACATACTTGTATGCCATACCTGAACCCACTACCTACGGAATAGGTAAGACACCCCTCTAGCTGGGTGCACTATACCACTGGTGAGGGTACAGTTGCATGAGCACTGTACCCCTACATTGTCTATTAGACATTGTAAGTGCAGTAAAGCCATAAGAGTATATGGTCTGGGAGTTTGTCATTACGAACTCCACAGCACCATAATGGCTTTACTGGATTCTGGGAAGTTTGGCAGCAAACTTTTCAGCATAATAAACCCACACTGATGCCAGTGTGGGATTTATTATACAATGCACTCAGAGGGCATCTTAGAGACGCCCCCTGAAAAACAACCAGTCTCTGGTGGGTTCCCTGACTGGTAAACACCAGCCTGCCACCACGAGACATGTTTCTGGACCCCAGGGTTGGAAGCCTTCGCTCCCTGGACCCAGAAACAAAGCCTTTCCTGGGCTGAGGTGGTCACACCTCCCCCAGGTCAGGAAGAGCCATCTGTGGCAGGGGAGCTTCAAAGGTCTCACTGCCTTTGTAACGCGACCCCTAGCCTCTCCTGCTATCCGGGGCAGCCCCCTTCCTGACTTATCCCTTTTTCGGTGGGAGGACAGACTGGAAAAATTAGAACAGCCCAGAAGGTGTGCCCACCTCTGCCAACCCCACCCCTCAGGTGGGGTGAAGGTGAAGCCCGCCCTTCAGTGCCTGCCGTCTTGCAGATGGCAGGCACTCTCCAATCAGGGTTCGAGATTGTGCCCACTCCCCCACATGGGGTGAGCACACCAAGGGTGTAGTCACCCTAAGGTCAGTAGCCCATTGGCTACTGACCTCGACCCCAGAACGCCCCCTAGATACAGTATTTAGGGGGCAGTCCTGAAACAGGAAGGCAGATTCCCGCAACCTACGAAGGAGGAAAGAAGATGCCCAGCAGAGAAGAACTGACTTGGCCCTAGCCCTACGGGCCCATCTGCATTTACCAGAGATCCTGCGCCAAAAGTCGCCTAGTCCTGCAGCCAGCGACCTCCAGAACCCCTAGGAGGGCTGAATGCCTTCCACAAAGACCAGATCTCCTGTGAAAAGCAGCTCTGATCAAAAGAATCTCCAAAGCAAGACTCCGAGCCTGCTGAGGACAAAGAAAACGGACGCCTGGAACCACCACTGCACCCGACACCTACGGCCCAAGTCCGAGTGGCCCACCAATCCCAGCTAGGTCCCCCCAGCGCTCCAGAGTCCTAGTCCACCGTTGGTTGACCCCTCCAGGACTCCCCGACATTGCCTGCAGCCTCTGCACGGAGACCCTCCGCCCCCCCTCCCAACCGCTAAAGGCCCGGTAAGGTGAAATCCGACTTGAAGGCACCCCTGCATCTGCCCGCCCTGCACCCTGGAGAAGAGGACCTGAGGTGCACCTACGTCCCCAAGCCCTCCAACTTACCTGCCCAGCTGTTGGTTCCTTCCGGTTGACTTCCTGGACTGAGCCTGAGCCAAAATCCAAAAACGGCAACTCCCATTGCAAACAGGGCACCCATCGCCAAATCAGCACCCTGCACCCGGACGCCCCTGTGGGTGCACCTTCTCTAACTCGGATCCCCCTTTGCCCTGAGCTAAACCTTAGGAGCTTTGCTCCCACATCCAAATGGCGTGCCCGTGAACAGCCACCAACCGGAGGCCCCCTATCCCCCATTGGATAACACTGGGCATCAGCACTCTGCACCCGGCCGCCCTAGTGCCGCTGAAGGTGCTTTTTTAGTGCATCCTCGACCCTGGGGGAACCCTTGTTCTAACCCCAGAAACCCAACCCCAAAGACCGTTTACTTACCTGCAAACCGATGACCTCATTTTTAGGTCGAGCCTGAGTCAGCGCGCATGCGCTGCTCAGCGAGACTGCTGTAGTGGAGTATGGAAGATAATATCCGCCAACTCTCCACCCATGTTTGTCATTGACTTGTGTTAGTGTCCTTCCTAAATGCTGGCGTCTGATTCGTAAAGAGGCTTATTAGTCCCTCCTTACTACCGCCTTGTCTTCATCTGTAACCTCCCATGACCACTGGCCCCTTTACTTTGGTTGTTACACGGTACGTCTTCTTAAGTGTGTAAGCACTATTTTCTTTGAGTTTCTCTTGCTTCAGGCATGACATGCTTTACTTGCATTCAGCGCGCCATTCTCCTTTGAAGCAGCCGGGACCATGGCGGCTGCTTCTATGACATGCAATAGGTCTCGTTCTCCATAGGATTGTGTTGAGGGTGCTTGTATGGAAAAATAAGAAACTGTGTTTTTGTGAAAACTGTTTTACTTACCTTTTATCCAGGAAACGTCCCAGTGTGATATCTAGGTGTATCACACTAAGTAGAAAAAGTAATCCTGAAAAGTAATCCAAAAGTAATCACAACTGGATTTGCACATTTTTACAAACCTGTAAGAAAAATCATTCTTCATCTAGCTTACCTTTTAACAGTGTGGAAACATACTATTACACTTACCTGTACCAGGCCTGGCTTTGTTCTAGAAATAAAATACAACTAAATAATATTTTTATACAAAACAAATTGGTCAGAGTTCAGTCTTTGAGTGTGTGAAATCATTTCTTGGCTGAGTGAGTACAATAAATGCTTAATACTACCCTCTGATAAAGCCTTACTGCTCGCCCACTCTACCACAAATAGAGAGTAAGGTAAATCTACTTTAGCCTCTGCCTACCTTTGGGGCTCCACTGGACTCTGTGCACACTATACCTTACTTTGGTGTAGTGTATGCAGAGCCAGCTTACTACAATTGTATCCTGTAATATTCGGGGTTGAATAACATGATTAAACAATACAAGGATCCAGGCTTATTTAGAAAGGAGGTGTTCATATTGCTTTGCCCCAAGAAATCCACCTGACTACGCCTGAAGGGTTGGCCCTACATAAATGCTGGTGCGGCCAAACATATTGCACAGAATACTCTCCCTCTGTGAGAGGAGATCTTATCTGGGTGTGTCCTGGAGTCCCATTTCATGTCCTGGAGGAGAAGACACTGTTGTGATCCATGGCAGACTGGGTGGCAGAGACCTAACTATTGTCAACATTTATGTTCCCAGTGCTGAACAAGCTTGGTTCTGGATGAGATTTCACAAATAGCCCCATACATGTTACTGTCAATTTCGGGGGAGACTTTAACAGTGTTGCTGGCCCTGTGCTGGGCAGAGCACACCAACCCTTGCATGACTCTGCCATAAGACGGTTGGTGAAGAGGACTGGTAAGAGCAGTGGGGGCGGAGGGTGGGTGTCAAAGACACATGGAGGGTAACCCACCCTGGAGACTGACACTACTCATTTTTCTCTGCATTGCACTATTTACATGTTCACCATGACACTTTCTTATGCACACTCGTTGTTCATGCAGCAGTCACTGATCCTGAATAATTGGCTAGAACAGTACCAAATCATAACCCTATTGTTATATCATTGGCATGGGTTAAAGCACGTACCCGCATTCCTAGTTGAAGGTTTAAGGTTGAGAATCTATAGGATCTGGTCTTTCAGCAGACCATAGGGGAAGGGATCTTTAACTACTATGCAGAGAATGAAGGCACTGCCTCATCTGCATTTATGGCGTGGGATGCCTTTAAAACGGTAATTTGGGGACAGTGCATTGTAGGGACAGTGGGAGTTTGCCAGAGGTAAGTTGAGACGGTTAAGGCCCAACAAAGACTCTTTGAAACACAGAAAGAGAGAGGCCTGGAAAACCTGCACTGCAACAAACGCTATTAGAAGCAAAAGAGAAGCTAGTAGACCACATAGACCGGCTCCGCTGCTTTGACTGTAAGGAATATATGGTGAGGGCCCATGCCGAAAGGGATAAATCTGGGACACTGCTGGTGTGGTTAGCCAACCCTGCTAAGAGGGGCTCGCTAACACTGAAACGTGAGGATGAATAAGGTGGCAGAGTTTATAAACAGGTGGACATAAGGTGTTCGATGCTCTCTTCGGTTCCTGATGCATACTAACCCTCGTCGGTATTGTTTGGATCACGCTTTACCTTCTTGCATATCGAGGTCTTCATTGCTTGTCGAGTCGATGTGCTTCGACCGCGGCTCTACTGGGCCTCTCCCATTGGAGCCATTGTATTCACTCTCCAACAGGTTCTCCAGAGAATACCCTGCTGGTGATGGAACAGACACCCTTCCATTTCTGTCGTCGCTGCCACACAAAGTATCCATCTGCCGACTCACATCAGGTTTGTAATCTGTTTTTGTCACAGGATACAGAGAAGCTGATTGCGAGGTCTGTTGCTCCTTCAGCTAGAAGAAAGCACTCTGAGACTGTCGAGTACTTAGTCGTGCAATGCAGCAGAAGAGCTTTGAGGACACACTCGACATCTTTGGCCATGAACACGTTGGTGAGGGGAATATAACACCCCTAAGCTTCTGTAGTGGAAGAGGCAGCGTACTCGGTCGAAGACAATTCCGACTCTGACTCCAAAGTCAACTTTGAGATGATTGACGTAACACCGGCTCCACAGTCCGCGAGTACGGTACCTCCTGTCCCTCAACTCCATGTTGAACATTCCAAACAACACACAGCCCCTCTTGAACAAGAGGCCCTCGGACCCCCACTGCCTCTTGGCCATGGTCCGCATCGAGCGACTGATATGGATGCCTGCTCTCCGGCTTGGCGCCGAAACTCCAGCTGAAGCTGAAAACTTCGGCGCTAACCATCTCAGCACCTACCCGCCCGTCGGTGCCGAGCCGGCCATCCACCGCTTTGACAGTGTGTCAAACCCAGGCACTGCCCAAAACCGAATGCTTTGAAGCCGGCTCGGAAAACAGATAGCGGAAAGTCAGTGGAGCCTATCGTTCATAAGTCGCAGGAAAAGCTGAACGCTCAACAGAAGTAGATCCACAGTCAGCCTCATACTGGATCTATCCTGATGAAGCCTTCAGCTCCAATTCGGCCACCATCGAAAAGACAGTGATCTTTCCAAGAAGCACTTGACTTACCCACACCACCTAAAAGGAAGAAAATTGCAAGGCCACCAGTCCTTTACCTCTTCCACCACCCTGAACACCTCCACCAACAGACTCACCATCTCCACCGCAGTCTGTTAAAGATCCCCTGCATATCTCACCACGGGGATCCCCGGGTAATGGTACAGGTGGATGCTGTGCAGGGAATGACCTTTGGAACACCACTGCGCCATGACGCCTGGCACTCTTATGATTTAGACCCTCCAGGGGTTACTGATCCAGACTTCTATCCCACCCGTCCATCCCCTTCTGACGATTCCACTGAATATCAGGAGCTAATAGGTAGGGCTGCTACCTCTCATGATGTGCAGCTCCACAAGGAACCCTTAAAAGAGGATTTCTTCTTTGAGACCCTGTCACCTACACATATGGCCACTCAATACTTACCCATGCTAAAAGGCATGTTACGCCACACTAGGGACATTTTCAAAGACCTTGTTAGGGCTAGATGTTAGGGCTAGAATAATAACACCCAGGGTCGATTAATAAAAATAAAAAAAATAGAGAGATAGATGGAGAGAGAGATAGATGGAGAGAGAGATAGATGGAGAGAGAGATAGATGGAGAGAGAGATAGATGGAGAGAGAGATAGATGGAGAGAGAGATAGATGGAGAGAGAGATAGATGGAGAGAGAGATAGATGGAGAGAGAGATAGATGGAGAGAGAGATAGATGGAGAGAGAGATAGATGGAGAGAGAGATCTAGATGGAGAGAGATCTAGATGGAGAGAGATCTAGATGGAGAGAGATCTAGATGGAGAGAGATATAGATGGAGAGAGATATAGATGGAGAGAGATATAGATGGAGTGAGAATATATCCCCATTTGATCCCATTTGCATTAAGGGGCAAGTACCACCAAATTTGCTAGTGATCACCAGTGCTCGTAAGTGTGCTAATTCACAAGCTAGCAGAGACACTCCGCCGCCTGACAAGGAAAGTAAGCACATTGATGCTGCATGGAAAAGGGTTGTGGCACAATCTGCAAACTATTGGCGTATCGCCAACTCATTGAGTTTACTTTGCCGTTATGACCGTTCTCACTGGGACAAAATGGAGGAGCTCCTCCAACATCTCCCAGATGAGCACAGAAAAAGGGGACAAGAACTTGTCTCGCAGGGCAAACTCATATTGAACACCTCCATACATTGTGCCCTAGCTCCTGCTGACACCGCAGCTAGAGGCAGCAATACCAGCGTCTTGCTTTTGACGCCACGCATGGCTGGATATTCCTGGATTCAGAGGCACAGCAGAATCTCCTAAATGTACCCTTTGATAAAGAACATCTCTTTGGTCCCTAAAAAAAAAATGAGACTGACGAAATCAATGGGGGCTCTCCAAACAGCTACTCCCTGTGGCTCCTTTCGCCTCTCCAACTATTGTGGAGGTTCCAAAACCACCACTTTGGACACCTCCACCTGTTACCAACCTAGTCAAAACAAATATTTCTCTCCAAGAGGTTACTATAGAGGCTCCTATAGCGACAACAATGCCATAGAAGCAAAGGTTTTTCCCCACGCGGTAGAACACCCACCACCAAACGATGACTTCCCTCAACTTCCTTTTGACCATATAACTCCTATCTGGGTCGTTTACAGGATTTTCAACCCACATGGCAATCAATAGCATCAGACCAGTGGGTGTTAGACATTTCTCACCTCTCAGCATTCCACCTCACACCTACAGGTTATCACTGGAACATCAAGCACTGCTCAAACAGGAAGTTCAAGCTCTTCTTTTCAAAGAAGCTATAGAACCCATCTCTCTACGCCATCGAGGTTCAGGAGTATCCTCCCTGTACTTCCTAATCTCTAAAGCATGGATCTTTACGGCCCATTCTAGACCTAAGGCCGGTAAGCCACTCACATCCTGTCAGCTCTTTCATATGGTTATGCTGCAAGACGTGATCCTACTTCTCCAACACGGCGACTTTTTGGCAGTCCTCGATCTAAAGGACCCCTGTTTCCACATTCCAATACATCCAGCACATCGCAATACCTAAAATATGTGATTGCAGGAAATCACTACCAGTTCAAAGTCCTCCCTTATGGGATCACTACTGCTTCTCGGTTATTCACCAAGTGCCTAACAGTAGTAGCAGCACATCTGCGCAGACAAAACATCCATGTATTCCCATATCAGGACTGGCTTATTAAAGCCAGTACTCTGTGCCAGCAACACACTCAAGCAACCATGGATCTGCTCCATTGATTAAACTTCAGCATCAATATAGCCAATTCGCACCTTCAACCTTTAAAAGTTCAAACCTTATCTAGGAGCTATCCGAAACCCACAACTAGGATTAACCTATCCCAATACAGCAAGAATCCAACATTTTCAAACTTTGATACCCCGTTTTCAAACCAGTCAGTCACAGTAAAAACAGTTGTGACTTCTAGGCATGATGGCTTCCTGCATTGCTGTAGTACCTCATGCTTGACTACACATGCATCGGCTGCAGAAATGCCTAGCGCAACAGTGGTCTCAGTCGCAGGGTCAGTTAGAAGATCTAGTATTGATAAACAGCCATACTCCTCACTCTCTGCAAAGGTGGAACACCAACAAGGGTGGTCTTTTCTAGACCTCGTTTCCCACATCATTCTGGCAACGGACACATCCCGGACAGGCAGGGGTGCACACTTACAGGATCTCACAGTACAAGGTCTTTGGGATGTCAAACACCAGACTCTCCACATCAACTACCTACAGCTTCAAGCTGTTCACCTAGCATTGAAAGCGTTCATACATCATCGGCAAGGTTGTCCTAGTCCGGACAGACCATACAACAACTATGTACTATCTACAAAAACAGGAGGGACGCACACAGTCTCGACGGTGCCGGAATCGAGAATCACAGGGCGTACTCGCCATAGCTTTTCCACGGCGGATGGCGCCGCGTTATTTTTATCTTGCCTAATGAGGCGTACTGACATACTATTTGGAAGGATACAAATGTGGCGCACACTACCAGATTCACCGACGGGAGTCGAATAATATTACTTTTCTTAAGAGATTCATTAAAGTGATAACAAGAAGAGAGAGCACGCATCGCAAGTGATTGTTAGGACCCGCTGGGTCGGAATTATCACCAGTTGAAAGGTCCAAAGACTTGCTATACTCTACTTGAGCCCTGAAGAAGTCTAGGGTTATACGCCCAAAGACGAAACACGTGTTGGCTGGCCTGTGAAGCAACACACCAATAATTCTACACCTCAAGAAAGAACACTTGTCATCATTTTCAAACCACGATTACCTCTAATGCTGTATTTACTTTTATGCATGTGCACGGGACTTGTTGTTAAAATTGGACTGGCTCAACACAATATGATGCCCTACAAACTAATGTTGAATTATCAAATATAAAATGCTCAGTAGGGTTCTGGCTTCTTGACTTAAGCCATATATGCCACAACTCCTACACACATCAGGCGGCTTTCATCCCTCGCAGAAATATACGGAGGTTACTTGCCATATTGATGGATGCGCTGAACATTAGTGCAGAGCCCTAGCGATGTCTGATATTGAAAAGGCTTTTGATAGCCTAGACTGGCCATATCTCTATGCAATGATGCATAAGATGGGACTGGGGCAGGGATTTAGAGGTTGGATTAGACTCCTATATTTGGAACCCACAGTGAGAGTTAAAACAGATGGGATGGTTTTAGACACTTATAGAATGTGGTAATAGACTGGGATGCCCACTGTCCCTGCTATTTCCTTTAGCAGTGGAACTCCTAGCTTGTAGGGCGTGGCTAGGATCTCACTTTGCCAGTATAACAGTCTGCGGAACGGTGCACCATGTAACATTGTTTGCAGATGATCTGCTGCTTTTTCTAAACCATGAACGGACAGATCCAGAGAAAGCTATCTGAATGTTAAACATGTTTGGGCACTGTGAGGGAACAGGCTTTTGCAGATTTCACCTCCACTTTTGATTTGATTTGGATTTATGCAGCGCATAGCTGCCCCAGCAACGGGGCGTCCCAGCGCTACCCAAGGTACAGGTGACTAAAAACCGCCCAGACAGAAGATGAAAGTTATGCCGGGAAAAGCCAGGTCTTTACGACTTTACGGAACGCCAGATGATTCTGGAGCCCTCTGATGGAAATTGGAAGAGAGTTCCAGAGTTTAGCTGCCAAAACTTTAAAAGAGCGGCCACCTGCTCTCGCTCTTAGGACTGGGGGGGGGTGGGGGGGGGGGCGGGGGCAGTACATACGAGTCCTTGATTGGCTGAGCGTAAGGAGCGACTCGGAACGTACGGTACTAGCAAAGCTGCTAGAACCGGAGGTGCTTGTTGGGTCATGATTTTATGAGCAACACAGTGTCTTAAACTGAATTCTTTTTTCTACGGGTAACCAGTGCAATTTAGGTAGGAGCTTGGACACTGAGCATGACTTTGGGAGTGCCAGCAAGGTGCGGGCTGCCGCGTTTTGAATTCTTTCAAGGCGCTGAATACAGGATTTATTGGCACCTAGATATAGGGAGTTGCCATAATCTAGCCTAGACAAGATCGTGGTCTGTAGGATGGTTTGACGGATTTTAGGGTCAAAGAACACCAATAAAGGTTTTAACCCCCTCAGGAGTCCAAAACAAGTCCCTGTAACTAATTTAGATTGAGTGTCAAAGGACAGGCCTCTATCGATCCAGAAGCCTAAGTTCTTGACCGCCTCTTTAGGCAATGGTGCAGGTTTTAATTTGTCTGGCCACCATTGCTCTGACCACATATCACTGTCTTTCCCAAGCAAAAGTATCTCCGACTTGCTTGCATTAAGCTGCAGGCAGTTTGTTGTCATCCAGTCTGCAATCACCTGCATATCTTTTTAAATTTAACGAGGTTATTTTTGCACTCCTTAGAAAACGCAATGACCAATTGGGTGTTGTCGGCATAAGACACCAAGACAACCCTCTTCTTCTTGCTACCACAGCCAAGGGTTGTACGTAAATATTGAAGAGCATAGGGCTCAGTATCGAACCCTGAGGTACCCCGTATCTGATGGCGTGCTCCTGGGAGTGGTAGGGTGGCACCGTGACCTGGAAAGATCTACCTTCCAGAAAAGAATGAAACCAGGCTAGGGCCAAACCTCCGACCCCAATCCCCTGTAGCTGCCGTATCAATAACTCATGGGAGACGGTGTCGAAGGCGGCACTTAAGTCGAGAAGAATTAAGGCCGCGGAGTTACCATCATCCAAGCTACTGCGAATCTCTTCGATCACTGCCAGCAGAGCAGACTCGGTGCTGTGGCGAGATCTAAAGCCATTTTGTGAGGAGTCCAAGATTTCATTTTGCTCTACAAACTCAGTGAGAATATGGTTTACATGACATTCCGTAGCTTTAGCCAAGAAAGGCAGCTGAGAGATGGGGCGGTAATTGCCTGGCTCCGAAGGTTCTAAAGAGGATTTCTTTAAGAGAGGTATTACCTTAGCATGCTTCCAGGATGGATGTACGGATGCAGACGACAGAGATAAATTGACTAGTTCTCTCGCCGCTGGTAGAACAGTTATGAAATTGGCGAATTTGGGCTGGTCTTAAGGGGTCGGCTGGAGAGCCTGATTTTATTTTCAAAAAAAGAGATTCAGCCTCAATGAGAGAGGTGGGGAAAGGAACACAATGTTTTTTTTGTGGTAGGGCCACTATCCTCAGACCACTCCACCATATTGGTACTAGTAGTGACCGAAGGAAAGCTATTGTAAATATTCTTTACCTTGCTCACAAAGTACTCGGCCAGTTCATCACACTGAGTGTTTGAGGTGATAGGTGAATCAACTTTCGAGTTGGAGCATTTCATAGTCTTGAGAAGGGAGAAAATCATTTTAGAGGGATTGTTACTGTTGGATAATTTACCAGCAATGTATTCTGCTCTAGCTCTCCGGACCAGCTTGTGGTATGTTTTAATTGAGTCTCGATATTTGTTTTTTGCTTCTGTGTCGTAAGCGCGCCTCCAGGCCCGTTCAAGTTGTTTGCAGGTTTTTTTTGCTTTAATCAAAGAATCGTTAAACCAGGGATTGGATGTCCTCTTGCTTTGTTAGGACTAAGTTTGGCCGGAATACAACTGTCAAGAGCTTGGATCAGCCAGTCCTGAAAAAGCATATTGGCTGATTCTATATCTTGTGGCAGCTGGGGTTTGTGACTAAGCAATAAATCCGTAAGTTGGTTGACATCTAACTTATACCACGGTCGTTTCAATGTTGACCGTGAGTGATGCTGAGCTGGCTTGCCTAGCCAATAAAAAGAGAAAGGAACAAGGAAATGATCCGTCCAAGCTTTTCCCCCCTATTGTGGCTACTAGGCACTGGTTAATGCCCCTGAAACCCTGGGCTCTGGTAATCAGGCCTAGGGTCTATAAGTTGAAGTGTCAAGGTAAAGCACGACTCCTAGTCTGTCACTGCAGACTGGAAGGGCAGTTTAAAACTGCTAACTCAACTTTGCCATTTAATGTAATGGCAAAGTGAAACCTTCCTTTTAAATATGTATTTCACCCCTAACGAGCCCTAAGGCAGGGTGCTGTATTTTAATAAGTGGAACATGTACTTTTACATGGTCTAACAGTAAAAACCCTAAATTGTTGTTTTTAGTGCGCAAAAGGCAAGTATCCCTATTAGCAAGTACAGAGTTACAGGCTGACATCTCAGCCCTGCTACCTTCTGAATGGGACTACTAAAGCTGGTACAGTAAGGTGTCGAAAGAATCAGCGCATTAAATCCGATTTAATGGTTAAATCAAATTTAATCTCACTAGTGGGCAAATGGCAACTTTAGAAGTTTCCACTTTAGTTGCCCAAGGTATCCAGTTCTGTGTGCGGTTGCACACAAGTACTGTCCTCACGAAGTGCCTCCTTCCCCCCCTGTGGAGACGTGTGAATGGCTCCCAGAAAAGGACACAATAGAAGCCTGAGTGGAGAAGAATGTGTTGCTTCTCTCTGGCTGGAAGCCACAGGGGTGTTAGCCCAAAAGGCGAACTTCAAAGGAGAAGCAGCCATTGAAGGGCAAATGGGAGAGAGGCTGCTCGATTGTTTAAGCAGACAGGCTGGGACTAGGGACAAAGAGGGGAAGCCAGTTGTCAAACAGTTTTTTTTTTTCCCAGGGGCATGTAGCCCCCTTGGTAGCCACCCCTCTGGGTTGGGCTATGGAGCTCTACACACCGAGAGTTACTCCATCTTGAGAGTGGACAGAACGGGGACTTCTGAGATAGCTAGATGCCACATTTAGGAAGTAGTCATCAGGAGGGAGGTAACCTTATAGCCCATTGGCTAGTGACTAGGGCCTCCCCTGAGGGCATTTTCTGGGCATAAAAAAGGCAGACCTGGCACCCAGAACCCCATATCTTGTGGACTGGCTAAGAGGACCGAAGGACTGCTGTGCTGCACCGACGTGAACTGCACCTGCTAGCCCTGGTGGCTAGCAAAGGAGAAGGAACTGTACGTGCTGTGTCTTGCTCATGGAAAAGTCAACTTCTGAGCCCAGGCGAAACCAGCTGCCACTCCTCGCCACCATGCAGTCTAAGGCACCAAGACCCAATGCTCAAATGTTGCCCCCAAGTCTGCTCAACCCTGGAGATCAGTCTGAGTGCAGCTAGGTCGCCCAGAAGGCAAGTTACCGCCAAAAGAAGGAAACCGCTGATACTACTGGGTACGGAGCGACTGGTAGCCCAGTTGCAACTGGATTTCTACCAAGCTTGAGTGGAATTTAAGGGACGTCGACCCCTGTGGCCAGGGTCGCCTCACCAAGCCTGTGGACTGAGAAGTAGCCAGAGGATGGCACCCGTCGACCACACAGCATCTTCAGCATCCTTGAGCATCTTCAGCATCCTGTATCCCTTGCATCAGGACCACTCCTTAGAAGTTAATGGAAAGGAGCCACTGATGCTGGAACTGAACCTGAGACTGCTTTTCTGGACAAGGTAACTTCCAGTGACTGGCCCCCTGCTGGAGTTGGTTGCCTAAACTAACTTCAAAGTAACCACTTTGATACTTGCACAAGTTTATCTTGTAAGAGTTTCTTAGTGTCAAATTCATTGAATTCATCAATGCTTGTTTGTGGTTAAGTAACACTTGATGATTTACTGCACCATGTAAATTCGATATCTCCGAAACCCTCCTGTGGATCTTTTTTTGTTTTGGTGTCTAAAATTACATAAAAATCGAATCTGTTTTTATGATTTGATGTCGTATTTCGTTGGTGGCTCATGTATTTCTTTAAATATCTTGGTGCTGCTTAAATGCTTTACACTTGTTCGTTTGTACAAGCCTGACTGCTCAGAGCAACAGTTACCCATGGTTGAGCTAAGGGTTAACCGAAACCTGCTGGTTGTTGGTAAGTGCATTACACAGTGAGGTTGCACAACCACACAATATAATACTCCCCTTTTCCTCACAGGGACATATCTGGATTACGCATAATCTGGCAAAATACTAGCCTGTTCTCAGTTTAACCTTCACAGAATGAAGCCCCATCCCCACTGGGGCTAATCTGGAAACGTACATCACTAAAATACCTAGGGATCTGTATATAGAGAGCCTAAAATGACACAGTGGAGGGTAATGTGGGGAAGGCCATCATTGCATTGAGAAGCGGGATAACTTTTTGAAGAAAACTCCCCATATCGGTGGTAGGGCGAGCTGCGAATGCCAAGATGGTGGCATTACCTAGACTACTGTATTATTTTGCTGCATTACCAGTGATAATCCCAGAGGTAAATTCCACGAATGAGACCCTGTACTCACTGATTTAATATTTGGTAAGAATAGACGTAGAGTAGCACAATCCAAGCTCCAACACCCAGTGACAAATGGAGGCCTGGCACCCCCGGACTACAAGACTTATTACTTGGCAGGGCAGATGCAATGGTTTACGATGTGGGTGTAAGTTAGGAAGAACGGAGTGAATTTTTTGGAGTCCTCCACCCCTGCTCTTCGGTGGTTGATACAGCCAAACACTGCTGATTGCTGACAGTAGTCAAACATTGCTGGCTTCTCTGCCTACTACAAAAAACTTGAATGGAGGCCCCATATTTTCAGGACATTCTATTGTACTATTTATCTGTCCTCCCTGATGCGGGTAAGTGGGGAAGGTTGACTGGACAGATTTAGGCATTGAAATTCTGGGTGACTTATTCAGGGCAGGAGAACTGTTGACCTTTGAGGAGTCGCATTCAGACTTTGAGCTCCCAGCAGGGCAGTTTTTGCTTTACGGAGTGGTTGTAGCAGCACTTAAGAGGAAGTGGAGAGCGAGACCAGGAGAACCTAAATTGCACCAAGGATGCTATATTATCATGTACTACCACGGATGAATAAAAGTCCATTTCATGCCTGTATCGAACTCTGAGAGCAGACCTAATTACTCCTTACAAGCAGTGAAAGACAGCTGGGCAGAGGACTTGAGAGCACCCATTGAGAATGGAGACTTAGTAAAAGTGCTGGATAGAGTCCCGAGGGTCTCCAGGAATGCACGGTTTAGGTTAATCAATTTCTGTTTTATCCACAGATCATATCTTACACCCAGTAAAATCAACAAATTCTTCCCGCACGCTCAAACTACGTGTCCCAGATGCGGTACTGTGGTGATGAAGTTTCACATGGTTTGGGACTGCACACACCGTTCTGCATATTGATCTGACATTACCTTTATTAATTACACCAGGGACTGCACAACAGCATTGTCCCCCACGACTTGTGGAATCTGTATCGTCACCCAGTTAAACATAAAATTACATCCAAATTCATTGACTTGACAGACCCTCCAGGATTACGCGATTTCGCAATTTGCAAAAAAAATCGCGAAATTGGCACTTTAGTAACAAGGCCGCATTTTTTTACAAACGTGCCCGCGAAATCTGGGCCCGCCGCACCCCCATACAGTTTTTAATGCTCTTCGATCGCTGCTTGGCACACGTAGTACAGCAAGCACCAGCTGCAGAACCTCTATGATCAGAGTCTCAGGGTAAAAATACTAGGTTGAGATAAAACAGCGAAAGGTTCCAGTCAATATATGTGCTTAAAAACGTTGTATAACAATGTAAAGGGCACATACTGTCACGTAACACTTTGTCACATCTGGTTGTTACCGCAGCCTGTGCAGTCAGCAAAGGCATTGAGCAAGGCTCGCCTCCTTAGTGAGACATCCCGGGGTGGTTGTCTGCTCTGGAGCCTGTAACTCACTGGGGTCCACCAATGCTGAACCTGCCGCTCGGCCTCTTCTCTGAGCTATGGAGAGAAGCATGGCCTGCCCCTATACCAACCCACGCGCAACCTGCCCAAAAAAGAGAAAAACTGTATACTACTGGTGCGAAAAAAGCTTTAGAGGAGCAAGATTTAGGAGGGGCTTACAGGGCTTACCTTTTGGTTCAGCAAGAGATCATCCTGTCAGGGAAAGTCTGGCCTCTGTTGTTTTTCAGACGATGCTTCCCGCAATGCGGAAGTGCGCTTGCCTGCTCCCCGGGTTAGGGCACTCTAATTTATGAGATGAGCACGAGTTGACATTCAAACCACGTTAAACTAGCTCTACTGCAAGCTGAACTGCTAACTCATGAATGAACAGTAACAACATCACGAATCCCTTTGAAGTCGAACGCTCTCAGAAGAACAGCTCGCACTAACTGAGTTGTGCTCGTGTATGGCAGCCCCAGCGAGTGGCAGATTTTTACCATTTTTCTTTTTTTTTTTTTTATCTGTCCCAAGGCTGCACTTTGGAGGGGAAAATATCCAAAAACACAACATTTTAAAGCGATGTGTTTTCCTTCGCCTTTTTTGGATCCATTTCACAGGGGAACGAATGAAGGTAAAAAAAGAGGGTAAGCGCTGTTTCTTGAACTCACTGTTTTCAGCAGATGAGGAGGAGTGGGATAGAGACCCGCATGAGGGGAGAGGGAGAGAGGCAGGGAGAGAGGCAGAGAGAGCGGGGCGAGAAGGCAGGGAGAGGGCAGAGAGGGCAGGGAGAGGGCAAAGTGAGAGGCAGGGAGAGAGAGGCGGGGAGAGGCAGAGAGAGAGAGAGAGAGGCAGAGAGGGGGAGAGGGGGAGAGGGGGAGAGGCAGAGAGGGGGGAGAGGAGCAGAGGGGGGCAGTGGCGGCTCGCCGAGGGAGTGCTGCGGGGTGGGGGAGGGGCAGAGTGGGGGGTAGCGGACTCGGACATACGACGGACAGAACTCAGAGTAAGGCTTACTCTGAGTTCTGTCTGTCGTACGAGTCCACTACCCCCTCCCCACCCTGCCTCTCCCCCGCCCCACCACCCCGTAGCACTCCCTCGGCGAGCTGCCACTGGAGAGGCAGAGAGGGTGGAGGAGAGGCAGAGGGGGTGGAGGAGAGGCAGAGGGGGTGGAGGAGAGGCAGAGGGGGTGGAGGAGAGGCAGAGGGGGTGGAGGAGAGGCAGAGGGGGTGGAGGAGAGGCAGAGGGGGTGGAGAGAGAGGCAGGAGAGAGAGGCAGGAGAGAGAGGCAGAGGGTGGAGAGAGAGGCAGAGGGGGGAGAGAGGCAGAGGGGGGAGAGAGAGGCAGAGGGGGGAGAGGGGGGCGAGAGAGGCAGAGGGGGGGCGAGGGAGGCAGAGGGGGGGCGAGAGAGGCAGAGGGGGGGCGCGAGAGAGGCAGAGGGGGGGCGCGAGAGGCAGAGGGGGGCGCGAGAGGCAGAGGGGGGCAGAGGCGCGAGGGGGGCAGAGGCGCGAGGGGGGCAGAGGCGCGAGGGAGGCAGAGGCGAGGCAGAGGCGGGAGAGGCAGAGGCGGGAGAGGCAGAGGCGGGAGAGGCAGAGGCGGGAGAGGCAGAGGCGGGAGAGGCAGAGGCGGGAGAGGCAGAGGCGGGAGAGGCAGAGGCGGGAGAGGGGCGAGAGGGAGAGGAGGGAGAGGGGCGAGAGGGAGAGGGGGAGAGGCAGAGAGGGGGAGAGGAGCAGAGGGGGGCAGTGGCGGCTCGCCGAGGGAGTGCTGCGGGGTGGGGGAGGGGCAGGGTGGGGGTAGCGGACTCGGACATACGACGGACAGAACTCAGAGTAAGGCTTACTCTGAGTTGTGTCTGTCGTACGAGTCCACTACCCCCTCCCCACCCTGCCTCTCCCCCGCCCCACCACCCCGCAGCACTCCTCGGCGAGCTGCCACTGGAGAGGCAGAGGGGGTGGAGAGAGGCAGAGGGGGTGGAGAGAGGCAGAGGGGGTGGAGAGAGGCAGAGGGGGTGGAGAGAGGCAGAGGGGGGTGGAGAGAGGCAGAGGGGGTGGAGAGAGGCAGAGGGGGTGGAGGAGAGGCAGAGGGGGTGGAGGAGAGGCAGAGGGGGTGGAGGAGAGGCAGAGGGGGTGGAGGAGAGGCAGAGGGGGTGGAGGAGAGGCAGAGGGGGTGGAGGAGAGGCAGAGGGGGTGGAGGAGAGGCAGAGGGGGTGGAGGAGAGGCAGAGGGGGTGGAGGAGAGGCAGGGGTGGGAGGAGAGGCAGGGGTGGAGGAGAGGCAGAGAGGGTGGAGGAGAGGCAGAGAGGGTGGAGGAGAGGCAGAGAGGGTGGAGGAGAGGCAGAGAGGGTGGAGGAGAGGCAGAGAGAGTGCAGTAGAGGCGGAGAGGGTGGAGGGAGAGGGTGGAGGGAGAGGGTGGAGGGAGAGGGTGGAGGGAGAGGGTGGAGGGAGAGGGTGGAGAGAGAGGGTGGAGAGAGAGGCAGGAGAGAGAAGCAGAGGGTGGAGAGAGAGGCAGAGGGGGAGAGAGGCAGAGGGGGTGGAGGAGAGGCAGAGGGGGTGGAGGAGAGGCAGAGGGGGTGGAGGAGAGGCAGAGGGGGTGGAGGAGAGGCAGAGGGGGTGGAGGAGAGGCAGAGGGGGTGGAGGAGAGGCAGAGGGGGTGGAGGAGAGGCAGAGGGGGTGGAGGAGAGGCAGAGAGGGTGGAGGAGAGGCAGAGAGGGTGGAGGAGAGGGTGGAGGAGAGGGTGGAGAGGGGCAGGAGAGGGTGGAGAGAGGCAGGAGAGGGTGGAGAGAGGCAGGAGAGGGTGGAGAGAGAGGCAGGAGAGGGTGGAGAGAGAGGCAGGAGAGGGTGGAGAGAGAGGCAGGAGAGGGTGGAGATAGAGGCAGGAGAGGGTGGAGAGAGGCAGGAGAGGGGTGGAGAGAGAGGCAGGAGAGGGTGGAGAGAGGCAGGAGAGGGTGGAGAGAGAGGCAGGAGAGGGTGGAGAGAGAGGCAGGAGAGGGTGGAGGAGAGGCAGAGGGGGTGGAGGAGAGGCAGAGAGGGTGGAGGAGAGGCAGAGAGGGTGGAGGAGAGGCAGAGAGGGTGGAGGAGAGGCAGAGAGGGTGGAGGAGAGGCAGAGAGGGTGGAGGAGAGGCAGGAGAGAGGCAGGAGAGAGAGGCAGGAGAGAGAGGCAGGAGAGAGAGGCAGGAGAGAGAGGCAGGAGAGAGAGGCAGGAGAGAGAAGCAGGAGAGAGAGGCAGGAGAGAGAGGCAGGAGAGAGAAGCAGAGAGTGGAGAGAGAGGCAGAGGGGGGGCGCGAGGCAGAGGGGGGAGAGACGCGAGGGGGGCAGAGGCGCGAGGGGGGCAGAGGCGCGAGGGGGGCAGAGGCGGGAGAGGCAGAGGCGGGAGAGGCAGAGGCGGGAGAGGCAGAGGCGGGAGAGGCAGAGGCGGGAGAGGCAGAGGCGGGAGAGGCAGAGGCGCGAGAGGGAGAGGGGCGAGAGGGAGAGGCAGAGAGGGGGGAGAGGAGCAGAGGGGGGCAGTGGCGGCTCGCCGAGGGAGTGCTGCGGGGTGGGGGAGGGGCAGGGTGGGGGGTAGCGGACTCGGACATACGACGGACAGAACTCAGAGTAAGGCTTACTCGGAGTTGTCTGTCGTACGAGTCCACTACCCCCTCCCCACCCTGCCTCTCCCCCGCCCCACCACCCCGCAGCACTCCCTCGGCGAGCTGCCACTGGAGAGGCAGAGGGGGTGGAGAGAGGCAGAGGGGGTGGAGAGAGGCAGAGGGGGTGGAGAGAGGCAGAGGGGGTGGAGAGAGGCAGAGGGGGTGGAGAGAGGCAGAGGGGGTGGAGGAGAGGCAGAGGGGGTGGAGGAGAGGCAGAGGGGGTGGAGGAGAGGCAGAGGGGGTGGAGGAGAGGCAGAGGGGGTGGAGGAGAGGCAGAGGGGGTGGAGGAGAGGCAGAGGGGGTGGAGGAGAGGCAGAGGGGTGGAGGAGAGGCAGAGGGGGTGGAGGAGAGGCAGAGGGGGTGGAGGAGAGGCAGAGGGGGTGGAGGAGAGGCAGGGGTGGAGGAGAGGCAGGGGTGGAGGAGAGGCAGAGGGTGGAGGAGAGGCAGAGGGGGTGGAGGAGAGGCAGAGGGGTGGAGGAGAGGCAGAGAGGGTGGAGGAGAGGCAGAGAGAGTGCAGTAGAGGCAGAGAGGGTGCAGTAGAGGAGGAGGGGGTGGAGGGAGAGGGTGGAGGGAGAGGGTGGAGGGAGAGGGTGGAGGGAGAGGGTGGAGGGAGAGGGTGGAGGGAGAGGGTGGAGAGAGAGGGTGGAGAGAGAGGCAGGAGAGAGAAGCAGAGGGTGGAGAGAGAGGCAGAGGGGGAGAGAGGCAGAGGGGGTGGAGGAGAGGCAGAGGGGGTGGAGGAGAGGCAGAGGGGGTGGAGGAGAGGCAGAGGGGGTGGAGGAGAGGCAGAGGGGGTGGAGGAGAGGCAGAGGGGGTGGAGGAGAGGCAGAGGGGGTGGAGGAGAGGCAGAGGGGGTGGAGGAGAGGCAGAGAGGGTGGAGGAGAGGCAGAGAGGGTGGAGGAGAGGCAGAGAGGGTGGAGGAGAGGGTGGAGGAGAGGGTGGAGAGGGGCAGGAGAGGGTGGAGAGGGGCAGGAGAGGGTGGAGAGAGGCAGGAGAGGGTGGAGAGAGGCAGGAGAGGGTGGAGAGAGAGGCAGGAGAGGGTGGAGAGAGAGGCAGGAGAGGGTGGAGAGAGAGGCAGGAGAGGGTGGAGAGAGAGGCAGGAGAGGGTGGAGAGAGAGGCAGGAGAGGGTGGAGAGAGAGGCAGGAGAGGGTGGAGAGAGAGGCAGGAGAGGGTGGAGAGAGAGGCAGGAGAGGGTGGAGGAGAGGCAGAGGGGGTGGAGGAGAGGCAGAGGGGGTGGAGGAGAGGCAGAGAGGGTGGAGGAGAGGCAGAGAGGGTGGAGGAGAGGCAGAGAGGGTGGAGGAGAGGCAGAGAGGGTGGAGGAGAGGCAGGAGAGAGGCAGGAGAGAGAGGCAGGAGAGGCAGGAGAGAGAGGCAGGAGAGAGAGGCAGGAGAGAGAGGCAGGAGAGAGAGGCAGGAGAGAGAAGCAGGAGAGAGAGGCAGGAGAGAGAAGCAGAGGGTGGAGAGAGAGGCAGAGGGGGGGCGCGAGGCAGAGGGGGGAGAGACGCGAGGGGGGCAGAGGCGCGAGGGGGGCAGAGGCGGGAGAGGCAGAGGCGGGAGAGGCAGAGGCGGGAGAGGCAGAGGCGGGAGAGGCAGAGGCGGGAGAGGCAGAGGCGGGAGAGGCAGAGGCGGGAGAGGCAGAGGCGGGAGAGGCAGAGGCGCGAGAGGGAGAGGCAGAGAGGGAGAGGGGCGAGAGGGAGAGGCAGAGAGGGGGAGAGGAGCAGAGGGGGCAGTGGCGGCTCGCCGAGGGAGTGCTGCGGGGTGGGGAGGGGCAGGGTGGGGGTAGCGGACTCGGACATACGACGGACAGAACTCAGAGTAAGGCTTACTCGGAGTTGTCTGTCGTACGAGTCCACTACCCCTCCCCACCCTGCCTCTCCCTCGCCCCCACCACCCCGCAGCACTCCCTCGGCGAGCTGCCACTGGAGAGGCAGAGGGGGTGGAGAGAGGCAGAGGGGGTGGAGAGAGGCAGAGGGGGTGGGGAGAGGCAGAGGGGGTGGGGAGAGGCAGAGGGGGTGGAGAGAGGCAGAGGGGGTGGAGAGAGGCAGAGGGGGTGGAGAGAGGCAGAGGGGTGGAGAGAGGCAGAGGGGGTGGAGGAGAGGCAGAGGGTGTGGAGGAGAGGCAGAGGGGTGGAGGAGAGGCAGAGGGGGTGGAGGAGAGGCAGAGGGGGTGGAGGAGAGGCAGAGGGGGTGGAGGAGAGGCAGAGGGGGTGGAGGAGAGGCAGAGGGGGTGGAGGAGAGGCAGAGAGGGTGGAGGAGAGGCGGAGGGGGTGGAGGGAGGGGGTGGAGGGAGAGGGTGGAGGGAGGCAGAGGGTGGAGAGAGAGGCAGAGGGGGCTGAGAGGCAGAGGGTGGAGAGAGGCAGAGGGTGGAGAGAGGCAGAGGGTGGAGAGAGGCAGAGGGTGGAGAGAGGCAGAGGGGGTGGAGGAGAGGCAGAGGGGGTGGAGGAGAGGCAGAGGGGGTGGAGAGAGAGGCAGGAGAGGGTGGAGAGAGAGGCAGGAGAGGGTGGAGAGAGAGGCAGGAGAGGGTGGAGAGAGAGGCAGGAGAGGGTGGAGAGAGAGGCAGGAGAGGGTGGAGAGAGAGGCAGGAGAGGGTGGAGAGAGAGGCAGGAGAGGGTGGAGAGAGAGGCAGGAGAGGGTGGAGAGAGAGGCAGGAGAGGGTGGAGAGAGAGGCAGGAGAGGGTGGAGAGAGAGGCAGGAGAGAGGCAGAGGGGGTGGAGGAGAGGCAGAGAGGGTGGAGGAGAGGCAGAGAGGGTGGAGGAGAGGCAGAGAGGAGAGGGTGGAGGAGAGGGTGGAGGAGAGGGTGGAGGAGAGGGTGGAGGAGAGGGTGGAGAGAGAGGCAGGAGAGGGTGGAGAGAGAGGCAGGAGAGGGTGGAGAGAGAGGCAGGGAGAGGGTGGAGAGAGAGGCAGGAGAGGGTGGGAGAGAGAGGCAGGAGAGGGTGGAGAGAGAGGCAGGAGAGGGTGGAGAGAGCGGCAGGAGAGGGTGGAGAGAGAGGCAGGAGAGGGTGGAGAGAGAGGCAGGAGAGGGTGGAGAGAGAGGCAGGAGAGGGTGGAGAGAGAGGCAGGAGAGAGAGGCAGAGGGGGTGGAGGAGAGGCAGAGGGGGTGGAGGAGAGGCAGAGGGGGTGGAGGAGAGGCAGAGGGGGTGGAGGAGAGGCAGAGGGGTGGAGGAGAGGCAGAGGGGGTGGAGGAGAGGCAGAGAGGGTGGAGGAGAGGGTGGAGGAGAGGGTGGAGGAGAGGGTGGAGGAGAGGGTGGAGAGGCAAGGGAGAGGCAGGAGAGGGTGGAGAGAGGCAGGAGAGGGAGGCAGGAGAGGGTGGAGAGAGAGGCAGGAGAGGGTGGAGAGAGAGGCAGGAGAGGGTGGAGAGAGAGGCAGGAGAGGGTGGAGAGAGAGGCAGGAGAGGGTGGAGAGAGAGGCAGGAGAGGGTGGAGAGAGAGGCAGGAGAGGGTGGAGAGAGAGGCAGGAGAGGGTGGAGAGAGAGGCAGGAGAGGGTGGAGAGAGAGGCAGGAGAGGGTGGAGAGAGAGGCAGGAGAGGGTGGAGAGAGAGGCAGAGGGGGGAGAGAGAGGCAGAGGGTGGAGAGAGAGGCAGAGGGTGGAGAGAGAGGCAGAAGAGAGGCAGAGGCAGAGGGTGGAGAGAGAGGCAGAGGGTGGAGAGAGGGGGGAGAGAGGCAGAGGGGGGAGAGAGGGAGAGGCGGCAGAGGGAGAGGCGGCAGAGGGAGAGGCGGCAGAGGGAGAGGCGGCAGAGGGAGAGGCGGCAGAGGGAGAGGCGGCAGAGGGAGAGGCAGGAGAGGGAGAGGCAGGAGAGGGAGAGGGGCGAGAGGGAAAGAGAAAGAAAGCTGCCAGCGGCCTCGGCACCAAAGGCAAAATGAGTACAATTTTATCAACGCCCCATAAGCTCTGTTAGATAGGCTTTTGGGAACATAACATGGGGTGAGGGGCTTATTTCAGTCCATGTGATGCAGCTGGATGGATTCACAGAGCTGGATTACAAGTAAAATAAAGTGCCACAATAATGCTGCAAACTTTTAATTGTTGTGCCGCAAAATTTCCATTTTTGTGCCACAAAATAAATTTATGCCGCAATCTCCTGGGGGGGGGTGGTCTGACTTGGCTCTAATTCTGGCCAAACCAATCTTAACTGGAAGGCTACAGGGAGACCACAGGTAGATAGTTGGAAGAGGGAAGTTATTAGATGGGCTACATATAAGTGTCACCCTCTTTAGGGAAAAACTCCCATGGCCATTATTGATGCATCTATGAACGTATCTAATCTAGGATTCCACCAATTGGCTGGTGCGGTTGTTCTACATTGCCAGGATCAATTGAGATCTCTTCTCATCCAAAAGTACAGGCCTGCATTTTGTTTTTGCCCTTAGATGGGAAGTTTGTTTGGTTCCACATTAATGATACACTTTAACATATAAAGGAGAACAAGGACTGCACTGTTTTTATGAATTCTATGAATTAGTTGATCGCCATCTCACCACCAGCAGCAGCCGACCCTACAAAATTAATATAGACCTGATCTGTCCAGGCAATCCCGAAACTCAGGCCAACAGTCTGCCTTACTCCACCAATCCTAACAAGCATTGGCATAGCCAATAGGTCTCGCCTTTGGGACCTTATAAGTGTTTAGCCAGAGCTATTGGCCATGGCAATGTCTTTTAGCTATGTTGTAGAGCAGCGTGGCTTCTGTGCAGCATGTTGCAAAGTTATAATAAAAAAGTGTTATAAGCATTTTTAAAGTAAAGGAAGCACATATACGCCAATGTAAAAACAATGTTTTTAACAAACACCATGAACGCGGCAAGGTTGTTGGGACTGGGGATGAAGCGAGCACTGGTGCCTGTGACAAAGTATGCCCAGAAATAACCCCAAGAGTAAACACAATCCCAGAAAAAAGCGATGAAAAACATCAGGAGAGGGATACAAAAAAGGGGGAGGAAGGCTGCCCTAGGTCAATATGGAAGCCGGCTAGGCAGGGAGAGTGCAGAGAAATTATCCCTGAAGGGTATTAATATTTGAATCACCTGGGCTGACAGAAGCCACGCGAAATGCTAATTTTCCAGATGACGGATGACAGGACAGATTAATGGCAGATGACAGGACAGATTAATGGCAGATGACAGGACGGATTAATGGCAGCAGATGCAGAGGTTTTGGTGCTTTAATGACAAACCAAGGAATGTCAGTAAACTAAACAATGACAAATTGCCACAAAAAATGCAAATTTGTGCAACAAAATTTCCATTATTCTGCCTCAAAATCTTCAAGTTGGTGCCTCATTATCCTGGGGGGCTGACTAGATCACATTCTTGGATCCTGGAATCATCAAAATGCAAGAAAAGTATTTAGACTCCTTGCCAATGGACATACGTAAGTGCTTGCACTCATAGCAGAGGTTTCCTTGGGCATGAAAATTATGACTGTCCTCGGAATCCCCAAATCCTCGTATTTCTTGCAATTACAATATAACGAGATAGATGGAACATGCTGATTGGTCCGCTGCAACGATTTAGCAGCACATCTGTGAAACCTGATGTTTCTTGTTTCTATCGCAGCATGATCAGCTTATCTTTTCATCCTTCTTTGAAGTGGATGAAATTAAATTCAATTGTAATACGATACAAGGAGATTGAGCAGAGTGCGGTATCATTTGTTCAGGGCATGTGCCATTGAGCTGCGCCTGGATCGCAGCTGTTGCTATGCCAGGAAATGAGGATGACACCAGGATAAGATGGCGCACCTCTGCACTCCATCCACCCCAGTCGACGGGGGTCAGCGAGCCACAACTTACAAGGGCGAGTTAATAGCTGCGGGATAGAACCTGTGATATGTTACAGGCCATTTCGTGCTCCCTGAGCATTAATTCACCCAGCTTTCACAAGCAGCTTCTGCTTTCCATGCGCCACCCAAATTGGGGTGTGTGAAAGAGGGATGCTGGCGGACAAGACGCCTACTAAGCAATTGAATATGGGAATGCATTCTTTTATTGTGGCACTCCCAGAACTGCTTTCACTTACCCGATGTAGTGACAACTTGTTGCAGCAGTATGCCTCGCTGAGCTGCCTATCTTTGAGCCGGGGCATTCTGCAACCATAATTTACCCTCTCTTCACCACCGCTACTTCTTTTCACCCTGGCTCTCTGCTGCTGCAACACGTGAGAGTCTCAACACTGGAACTAAGTGTTACATTGCAAGAGCTCCGACTGGAAGCAATCGCCCTCGCGCAACAGACGGTTAAAACACATTACAGCCATAATGGGAACTACCGTGCGCATGCACAACAGCGGCTTTGCAGATTACTGCCTCTAACGGCGCAAAGTATGCTAGAGTTGTCTGTTTATATGTGCAAAACCAGATCCAGCACAACAATTTTGCGATCGGAAAGATCAATATAGAAAAAAGCTGCGCTGGTCTACATTTTGGGGAGATAAACACTGTTGCAAATGAATGAAGAGCCCACGCCCAGCAGCACACTATGGCTACTGAGTGTATGTGCCCCCTCGAGTTCAGCTTCACATCTAGGAGCTGTACATATGTTAATGCGATACGGGCGAAGGGGCAGCAGATGTAGAACCAGTTGTGCCTGGCGTGGTCTCTCCCAGTGCCTCCCGTATCCCCCAACAGGGACAAAATCAGATCCCAAACACCTACCAAAACACAGTCGTGAGGCACCCTCTTTTGTTCTCCTCACAGCACCGTGAGGAAGAGCTGGGTCTGTACACCTCGACACTCATGCTGCGGCTGGGCGTGTTCTCGGAGTCTGGAAGGAGGGAGAGAGAATGAAACTTAACCGACCCCCGCTCACCCTCCCGGCAAGATTGAAAGGAAACCCCTGAAAGCTACATGAGGGGTCAACGGCGGAGGAAGAGACGGGAGGCAGGCTTAGAGATCGCTGACAGCAGAGAAGCGGCCCGCGTAGGAAGTGGCAGTGACAAGGCATGGTGGGGATGATTTACATGGCCGTCCGAGCGACTGAAAACCGCAACGCTCATGTTGTATGAGAAGCCTGTCCTAAACAAGCCGGGTGGGGGCATGGCAAATTAAGCAGCCATGCGCCTTTCTTTTCTCCAAAAGGAAATAGAAACACAAGAGAGAGTGGCTGCCGTGAAAAAAATCAAGCACATGAAGCGGCCTCGAACCCTTCATGAAGCCGCCACACGATGTAAACAAAACACGAACACTTAACACGAGCGGAGGCAGGCCAACAAAAACGAGAGCTGAACTCTGGGGAGGGAAGTCGGCTGCCTGCTTGCAGCAGAGAAAAGACAGAGTAGGGAGGAGGGAGGCAGCGTCGGCACAAGTGAAGCGCTGGACAGCAGAGACGTCGGCAGCGTCAGAGAGGAGCGGGGGCGAGCGAGCGCGGCAGCCTGCTGAGCTGACCACACGCTCGTGCACAATGGCCATGTGTTTTCAATTATCGCGCCCGCGTCGGGGCACGATAATTGCAAACAGATGGCGGCCGTGCGGGTAACCGCACGGAAAAGGCCATTGTGCACGAGCGTGTGGTCAGCTTTTTGAAGCCCCTTACATGAAGTCTCGCAGAGCAACGCTTGCGCGCTACTCTAGGCTCGACCTAAAAAGCATGTAAGTCGCCATTCCAAATCCCAAGGCCGTACAAGCCAGTGACTCTCCACTGACACCAGCAACTTCTACCCCCTCATTGCCTGATTGTGTTTGAGGTAGGATCACTGCTTACTTACAGAAATGATCATGCATCACTTCTGATAGGTGGATTTTAGACCTGATCCAGCGGGAGCATACACTCAAATTCTTTGCGAAACTACCATGCACCCACTTCAACAGGAGCACCATCAACGCCTTCTGCAACTAGAGATCCTTTCAGTGATACAATAGGGCGACCCTTGAACTACTACCGAAATGCTAGCAAAATGTTCATTTTTTTTTTTTTTTTAGTTTTTTCCTGGCTAAAAAAAGAAATTGGGAGAATGGTGACCGATGCTGCACTTACAGTGCTTAAACAAATACCTAAAAAAACATTAGTTACTGCAAGACATTCTTTTGCTTCTGTAGATGGAGGTGCACATACCTTCATTGGATTTACAGGATGCATGTTTTTACATTCCCACATATCGAAAGTATCTGTTTGAGGTAACTGGCCGAAGTTACCAATCAGCCTCATGTCAAACCCCCCCCCCCACCCCCCTCCCCATATCTTTACGAATTACATGGCTCCAGTTGTGTCCCTCCAGGGTCATCAAGTCTTTTCTTACCTGGATGATTGGTTAAAAGAAAGCTTGCGATCTGAGGCTGCATCATCCTGCACAGCAGTGTCACAGCCTCGACCTTGCATTGAATCATACAAAATCTCCACGGACTCAGACAAGCTGGATGTATTTTCTAGGGTCCGTCCTCGATACCATAGACTGAAAGGCAGTTCCATTAAAAAAGCGCTTACAGTTTGCTAAGCATTACCACTTTATTCTGTGACACAAAAGTGAAGCAACCATCCATATGTGCAACTCCCTTTAAATGTTGATGTCCTTGTGCGCAGCATTGATACCCAACTGCTGTCTTCATATGAGACCTCTAAGAAAAATGATATGCTCAATGGATGCAATGTCATAGCTCCTTCAAAGACAGTGTACTTATAACAGATAGTCAAATCATCACTAAAATGGCAGACTGACGGGAGCAATACCAATGTAGGTCCCTCCTTCATACCCCAGCATTCCATTACGTAATAACTACAGATGGAGTTCTAAAATGCTTTGCTGTGCTTCTTCAGGAGCTTTCATGGAGGGAATTCTGGCCATAGACAACATTTCATATCCATATACTAGAATCGCAGCCATCTGCACCTTGCTTCCGTTCCTCTGAAAATACATTGCTCGACTCTGCTAATAAAAATGGAAAACCACATTCTTTTATGTAAACGAGCAAGGAGGGGGCCCTGCACCTTTGGGCTTCAGCAGTACAGCGTGGGATATCCTCAAAAGCATAACACCTCCCAGGCACCAGCAATAAGTCGGTGCCACACTCCCCAGTACGACAGGAGAATGCCATGAACGCGTGCTAAATTAACACGCTACAGAAAATATTCCATCTCTGGGGGAAACTCAATCCGTATCTTTTCCGGCAGGCACTTTCAACCCTGAAAGAGGGAGATGCGTTTGCCTTGACCTGGAGCAGAGCTTTTGCTTACATTTTTCTACTGTTTCCACTTGTTCCTCTCGATTTTGGCTATTGTTCTCGGGAGACCTGTTTATATCATCCTAATTGTCCCACATGGCGCAAACAGCACCGTTCTTCAGATCTCCTATAGCTCCCTATCGCCACTCCTATTCTTCTTGACAAGAGTCCACATCTTATGTCGTAGCACACAAGTCAAATTTTGCATCAAAATCCATCCTCTCCTAGTTTCACTGCCTGGCTCCTGAGCACAATAGTTTTGCCAGCCGGAACATCCTGGATGATTGCAGAAAAATGCTTGCTCAAGTGAGAGGGCAGTCATCCAACAGAACTTATGAAGTCAAGTGAAAGTTTTTGTTCCTTCTGTGAATCAAAAGGCGTACATCTGCTTCATTTGTAGCTTTTAATGTCAGTAACCATAATTTCTATGACAAAATTAACCCCCTCATTTTGTTTGTAATTGAAGTGCTGTAAGTTTTACAGCTTTGATTCTATCAAGATGGCGTTCAGGTGACCCACACTTTAGTCACTAGTGTAGAATGTTAGCATTTTAGCCCATATGCCTCTAGTGCATGGTTGTGTTCGCCTCCCCCCCCCCCCCCCTCTCCCTCCCCTCCCCCATATTTTTTAACTCATTTTCAGGGTGCTGGGACCATGTCCTTGAGTTTTGTAATGACTGCCTCAAAATATTCTTCTTGTTGTGACCAGCCAATCTGGATTGACTAGTCCCTTTTAAATTGAGTATATCTGGACATCTTAAGTCCAGAAATCCTTACCTTTTTTCCCCTTTCATTTCTGACCAGATTCATTCTTTAAACTCAGATTTTTCAAACGGCTGAACAGATTTACATCAAATCACAAATGGCACGCTTTCTGAGTAAAGTTCTAACTTTGTCAAATTTGGTGTATTTCTTTTCAGCCTTTTTTTCTGTATCTAAGAGCAAAACTTTCCTAAGGTAATCCATCTTGGAAATCTTACTTTTAGGACCCCCCTTTTCCTTGGCGCCTGCTCAACAGATCAGCACAAAGCTTTCCTTGAAGGAGCCTAGGTGGTTAAACTTTTTTTCAGAACGCTTCGTACAGTTAGGTCAAAGTGTGACAGTTATTTGCGAAGCAAAAAGCTCTGTCTATATAAACTCTGACCCGCCTCTACTGTTTAATATATCTAGACAGACATTTGCTAAGAGCGAGCTAGAGGGAAGGAGATGGCGAGCTTTGGATATGGTTAGATGGATATGGGTAGATCAAGAGATCTACCTATATTCCACAACTGCCATTTTCAGAAATGGCCACGCTGCTGAAATCTGCAGAGGAGCGAACTCAGATTTATTGCCTGGACTAAAGGACTGATTCCCAAGCATCTGTGTAAAACCTATTGGGGGTAGAGGGCATTTATGGTCTGGATGATTATGTTCACTCCATTCTTGTTAATGTTCTTCCCGCTAAAATGTGGGTGCCTTTGCAATTCTATTCAAGCTTCCACTAATATCAGTGAATGTCCTATGATGGAGAAGCAAAGGTTATTTACTTGGCCTAGTTTTCCACCATTGGAAGCTTCATTGAATTCAACCCGCACTCCGTTAGATTAATATTTACTGAATTTATTATTAACTTTTCTTCCACAAGATGCGGAAAGTGCCTTAAAAGCTCCAGCATGATCTGCCAGTCATCTGCTCAGATGTTCTCTTGTAGAACAGATCAGCCTGAGGGCTTAAAGGCGCACACAAAATTTTCTCCCACTAAAGCTACTTTGCCTGTCTGATCACTTCATTTTACTTTGTAATTTTGTAAAAATGTTTTTAAAGGGTTTAAGGACTACTGACTTAAATTTTAACCTTCTATAGTTGTGTGCCAGTAGCTCAGCAAAATAATAGTTTTCTGGCTTATGAAAGTGTTTCAGGATTGGGTGAAATATGCACTGTTCATGAATACAGTGAAGGATTTCCAAGATTAAGAATTTTGAGTAACTTTTCTTCATTTCTTTTTTTTTTCTCTGCTTTCGTCCCAGCTCTCATTGCTGCAGTTTTCTCACTGACATCGATCCCTTATATACATTTCCACAGCAGCTTCCATTGTTACTTTCCTTGATCCTCTTTCTGATCTTTAATCATTCCCAGTTTTCATTTTTTTTTCACTTTCTCTTTTTTGCTACATTGCATAGTCTTTGTATTTGTAAACCACTCTTCCAAATCATTTATGCCTTTCAGCTCTCGTCCTCATTTTTTTCAATTTGCCAATTTTCACGGATGCCATATCCCAATGCCCTTCATTGCTCTTTCTTCCTGATTTTCTTTGTTTTTCTACTCTTGAATAGTTTTTTTTCTATTTTCTCCCATTGCACTTTAGTGTTGCTCTTCCCTTCCTTGCTTTTATCTTTCATTCCTGCTCTCATCCCTGCTCTTGCTCTGAGTGTGTTTTCTAGTTTCTGTTCCTATCCTGGGTTCCCTTCCTTCCTTCCTCTGTTTCAGTACATGCCCAAATTGCTCTCTATTTCTTTCCTGTTCTACTTTCTCACTTTGCTCCTTTCTGTCATTAGGACCCCAAGAGCTCCCCTCTGCTTCCTCCGGACCTGCTAAAGAGTCTGGCTGCCTTGGAGGAAGAGGAAGAGCGGGCTTTCTCCCATCCTTCTGATCTTTATCCAGCTTTGCTGGGGCCTCTCGCCTCTCTTCCTGGACGAAGCCTTTTTGTATGTATTCTACATATTACTGCTTCTCCTTGCTTTGACCCTGCCCTGTTTTTGTCTTTCTGTGTGACTGGGATGTGTCTAAGATGTGACTGTTTTGTTCTGTTTTTGAGTTTCCCTTTCTCTTAACGGTCTAATAATCCCAGTCTGTTACATTTGTTGGAACTGTCTATGAATTATTGGACAGGGACACACTAATCCTTTTCAAGCCATTGATTTGCACATTTGAAAGAATAGTTTGAGCCTTCCTGGTTACTGATACGGTCTTATATTGTAGAGAGCATATAGAGGCCTGCCTGCTAATAAAGATGGTGTTCAATATTCTTACAGCAGTAGTAGAATTCATATAGCTGTTGTTCTAGAAAAGTTTTTTTTTTTAAATTTTCTTGGGAATTGCAAAGGTTACTTAATCACGGACAAAGATGACTCCTGCTATTGATGTACCTCTGCGCTATCTTAGACGCGGTTTGATCATCTCTCGCATCCACGCTCTGAATTTTCAAATTGAATTCAATTTCAGTGTCTTTCACGGATTATTCTTTTATCTATCCAAATGAAACCAGTTAATTTACAGGGGTACCCTCAGATCCCATAAGAACCCTTTCACCTTCTGAGTCCTTCAGGGTTCCATCCTCTTCATCAAAATTCACCAATTCAATAACCTCACACATCTTCTTTGAAATCTCTCCATTGCAGACATTCTCCTCAACTCCTCAAACACTGCCTGCATCCCATCCAGACCATGATGCCGTGCACGTATCTGAACCTTAACCACACCAAAACAAAGTTTGTCTAATGTGCTGCTGGAGATGCACATGCTTTGCCTTCTCCCGTAATTTGTATTGGGCACGAACTTTTGCAAGTTGTTTTTCTTCAAAAAGAACAGGAATGACGTGGCAGGGAAGTGAACATTTGTTGGGGCAGTCACCCAGTGGGGCATTGCCAACTCAGTGTTCTCTTGCTGGAAGGAGATCGAGGACCTGGTCAAGCATTTACCAGAGGCATTTCACAAAAGAGGGCAAGAATTTGAGGCAAATTGGGTAGTAATGTCTCGAGGGCGATACACTTCCAGCATATTTTGCCACCATACACAGCTTAAAGTGTCTGAGCTCAAGCCAGAATTGCAGCAGCACCTCATTAACTTAACTTTCAGTGGTGAGCAGCAAGCCCTCCAGTGGGTAGTATGCTTGAGAAAATCAAAAAGGATACAGATACTGCGAAGGCCCAGGGTGCTGTGTACATACCTGTTGTGCCTTTCGGAAGCATCAGACGAGACGGTGCCAATGATGCGACCTTTCTCCAAAGACAGGAATACCACCAACACCAGTCTTTTCAGGATGGCCTTACCCCCAGACCCTTCGGCAGAGGTGGCTTTTGTGGAAACTGCAGATGCAAGATCCTGAAGGGACACTCCTACTCCAAACAAACTCTATCACCATTCCCCCACCGATCATTCTACACCTATTAGCGGGCGAAAAAGGTTATTACTCCTGCAATTGGAAAAAAATAACCTTCGCCAAATTGGTCCTCTTATTGGTACATTAGGGGTACTTCCTAACACTCCACACCACCAAACAAACATTCTACCTCATCGCCACGCAATGAGTGAAGAACACAAAGACTATTGGAGATGCTGGTACCCCTCACCAGTGGTGCCATCAAGCCTTTGTTCCCTCACCAGTGGGGCCAAGAAGTATACTTCTGTACTTTCCCACTCCCAAAAAGAAAAACTCTGCGGCCTATCCTAGACATCCAGCTTTTGAACAGATAAAGCCTGTCCGCACACTTCAAAATGACCCCTTGCTGGATGTCAGTCGGCTGCTCTGCACATGAGATCACAAGGTGACCCTCTACTTCAAGGACACCTGCTACCACATCCCTATCCATCTGGTGCCTCTCCCCTTCCTTCACTTTGTGGTAAATGGATAATACCCCCGGTTCAAGGTTCTCCCATTTAATGTCACAACAGCAGCCCCAAGTGTATTCACAAGTGTTCAGTGGAGATGGTGGCACACCTGCATTGCAAAGGCTTTCACATGTTTTTATACTTTGACAACTGGCTCATAAAGAGCAGTAGCTGACAGCAATGCCTAACTTGCACTCAATATGCAGTGTCTATTGTGCACACGCTAGGGTTCACAGACAGTGTGAAAAGATTTCAAATCCAACCCTTTTTAGGGGTTGTGCTAAACACTGTGAAAGGAAAAGCTAGCCAAACAAAGAGAGCGTGATGGCATTTCAAAGGTTGCCTTTTTTTTAGACACCACATCCTCTCACAGTAAGGATGATTATAAATCTGTTGGTGATGAAGACTTCATACACTGCAGTAGTACCGCATGTAAGGCGACATATGCGTCCACTACAGGAGTGCCTAGCGAGGCAGTGGTCACAAGCGGAGGGTCAATAAGAGATTTAGTGTTGGTACAGCCTGGGACTCAACACACACTCCTGTGGTCGAATAAGAACTTATTGCTGGACAGGCCTTTTTTTGACCCACTACTGCATGTGACCTTTACCACCGCCACTTCACTTTTGGGGTGGGGTGCACATCTCAACCACAAGATTGTACAGGTTACCTGGACACTACACCAACAGTGTTTTCACATCAATTCACCCAGACGTATAGCAGTGAGATTGGTACTTAGCACATTTTATAGGGTCATCCAAGGCAACAAAGTCCTCATAAAAACTGACATGACTGCAGTGTACTATGTCTAAAAGCAGTGGTGGACTTACTTGCCCCAGCTGTCCGCTCTATCCCCAAATATCTGACATTTGGCTATTCGGAATCACGTTTAGCTCCTAGCGGAGCATCTGCCATGGGTGGACGACTTTGCGTACCTGTTAAGCAGTATGTATCACACAGTTCCATGAATGGGGGATGACTTCTCAAGTGCTTAAGTGGTACTTTTGGCTATGGGGTACCCCCACAATCAATCTGTTTAACACCTCGCAAAATGCCACAACTTTGCCTCCATGTACCCACATTGACAGTCCGGGGGCAATATACTATGAATGAACTAGTCCGGGATCTTTGCTAATGCTTTTCTCCACTCCTCCTCAATCCATAGTGTGGAAAATTGCAGACTTCTGACCCTTATTCTAGTCACTCTCAACTTGGGTAAGACAGCCATGGCATTCAATGTTTCTAGGGATGTTGGACCATCCATACGAAAAGCTACCACTGAGACCAGACCTCCTTTTGCAGCATTTGGGGCAACTCAGACATCCAAACCTCAGGGAAATTAATCTAGTCATCTGGCACCTGAGGTCGTAGATGAGTGTATGCAAATCCTCCATAGGCCGCTAATCTCACCATGCACACCTGTTATGCAGCCAATTGGAAAAGGGTTGTTCATTACTGCTTAGGAACACACTAAGACCCACTTAAAGCTTCATTTCAGGATATCCTCTGCTACTTGCTGCATCTTCAGAAATCAGTATTAGTATACAGCTAAATGTCTTAATTTAGTTGCAGTAGGAACTTACAAGCAAAACAGCGAAAACACGTGTCCCTGATTAGACTTCTGGTTAAGCCTTCATGGAGGGTCTCAAAAGAAATTCCTTCAAAAACTTCCTCCGGGCTAGCCCGAAACCTCAGTGTAGTATTCGGAAGACTTGTAGTGCCCCTATTTAAACCGCTACACTCTTGTGAGGTACAATTCTGGTCTTGGAAAGTGGCCTTCGTTATTTCCGTTTCCTCAATAAGAAGAGGTAGTGAGTTGCAAGCATTAACAGTGGAGGAACCCTTAATCCATATCCAAAAGGATAGGGTGGTTTTACGAGCAAACAAACTTAACGGCAACAGGGCCTTAATGTATTTCATAAATACGACTAAATCCATCCACAAAACTAAGCATCTGTTGGTTGCTTTTGCAAGCCTCACATTTCGAACAGTGACGTAGCCAGATATATATAGTCCGGTGCATTCAGACATGGTATCGTAAAACTAAGGGCGCACTACATGCAGTGTCAAGGACACATTACACTTGTAAGAAAGGGGCTACTAAGGCCATCTTGGGTACCATCTCAGTAGCAAACATTTGCAAAGCTGCTACATGGTTAACACAACTTATTTTGTGGATGTTCAAGCCTATCAACAGGCACTTGTTGGCCAAATTGTTTTAAGACCCTTGTTTCAAACTTCATCTGCTCGCTAGGCACTGCTTTATAGACTATGCAAATCATGTATATCTACAACAATACATGCTGCAATCGGAAAAAAAGCTACCCTGGAACCATCTGTTTGTGGCTTGCAGTGTAGTAGCATCACATGCGGCCTCCTGCCTTCCCAGAAGCGTGCAGTGATTCAGGCTTTTATCACATTTATTGTAAATACTCACAATGCCAGTGCATATACCTAAACTTCACTGCAATAACAAAAGTCACCTGCTGGGGGGAAAAATAATCTGAGGTGGAGTTGTTATCCTGATGCATTTTGTGTTATGGGAGGAGTCAAAAGATACCTTGAGACCAAAGACTTAGTTGAAGAAACAAACAACTTGCAAACATCTGCACTCAAAGCTAGAGGGCAGGAGTATGCATAGCATGTGAATCTACAGCTCCTAGAGACCACAAACGGATGGTTACAGGGTAAGTAATATTTTCCTTCTCCTATTCACCAGAACAACAAGAAACAACTAACCGAAAAGGCTCAAGAACATGAGGCAGAGCATATTTAATCCATATCTTTCACCGAGTGCCAAGTCACTTGTCACAACCTTATCCGCAAGGAACATATTGCCATGAAAGCCAGATGGCCTGGTACCACCTATCTCTACTGAATAAAGTGAATAAATTTCTCCAAGAAAGCAACTGCAGAACTGCTGTTCATGCTCCTGAACTCTCATGTGGGTGGTGGTAATGCCCTGCTCCATGGCCTCCCAGACACCAAGCGTGCCAATTTTAATGGCATCCTACACACAGCATCTGAATATCGAGCACACCCCTATTGAGTTACAGAAGTATTATAACAAACAATTTGATGGTAGAAGTGCTTAAATTATTTATCTCAGTCCATCAGTTTTTGCCCATTATGCCAGTCTAGACGCTCCAACACCTCTTCCTCTTAAGTCCGGTAAGTCGAAGAAGCACAAGGAAAAGAAGTTAACGCTGTCAGCAAGTTCTCTGTTCAAACGCTGTACTTCTAGGCCCTGTTCCCACACTCCTGTGGAGCCAGCATCAGGGCCTGCTCAGCAATACCCTGAGTTCCCTGGAGAAATGCCCACTCAATTGAGAATTTTGACACCATGCACGCCACCTTTAGGCCACTGACTCCCTCTGACGCTCCTTCGTCCCCCACAGACCAATGAGGTGCTTCGGCTGGATTACCATTGGTGGGTCTGCCCGACACCAGCTGGGATCTCTGGTTCCACCCCCAGATGCGGACCGACGCCGCCACCACAGGTTCCTTTTTCCACCCCGGCCCCCTTCCTCGCAGCACCACTTGTGCTGCTCAACAACAAGCCTATCATCATCCCCAACTCTGATCTGGCGCCCTTCAACATCCTTGCTGGTGAGTGTCCAGGTCCTTCCAACCCCTGGATTTCCCACCTCTTGATAGTCCCTCCCTCCTTGAAGGGGGAGTTGCGTAGGAAGGGTTTGGTGCTATGGAGGAGTTCCCTGATCCTGCTGAAAACTGGTACGAGGAGTTGGGTGATGCTAGTGGTTTGGACACTTCCCAGACTCTGGCTTGCTTTCCCTTCTGGGCCCAGTCTTGGATGAAGGCGCCTCCTTCGCCACCGCAATGCGCAGGGCAATTTAGATCCTGGGCCTGCAGCTGCCAGCAGTCGAGTTCAAGACCAACATCTTGACTGAGGTGCTTTACCCAGGAGCGGTTTCAGCTGAGCCCTTGCTCCCCTTCAATGAAGCCCTCACCGACGTTCTCCTGGGGTTCCTGTGCAGTGATTGCCCAAAACCATCGTGCCCCCGAAGACACAGCCTTCCTCTCCCAGCAGCCTTCTCCTGAGTGCCTGGTTGTGGAGGCATCAGCCTTTAAGGTCAGCCCCAATGCATTCCTTTTCACCCCTTTGGGGAAGCTTATTTATTTCTTCCACTAGCCTTGCAGTCGGTGAACACTGCTTGCCTCTTGGGCCATTACTCCCATGCAATGTGGGATTCGGTTGCACAGCTGCTTCCCTAGTAGGGTTGCACCATCCCCAACCCATTTCTCGTGGATGGCTGAGACGCAGCGAAGTTTGCCAACAGGTGCGGGCTGTACACTACAGCACCTTCGAAAGAGCCATGGATTCTATGATGGGGCTCCGTTGTCTTGCCTGGTTGCTCCCCACTGGGTTTTTGAGGGATGTACAGGAATCCCTGATAGACATGCCCTTCGATGGCTCCCATCTATTTGGTTATAAAGCTGACACGGCGCTCGAGCGCTTTGAAGATGATTTACTGCCAAATCTCTAGGGCTTTCTCAATCTGCCCGGTCTCAGCAGCAGGTCTTTTACCCCTACCACGGATGTGGTCGGGGCACTTATGGACGCCTGCTAATCCAGCTGTACTCACCGTAAGAACAACCTGCACAGTCCTTTTCTGGACTGGGTTGCGGGCCCATAAAGGACATGGGAGCCAGGCCTAGCAAGCTGACCAGTTCCCCACTCTTCTGACAGCTACAGCCACTACGCCTCTTTAGTATACCCTCCATGCAGCACAGCTGTCCCGTTGGTGGCAAGTATCTGGCACCACCCGCCCCAATGGTCTACAATTGCTTCTGACGCGTGGTTGCTTCAGATTGTGCAGAAGAGGCAAGTCCTTCCATTTGCAGAAATCCCTCTGTCTTTGCCACCATCCCAAGAACGGCTGATGAAGGGTCGCCTCTCCTTGCTCCATCAGGAAATGCAGGCTCTTTTGAACAAAGATTTAGGATGTTCTTGGAAACACTTATTCAGGCTGGCTTTTTTTGTGAACCTGCAACTTTTTGTAGTACAGTTGAATACCTATGTAGGCTCAGATCACAAACTCCTTTGGATACTACATGTCCACAAGCTCCTCCTGACTGCTCATTCTGCAGCTCTACTAAGCTTAATTAAATAGACTGAAATCAGCACATGACTTCTTTGCTAAACTAAACTTTTTAATGGAATATTTGTGTGATATTTTTAGCATATGCCTGGTAAGAAGTAGGGATGGGCAGAGTTGGCGTAGCCCCACTACGTGGAATTATGGAAAAAATGTGTGGAACACGAGCCCACGTCCTGCGGCCAGCCGAGGGTCCGTGTGCCCGGGACAGGGGTCCCTCGTGCCCGGGCAGGCTCCCCGATCTCCCCAGCCTGGCTGGGTTGAGAAGCAGGCCCCGGGGCCTGGGTTTCTGGCAGGGCCTGGGGTGTGGAAGCCCCCGGCCTGCCAAGGGTCCGTCTGCCCGGGACAAGGGTCCTTGGTGCAGAGCCCCGAGCCCTGCAAGGGCAGGCGGGAGCCCTACCGCGGAGGCTCGGGGCAGGCAGATGGGCGTCCTTTCGGTCCCGGCCATCTGGTCGCGCCTTTTCCCCTCGGCCATCTGGTCATGCGCAATGCTTTCAAATGGGGCGACCAGATGGCCGGGCCGGCCTGGAAGTCCCGATGAGGGCTCGTCCGCCTCGATCCCAGCCAGGGCTCCAGGAGGTCGGGCGCCTCCGCACCCTGGGTCCCCTCCGTCACTCGGTGCGCACGGGTTACCAGAAAGAGGGGTAGCATTCCTCCGGATTACTAGGGGCAGGGTTTGCCGGAACACCCCTCCCGGGCTGGCGGTTCTCAGCCGGGGACCAGATGGGCTATGCCCGGACAACACCTCCCCTCCGTCCGGGGACTCCCTCCTCCGGCCCGTGGCATGGCAAAGTGCCCGGGACGGGCTCCATGGGTCCTGGGCAGTCCTCCCCCGGGCATCCGAGCCCGAGAGCTCCGGCGGTCCTCCCAGTGCCTTAAGCCCAGCCGGGGACCCGGAGCCCCCGAGCCCTGCAAGGGCAGTTGGGAGCCCTACCGCGAAGGTTCGGGGCGGGCAGATGGGCGTCCTTTCGGTCCCGGCCATCTGGTTGCACCTTTCCCCTCAGCCATCTGGTTGCGCGCAATGCTTTCCAATGGGGCAACCAGATGGCCGGGCTGCCCTGGAAGTCCCGATGAGGGCTCATTTGCCTCCCCGATCCCAGCCAGGGCTCCAGGAGGTCGGGCGCCTCCGCGGCCTGGGTCCCCTCAGTCACTCGGTGCGCACGGGTTACCAGAAAGAGGGGTAGCTTTCCTCTGGATTACTAGGGGCAGGGTATGCCGGGACACCCCTCCCGGGCTGGCGGTTCTCAGCCGGCAGCTGGACGGGCCAGGAGGCTGCCCCAGCCCGGGGTCCGTCCCCGGGCCTGCCGCGTGGCAGGATGCCCCGGATGGGGTCCTGCAGGCCCGGGGAGCCTCCCCCTGCTCGGCTCGGGGGCTCCCAGGGGCCCCGGGGAGGTCGGCCTCCCCACCCCGGGCTCCGTCCTCGGTCCTGGCGCGTGGCAGGGTGCCCGGGACGGGGTCCCGCGGAGGCTTCCTCTTCGCCTCCGGGAACCTCCGCCGGGCCCCGGGTCGGGTGCTCCAGCCCTGGGCCTCGTCCCCCAGCCTGTCGCCCCGCCAAAGGCCCTGGACGGGGTCTGTCGTGCCCAGGGAGCCTCCCCCTGCTCAGCTGGGTTCAGGGGCTCCCAGGGGCCCCGGGGAGGGTGGCCTCCCCAGCCCGTGCTCCGTCCTTGGTCCAGCTGCGTGGCAGGGTGCCCGGGACTGGGTCCCGTGGGCCCGGGGAGGCTTCCCCTTCGCCTCCGGGCCTGGGAGCCCCAGCTGGGTCCAGGGACCCCGCCAGGCCCCGGGTCGGGTGCTCCAGCCCTGGGCCTCGTCCCCCGGCTTGTTGCCCCGCCAAAGGCCCGGGACGGGGTCTGTCGTGCCCGGGGAGCCTCCCCCTGCTCGGCTGGGTTCAGGGGCTCCCAGGGGCCCCGGGGAGGGTGGCCTCCCCACCCCGGGCTCCGTCCTTGGTCCTGCTGCGTGGCAGGGTGCCCGGGACAGGGTCTCGTGGGCCCGGGGAGGCTTCCCCTTCGCCTCCGGGCCTGGGAGCCCCGACTGGGTCCAGGGGCCCCGCTGGGCCCAGGGTCGGGTGCTCCGACCCTGGGCCCAGTCCCCCGGCCTGCCGCTCTGCCAAAGGCCTGGGGCAGGGTTTCGTTGTGCCCGGGGAGCCTCCCCTTGCTTGGCTGGGTTCAGGAGCTCCGGCCGGTGCCCCTGAGGGCCCCGTGGAGGGCGGCCTTCCCACCCCGGGCTGTGTCCTCGATTTTGCTCTGTGGCATGGTGCCCAGGATGGGGTCCATGGGTCCTGGGCAGTCCTAGTCCGGGCCCGTGAGCTCCTGCGGGCTCCCCGTGCCGGAGGCCCAGCTGGGGTCTCCAAGCCCCCGGGACGCGCAGCCCCCGAGCCCTGCAAGGGCAGGCGGGACCCCTACCGCGAAGGCTCAGGGCGGGCAGATGGGCGTCCTTTCGGTCTCGGCCATCTGGTCGCACCTTTCCCCTCGGCCATCTGGTCGCACGCAATGCTTTCCAATGGGGCGACCAGATGGCCGGGCTGCCCTGGAA